>JAUIMM010000119.1:12941666-13592500 GCA_031769625.1 Taudactylus pleione
CAGCCTTATTCCAAAATGGAATAAATAAATTTTTGTCCTCAAAATTCTACACACAATACCCCATAATGACCATGTGTAAAACGTTTTTTTTGAGATTTTTGCAAATTTAATAAAAAAAAGCAAAACACTAAGAAATCACATTAAATGTCCCCACACATAGGATAACGATAGGAAAAGTGTAAAGCAAAGAGACCATGTATAGCGTTGTACAGTTATAGCCGATGTAAATGGGCACCAGGTCATTCATTAGATAAATACCTGATACACATTTATTTACAGTAACTTATGACCTGATTCAGACCAGCTCGCTAGATGAGTTTGCTCACTCGATGCGTATGCAAATTCAGCAAGGCAGGCGATCGCACTGCAAGGCATTAGCGAGTCCACAATGGCTTGGCGTGCAATCACTTTTTGTATGCAGACGCCCACCAGGCAGTCTTAAGATACCCACTGGCGCACGTAATCTCCAGGAAGTGTATGCAACCATCGGTAACATTGAGTACCATCGGATGCGATCGCAGCACTTGAGCTTCAACATACCCTGCCGCAAGCACTGCGAGCACTTCAGTGTAAAATCCAGTCAGGTGTCGTGTACAATGACGCTGCCTCTTAATTATGCACATCTCTGAAACGGTGTTAAGATGCTCAGTCACGCCTGCGTTCGCATCTCCACTCCACTGTTTTTAATGGCCAGCCCGTCACCACCCACAACGGCTTCTCCAGTCACTCATTCAGCCAGGCTGTCTATGCGCAGCGAGCAAACGCTTCCCGATCTCTCGCAGTGGTTCCCGCACGTGCACTTATATCCAATCAGGATCCTGCTGCAGACAGTAGTAGTGCCTTCAGGGTATCATCTCACACCACTGGAGGCTTTGACGTCATAGTGGCTGATTCATAGCCATATATATGCGGCTACATTCTGTGCTTGAAATAGATGTGGATCTCGCCCTGTACGCAGAGTTGGCTGACTCAATGTGGAGGCAGTGTCCATATGCATCAGTTTGTCAGACCAGTCATCATCACTATACGCACACATTTTGCACCACTATCCTGGGAATCCTCCAGTTGTTGCAATTCTGTTGCTCCCTATTCTCTTCCTCCTCTTCAGGTATTAAACAACATACATCTCTACTTTGCCAAAACAAACATCAAGCAATGTTGTTTTGAAATTCAATTATAAAAATCAATTCCTCATCCAGATTACTATTTACATTAGCTTCTGGATTTTCCTCGCCAGCCATTTTTTAAAAAAGTTACTCTGTCTGGGGATGCTTCAGATGTTGCGTGGAAGGTGATAATTAAGCAGTTAAATTTTTCTGGCATCTCATTAATTATCGCCCTCTTCATGCCCCATTAGACCGGGTTAAAACGGCTAAATCCATCTAAAGTTCTGGTTATGGCGCCCTAGCTGCGGTTAGCGCGCCCTAACCACAGGTTTCTCACACATTTCTGCTCACACCCTCCTAAGGATGCAAGCAGAAATGCTGGCGCCAGCTGCTGGCGCTCTCAGACAGAGCAACAATTGAATTGCCCCCTCTATGTCTGGTTATCAGTGTTTTTTTAATGATATTGATTTTCAATTTGTTTATTCTCTCAGATCAGGGATGGGGAACCTCAAGTCCAGGGGCCGTATAAGGCCCCCGGAATCATTTGGTCTGGCACCCGTAGCTTTTTTCTGTTAGCCTCATCTGGCAAGCAGGGTGCCTAGAATGTTACCCTGCAGCCAGAATCTATGCAGCAATGCTGCCTGGAGCGTCCTTATGCCACTTCAGATGGTCACACTGCTGCCCTTAAAGCTCCGGGCATTGCTGTAATCACCGTTGATTGTGCCCCCGCCCCTGGGTGACATCACACAGAGGGGGCGTGGCTTGCATCGGGCCCGCAAATAATGTTATATATATTTCAAAATGGCCCTAGGCAGAAAAAAGGTTCCCCACCCCTGTCTTAGATGCAGATGAAGAATCAACTATGGAAAGTCAACCAACACAGCAAACATAAAGTCAGCCAGCACAAGAAACAGAGGACAAATGCCGGCCTCTGCACCACCTACTGGCCTTGCACTATAAACAAAATGGGTTTTCGTGCAGGAGTTGAGATATCCTAACATACTGCATGAGGTTAAAATAGTACCAATGAAGGTCATGCAACCATTATTTATTAACAGTTATTTATATAGCGCACGCATATTCTGCAGCGCTTTGCAGAGTATAACTTACCATTCACATCCGTCCCTGCCCCAATGGAGCTTACAATCTATATTTCCTACCACATGTACACACACATACACACTAGGGGTAATTTTGTTAGGTGTCAATTAACCTACCAGTATATTTTTGGAGTGTGGGAGGAAACCGCAGCACCCGGAGGAAACCCACGCAAGCACAGGGAGAATATTCAAACTCCACACAGTTACATGTCCACATGGTGGGTATCAAACCCACGACCTCAGTGCTGTGAGGCAGTAATGCTAACCATTACACCGTCTGTGCTGCCCATCATGTGTTATTATCAGTACAAAACAATGCAGGACAAGGATGTGGTTTATAAACATTGCTGCATAACACTAAATATAAAAGGACCCTGCTCGTGAGAGCTTACATTTTAAGGGAGGGGGGGGGAGACAGACAGGGGTGACACAGATAGGGTAGATAATGAGGAAGGCGCTTGGAGCATTAGGGTAGGACCAGAGCTGGATAGCTTTGATGAAGAAGTGGGTCTTGACAGTCCATTTGAAGATTAGTAGAGAGGCGAAGTCTGCGGGGGAGAGTATTCCAAAGGTGGAGAGCAGCACGGGCGAAGTCTTGGAGACAGGAGTGGGAGGAAATAAGCAGATGGCAGGAGAGGCGACATGTATTTGTCATGCAAAGTGGGCGGGTGGAAGTGTGAAAGGTGATAAGGTCAGAGATGTAAATAGGATTGGATTGGGTGAGGGCTTTGTGAGTGTGAGAAGTTTGAATTAGGTTCTGAAGGGGAAGGGTAGCCAGTGTAGGGTTTGTAGGAGAGGGGAGGCAGATGTAGTGTATTTGGAGAGGAAGATGAGTCAAGAAGCATTGAGGACATATTGGAGTGGAGAGAGATGGGAGGCAAGGAGGCTAGAAAGTAGAAGCTTGCAGTAGTCCAATCTGGAGATGACCAGTGAGTGGATGAGGGTCTAATCCTGGAGATATTTCTGAGATGGAGATGGCAGGACTGCAAATGGTAATGGATGTGTGGTTTGAAGGTGAGGGAGGAGTCAAGGATTACTTCAAGACAGCATACTTGATGGTTAGAAGAGATGGTTGTGCTGTAAATAGGTAATGAAATTGTGGGAAATTAGGTTATGCGGGAGGGTGGGAATATGATCAGCTCAGTCTTAGACATGTTAAGTTTAACAAAGTGCTGGGATATCCAGGAAGAAATAGCACAGAGACAGTTGGAGATATGAGTGAGGAGAGAGGGGGAGAGATCAGGGGAGGAGAGGTAGCTCTAAGTGTCACCAGCATAGAGATGATATTGGAAGCCAAAAGAGCTAATGAGCTCACCTCTGGAGGATGTATAGAGGAAGAATAGGAGGGGTCCAAAAACAGAACTTGGGGGTCACCTATCCGTAGAGGGGGGGGGAGTAGAGTCATGAGAGGAGATGGAGAAAGAGAAGTAGGAGGACAGCCAGGAGTTCAAGTATCACACAGACCGAGGGAGTGAATGATTTCAGGAGCAGAGGTTGGTCCACAGTGTTGAAAGCAGCAGAGAGGTTGAGAATAAGAAAAAAGTAGTGGCCCTTGGGTTTGGCAGTCAGGGGGTCATTGCTGACGGCAAGAGGTGGAAAGGGGGGAGGACCAGATGAGAGCCATGACTTCATATCCAGATACTGGGAAGAGATAGGTCAGAGATGGTAGGATGAAGGGGGAGGGGCAGGCTGGAAAAGGAAGGGATGGGGTGCTGGGGGTCTGGCATGATGTGATGCAGAATTATACCAATTCATTTAATGTTATGAAAGTCTCTGTCTTTTTTGTGATTTTAATGTCAAATTATTTTCAGGTGTTCTTTTTCTCTGTGTGTAACAAAATAAAGTTTTGAGAATGTTTGAGGCAAAAATCATGAGTAAAGCTGATTATGAGAAAGTAACTAAAACAAAAACAAATATTGTCACAGCACATCATGCCAGAAAGTCTGGAATTCTGGCAGATCTTCACTCACAGGCTTTCCGTCATCAACCCTTTCCCAGCAGCCCTCCTAATGGCAGTATTAAGAAATATCACACACAGAGTAATGATCTTGTATGCCACATCCATCATAGACCGGTTGAAGCATCTGAAGAGTGATTTTGACACGCCAAAGACGTGCTGTGAATGACTAGGTGGGCATTGTATACAAAATTCTATTCTGTATTTGGGTGCGATAGGAGCGACAAGCCAACGACTGAAAGTATATAAGCTATTTCTTGAAAAGGACGTAAAAACCCCCATCTGACTAGACATGTGCTTAGTCATTTATCTATATAATAAGCCAGAAAGTGTTCGTGTATGTCTGTTTGTCCATTATGAATGGCCAAAGTTTTGCACCTAGCTCCACCAAATTTGGCAAGGTGGTGTAGTTTTACGAGGATTAGGTTTATTCGCCTAGGATTGAACTTTGTCAGGGCCACACACTGTCACACAATCCCATAAAACCAGGACACTCTTAAATTACATGGGTTCTGGGACTGAGGTGCTGGTTTCATATACACACTGTCACATTCTCATCTCTTCCAAAGTGCTGTGTTATATCCCTTTTCTAACAGCCACATACATGAAATACGGAGATAATCAGACCTCTGTGTTTGCATGATAAACTTTTACATTAAATAGTGTGCATTATTAGCATTTCACTCACTGTCTCAACTTACAGCAGTCACCCCGGGGGTCTTAGCAGAGTGCCAGGCAGGCTCATGAGTAGCTCAGTACTTGATACATTCAGACTGGCAGGCAGCATAATTAATCCACAAACTTTGATCCTGGTAAAGTTTAGAATGCAGAAATTACAAACAGCAGGGGAGACAGATCGCAGCCACACAGTGCCACTGCGGATGAGCCCACTTCTGTCCAGGAATGGGACTTCAGCCATGGCATTCCTGATGGCAGCCCTACTAGACATGGTTTTCAATGTTGGTCTGAAGAGTGATTTAAGGAGGTGATTAAGATGCGGACGCAGTGACAGGCATTACACAGATTCTCGATTATTGGGAATCTGTACATACGCCTGACCCATATTGCACATGTGCAGTATGGCTCTGTGATCTTGCATGCAGTGTGCATGCATTTCTGGGCAGGGAGGGGGCGGTGACGGCCTCCACTTCTCAAAACGGAGGCTTGTCACTGCTATTGAAAGAGTAGAAAGGCCAGGATCTCCATCGGCTGAGGAAGATTTCCTGGCCTCTTTTACTCATCTGCGGCAGCTGGCTTTCGTGACTCCATGGTCACTCAGTTGGCCAAAGGGATCGATGATCCAATGCTGCATCCTTGGATGCAGCTCGGATCAGTAATACATGCAGGAGGTGTAACGCCACCTGCTGCATTACCATATTACAGCTATCGCAGCTGTTAACATGTTAGCAGCGTCAATAGGATATCTGTCCGCAGCTGAATCACCCCCTCTGTTTTGCAGTGATTTCTGAAACTCAATTGATTTTGGAAGCTATACTGATTTCTGTTCTGTAAGTCAGTCTGCTCCTGATATACCCCATTCCAAACGTTCTGAGAATACAATAAGAAGCACAAAACACAAAGGTGCTAACCTTTAGGATGAATAAATCTATCAAGAATAAGTGCTTCCTTAGCACAACCAAACTGACAGCTGCACCTTCATAAATAAGGGGATACTGGATGCCCCAAAAAACGTAACCAGAAAGATAATCAAAAAAGTGTTTGAGGCGCTAGTCAATAAGAAACTATTACATAGAAGACACTGTTAATAGTTTACAGTTCGTGGATCAGCAAATATACATAACTATATATTTTATATAGATTGTCAGATGAATTAAAGTTAACAGTCATGTAGACTCTGCATAATAGAGAACCATATAGACGGCAGCAATCAATCGCAATACAGACATTCCTCACTTAACGACCGAGTTCCGTTCCTACGACTAGGTCGTTAAATGAATTGGTCACTAAACGAGGAACCAGAAGGTAATACTTTTTATGCATTCTGAATAAAGAAAAGGTCTAAAGGAAACTCAAACTTGATACTGTAACTGTTTTACTTTGCATAACTCTTACATACTGTACAGTACAATTAAAGTTATTAAAAAAATACATTCAGAATAACATTTTAGTCATTGTACTATGGGTTCCAGCTGGTCAGAGTGCTGGTCGTAAGTCCGAACGGTTGTTAAACAAGTAAGTTGTTAAGTGAGGAATGTCTGTATAGCAAAATCATTGTTCATAATAACCAGGTTTGTATCCATTGGAAGAGATGTTGTTTCCTTTTTAGAGGAATATAAGAAACAATCTAATGCTGCATACACACGGAACAACTTGAACAACCATAGTGCAGGTCAAACAATTTTGGTTATACACACTGATAGATATCTATGATAGATATGTCAGTGAAGCTATCTTTTCACAGGCAAATCTTTACAAAATCGTCCAAGTTGGCCTGCATGCATGAAAGAGCATAGATCTCGTTATCGTTCATGCGGGAACTTGCATCGCTGGTCGTTGTCAGGTTGGTCAGGTTGGTGACTGCAAAAAAGTGAATGATATGAACGATAACGATATGAACGATATGGTTCAAATAGCTCATAAAAGTCGTACCGTGTGTACGCACCATTAAAGTTTCAATTCAACAATTGTAACAATGGATCCTTATAATGATACTAGCTGAAATTGGTGAGAGTGTGTTTAAAACACTACATTTCAAATAGCTCAAGCAAAAAAAGAAAAAAACAAGAAGGAATCCAATATTAATGAGTTAGTATTCAGGCTCGTAAAACAAAAAAAATGTGGATTATTTAGGCATGGGTGGTAGGGAGAGTTGAAATCAAGTAGCGTGCATACACAGATAGTTGTCCCAATACTCAATCCCACGTGGTATCCCGCATATGCAGTTTGCACTCGTATAGTTCTTAGTTTAAAGACCACACATTTTTTACCAGTTTGTCATATCACTGTGGTCAGTAGCTGGCAGCCGGTGGAACATCTCCTATACTGAGAAAAGTGCTTGTATCCTGCTAGGTATCGACTTAGACAGATGCCAACCCTTCACTTTGTTGTTAACTCTCCACAATAGCACAAAACCAGACAAATCTCAGGTGCACAACTCCAAATTATTAACAATATATAAATGCAATCAAATTTTGCAGTCAATAGAGTTTTTAGTATAATCTTGGCCAAGGTTATGGGCCTACCCACCATATCCAGGTAACTTCTGTAGGGTATGTCCCTAACATACTATGATTCAAATCCAGAGCGCAGGACACCCCCAAAGCAGCCCAGCTAAGCCGCCCCAGGGCACTGCCATAGTAAGAAAAGTGCAGTGTGAAAGAGATAGTTAGGAGCAGCTACTGCTGCATATAAAGAATGAAAATAAAAAGTGATGTACATATATAATAAACAAACAGTGAAGGGTTAAATGTGTTTTAAAAGAAAAATGTGTTATAATGCGGTGCCCTGAAACAGATCAACAGAGGCAATCCAGGGGGACCCACGCCTGAAAAATTAACCAAAGTTGCACTACAGTATATAAAACTTGTAGGACTTACCTAGAATTGTGCCTAATACTAGTGTGCATATTCATTACAAGACTCCATGCTTTTAAACCAATAAGGTAGGGGTGCTAATCCAGACTGAGGGCATCTCCTTTCCCTCAGGTGTGCAATAAAGCACATTAAATGGAGTATATGGGAAAGATTTCTGGACTGCACACCCTGAATATATATATATATAATGGGAGGTGCTACCTGATGAGACTAATTGCAGGCACAAAAACAGACAAATCTCAGGTGCACAACTCCAAATTATTAATAATATATAAATGAAATAAAATTTTGCAATCAATAGAAGTTTTTAGCATAATCTTGGCCAAGGTTATGGGCCTTCCCACCATATCAAGGTAACCTCTGTAGGGTAGGTCCCTAACATACTACGATTCAAATCCAGAGCGCAGGACACCCCCAAACCAGCCCAGCTAAGCCGCCCCAGGGCACCGTCATAGTAAGAAAAGTTCAGTGTGAAAGAGATAGTTAGGAGCAGCTACTGCTGGGATGGTTTGGGGATGTCCTGCACTCTGGATTTGAATCGTAGTATGTTAGGGACCTACCCTACAGAGGTTACCTTGATATGGTGGGAAGGCCCATAACCTTGGCCAAGATTATGCTAAAAACTTCTATTGATTGCAAAATTTTATTTCATTTATATATTATTAATAATTTGGAGTTGTGCACCTGAGATTTGTCTGTTTTTGTGCCTGCAATTAGTCTCATCAGGTAGCACCTCCCATTATATATATATATTCAGGGTGTGCAGTCCAGAAATCTCTTCCATAAACTCTCCACAATGGGCAATAATTTTATGTATTTCTCCGCCCGGACACACTGACATAAGAAGCTGCTGAGGAACAGCAACACCAATGAGTAGGGACAGGCTATAGATAGGCAGAGACGGCAGCTGATGGTCTGACACGGAGTTCTCCACTAGTTTTTGGTGGCTTCTTTGGTGCCGGGAAGAGGTGCCATGTATTGGGCAGCCATGATGGTACACCATACTTGCCTACTTTTGAAAAAGCATTTCAGGGAGATTGTGAAAGCAACACCTATGAGCACAGCGGTAAAGTGTGCCATAAAATTGACATCCAATTGTAGATGAGACCCAAAGCAGTTAGTAAAATATATTTGTTGATGAAAACACACAGATTATTTTCAGAAAAAATGCATGTAGCCATAGGGATCATTGTGCCTTATAACCAATGCAGGGAAATGATCCTAAGGATCCCATTTGGATTAGAGATGAGTGGGTCCGGTTCTCAGAGATCCGGACCCACCCGAACTTTCAGATCCGAGGTGAGAACCAAGCTCGGCTTGGATTTTCCCGCCTGACTCAGACCTCAAAACAAGGAAAAATGTCATGCTCCTGCTGTCGGATTCTCATGGGTTTTCCCGGTGATCGGCACCATTTTCACTCCGGCTGTGGAGAGTGAAGCTAGCAGACGTGTGTTGTTAGTGTCACTAGAGTAGTTAGTTACTTACAACTTGTCAACTTACTGTGTTGTCCAATTGGTGCCTGGGGCTGAAGATGCTGCTGTGTTGTCCATAAAGGGGCTGCAGTATATAAATTAGGGATGTGCAGGCTCGGTTTTACTCGGCTTTACTCGGTTCTTATCGCCACTTTACCGCAAGTTCGGATTTATTATATTGGCTATCCAAAACACATGATAGGCGATAGCCACTAAAATGCCATTTTGAGATCCGAGTAAATCCGAGTAAATCTGAGCCTGCACATCCCTAATATAAATGTGGGCTTATGTGGGTACTGCAGCTGCTGTATCACTTGTCTTGTTAATCAAGGGGCTGCTGCTGTGTTATACTGTACATAAGGGCTGCTGCTGTGTTGTTGTCCTGTCCATCAAGGGGCTAGGGCTGCAGTCCATAAAAGGGTGCTGTGTTTTCCAGGGGTTGGGGTGCCCTGTTAATCAGGGGTGCTCTTCCACAGTGTAAAAAAAATAAAAGTGCTTTTTTTGTGTGTGTGTGTGCGTTAGCAACTTAGCTATTATTGTTTGGTGACACTGCACTGCATGTGGTCTGCCCGCACTCGGCAGGGGTGCTTTGATGTCCATTAAAAAGGGCTGCTGCCTCGTTCATGGGTGCTCTTCCTCAGTGTTAAAAAAAATATTCTTCGGTGACACTGCCGGTCAGACTGCAGTGTAAGTTTGTTGATATGGAGGTTGATCACATGAGAGGAGAGCAGGAACCACATAACCGTCTTGCAGCTGCTGCCAGCAGTCATGATGATGATGATGCAAGGCCATCAACATGTATGAAGGCCGATGCCCAAGGGGGTTTAAGTCAGGGTATTTAAAATCAAACAAGCAATGTTTTACAGTGTTAAAGAAGAAAAATGAAAAGCTAAGGCCCTCATTCAGAACCGGACGCTCTGAGCAGAGTGCTCGCTCTGAATGAGGGCCGTCCTCCATAAAAATGGAGCGTCCTCCTGGACGCTCGTATAGCTGTGGGTCACCACCCACAGCACATACGAGCGTGCAGGATGATGGTCGCGATGGTCTTGACCATCGCGACCATCGCCAGTGCGATCAGAAGCCTGTGGTCGGGTTTTTCGACCACAAGCCCTGGAGTGATTTTGGCTCTATCAGAGCCAAAATCACTCCCACTGACATCACTAGTGATGTCAGTGGGGCCGGATTCTGATGGTAGGCGTTCCCTTGGGAACACCTCCGTCTGGCAGGCATGCCCCCGGCACGCCCACCAAAGGGGGCGTGCTGTCAATCAACATCGACAGCACGCCCCCTTTGATCAGACACAACGAGCGAAGGAAAGTCCTTCGCTCGTCGCGTCTGGCACATGCGCACGACGGAGCTCCCTCCGTCGTGCGCATGCGCAGTGCACACCATCGACCCACTTGCGAGCAGACAGCCGCTTGCGAGTGGGTCTGAATGAGGCCCTAAGTTAGCTGCAGAGAAACAAAACATTGCCAATATGCCATTTACTACATGAAGTGGCAAGGAAAGGTTAAGGCCTTGACCTCTATTTATAACTGGTGGTTCTGCATCTTATGATGATGTAAACCCTTCTCCCTGTAGAAGTGTCAAAAAAAATTTAATCGCTAAGGCATATGAACCAACTGTGTGCTCAGAAAAGTCACAGATCCCAGAGGAGAGTCCAAGTGTGTCCGCGGTTGCCATGTGTGAGCCTGACCTTTCTAATACTATACTTGGTCCTTCTACCATTTGTGTGCCCTCTGCAAATGTGGGGATGAGCAGCACAAATCACCATGCTGACATAGAAATCGAGGATGCTTCTGTGGATTTGCACCAGGAGGATGAGGAGGATATTTCTGTAGTTGGCGCTAACAAGGATGATGAGGATGTTGATGATGTGGATGTTGATGCCAAGGATTTTGTTTGTGTAAATCAGGCAACAGTTGTTGCCCATGGTATGAAAAAGCCCATTGTCATGCCAGGGCAAAAGACAAAAAAATCCACTTCTCATGTGTGGAATTATTTCCACCCAGATCCAGACAACAGTTGTCAAGCCTTCCGTAACTTTTGTGAAGCAAGAGTGAGTAGAGGTAAACACCTTAACTATCTAGGAACCTCCTCCCTGCTACGTCACTTGCAGCGCATTCATCAAAATCCAAAGTGTTTGCAAAATTCAGAAACTTTGGCTAAAAACGTAACAATTAGTCCAGCATCACCTAGCTGCTCCCTTCTCACTGTTAGATCCAAGTGCCTGCATTCTTCACAACCAACATCTGCAGCATCAACATCCTCAATCATGATCGGAAGTAGTCCTGCTGCATCCAATTTCATAAGCATGACTGACTCCTTTCCTAACCGTGATTCCTCAGAAGGATCCTTGAGTGCTACGCCTGTTGCTGCTGCTGCTGTGAGTGGATCTTCATTCCAGAAGGGGACCAGGAAGAAGAATACTTTTAGTAGTTAACAAACCAATTGACTGTCAAACAATCCTTTGCAATGGGGAACAAGTATGACAGCAGTCACCCAGTTGCACAGCGGATTACTGATGCCATAACAGCTATGCTGGTATTAGATGTGCATTTAATATCCACCCTTAATGCAGTGGGGTTTAGTCAGGACAAAGATCTCAAACCTCCACACAGTGGGCCTGATTCAGAACCGGATGCTATTTGCGCTCGCTCGTTCAGAAAAAGGGTCCGGATATTTAAATAGAGCGCTCGCTCTTTGCGGTCAGTTGACACCTCTATGTCTGAACGAGCGAACGAAACATGCGCTCGCTATTTTTCAAAATACACCCCCTGGCCGCTCGCATCCTACGTCATCTCCGCTATTTATTAGATTAATCGAGTACATCGAAAGGCGTATGAACTCCTCGCAGTGCTTGTGGTAGGATTTTCCTACCGCAATCATGCGAGCAGTTCAGGCTAAAAGACAACCAAGTGACATGGTCGATGACACTGCTTTGTTAATTATGCACACCCTTAAAACGCCCGTTTTGACCGTTTGGCATGCCTGCGTTCGGATCTCCATTCCCCGTTTTCAAGCACCTTCCCCTGTTACCACCCACAAATACCTCATTCTGTCACTCAAATTAGCAGGCATTCGCTATTTTGCGAGCACACAATTTCCGACCGCAATGACTGGTTCGCTCATGCGTATTACGACCCATACGCATGCGCAGTTGTGCGAACATCGCTCGGAGCGAAAGAGCGGCCGCTTACGAGCGGCACTGAATCAGGCCCAGTGTTCAAGAAAGAACTGAACAATAGATCAGGTGCAGGAGCAGATGAGGTGCATGAGCCAAGACTCTGGCATTTTGATTTGCTGTCATTTCCTGGCCGACCAGGAGCTTCCTAGAGCATTTGTCACCAACCTGGAAGAGGGCATAAATGAGGGGGCATTCATGTCTTTTGGTATATCAGCATACATGGATGAGACAGCTTGCAATGGCATAGTAAGTATTAAAACAATAATGACAAATTTGTATGGAATGTTTATTAATGAAATAAAATACAAGATATATGTATTCTGCAATGTCCTGAAAACAGGATGTTGTACTGCACACAGTGGAGGCTTTGCGATGAAGATAGTTGTGTAGGACACAACATGCCATCTCCACCAAGTCTATTTTATCAAGGCGCAGATTTATTGCAGTCTGGAAACTCCAGAAAATGGGCCATTGCAGGCCATTCCTCGGGCTCGATGGAAACTGAAAAGACAAAATGTAAATGTTAAATGACTAGAACACAATGATTTGTTAGAACATACATTTCGATTATTTGTATATTTTTTTCTCCAAAAGCCATCGGTTTTCACTGATAAAGCATCAACTATGACAATAGCTAAAACAGATGAGGCTACAACTGCCACCCAAGTGACCCTACCTCCATGCACCCAAGTATCAGTATCTCCTGCCACCCTAAACCCACAACAATCTGCCTTTTCTATAAGGAGGGGAAAGAAAAGACTATGGGGTCAATTTACTAAACCTTGGATGGAGGTAAAGTGAATGGAGATAAGGTACCATCCAATCAGCTTCTAAATGCCATGTTACTGCCTGTGTTTAAAAACTGACAGTTAGGGGCTGATTGGCTGGTACCATATCTCCGTCGACTTAATCTCCATCCAAGGCTTATTAAATAGACCTTCATGTGAGTTAGGGGAGAGCACAGATCAGCAGAGGCCATGACTGGGTGGATTCAGGAGTTCACCAACTGACTCATGGCAGCCAATATAGCACAGAAGCTGTGATGAATGGATGACAACAACAGAGCTAAAGCACAGAGGATATTGGCAGATG
This sequence comes from Taudactylus pleione, assembly GCA_031769625.1. Classification (NCBI taxonomy): domain Eukaryota; kingdom Metazoa; phylum Chordata; class Amphibia; order Anura; family Myobatrachidae; genus Taudactylus; species Taudactylus pleione. Next base: position 12,955,135 of record JAUIMM010000119.1, read on the forward strand.
TGCTATATAAGGGGACCAGAGGTCTACTCACTCCTTATAGTGTCCTAATAGAGATGCCTCCTAGGCCACAACAGGATCCCTACACCCTGTGTATACCTCCCCACCTCCCGTATGTCATTTCAAAAAGGGAATGAACCACCAATATGAGAGGCCCTATGTTAACCCTCAGATTTACGCTAGGACTTCACCTCCTGCCACTTCTGGGAGCAGAACACTATTGGACTACAGTGCCAGCTCTGCCTCACCGGAAAGTTACCATTTATACAGTAATTTTAGGATGTTTACAGCTATGTTTTATGTTATGTGTGCTTATTTATATTTTTGAGAGGGAAATACATATTTTATGTTTTTCTATTACATATGTTTCTGAATATTTTATTGAAAATTAAGTTGATCTGTATTATTCACATTTATATACAGTTTGCAAAAAAAGTCCTCATTTAATAAAATTATTCTGAAAAACAAACGTCTTTGATTATTTGTGAGAACTGTTAAGAATATGTATGATAGCCATTGTCGTAATGTGGGTGGGGCACTGGGGGCAAGTGCAGGGGAGGGCACTGACGTGTGGCTTGGCAGACAATGTTGTCAGCACAGATTACATTCACCCAGAGGAGGCACCGAAAACTACAAGTAGTATTATTGTATGATCTATATCTGGATGTTGGACACATCATAATTTCAACATCTGTCACATGGAACACAGAGGAGTTAAGGGACTGGAGAGAAGACTATGTGCTGCATGCTCCACAATGACAGTGCACACAAAGTTGCAGTGATGGGAGACGAGGAGGCAGGGTCAGCATATATTGGGCAATGTCAGGATCACATGACTCAGACCAGCACTGGAGCAAAGCTTAGTTGCTGATTCAAACTGTGCTGTCCAGCTTCAGCAACTAGATGACATGCAGGTTAGTGAGTAGAACTTTGCATGGCTCCTTCCTTTTTATCACGACCATCGGTAACTGCTTAACTACCACAAGTGTTAAACTCACTTAATATCACTGCCAATATCTTCTACATTGCTGTTTAGTAAACCACCCTGCTTCCACATTGATACAGTAATAACACTTATTACCTCTTGGTAGATGACTTTGGTGACTTGTTGCTGCTGGTGAGACTTCCCCAAGTGTCACCAGCCCCGGTGCCGGGAGAGTGTTTCGGTGCTGGAGAGGGGACTGTCGCACCATCTACTGAGTACAGCTGCTGTAAGACACCAGGCCGCTGATCAAGAATGGGGCCCCCGGCAGCACCCCACCCTTGCAGAGTTGGATTCTGAGGCAGAGACAGATGCACGGACCATGGCAGCATGCTGCTCTTGCCTGAGGGTATTCTCTCGGTGCCAAGATGGTTTTAGACACCTGGAGGGTGGAGGAGCTCTGCTTAGATACGCTGGATGCTGGGATCACCCACCAGAAATATCTGATGGCATTGTCTTAAGGACATCCTGTGCTGTTATCAGTGATCTGCTGGTCTCTGATGTTTTCCTTTCTTTTGATAATCATTCTGCAGACTCCGATAAAACCAATAATCCCTGATAGTATATGGAAATAGCCGCCATAGATGATAAACTAAGAGAAACACAATAGAGAAAATACAGATAAGTATAGAAAAGTAAAGTTACTGTATGATCAAGGAAATTATTATAGCAAGTGGTCTGATGGCCTATTTATTGCATGCCTCCCAACTGTCCTGCTTTTCTAGGACTGTCCTACTGTCCTACTGTCCCACTCATGGGTCGCAGTGGGGTGCGGGGTGGAGTTCAGGGGGAACACTCCAAGTCTCACTGCTGGTCTGCTGCATGTGGATGGCATCTGTTCACAGTGCAGTGAGAGCCTGGGGCATCCTAGCATCTGCAGGAGTGCTGGGCACGCCAGCAAGGTAATGAAAGTGGGGGCTTGTCACAAGGCTGCACCCCCTTCCCACGAGGTCACGCTCCTCACACAGTCCCAAGCCCCATCCTGAGAATGTTGGGGGGCATGTTTATTGTATAATGATAAGCCAAAAGAAAACATTTTCTCTTGTGAACAGCAATCTCTGCTATTTGTCCAGTTTATTAAATAGTTACCGTCGGAGCAATGAGAGATTTCTTCATTAGTAACCTCTTTTATGCAGTTACCGCCATCCCCATAGGGATCCATGGGGACATTTCCATCCATGCATGGGAACAGCGTTTCATCAAGATCATTTTTTTTTTGCAAAGTAGCACTAAGGATGATGTTACCATACATTTAACATGGATGTTTTTTAAGTACATACAGTATACTGTATATAAGCCAGCATAAAGAACAAATGGTGCATTTATGTCATATTAAAATAAACTTGATTTTTACACTTTTATACAGAACACAATAATTCCCTTACTAGTTTGCACATATGTATTGGAAACAATGTGATGGTGGCCAGGGCGTCCTTACCTGACTGTTGATATCTAGCTTGATACCAGACATTGCTACGTTCACAATTGCCAGCAGGAGCAGGGATGCAACATTGTTTATCCCAGATACCAAAGCGAATCTTTCCTTTCTCACACTCACAGCAATATTCAGCCTAGGATTGGAGTGGGACATGCATTAGTTATATAAAAAATAACAAGACATGGTGATACTGTGGGTACTGTAATTCCTAGGACTGCGGGCCTGATTCAGACCCGGTCGCGAGCGCTGAGCACTCGCAACCGGGTCGATGGTGGCCCAGAGCGCATGCGCATGACGGAGCTGGCTCCATCGTGCGCATGCGCGAGACCCGGATAGCGACGGGCAATCCGTCGCTCCGGGTCTCGCACCAAAGGGGGCGTGCTGTCGATGTTAAGTGACAGCACGCCCCTTTTGGTGGGCGGGCTGGGGGGTGGCTGCTCAGACAGAGGCATTCCCATGAGAACGCCTACCGTTTGGGGGCGGCCCCACTGACATCACGAGTGATGTCAGTGGGAGAGCTTTCGGCTCTGTTTGAGCCGAAAGCTCTCTGGGGCTTGCGGCCACGAGACCCTACCACAAGGGTGTCGTCGCAAGCCCGATGGTCGCGATGGTCTTGACCATCGCGACCATCATCCTGGCCGCTCGCATTAGCTGTGGCTGGCAACCCACAGCAATGCGAGCCCCCAGGAGGCCGCTCCATAAAAAATAAAAAAGACGCCCTGATTCAGAGCGAGCGCTTGGTCTGAGTGTCCGGCTCTGAATCAGGGCCTGTGTTCCGTGGAGCAGCAACAGTGCCGCCCCCAGGGCCTTCTGCAACAGCACTGCTTGCACATCCTTAGTCTCAGCCCTGGTGTTACATACCATTCATAAAAAACAACACATATGTATATACTGTACATTTAAAAAATTTATTCTGCAGTAAGAGGAGGAAGCAGTAAAGTACGATGGATTGCCTGGATAGGTGCAGACGTAATGGGGATTATTTATTAATATTTTGCAAAAGAAAAGCAAACACTCAGTAATTTGCTACTAAAGATATGGATATATTTACTAAAGTGAGAGTTTTTAGAAGTGGAGATGTTGCCCATAGCAACCAATCAGATTCTAGCTATTATCTTCTAGAAGGTGCTAGATAAATGTTAAGTAAAATCTGATTGGTTGCTATGGGCAACATTTCCACTTCTAAAAAACTCTCACTTTAGTAAATTTACCCCATAGGGGTCTACGTACTAAGCCTTGGGGCGAGATAAAGTGGACGGAGATAAAGCACCAACCAATCAGCTCCTAACTGTCACATTAAAGGCTGTGTTTCAAAAGTGACAGTTAGGAGCTGGTTGTTTGGTACTTTATCTCCATCTACTTTATCTCTCTCCAAGACTTAGTACATAGACCCCGTTGTCATGTTTTGATTTAAATAGTATTGGCATTTTAAATTTCCTGCTTAAAAGTGCCTAGAAGCAGCAGCTTTTTGACGCCACCACTTCGTAAATTTACTATGAACTTCGTGTAAGTTAGATCATTAAATCAGATTTCTGATTAAATGCTGTTATTTTTACTGAAGTTTTGAACGTTTCAATAGTGTTTATTATATATAACCCACATTGGTACTACAACTATAGGGTACTACAACTATAGGGTACTACAACTATAGGTTATTACAACTATAGGGTACTGCAACTATAGGGTACTACAACTGTAGGGTACTACAACTATAGGGTACTACAACTATACGAGACTACAACTATAGGGTACTAGAACTGTAGGGTACTACAACAACTATAGGGTACTACAACTATACGATACTACAACTGTAAGGTACTACAACTATAAGGTACTAGAACTGTAGGATACTACAACTATAGGGAATTACAACTGTAGGGTACTACAACTATAGGGTACTACAACTATAGGGTACTACAACTATATGATACTACAACTATAGGGTACTAGAACTGTAGGGTACTACAACTATAGGGTACTACAACTATACGATACTACAACTGTAGGGTACTACAACTATAAGGTACTAGAACTGTAGGATACTACAACTACAGGGTACTACAACTGTAGGGTACTACAACTATAGGATACTACAACTATAGGGTACTGAAACGTGATACATGCGCAGTATAACTCATATACATGTGCAGGTTACAGATAATGGCTCTAACTGCACAAACAGTGGCATAGCCTCCATCTCTGACTCAGGGCCATTGTACACAGCACACTGGGGCCTATAATGACTAACTATTAAAGAACTGGGAATAACAATGACATTGCTGGTATTACATGCAAAGGAAATGAAATAATTAGTCAGTAACTGTTATAGATCTGTACATGGTAGTAATATGACACATAGGCATCTCAGTAGTAGTGGTATAGAGAGCATACTTACATTATTATTGTGGTAAGTATCATATAGGAGGCCTTACATACAATGTAGCCAGCATAGCCCACCCAGATACTATTACTGTAGGCCATGGCAAATATGGCAGCACTGTCCACTGCACAGAGGACACACAGAGCCAGCTCTCCCCAGAAGCTCCAGTCCATCTTCCTGCAGCCCATCACGGAGAATGCAAATATACCTGCAGGAAACAAACAGGTGCAGAGTAGCTATCAGGTGTCATCATGTATTTTACTGACCTGATATTATCAGAGAAAATTAAAATGAATATTATCACCCGGTCTTGATACATAAGGGAAATAAAATCTTAATTGTAAATATTCAATGTTGATATTTTAATCTTTTTTGCAGAAGTTATATAGGTTATATCATTTAATCTTTCTTATTTAAATTCTGTTGACTGCAAAATCAATGAGTTGTAAGAAAGTACAATATGAGCACTTAAAAGGGCCAGCTCTAGGGGTGTTCGACCAGTGTGGTTGAACAGGGGTGCCACCCATAGAGGGCGCACTCCTCCCCAACATCCCGATTTCAGCAGGACAGTACTGTCCCGCTGTCTCACCCATGGGCCAAAGTGGCCTGAGGGTGGTCAAATTGGGAGGTTGGGGACCCCCACCACCGCAGCTGTGCAGTGGTGCCGTACCCCGGAGTCTGAATGGATGCTGTGCGCATGCACGCAGCATCCATTCAGTGACGGGAGAGGGGCTGGGGTAAGCCCAGCTAGTGAGGCTCCCCCCCCCCAGCCTGATGTTATTTGGAGGCATGCCATGCGGGCATGCCTCCTAATACTGTCACTTAGGGGGCATGACCTATGGTAATTAGGCCATGCACCTATTTCCGGTCACGTGCAGTGAAGGGCGCTCTGTATAGGGCCAGCACAGGGTGCTCCGACTCCTGGAGCCAGCCCTGTGCACATTGAACAGAGCTACGTTCTCTATAAAACATACATTTGGCAAGGCACATAGGCAAACGCAGGGGGGGTTCCAGTTGCCACAAAAGCAGAAGTATAGAAAATTATTTCATATAACATGCAGTTTAAGGGACAGTACAAAGCTGCTATACATGCATAGTGGTAGTAGCTTCTCCTACCAAAACCCCAGAAAACAGCATTTTACCGCATTTTTCAATTTAGTACATCTAATGAGAAAGGGATATTTGCCTAGGACCTTATCCTCCCTAGCCCGTGTGCAAGGTTAGAGATAAGTGTGATGGAGACACATAATTACCCACATTGTGTAATCTATTTCATACCTAGCACAGCTACAGCAGCTTCCACGCCTCCAGTAAGCACATAGGCACTGTCTGAATGTTCCAAGCTATTCCAGAGGATTTGGGAAGAGCCAATCACTTGGTAGGATCCAGCTGTCACAAGTGCACAAAATAAGGACCAGGTAATGGTGTTGCAGGAATAGCACTCGCGGAAGCCCAGCCACTGCTGCTTGAAGAACTTGGCCACCATCTTACAACAGCTGTGCATGGCGCTCATTTGTCTGTGTTTGATGTGGTCATTTGTACACTCTGAACATGGCTGCTCCTTGCTGGGCATGGGCAAGAAAATGGAGATGATGAAAGCCATTGATGCACATTCCAAGGAAATAATGTTCAGGTAAAAGTAGGAGAAATGACCAACTGACACCATGAGCTGACCACACACAGCACCTATGGTGTATCCCAGCAGGCTAAACCCTCGGTAATAGATAAAGGCCTTCTCATGTCTATCAGCAGGCACCACACTGTGTACATATGAAAAGATGGCAATGTCACATGCAGAGACCATGGCTGAGGTAACCTGAAGGTACTGCATGGCCCGGAAACTGGAAGCAAAGCACAGTAGGCTATAGCTGATGACATGGAACAGGCCCTGACACACAATGACTGGTTTGTATCGGCAGAGGTCAGTAAAGAGGAGCACTGGCAGCTGGAGAAGCAGCAAACTGTATGTCCTTATTGGGGAGAGCTTATTGGTGACCTGGGGAGGAAGAAGACACATGATCAGTAATCTGTTAGTGACAACAGAGTTTCAGTATCAGTTGTTATATTTTCAAATGTATGACCAGGAGACAATAACCTTAATAGAATCATATTTCCATTATACCGTAAGTTTTTCACAGATTTAGGGGGGAATTCAATTAGACCCCATATTTTTTTTGGCGAATAATACTGAATTTTAATGCTTGAATTGTCTTCGGGCAATTTAATACAATTCATATATTAAAGTGTATAGTAATGTCACACAATTTACATGTTACTGATATAACTGACTTGTGTTCTCTTACCTCTTCCATGGTGAACTTCTTGCTGGGCCCAGTCATATATGATGTGTAAAATGGTTCTGCAGGTCTCAGGTGGAAGAAGAAACCATACAGACATAAGAAGAACACCGGATGCTCTTGAAGCATGTTCTTACACAGCATTCTTATATTCATGGCTATTTACTAGCGCACAGAATCTGTACAATTCTCTTCTGAAAGATAAACACAATGGTTGTCAAGTAAATAAAACAAGTAATAATGTGACCTGCTATAACTTATTTATGTTCTTGGCTTATTACCTACATTACATATATACATGTATTTTTTATGTACACTGGAAAGATGGATCCATTTTTTAAACTTTATTGCCATCTGTCCACTAGCGATGCATAGAATGAAGCATAGGACAGGAGTGCCAAGCGGGGGGTGTGGGCCAGGGTCTGACCCCAACCCCCTCACTTTTACCTATCAGCAGCCCAGCACATGCTGCTGTGTGCTGGGCTGCAGTGGGAGACCAGGGAGACTGCTCGCTGCCACTGAGCAGCAGCAGCAGTCTCCTCTCTGCCTGTGGAGGGGGGAGCGAACACACTGATCATGCCCTCCCATGGATTTGCACCATGCTGAGGAGCTCACAGCAGTCCCCAGGGCTGAAATGGGGGGTTTTGTTTTTTTAATTTTTTCTAAGGGGTCATGGCCACACCTCCCGTGATTAGGCCTTGCCCCCCACGATAGTACTGGGGCCCATGCCGGCTCCCTAAGGCCCTAGTGTAGGGTGTGCAGGGTTGGCAGAAGCACGCAGAAAAGCAGGTGTTTTACTAGCAATTCTTTTACATATATAAATAACTGTACATTTTATTTTATTTTAATCTACAACTAATTCATTCATATAAACTGAAAATCTGAAATTACAAAATGGAGAAATATACTGATTGGCAGATCAGATCAATTTAATGATGTTCAATTATACAGTTCCCTGGCCAGCTGCTTTTTAATTTTATTAATCTTTTTTTTTTAGTTGAATTGTATAATACGCTCTTTCTATTTTAATTTTGAATTGCAACAAGTAGATATAATATCATATAAATAAGTAAAAGTTACTGCAGAGTAAAAACTAATAATACATCTTTCTTAATGTTTACTCAATCCCCATAAATAATAAAATAAAATAAATATTCACTTCTAATAGCCAGGATGTTTTAACGGACTTCCCTCTATGATTGAGTCCTATTAAAGGTTATAAGATGACTGAAGCACATTATAGTGCATGTAATTACAGTATGTTAAGATAATATAGCTTAAGATACTTACATGTCATCTAATACTTTAATATAGAGAATAGATAACAGATAACACATAGAAATTATGAAGCAGCCCATCTTCTCTACATATAGTACATTCTATACATGTAAGAGCCTAAATGTTTTTTGGCTTTTAAAATGTCCATATGGACTTGATTATATAGGTAAAAAAATTATAAAAATCAAAATTAGACTGACTAAACATAAGAGCAACTAAAGAGCTATAATCCTGAAACTGCTTAAATATGTTTTAAGGGTCATTTTTAAATATGGGTGAACAGCCCCCCAAAAAAATAAAATTAAAAAAACATGAGTGATGATGATAACTGGCATGTAAAATAATTAAAAACAAATACAAAATAAAGTAATCCCCCTTCACCACCCCCACAACCACCAAAATTGATCCAAGCACCAGCACTTGTAGCCTGGTAGGCTAACAGCAAGTAACATTTAGTTTAATATAAACTTACCTGAAATTGTAAGAAGTCAAATATGTGAAAAGAGTTACAGCAATGAGAAACTATCTATAGATATAGATACAACGCGCACTCAGCTAATAACTCAGTGTCCTATACCAGGCAGTGACTTTTATTCTCAACTCAGTGACATCACAAAAGCTGACTGTCACAATCATCCTCACATTGGGGAGATGCACTGAGCCTTGGAGAGTGATAAAGTACCAACCAATCAGCTCCTAGCCGCCATTTTACAGGATATTTGAAAAATGATGGTTAGGAGCTGATTGGTTCATACTTTATTTCTCTCCACTTTATCTCTCTCCAAGCTTTAATAGATCTCCCTTTCACTCCCCAACACCCACTTTGTTCTCTCCCTTTCTCTCCCCCACCTCTATGGAAGATGCACTAAGCCTTGGAGAGAGATAAAGTACCAACCAACCAGCTCATAACTGTAATTTTTCAAACACAGCCTGTAAATTGACAGTTAAGAGCTGACTGTTTGGCAGTGGCATCCCTCCCCTTGGTGATATCCGGTGAGAATATGATTGTAGTGCACGCGGTGAATCTGTGCACTGGTAAAAAATAGGGTGTGGCCTAGCTGGTAGGGGGTACGGCCTCATAGGTAGGGGTGTGGTTTCACAGCCCAAACCCCCATTTTAGTCACTCCAGGGGTCCCGGAGATGTGACTACCCACGGGGACTAGTCTGTGTGCAGTGTCGGCTGACTCACACACAGCTATACCACCCACAGCTATAGCGAGCGGCCAGGAAGATGGTCGCGATGATCAAGACCATCCCGACCATCGGGCTTGCGACAAGACCCTTGTGGTAGGGTCTCATTGCCGCAAGCCCCAGAGAGCTTTCGGCTCTAACAAAGCCGAAAGCACTCCCACTGACATCACTTGTGATGTCAGTGGGACCGGCCACAGACGGTAGGCGTTCCCATGGGAACGCCTCTGTCTGGGCAGCCACGCCCCCGGCCCGCCCACCAAAGGGGGCGTGCTGTCACTCAACATCGACAGCACGCCCCCTTTGGTACGAGACCCGGAGCGACGGATTGCCCATCACTATCCGGGTCTCGCGCATGCGCACGACGGACGCGGCTCCGTCGTGCGCATGCACACTGGGCCACCATCGACCTGCTTGCAAGCACATAGAGCTTGCGAGCGGGTCTGAATCAGGCCCACTGTACACTTTACTGATGCACGTTTCGCCGTGTGGCTGCTTTATCGAGGTCTCATAAATCCAGTCACAGGGTTACAATCTAAGACCAGGCTTGCCGATATTTAGCTTCCTCCTTCCGGGAGGGAGCTGCCAGGCTTACAGGGCAGGGGGTGTGAGGCGGCCAAAGGGGGCGGGGCCTGGCACCTGACACGGTGTTGGGGGTGGAGCATGGGGCGTGACAGCGAGATCACGTCATTGTGGCTCCGCCCCCTCTTCACAATGCTGTAATTAATGGCATTGTGCAGCCAGGGGCGGAGCCACGATGACGTGATTCAGCGTGAATCACGTCACCGACCCTCCTGCTGCCGGGGTTTTTACTTAAAAGCGCGGAGGGGTACGGACACATCGCCGGGGCCGGGAGGATTGCCTGCCTTCCCGGGAGGTCGGGAGCGGCACCCGATTTTCGGGAGGCTCCCAACCAAATCGGGAGGGTAGGCAAGTATGTCCAGGACTGTGAATATTACTTCTAAGTTACTGTAATATAAAGAAACACCACTCTGTGATTCAACAGTTACATATCAAGTTTAACAATGAAGCTATAAAGGTAGAAATGAGAAGCATGTGTCACTGAATCAAATCTATTTACAGGATCGCAGAACAAGATTGTGTATTGAACTACATTGTTACTCTATTGAAAAGAACACTACTGTATAATGCAACATAGCAGAAATATACAAAATTAAACAATCAGCTATGAAAGTAGGAAGGAGATAAATGTGTCGGTGAATTGAAACGGATTCATTCTAAGTATATTATTCACAGCATTGGAATATTAACTCCCTAGGTGCTCCATCTCTGTGAAATATTATTAGAATCATTATATAAGTGGTTTATTGATAAGCTCATTCGAATAATGCTCAAATAAACTATACGGAGCAATATAATAATTGTAACATTGCTCTCTGATAGTATTCACTTATATTATAACATCCAATTCGGGAATGTGAACAATAGATGTTAATAAGTCCGAAGACAGCAGGAATTTATTTTAAATCTTAATCACTTTTTCTATATTTTCAACACACACCTTTTCTATTATAAATATCTTTCAAATTTTATACTATATTTCGACAAAATTTGGACAAGATATATATATATATATATAATATATATATATATATATATATATATATATATAGTTTTTAACAAATAGCTAATAAACTTTATGTTTTCATTATATTTTTTCCAGAGGATTATTCTAAGAAAATTATTGGATCCAATAAGTGCACTTGGCATTATATCTTGGCTTTTTTCTCTCTTGTGTTCTAAAATAAGGGAGTGCGCAAATGTGCGATAAGTGGCAAATTCGGGTGCTCCAGGGAAAAATTATTATTATAGCGGCTAATTGGATACCCCCTTTATTCTTGATGTACTGCTTTTTTATGTCTAATAGTAGGGTGATGGGTTGATAGTGTATGTGGTGTGTTAAAAATAGAAGTAACAACATTGTCTTTACAGTCGAACTGCAGGTCCCAGCAAGCCTCCCCTGCATGCTGTTACTTGGAGAACCACAAGTACCAGTATGCGGGACATTAAGGGCCCGCTGGTACCTGTATAGAAATGTCTTAATAAACATAAAACACACACACCGTGAAAGTACAGTTTTATTACAAACATACACACACACATGCAGGTGCAGCCAGCACGATGCACCTCTTTTCTTACTGGCCTTCTGTCTGTGCGTGTGACATTATACGCTAGTGTGTGATGTCATGATGTCAGATGCACAATGCAGCAGAAGACGGAAGTGTGTGCGCCTCTGTAGCTGGCACCCGGTAGGCTGCTAGCTGTTAGACCAGTGATTTTTAACCCTTTTTAACTTGAGGCACACTACACAACATACTAAAGTTGCCAAGGCACACTATCTGGCAGTGCCTATGAAAATACATACATATTGTCTCCCACATAAAAATAACACACCCATATATTGGCCCCCAGAGAAAAAAAAACACCCATACATTGGCCCCCAGAGAAAAAAACACACACATACATTGGCCCCAGAGAAGAAAAAACATACACATACATTGGCCCCCGGAGAAAAAAAACACACACATACATTGGCCCCCAGAGAAAAAAAACACACACATACATTGGCCCCCGGAAAAAAAAAACACACACATACACTGGCCCCCAGAGAAAAAAAACACACACATACATTGGCCCCCAGAGAAAAAAAACACACACATACATTGGCCCCCGGAAAAAAAAAACACACACATACACTGGCCCCCAGAGAAAAAAAACACACACATACATTGGCCCCCGGAGAAAAAAAACACACGCATACATTGGCCCCCAGAGACAAAAAAACACACAACACACATACATTGACCCCCAGAGAAAACAAAACATACACATACATTGGCCCCCAGAGAAAACAAAACACACATACAATGGCCCCCAGAGGGAAAAAAAACCACACACATACATTGGCCCCCAGAACAGAAAAAAACCACACATATACATTGGCCCCCAGAGACAAAATAACACACACATACATTGGCCCCCAGAGAAAATATAACACACACATGCATTGGCCCCCAGAGAAAATATAACACACACATACATTGGCCCCCAGAGAAAATATAACACACACATACATTGGCCCCCAGAGAAAATATAATACACACATACATTGGCACCCAGAGAAAATAGAACACACACATACATTGGCCCCCAGAGAAAATTTAACACACATATACATTGGCCCCCAGAGAAAAAATAACACACACATACATTGGCCCCCAGAGAAAATATAACACACATATACATTGGCCCCCAGAGAAAAAAACACACATACATGCATTGGCCCCCACAGAAAAAAAAACACACACATGCATTGGCCCCCACAAAAAATACAATCAAATTGGCCCCCACAGAAAAAAATACAAATTGCTCCCTACAGCAAAAAATAAAATGAGATTCATTGGCCTCCACCTGTCGGTAGCTGGGAAGGCTTACTGCTGTCCCTGTCCTGTCCCTCTGGCTGGGTTGCTTTGCCTCTTGCTCGGTGTGCGGGTGGACTGGCATCTGGCTTGCGTGTAGGCAGGCTAGCTGCTGCTGGCTGGCGGGTGTGACCTATGATGTCACGCCCTGCATCTAAAAAGGTCACGGCCAGGGCACGACTGACCTCCAGTCCCATCCCAAAAGAGCTCAGCGCTGCCTGGGCCCATAGTCCGAGTTCAGTGTGCAGCGCCTTCTGACATTTTTGCTGCCTGGAGCATGCGCTACACTGGAATCGCCCTCCCTGCGCCCCTGTCTGCAGTCCACCCACCATTGGAGTTGTACACAAATCATTGGGGTTGTGTAGAACTGTGAATCAAAGATCGAAATACCTTTCAACAAAAATGTGAACTGGAATGCACTAGAAATGTTGATGTGCTAAGTTATATTTAGATTTGTATACCACCCTGTGCCACAGTGATCAGACACACTGTGGGCAGAGCCGCAACCCATTGCACTGTGACTACACAGCTGGGTGGGGGGATTCCGTAGGCTGCTGATTACTGAGGTCAGTCTGAGACTGGCGGCTGCAGGACGATTATCTTCCAGCTGTGGCCAAGTGGGCATAAGATGCGACCATGTCAGAGAAAACCCAGCCAAGTATGGTTGCATCTCATGTGATCATGCCAGGCAAGTTGTTAAGATGTTATAAAATATATATATTAAGTACAAAACATAAAGAAACTGTGGAGGGAAACTGTATCCTACATCTGGCTCGCTGACTCCCTTTCCCTGTAAATTCTCAGTATTATTATTACCAGTTATTTATATAGCGCACACATATTTTGCAGTACTTTACAGAGCATATTTGGCCATTCACATCAGTCCCTGCCTAATTTAAGCTTACAATCTATACTCTATATAGATAGATATACAAGCTATCTATACTTTAAAGTGCAACAGAATATGCTGCGCTATATAAAAAACTGTTAATAATAATAATAATAATAATAATATACTCCCTACCACATGTACATGTAGGTTCGGTACCCAGAGGAAGCCCACACAAGCACAGGGAGAATATACAAACTCCACACAGTTGGGACCGTGGTGGGAATCAGCCCTATGACCTCAGCAGAGCGGTAACTAGACTTTTTGGTGCCCTGTGCCAGAGAGAGCATTGGCACCCCCCCATCCATTTTTTAAATAGGGACATAAGTTAGTGCACCTGAAAAAGGTTCCATGGGGAAGTGCCAGGGAAGAGATAGGGGTACTTCTAGGGCAGCCAGGAGATGCTGGGGATAAAAGAAGAGGAAGCTACAAGTAAGAATGATAATAAACAGGAATATTGACAGGCTCAAACTGCGCCCCCTGCCCTGCGGTACCCTGTGCCATGGCCTGGTCGCACAACCCTAGATACGGCCCCAGACCTCAGTGCTGTGAGACAGTAATGCTAACCATTACACCAACCGTGCATCACCCCATTCATATTTTGCAGTTGTTGGATTTCATTCTCTCTGTCTTATGTCACTGTCAACACTCACTGGTTCCCTTCCATCACATCTTCTCCATCAAAGAACGACATGGTAGCACAGTGGATAGCAGTGCTGATCCACAGCACTGGAATCAACTCCTACTAGGGTCCTAACTGTGTGTAGTTTGTATGTTGAAGCTCTACTTAGACAAGCTAATATGTGAGTTTTTAAATTATCTCTGTAAATCACTTTGTATTAAGTAGGTTCTATATGAATGTTAATACATAAAGAGCAGGCACTGATTTCTGTGGCAGGCTACATTATATAATAGCTAGTTGGTCATGTAACTTTTGTTTACCATAGTGTATAACTGCTGGCCATGCTACTGTAATAGTGCATACTTGCCGACTTTTAGGCTGGGGAAACCGGGAGGGGGCTGGCAGGTACGTCCAGCAGGGAGGATGGGGGCAGGTCAAAGAGGCGGAGCGGGGGCGTGCCGACACAACCGCATCATCGTGGCCCCGCCCCCGGTTTATAATGCCAATATTACTGGCATTATAAGGCAGGGGGCTACGATAACGCGATTCAGCGCGAATCGCGTCATCACACCCCCGCACCGCCCACTTTTGCGGCTGGCGCGGGGGATAGAGGGGTGCCGGCATCCATTCCGGGAGACTTGTCTAGTCTTGCGGGGTGTCGGGAGCGGTACCCGACAGTCCCGGGAGAGTAGGCAAGTATGTAATACTGTTGTTTATGTAGCTATTTAACCGCTGGTCATGAGGCTGTTGTACTGTTGTTTATGTGGCTGTGTAACTGCTGGTCATGTGGCCAGGGCCGCAGAGACCTCTGCGGCCCTGGGAGAGGGCCTGGCCAATCTGGGGAGGCATTGTTATGATCACTTTAAAAAAATTTGAAAAAATAGTATGTAACACTCCCCTCTCTGTACAGGGGGCACCACGCCGGCTGCTGCACCCACAGGATGGTGAGAAGGGATGTGAGGGCATGTACACAAGTGTCTCCCCATACGTACAGGCAGCTGTGGGTGGGGCTATTTAAACTGCAGGAGGCTCCCTGAATCCATGGCATCAACACTGCATTCCCCTCTATGGTCCATGTGCTATGGGGAAATAAGGGTAACAAGGCAGAGCAAATCCCTGTACATTCCACTTCTCCATACTAAAGGGATTTCTCTACCATCTTCCTGACAGTGCAACAGTGCAGGCTAGAACACTGCGCTGCCATAGGCACCTAAGTGGCCCAGGTGTTACTAAGGGGAGGGGTCACTTACAGTTGGGCATCTTCTCCAGCACCGTCTTCACCCACTCAAGCTGCCGTTACCTGCCTCCTGCATTGTGAAGCGTTCAGATCTGGACGTCATCGTTGTCGGTTTGTTCATTTGCCAATAAAGTTTTTTTAAAAAGGCATAAAGCAGCTGAGCTGTGTTTGTTTTCACAAGACTGCGCAGAAACCCATCATGGATGTGCTAGGTGTCTGTGCGCTTACCGCCAACAGGGTAACTTTCCATTCACCCTCTTTGGCAGGAGCATTTTTAATACACAGGGTCTGATTCAGCAGCGGACGGATTTGCTATGCTAGCTGCTAACATGGTAGCAGCTGCAATAGCAATAATATGGTAATGCAGCAGGAGGCGACATGCCTCCTCAGAGCCGGCCCTAGCCAATTTGGTGCCCTAGGCAAATTTTTGACTGGTGCCCCCCTAGCATATAATCCCACCACCAATCTTATTGTATATACGTGGAAGCCAAAAATAACACGTTGTATATATACACAAACACATGTAATATATATATATATATATATATATATATATACCCATACATACTAACACACACACACATATATATCCCAAACACAAACATACACACATATATATACCAATACAAACACACACACATATATATATATTCCCATACATACAAACACACACACATACCCATACATTCATACATACACACATATATATTCCCATACATACATACATACATACACATATATTTACCCATACATGCAAACACACACACACATATATACCCATACATACATTCATGCATACATACCCATACATACATACACATATATATACCCATGCATACACACATATATATATATATATATATATATATATATATACACCCATACATACATACATACATACATACACATATATTTACTCATACATACAAACACACACACACACATATATATACCCATACATACATAGACACCAGTTGTGTAACTAGAACTTTTTGGGCACCATAGCAACATTTTTAAGGGCCCCCCCCTAACTTAGGTCTTACACATTACCCACAGTAGTTCCTCTAAAACACTAAATGCCCACTGTAATGGTGCCCCTTATGCAATGCCCACTGTAATTGTGCCCCTTACGCAGTGCCCCCAGTAGTAATAATGTCCCCTGTAGTAATGTCCCTGGTAACAATGCCCCTAAAAATAATGTCCCCTGTAGTAGTGCTGCCAGTACTAATTCCCCCTAGCAATGCTGCCAGTAGTAAGGGCCACTGTAGTGCCCCCAGTTGTAATGCCCTTGTAGTGCCCCAGTAGTAATGCTCCCCAGTAGTAAGGGCCCCTGTAGTGCCCCCAGTTGTAGTGCTCCCAGTAGTAAGGCCCCTGTAGTGCCCCCATATGATGCCCCCAGTAGTAAGGCAGGCCCCTGTAATGCCCCCATATTATACCCCCAGTAATAAGGCAGGCCCCTATTATGCCCCCATATTATGCCCCCTGTAGTAAGGAAGGCCCATTATGCCCCATATTATGCCCCCTGTAGTAAGGCAGGCCCCTGTTATGCCCCCATATTATGGCCCAGGTAGTAAGGCCCGTTATGCCCCCATATTATGCCCCAGGTAGTAAGGCCCCTGTTATGCCCTCATATTATGCCCCAGGTAGTAAGGCCCCTGTTATGCCCCAGGTAGTAAGGCCCCTATTATGCCACAGGTAGTAAGGCCCCTGTTATGCCCCAGGTACTAAGGCCCCTGTTATGCCCCAGGTAGTAAGGTCCCTGTTATGACCCAGGTAGTAAGGCCCCTGTTATGCCCCAGGTAGTAAGGTCCCTGTTATGCCCCAGATAGTAATGCCCCTGTTATGCCCCAGGTAGTATGGCCCCTGTTATGCCCCAGATAGTAAGGTCCCCCGCACACTGACATACACTCTTTGATTCATTTACTAAAGTTGGATGCAATTGAATTATAATACTGTATCTCAGTCTACCTTTGTTATTACTCACAAATGTCTCATATGTTATATACCACTTATACCATATCTATTTAATTATTACCACAAGTGAAGTAAATTGAATTCCGTGATGTATAAAATAGCTGTAAAAATCAAAATGTACCACAGTAGGGATAACTGTAATATTAAAGTGCACTGGTACTGTATAGTTAAAAATTCTCAAGATCCCACACATCAATATGCTGCATGTAATTACTCCCACATCGTGGGTTAAGTGACCCAGGAATCCAAACCAGGTAGCTACCAGGGTCAGACCCAGGATTGACCTGATTAATGATGCACTGTAAACGGCATGACCTGGATTATCCGACCTGGGTCATGCCTAAAATTGCCTGATTGGTGGTTGTGGAGCAGTCACCTCCCACTTTTTATGACCTCACAAGTTTAGCAGGGCAGATCCGGGTTCAGTGTGAACGGGGCTGACCTGGGAATAACCTAGATCGAATGTTCAATGTAAACGGGGTCTGACCAGGGTTTGAACTATGTCTGAAAGCTCAGGTCGGACCCCATTTTTTGGTGGTAAAGGGGTATAACTTAGTCCCAAAGTATAGAAAATGGTATTATGATATCTCTATATTACTTAATTAGTAACTATATCAGTCCCACACATAAATATGCTGCATACTGTATAATTGCAGCAGGAGCTAGCTTATCCTGCAGCCTGACAATTCATTGTTACAGAGTAACCAATTCAGAGCCCAGTTATGCATCAGAACTGTTATCTCTCAATTAGGGATTCATTGGTTACATGCACCTATTCAGTTCCTTTAGCACTTATCTGTACTTATTACACATGCACTATGGATCATTTTCAAAAGGAGATTGTTAATTGTAAATGTATTTCATATAAACATAAGGTCAGTGTAGCTCTGCCTTCACTGTGGTTAAGACACCCAGTGGTTTTATTATTTTGTTACTTCCAAATTAACTAAAAATAAATACACAGACAACTGTATTGCGATTAAAGTGGTCACAGTGAAATAGATTGAATTAGATATGTTGTTATGAAGGGTGGCAAGAGAAAGCAGTGCGAACCTCGTCCACAGCCAATATAAAGATATTTACATAAATGGGATGGCACCCACCCCAGCACAAACCTGATTGGCTGGTACCACTCCCCCTTAATTGGCATAGCAGTAGCCCCTCCCCAAGACGGAGACCATGTCCTCCCCTAAGGTAGAGACAAACCAGCCGTTCTCAAAAGGGGACTGCCAATCAACCGCTCTTGCGCTACAAGAGGCCGCCGAGGAGCACAGCTTTCTGCCAGGCTAAGCCTCTCACCTGTTGAAAGGAAGGGTCATGAGAAAGTTGCATTCCAACGAGTAAAATGAAAAAAAACATGTAAACCAATATATTCAGGTGGGCGAATGGGGATCTAAACTGGAAAAGAGGAAGATGGAAGCTCTTCCTGCATATTTATAAACTGTCTAACAATCCCTCCCACTAACACCTAATAGGTTAACTAACCCTGTCATCAATATTGGTAATCTAAACAAACTACCCCCTTTTTAACCCCTAACTGTCTATCCATCGATCCATTCCATAAAAAACTTGGGTGCTTATATACTCTCACACTTAATTATGTATTCAGCTACTTTAATGTGAGTATATTCAATTATATCGTATCATATTGTAGCATAATTGTATCCAGGCATAGTGTTGTAACATAACTGTGTCTGGGCATTAATCTCCAGCAATAATTCACCTCTTTAGTATCTAGTTAAGATTTAATATTATTTCTGATTCATATTATTATTTATATGTGTGAAAGGAGAAATCTAAGATTAGCCTCAGTAGGGCTAACTAGACAGACACATGTGTTACTATCAGATAGAGTATAGCATAAGAACCCTAATATATACCATCCTCATCGATTGCTGGTAATGTATCCGGTATATTTATATACCGCAGATTAATTACTGGTAATGCAGCTGATGTATTTGTGCATTACAAGAGGATTCTCTGAGGGTCTGATTCACCTTGGATAACAGTTGTAAAGACACACGCAATCGTTTCATTGCGAACTAGCAATTGTAAACGAAATTGCAATAGCAGAGGCTACGCAGGCCCAGAGCAGAGTGATTGACAGGAAGTGCCGTTTGTGGGTCGTGATGGGGGGTGGTGGTCGGGTGAACGCGGGCGTGCCGGTGGCATAGATTATCCACTGCGTGGCTAAAAGCAGCCATAGCACTGATAGCATGCGTGGCTGATAGCCATTCCGGAGTAAGGTCAGGGCTTGTGCTAGTGTACTTATGGGTCCGATCTTACCCGATTGTTTCACTATGTTCCCCTAGTATACAGATGTAAGTAAGGGGAAGTGGGAGTCCTTATGTCAGGTTGCGATCGCAATGTGAATGCATACGTTTAAATAGCACCTCTGATATTAGCAACTGCGGTGCGTGCCGTAGTGAATCAGTGGGTAACGCATATGAATCGCACCATGAATCACCCTAATCTTCCAACATGCATATCGCGGGTATGGTGACCAGGGCCGGCAACAGAAATCTTGGGTCACGTTACACTGATATCTCTGGGGGACCCCCCCGACCCCTACTCCACACAACCCACACATCCCTCCTGCACCTACAGTATATCTATCTATCAAAATGCATGTAGTCTACATGCATCTATACACACACACACATATATTTATATAGAAATATAGATATCTATAAATAGATATATTACAAATAGCTCCAGCCTCCAGTTCAATATATTAATATATACAGGGGTTAAAGTGAGCAGGAACTGGGTGGAACTGAGTTCTGTAACCTCTAATGGTAGGCGGAACTATTTCTACCTCCGCCATGTCCCTACACATAGAAGTCCCACAGACAGAGAGCCACTTTGTCTGGCGGCGGCTGTTTCCAACTCCTCAGTTTCTGGCTCCATATTCCTCCTCCTCTGCCCACGGCCTGCCTCACCTGTCACTTACTTTGTGGGCCTGCATCCTGATGGCTCCTTTCGCAGCACAGTGTATGTGACGTCATGCCGCCATCACCGCCACTGCATAGTGCACTGAGGAGCTGCGAAGATGGGCAAGGGCCAGGGCAGGCATGAAAGTGAGCTGCTGCTAGAGGGACGGGGAGAATAAGCTGCAGGCGGGAGGGAGACACAGGGGCAGGGAGCTGAAAACCGGACCAACCCGAACTTCCAGATCCAAGACGAAAACCGAGCTAGGCTCAGGTTTTCCCGCATGACTCGTATCCGAAAATGAGGCAAAAGGCGTCATCCTTCCGCTGTCAGATTCTCGCAGGTTTTGGATTATATAAAGGTCCCGGCGACTGGAGCCATTTTCACTCCGGCTGTAGAGAGAGAAGCTAGCAGACATAGTCAGTCACTGTCAGTCACTCAGTGTGTGTGTCCAGTCGGGGTCTTGGCCTGAAGGCTGCTGCTGTGTTGTCCATAAAGGGGCTTAGGCTGCAGTATATAAAAGGGGTCTTCCTTCAGTGGGTGCTGCAGCTGCTGTGTCACTTGTCCTGTCAATTAACTGTGGCTGCTGCTGTGTTGTTGTCCTGTACATCAGGCTAGGGCTGCAATCCATAAAGGGGTGCTGTGTTGTCCAGGGGGAGTGCTCTGTCAATTAGGGGTGCTCTTCCCCAGTGTAAAAAAAATAAAAGTCCTTTTGTGTGTGTGTGTGTGTGTGTGCATTAGCAACTTAGCTGCGCTATTATTGTTCGGTGACACTGCCGCAGTTTATCGTACACGTATTTGTGACTCAGCAGGTGGTCTGTCCGCACTCGGCAGGGGTGCTTTGTTGTCCATAAAAAAGGGGTGCTGTCTATGTTGTTCATCAAGGGGCTTCTGCCTCATTCAGGGGTGCTCTTCCCAAGAGTAAAAAAAATAAAAGTGCTATTTTTGTGTGTGTGCATTAGCAACTTAGCTGCACTATTATTGTTTGGTGACACTGCCGATCAGACTGCAGTTTATCATCCACATATTGTGACACTATAAGCCATAGCACAGTGTGTTATTCTTTTTCATAATTAATCTTGTGACACTGTAAGTGGTAGCGCAGTCTAATATTCAACTTTTCACTTCTTTCCTCAATTGTGAATAAATGATTAGTCTACATGCTGATTACAAGACCACAACAAAGTGCTAAATAATATGTGTTATATATAAAACATAATGACAACACTGTAAGTAGCAGCGCAGTTTGTTATTCTTATTCATAAATAATATTGTGATGACACTAATTAATTTTGTGACACTGTAAGTGGTAGTGCAGTGTGTTATTCTTATTCATAAATAATTAGTCTTGTGACACTGTAAGTGGTAGTGCAGTGTGTTATTCTTATTCATAAATAATGAATCTTGTTACACTGTAAGTGGTAGCGCATTGTGTTATTCTTATTCATAAATAATTAATCTTGTGACACTGTAAGTGGCAGCGCAGTGTGTTATTCTTTTCTTATTCATAAAAAATCTTGTGACACTGTAGGTCATTGATACTGCAGTGTAATATTTAAAATTGGTACAAATTGATGTGTGTGCTGTACCCCACTTCATTCGTGTTTGTTGATATTGAGAATGATCAGTTGAGACTTGAGGGGAAAGCAGGAACCACATATTAGTGTTGGAGCTGCTGCCAGTGCCACCAGTCATGAAGACACTAGTCCATCTACATCATCTACTAAAGCCAATTCCCAAGGGCATAGAGGGCTTAAGTCAGGCATCTAAAATAAAGAAACAATCTTTTACAGTGGTAAAGAAGAAAACATCAAAGGGAAAGTTAGCTGCGGAAAGACATAAAACTGACAATATGCCTTTCACCACAATAAGTGGCAAGGAAAGGCTAAGGCCTTGGCCTTAATTTGTGATTGGTGGTTCAGCCTCTTATGATGATGTATGCACAAGTGAACATGCTGACATAGAAATTGAGGAAGCTTCTATGGAAGTGCACCAGGATATTTGTGTAGCAGATGCTAATATGGATGTTGATGATGAGGATGTTGATGTGGTTGATGATGAGGATGTTGTTGATGAGGATGTTGTTTGTGTAAATTGTTGTTGCCCATGATAAGGAAAGCCCGTTGTCATGCCTGGGCACAAGACAAAAAAACTTGTTTGTGTTGACTCATCTGCATCACCAGTGTGTTTTTTGGGAAAGTTTAGTTTTTTCTCGGCCGATGCATTTGCTTGAGAAACTGAAGGAGAAGCCAATGCTGCATCAATTTGCTTACCAACAGCTCTTTGCATCTCTTCAGATCTGTGTCCATTGGGAAGAAAGACACAATGTCTTCATCCCTTCTAGGATGAAAATCCATTCCAGGCAGCAGCAGGCATAGCGCTCAAGGATTCTCAAGAAAGACACAACGTAAGACTTAAACATTAAATGTTGCATTTGCTTCTTTCAGCTTATTCACATATCTGTGGTTAAGTGGACAGTGGGTACAACATCATTTTGGAGGCCTCTAATTAAGTTTTTTTTAATGTACCTGTACAGGTTGGGAAATGCTTTTCTAGTGAAGTGGAATCTTTGCAAGGAATTGTTTAACAGTCAATTTTTTTTTAAATAACCACTAGTAGTCTTCCTGGTCCCCTTCTGGGATGAAAATCCACTTCCAGTAGCAGCAGCAGTCATAGCATTCAAGGATTCTCAAGAAAGACACAATGTAAGACTTAAACCTTTAATCTTAAATCTTGCATTTGCTCAGTTTGGCTTGTCCACATATCTGTGGTTAAATGGACAGTGGGTACAATGGCATTTTGGAGGCCTCTAATTATGTTTTTTTAAATGTCGCTGTACAGGTTGGGAAATGCTTTTCTAGTGAAGTGGAAAAGGATTGTTTAGCAGTCAGTTGCTTTTTTAAAGCACTATAAGTAGTCTTCCTGGTCCCCTTCTGGGATGAAAGTTGACTTCCAGTAGCAGCAGGCATAGCACTCATGGATTCTTCTGGGGCAAGGACTGATGTGAATAAGAAAATATGTTTTGTAAATGCCTCCCCGCCTCCCCTCCTTCCTCATAAATTTGCTTCGGAATCAAAAAATGGCCTCTTCAATAATAAAAACATTTGTTTTCTGATGTGCCATGTTGGAAGTTGAACTGCCACGTGTTTGTGCTGTCCACTGCTGCCGCTAGTAAGTACATCAATGGGTAAAGCTGTGTTCTATATATCTACTTGTCTATATTTTCTTATTGTGTTCTGGGAGATCCAGGGAGGGGCAGGGCCTGGCGCCACTTTTGTCGTGCCCAAGTGAAATACTGTAATGCCATAATTAATGGCATAGCATCAAGGGGGTGGGGCCACAATGACACATTTCACAGCAAATCAAGTCCTCATATAGGCAAGAATGACTATATAGCTGTTAATTACATGGTAAGGGTTTAACTCAACCCAGTTGAATTTATCATCTATTATTCTCTCTCTAATATGGGTAAAATAATATGTGTATTAAAGAAACGGATATGTAACATAGACAAGTCATGGAGTAGCTTGATCTTGGTTCCCAAGACAAACAGATGTGTTTTTATCTGTTTTGATGTCCTTCCAAATGTCCACAGTGTGTAAGAAACAGACTAAATACAGGCCTTTTGTTTTCTATATACATACTGTTTTTCTTCTAATAATACATCATTGTAATTGCAGTGCAAGCTAATTCTGCATATCAATTGTCCAATACATAGCCCAGCAGGGTATAAAGATCCCTGCAAGATAAAGGCTGGATAGGGCCATTGGAGCAGCATGTGGTGATTACGTACAATCATAATAGTTTGCTTTTTTTATCCAATATTCCAAACTATGTTGCAACATTTATTTGGTGTTAGAATTGGGATGCAGCTGGAGCAGAGGGAAATCAATCAGAACCTTGGACAGTCCTGAGTACACCCAGGCAGCACTAGATAAGATAATTATTCCTTAAGGGTTTTCCTTACTGACTGTCCTTTGTCTCTTCTCTGTTTCCAGACATTACTGCATCAGAGTGTTAAGTCCAGAATGATCAGAATGTTCCTTGTTTATATCCTTCATTCTCATTTGTTCAGGAATTTTTGTGATAATCATATCAGGAATAATTGTGTTGTTCTGCATGCAGATTATCAAGGAAAATGTGTTGTATGGCCTGAGAATAAAATGGTAATACTAATTTGGGAGCTAATTTAGCAGACGGGTTCATTTAATCAGACATTACAGTCAACTATATCAAACCAATCATCCTCTAATCAAAACACTGAAATCAGATGGCCACAATTCATGGAATGGACTTCTTATCTTCTCGGGCGGGCCTTGCCAACTCTGTCATGATGAAAATCCTCCCATGCTTACTTCATTTGTTCCAGGCACAATTGATAATAATGCAGACTGTAAAGGGCGCATATAGAATATGAGATATTTAATGGGTCATAAGAATAAAAATTTGTATATTAGAAAAGATTAAAATGTATTTTATGCTTAATGCATCTATCTTAGAATTTGTGTTATAATACTGTCATCCCTATCAAGGGTGTTAACACACCACTGACATTATAGGGATTGTTGGTTTAGCCTACTTTTCTATTCTTATTATATGTAAGTTTTTTATATATGCTTAACCTAAATGCATTATTCACTATTTTAATCTTTTCTAATATACAAATTTTTATTCTTATGACCCATTAAATATCTCATATTCTATTTGCGCCCTTTACGGTCTGCATTATTCATCTTAAATAGTGGTATAGGAAAGCCACAGGTATTTGAGGCAGCATTAGGATTCGGATATTTACGGATACACGGGCATCCATTGGAACAGTATCCCACTTATTAGCTTACAGTTAAAGAGCGCACAGGACCACGCATACATTTTTTCTACTAGTGATAATAGCTATCCCAACCAATATCCTAAAAAGTCTTCAACAATGAACCTTTACATGTAAAATGACAGGAAGAAGCCCCCGTAGTGTGATTAAGTATACTAAATAAGTCTCCAGGGTTGGGAGGACTGGAAGTACTTAATCTTTACTTATAATTCGAGGTCACTCACTTAACGCAATATGTATTGTGATACACCAACCCATTTTGGAATTGAATCCAACATGATTGAATATCACTTGGTTCCCACCTTACTGTTGGGTGCCCCCCACAACATATACCACAGGACACAAATCAGTTACCTTGCACCCACGGTTGTTACGCCACTGTTTTCATGCAAGCATGTTAGCAAACAGTGGGGTCCTTTTTAGGATCAATGGAATGAGGTTATAGGTGAGGAACAATGCAAACAAATAAAGGCTGCAGGTGTACTGTGTGTTAGAGGGGATTCCCGGCAGGGCAGGTTCCACCATGATAATCTGGCCATACAGCAGGCACCAATGATCCTGGCCACTGCTTCACAGAACCACCAGGGCCCCTCCATCTGCTCGGACCCTGTAAAGGTGTACCTCCTGCACCCCTTGATGACACTGTCTCTGCCTGCCGGCCCCTTCCCATGCTAATTGCTTTGACGCAGCCTGACACTGACAGCCTGAAGGCAGGCAAATAAACTTTCCGGCTGTCACTGGTATATGCAGGGCCAGATTAAGGGCCACAAGGGACTGGAGCTGAAATGAATAAGGGCCTATCGTGAAAAGTGAAAGTGTGGCCAATGCCGGGTGGGAGTGGGGTGCCATGTGGGCATATACACCTTCTACAATATCAGCCCCAAATGTCTTCCTAAATACATAACAATAGAATAATTTAATCAGTTTGTGAGGAATGTTTCATACTTATATTATGTTGTCATAATGACGGGCCTATTTTTATGTGGAGGCATGGGGCTGTAGTCCCATCCGGACCGTTGTCAATCTGGCTCTGCACACCTGGCACCAAACTTCCTGCTTCCATTACTTGTTGTGTGACATCCTGACATTCACCTGTGCTGGGGGCTAGGGGTGCTGGCCCAGGTAGTCTCTGCACCCTGCTATAGCTTTGGTTCATGCAGATGTGCAGTAGTGAAAATATGCATCTTTGTGTATCTGTGGGTGAGTAAGATGCATCACTGCTGCTTCTCTGTGTTCATGAAATGTAAGTTTCTGGGAGGCAATTGGCCGCGAGCACAGAAGAGAACTTTCTCGTGGGAATGTCATGGACAGGTAGCCAGTGTTGTGTCCTATACTGCGTCATGTGTATGCCGGGGGACGCCTGCTTCAGGGGGATCTCTTGCTCCTAGCAGGTAGGTGCAAGTGCCGATACTAATGGTGATGGCAGTACGCTTTAAGATGTGTATTTAGTAGGGGTGAGCGGGTTCGGATTTCTGAAATCCGAACCCCCCCGAGCCCCCCCGATCCGAGTCCGATCCGAGTCAGGCTCGACTTTTCCCGCCTGACTCGGATCTGAAATCGAGGCAAAACGTCATCATCCCGCCTTCCGAGTCTCGCGGGTTTTGGATCCTATATAAGGTACCCGCGTCGGCGCCATTTTCTCACTCGGCTGTGGACAGTGAAGAGGGAGGGTGGGAGTTAGGGCTGTGTAGTGTAGTGTAGTGTAGTGTAGTGTAGTGCTGCTGTTGTCCACTACTTCAAAGTCCATAGGGGCTGGCTGTGTTGTGCTGTGCTGCTGTTGTTAATAGGGGCTGTGTCCACTACTTCAAAGTCCATAGGGGCTGGCTGGACTGTGTTGTGCAGTCAGTTCTCCATAGGGGCTGTGTCCACTCCAAAGTCCTGTGCAGTGTCCCAGTCCTAAAGGAGTGCTGTAGTGTTGTCCAGGTGGTGCTCTGTCCATCAGGGGTGCTCCCCCCAAGTGCTAAAAAAATAATATATTTTCTGTGTTTGTGAATTGTGTGCGCAGTAGCCGCACGTGCATCAACAAAGTAGTGCCAAGCGTGCGCCTGTGTCATAAGTAAAGGGCCGGCTGGCTTGACCGTTAAAGGGTGCTGTAACCCCCGAAAGTACACTCCAGTCCAAACCAAAAAAAAATTATTTTCTGTGTTTGTGAATTGTGTGCGCAGTAGCCGCACGTGCATCAACAAAGTAGTGCCAAGCGTGCGCCTGTGTCATAAGTAAAGGGCCGGCTGGCTTGACCGTTAAGGGTGCTGTAACCCCCGAAAGTACACTCCAGTCCAAACCAAAAAAAAAATTATTTTCTGTGTTTGTGAATTGTGTGCGCAGTAGCCGCACGTGCATCAACAAAGTAGTGCCAAGCGTGCGCCTGTGTCATAAGTAAAGGGCCGACTGGCTTGACCGTTAAGGGTGCTGTAACCCCCGAAAGTACACTCCAGTCCAAACCAAAAAAAAATTTATTTTCTGTGTTTGTGAATTGTGTGCGCAGTAGCCGCACGTGCATCAACAAAGTAGTGCCAAGCGTGCACCTGTGTCATAAGTAAAGGGCCGGCTGGCTTGACCGTTAAGGGTGCTGTAACCCCCGAAAGTACACTCCAGTCCAAACCAAAAAAAAAATTATTTTCTGTGTTTGTGAATTGTGTGCGCAGTAGCCGCACGTGCATCAACAAAGTAGTGCCAAGCGTGCGCCTGTGTCATAAGTAAAGGGCCGGCTGGCTTGACCGTTAAGGGTGCTGTAACCCCCGAAAGTACACTCCAGTCCAAACCAAAAAAAAATTATTTTCTGTGTTTGTGAATTGTGTGCGCAGTAGCCGCACGTGCATCAACAAAGTAGTGCCAAGCGTGCGCCTGTGTCATAAGTAAAGGGCCGGCTGGCTTGACCGTTAAGGGTGCTGTAACCCCCGAAAGTACACTCCAGTCCAAACCAAAAAAAAAATTATTTTCTGTGTTTGTGAATTGTGTGCGCAGTAGCCGCACGTGCATCAACAAAGTAGTGCCAAGCGTGCGCCTGTGTCATAAGTAAAGGGCCGGCTGGCTTGACCGTTAAGGGTGCTGTAACCCCCGAAAGTACACTCCAGTCCAAACCAAAAAAAAAATTATTTTCTGTGTTTGTGAATTGTGTGCGCAGTAGCCGCACGTGCATCAACAAAGTAGTGCCAAGCGTGCGCCTGTGTCATAAGTAAAGGGCCGGCTGGCTTGACCGTTAAAGGGTGCTGTAACCCCCAAAGTACACTCCAGTCCAAACCAAAAAAAAAATTATTTTCTGTGTTTGTGAATTGTGTGCGCAGTAGCCGCACGTGCATCAACAAAGTAGTGCCAAGCGTGCGCCTGTGTCATAAGTAAAGGGCCGGCTGGCTTGACCGTTAAAGGGTGCTGTAACCCCCGAAAGTACACTCCAGTCCAAACCAAAAAAAAATTATTTTCTGTGTTTGTGAATTGTGTGCGCAGTAGCCGCACGTGCATCAACAAAGTAGTGCCAAGCGTGCGCCTGTGTCATAAGTAAAGGGCCGGCTGGCTTGACCGTTAAGGGTGCTGTAACCCCCGAAAGTACACTCCAGTCCAAACCAAAAAAAAAATTATTTTCTGTGTTTGTGAATTGTGTGCGCAGTAGCCGCACGTGCATCAACAAAGTAGTGCCAAGCGTGCGCCTGTGTCATAAGTAAAGGGCCGGCTGGCTTGACCATTAAAGGGTGCTGTAACCCCCAAAGTACACTCCAGTCCAAACCAAAAAAAAAATTATTTTCTGTGTTTGTGAATTGTGTGCGCAGTAGCCGCACGTGCATCAACAAAGTAGTGCCAAGCGTGCGCCTGTGTCATAAGTAAAGGGCCGGCTGGCTTGACCGTTAAAGGGTGCTGTAACCCCCGAAAGTACACTCCAGTCCAAACCAAAAAAATATTATTTTCTGTGTTTGTGAATTGTGTGCGCAGTAGCCGCACGTGCATCAACAAAGTAGTGCCAAGCGTGCGCCTGTGTCATAAGTAAAGGGCCGGCTGGCTTGACCGTTAAGGGTGCTGTAACCCCCGAAAGTACACTCCAGTCCAAACCAAAAAAAAAATTATTTTCTGTGTTTGTGAATTGTGTGCGCAGTAGCCGCACGTGCATCAACAAAGTAGTGCCAAGCGTGCGCCTGTGTCATAAGTAAAGGGCCGGCTGGCTTGACCGTTAAGGGTGCTGTAACCCCCGAAAGTACACTCCAGTCCAAACCAAAAAAAAAATTATTTTCTGTGTTTGTGAATTGTGTGCGCAGTAGCCGCACGTGCATCAACAAAGTAGTGCCAAGCGTGCGCCTGTGTCATAAGTAAAGGGCCGGCTGGCTTGACCGTTAAAGGGTGCTGTAACCCCCAAAGTACACTCCAGTCCAAACCAAAAAAAAAATTATTTTCTGTGTTTGTGAATTGTGTGCGCAGTAGCCGCACGTGCATCAACAAAGTAGTGCCAAGCGTGCGCCTGTGTCATAAGTAAAGGGCCGGCTGGCTTGACCGTTAAAGGGTGCTGTAACCCACAAAGTACACTCTAGTCCAAACCCAAAAAAAAATTATTTTCTGTGTTTAGCCGCACGTATATATCAAATCGATATAACATAAATGGAGGACCAAACTTTCTCCGATAAAAATAAAATAGAGAAAGATCAAGAACCACTTCCTCCTAGTGCTGAAGCTGCTGCCACTAGTCATGACATAGACGATAACATGCCATCAACGTCGTCTGCCAAGGCCGATGCCCAATGTCATAGTAGAGGGCACATACAATCCCAAATGGCAAAGTTCAGGAAAATGACCTTGAAAAAGACATTTAAATCAGCTGAAGAGAAACGTAAACTTGCCAATATGCCATTTACGACACGGAGTGGCAAGGAACGGCTAAGGTCGATCCCTAGTATGTTCATGACTAGTGGTTCAGCTTCACATGACGATGGAAGCCCTCCTCCCACTAAAAAAATCAAAAGAGTTAAGCTGGCAAAAGCACAGCGAAGAACTGTGCTTTCTAAGAAGATATCACAAATCCCCAAGGAGAGTCCAAGTGTGGTGGTGGTTGCGATGCCTGACCTTCCCAGCACTGGACGGGAAGAGGTGGCTCTTTCCACCATTTGCACGCCCCCTGCAAGTGCTGAAAGGAGCACCCACAGTCCACTTGCTGATATGCAAATTGAAGATGTCACTGTTGAAGTACAACAGGATGAGGATACTGGTGTAGCTGGCGCTGAGGAGGAAGTTGGCGAGGAGGATTCTGATGGTGATGTGGTTTGTTTAAATCAGGCTCCGGGGGAGACAGTTGTTGTCCGTGGGATGAAAAAGCCCATCACGGTCATGCCTGGGCAGAAGACCAAACATTCCACCTCTTTGGTCTGGCAATATTTCTATCCAAATCCGGACAACAACTGTCTTGCCATATGTACCATATGTAAAGGTGAAATAAGTAGGGGTAGGGACGTCAACCACCTAGGAACATCCTCCCTTATACGGCACCTGCAGCGCGTTCATAAAAAGTTACTGTCAAGTTCAGAAACTTTGGCTAAGACCGTAAGCAGTCCAGGGACACCTAAATCCCGTTGTCCTGTTGTATCCAAGCGCCTGCAAACCACACCGTCAACTCCCTCCTCGTCAATTTCCTCCTTAGTTAGGATCGGAAGTAGTCCTGCAGGCCATGTCACTGGCATGACTGACTCTCCTATCCGGGATTCCTCCGGAGGATCCTGCATTGCTACGCCTACTGCTGCCGCTGCTGCTGTTGCTGCTGCTGGGAGTCGTTCATCATCCCAGAGAGGAAGTAGGAACACCACTACTTTTACTAAACAATTGACCCTCCAACAGTCCTTAGCGAGGAGGATGAAGTACGACAGCAGTCATCCTGAAGCAAAACGTATAACTGAGGCCTTGACTGCTATGTTGGTGTTAGACGTGCGTCCGGTATCCGCCATTAGTGCAGTGGGATTTAGACAATTGATGGAGGTAGTGTGTCCCCGGTTCCAAATCCCGTCTAGATTCCACTTCACTAGGCAGGCGATACCGAGACTGTACAGAAACATCAGAAAAAGTGTCCTCAGTGTCCTGAAAAATGCCGTTGTACACAATGTCCACTTAACCACGGACATGTGGACAAGTGGAACAGGGCAGACTAAGGACTATATGACTGTGACAGCCCACTGGGTAGATGTATCACCTTACGCAGCAACAGCAGCAGCGTCACCAGTAGCAGCATCTCAGAAATGCCAGCTCGTTACAAGGCAGGCTACGCTGTGTATCACCGGTTTCAGTAAGAGGCACACCGCCGACAACCTCTTAGAGAAACTGAGGGAAATCATCGCCCAGTGGCTTACCCCACTTAGACTCTCCTGGGGATTTGTGATATCTGACAACGCCACCAATATTGTGCGGGCATTACATCTGGGCAAATTCCAGCACGTCCCATGTTTTGCTCACACAATAAACTTGGTGGTGCAGAATTTTCTGAAAAGCGACAGGGGCGTGCAGGAGACGCTTTGGGTGGCCCGAAAAATTTCTGGCCACTTTCGCCATTCAGCGACTGCGTGCCGAAGACTGGAGCGCCAGCAAACACTCTTGAACCTGCCCCGCCATCACCTGAAGCAAGAGGTTGTGACGCGGTGGAACTCAACCCTCTATATGCTTCAGAGGATGGAGGAGCAGCAAAAGGCCATACAAGCCTATACATCCACCTATGACATAGGCAAAGGAGGGGGTATGCACCTGACTCAAGCGCAGTGGAGAATGATTTCCGTGTTGTGCAAGGTTCTCCAGCCCTTCGAACTTGCCACACGTGAAGTCAGTTCAGACACTGCCAGCTTGAGTCAGGTCATTCCCCTCATCAGGCTTTTGCAGAAGCAGCTGGAGAAAGTGAAGGAGGAGCTAAGACGGAGCGATTCCGCTCGGCATGTGGGACTTGTGGATGAAGCCCTTCATTCGCTTTGCCAGGATTCCAGGGTGGTCAATCTGTTGAAATCAGACCACTACGTTTTGGCCACCGTGCTCGATCCTAGGTTTAAAGCCTATGTGGTGTCTCTCTTTCCGGCCGACACAAGCCTGCAGAGGTGCAAAGACCTGCTGGTGAACACACTGTCAGCTGAAGCGGAACGTGACACGTCAACGGCTCCTTCTTCATTTTCTCCTGCAACTGGGGCTGCCAGGAAAAAACTTAGGTATCCTAAGCAACCCGCTGGCGGTGATGCAGGGCAGGCAGGACCAAGTTTGGACATCTGGTCCGGACTGAAGGACCTGGCAACAATTTCTGACATGTCTACTGTCACTGCATATGATACTGTCACCATTGACAGAATGGTGGAGGATTACATCGGTGACAGCATCCAAGTAGGCATGGCAGACAGTCCATACCTGTACTGGCAGGAAAAAGAGGCAATTTGGAGGCCCCTGTACAAACTGGCTCTATTTTACCTGAGTTGCCCCCCCTCCAGTGTGTACTCCGAAAGAGTGTTTAGTGCAGCCGGGAACCTTGTCAGCGAAAGGCGTAGGAGGTTGCTTCCACAGAATGTGGAGAAGATGATGTTCATCAAAATGAATTATCAGCTCTTCCAGGGAGACCAGCCTCCAGAAGGTACAGAGGGACCTGTGGTGGTGGATTCAAGTGGGGACGAGTTAATACTTTGTGAGGATGAGGATGTACACACTGAAGAGGGTGAGGAATCGGTGGATGAGGAGGATGAGGATGACATCTTGCCTCCATAGAGCCAGTTTGTGCAGGGACACATTAATTGCCAGCTTGTTTTGTGGGGGCCCAAACGAACCAATCATTTCAGCCACAGTTGTGTGGCAGACCCTGGCGCTGAAATGATTGGTTTGTTAAAGTGTGCATGTCCTGTTTATACAACATAAGGGTGGGTGGGAGGGCCCAAGGACAATTCCATCTTGCACCTCTTTTTTTTCTTTGCATTATGTACAGTTTGGGGCCTAGTTTTTCAAACTGCCATCCTGTCTGCCACTGCAGTTTCACGCCTAGATGGGTCACGTGTTTGTGCCGCCCACTCGTGTCGCTTAGCATAGTCATCCAGCTACCTCGGTGCAACGTTTTGGACATAAAAACACTATTGTGAGGTGTGAGGTGTTCAGAATAGACTGGAAATGAGTGGAAATTAAGGTTATTGAGGTTAATAATAGCATAGGAGCAGAAAAACCTACAAATTCTGTGATTTTAGCTGTTTTTATGCTTTTTTAAAAAAAAATACAGATCCAAAACACAAAACCCAGAACCCAAAACACGGAAGGGTGGTTTTGGCAAAACCAATCCAGATCCAAAACACGAAGAAAGATCCAGATCCAAAACCAAAACACAAAACACGAAAAGTGGCCGGTGCACACCCCTAGTATTTAGTCGCATTAGCGCTCCATTAGCAAAATATCCACAACCCAATTGCAGCCACATATGTAACTACAGCGGCCTTAATGGATATCTGTGTGTTTTCTGCATTAGGATCACACTTTAACGCATGAGAAACAGGACGAGCCTTGTTCTAAAATGTTAAAGATGGTGTATATAGTTGAAATTTGTGTGTACTATTGGGGATGGTATGGCAGAGTAATAGCATACACCAGCGGATCTCTCAAAGTCACGAAACAGCCCAGTACTTAACCAGTGGGGTGGTTTATTTTAGCAGTAATCTGGATGTACAGCCTTGCTCACACAGACATGAAGCGGAGCTTCAGCAGAGCATACAGGTCACCAGCTAGTGACTGTATGTAGGAAGAGGTGCAGGATACAAGCAGTTTCTATTGGTTTGGAATGCAGTGTTTTCACTGAGCTAAGGGGAATACGTCTGTGTCCCACTGTGGCACTCTTTCACAGTGAAAGAATGGCACCGCGCATGCACAGAAGACCAAACGGCGGCCATCTTGGATTGAAGCCTCCCATATGGAACTCTGTGAAGATTGCACAATAGCACATTACAACTTTCAAACTTTATTAGGAATATATCAATATAAGGCATAATGCACAGCAAGTGGCGGAAGTATCGGATACAATGGAGTCGGTCGCCTCCAGTTGTCAGTTCCA
Organism: Taudactylus pleione; assembly: GCA_031769625.1. Taxonomy (NCBI): domain Eukaryota; kingdom Metazoa; phylum Chordata; class Amphibia; order Anura; family Myobatrachidae; genus Taudactylus; species Taudactylus pleione. The sequence goes on from JAUIMM010000119.1 coordinate 12,989,632, forward strand.
AAGGGGGCACCCCTACCTCCTCCATTTCCTTTGGTGCACTACAGTCTGTGCGTTAGACACTTATATGATCAGCGCCGCACAGCAGCAGCGTGACTCTTCTTCCTCCAGGATGTTTGGTACAAAGGACCTGATTCAGACCCGCTCGCTAGGTGCGTTCGCACGCTAGATGTGTTTGCAAATTCTGCAAGGCAAGCAATCACACGACAAGGCATTAGCACGCCCACTATGTCTTAGCGTGCGATCGCATTGTGTATGCAGATCACCAGCCTGTCTTAAGATGCCCATTTGCGCATATCCAGGAAGTGTATGCAACCATCAGTAACATCGAGTAACATCGGTTGCGATCGCAGCACTTGTGGTTGACCATACACTTCTGCAAGCACTGCGAGGAAATACTACCAAGTGACGTGTACAATGACGCTGCCTTTTAATTATGCACGCCTCTGGAACGGCGTTAAGACGCTCAGGCACACCTGCGTTCGCACCTCCACTCCCCCGTTTCTAGGGGCCAGCCCCTGTCACCACCCACAAACGGCATCTCCTGTCACTCATTCTGCCATGCAGTCTATGCGCAGAGAGGGAACACTTTCCGTTCGCTCGCTCTGATTCGCACACACGCATTGTGGTGCATACGCATTCGCGCAATGCAAACAATCGGCTGGCTGCGTGCAAACGCATCCTAGCGAGCAGGTCTGAATCAGGTCCAAAGTGTGTAGCAGACCCCCAATAATGAGGCAAGTCACGCTGCTGCTGTGCAGCGCTGCTCCTGTAAGTGGCTTGGGCACAGTCTGGAGCAAGGCATAGGGCGACTCTCAACATCAGCTGCACCTGCAGGCTCATTAAAACCATCCACAGCCGATCCGTCAGTGCTGGACAGCTGGTGGACACCAGCAGCAGCCGCTCTGTCAGGGGTTCGGTTATTACACAAAGGAGGACAGAAAAGTCACAGGTAGGTGAGAGAGGAACATTATGGACAGTGGATCAGGAAACTGGGGGACATAAAACCATGCATGCTCCCTCTGCTCTGCATGAATCGTCATCACCTCTACTACTGAGGATAGTGGTGGTGATTAAGTACAGAAACAGGGAATAAAGTCAGGACTAGTTCCATGAGACATTTATATACATTTATTATAGTCCTCTCCAGGACTGCATAGTGCAACTTGTTGTACCTACTCCCTCCTGTGCACAGCGGTGAATTTCTCATTATTTTTCAGTGACCGGCTGCTGTCAGCAGTCTATTCAGTTGCCGAAGGTGGTGTTGGGGATGAATGAACGGGGGCGGAGCTTCGGAAGTCCCGGGGGTGGAGCTTTGGCATCCTGGCTGTGGGCGGGGCTTAAGCAGGAGGTGGGGAATGGGTGATTCAATGCTTCCGGCGGCCAAATGATGAAAAGACGGGTGGACATTTGTTGAATGCTGTGTGCAGCAGCGGCCTTAGTTCTGTACAACTGTACTGGCCCGGGGGATGATGGCACCCTGCCCCCCGGCCCACCCTGCCCCTGGCAGATGATCTTCTTAACCAGTTGATATTAGTGATATCTGCTGTTTTAAGTGTCTTAATGAATACTAAAAAATGGTAATTAAGGAAAATGTCCTTAAAACCGTAATTTTAGCGTTGATGAATAGGCCTAAATATCTCACCAAATCTGCTGACCACATGATAGGATACACCACTCACTGAGATGCAATTCAGCATACACGTTGCTTTGCACAGGTGCTGTCTGTCCATCCAAAGCCATCTGGAAGTTGTAATATTAGCAAACAGGTTACCAATGCAGCCAAAGCCTTGGTCAATGACACCTCATGCATGTGGGGTATCCCAAATTGGCTCAACATTACAAAGAGCAAGATGTGCATAAAAGGAAAAAGCTGAAAGATTTTTTTTATTGATGATGCTTGACGCCATTTGGCTTACACAGAATTTTTCCCATGACTTCCAATCTCCTTTGGAGGAGTACTGTACATTTTTCACACATGGTGGAACTGTCCAAAATTGTCCTCAAAAATATGTTAATGTTATAAGTTATAGCAGAATGTCTTTCTTGCCCTTTGTTCCTTGTGTCCTACCCCTTTGTAAACTCTTTAGGGACAATCCAATTTGCGCTGCTCATGGCAAGGTTGTGCACATCTTGTATAAAAAACGAACTGGGAGAAGTGGATGAAAAAGTGGGGAAACCATCATGGACCCCCAAAAATTGGCAACTGAGATAACAGGGCCATACAGAATGCTGTTACTGGCCATAAGGAAAGTACTGGAGCAAAATTTTCTAAGCGGCGGTTTGACGGCGGTTTTGCTATCTGCAGATTTACTAAGGCCAAAACCGCCGCAAAACCACCATCAATACACATTTTAGAATAGAATAGAACAGGGCTGTCATTTAGAAATTGCTGCAAAACTGCCACCAAACTCCCGGGGTTTAGAACAAAATAGAACCCACCGTCAACCGCCACCAAACCGCCGGGGTTTAGAACCCGCCCCTTAGTAATTTTTGCCCTGGAGGTTTATAAAGGTGTCAAATGGCTGATTTTTGCATAATGGTTGAAAAATGATAGCAACAAATGTTTTTCATCAAATAAAGCCTTTTCTAGCATTTTGGGTACAGGAAAATGCTTGCACAGTAATTTTTTACTGTTTTTAACCAAGTTTGTAAATTGTTGGAACAAACACTTTTACCTCTAATCTGCAAGTTCTAAAAATCTCTCCCATCAATACAACACCCCCACCTACCTGTCCCACATAATTTACACCTCCACATACCTGTCCCACATAATTTACACCTCCATATACCTGTCCCACATCACTTACACCTCCATATACCTGAGTAGATAGAGAACACTTTTTCGTCAAACTTATTTTGACATGTACCACGCCAACAACCCCTCCCCTAACTCCGCCCCCTGTCACTCCCACTTTCCTCCCCCTTTTGATATCGCTTCATATAAAATTTTATATAAATTAAATTTAATATAAATGGCTTAATATAAATTTTATGTGTCGCGATATCTTTTTGATATCTTTTTGATAGGGTTTTGTTATAAAAATTGAAATCAAATGTATATAAATGCGATAGGATTTGATATAAAATGATATTGGGTTCAATGCTTAAACAGGCAGTATTGTTGTTAAACCTTCATGATAGCTATAAAAGTAAATACATCTTTATTTAGCAGGCAGCCATGCCTACGAACAAAAGAAACGGTGCGTCGCACCGCGCCGCTAATCGGAAAAAGCGGATGAAAAAGGCGTATTACACGGTATTGAATCCCGGCAGTTATAGCGGCTTTGATAAGTATTATAAGGCCAATAAAGACGCGTTTAAAAGAACGGAAATTAAAAAATGGATGCAAAAATGCGGCACTGTGTCGGATAACGCCGCTAAAGGCTGAACTTCGACGTGTAGACTTTTCTCTACGCTAGTTTGTGTCGGGGCACGTCAAAAAGATCCAGCTCTGATTTTGCGCATTCTACGGATTCGGTGTGTATGAAAGACATGTTGTTTAAAAAATATCACCAGCACCGTGCTTCGGTTCTCTCTTCTTCTTCTTTAAGCTGCGGCGTCTCCTGCTTTTATTTAAAAAAGGGATGCCCCAAGGCGGAAACGCTATTGTGCGCTTCCGTTTTCTTTTAGACACGCCTTTTCTTGTATATATTATTCCTGAACCGTCTTGTTTGGATTGGTTCGCCTCGTGTATTTTATTCACCACCGCCGTTGTGGCATGTCCAATAACGTCTTTCGCGATATTGCGCGCCGCGGTCTTCACGTGCGTTTAGCTAACTCTAGACCTCTCCGGAAAAGAGGCACCGCTTTTCTGAAAAGGCTTCGAAAAATACTGCCTAAACCGCAGCCGTACATGAAAGCGCTGCCGTGAAAACCGGGTAAACCATTACCAGCTTGCGCTTTATAATATTGCGCGTACAGCACCGGATCGCCATAATTTTTAACAGCGACCATTCTGCCCGGTTAATAAAAATTGTTTTTGCGTCTTCTAAAGTGTAGTTTCACGATCGCTTTCCCAAACTTAAATGCGATGTTCTCATTCTGGTCGTTCTTTATCTCTATGGCTATAGTGTCAAAATGCGCTTTGCACAAAGGTACATAATCGGGCTTCTCGTATCAAATTGTGACCATATCGTTGTTACGGACCTTAATTTAAACCGTGCATAGCAATGGGACATAACTATCGCCGACCCTCTGGTGTTCGATAATGTCTGTGTCCAATATAATTTACACCTCCACGTACCTGTCCTACATCATTTACACCTTCACGTACCTATCCCACATAATTTACACCTCCACGTACCTGTCCTACATCATTTACACCTCCGCGTACCTGTTCCACATAAGTTACACCTCCACATACCTGTCCTACATCATTTACACCTCCAGATACCTGTCCCACATAATTTACACCTCCACATACCTGTCCCACATCATTTACACCTCCACATACCTGTCCCACATTATTTACACCTCCACATACCTGTCCCACATCATTTACACCTCCACATACCTGTCCCACATCATTTACACCTCCACGTACCTGTCCCACATAATTTACGCCTCCACGTACCTGTACTACATCATTTACACCTCCATGTACCTGTTCCACATTATTTACACCTCCACTTACCTGTCCTACACCATTTACACCTCCACTTACCTGTCCCACATCATGTACACCTCCACGTACCTGTCCTACATAATTTACACCTCCATGTACCTGTCCTACATCATTTACACTTCCACCTACCTGTCCTGCATCATTTATACCTCCACGTACCTGTCCCACATCATTTACACCTCCACGTACCTGTCCTACATCATTTACACCTCCATGTACCTGTTCCACATCATTTATACCTCCACTTACCTGTCCTCCATAATTTATACCTCCACGTACCTGTCCTACATCATTTACACCTCCATGTACCTGTCCCACATCATTTACACCTCCACATACCTGTCCCACATCATATACACCTCCATGTACCTGTTCCACATCATTTACACCTCCACTTACCTGTCCTGCATCATTTACACCTCCACATACCTGTTTCACATCATTTACATCTCCACACACTTGTCCCACATCATTTACACCTCCACATACCTGTTCCACATCATTTACACCTCCCCATACCTGTCCTGCATCATTCAAGTGCACGATTATTCATAGGAAGGTTCTGCGCTATGTCCTGACATTTTTACCTTAAATTAAAGATTTTCCGTACATTTTTTAAACTAGCTCAGGGGGATGTGCACGAAAAGTGCAAATTTCCCATGAAAAATCAATGCGAGTTTGGAAATGAATTGCAAATTAAATTCACAGTACGAGTTCGCCGTGAGAACTGCTCACAGGACCCACCACGCACCTAATTGGATTGACCCCTTTATGTGCCTATATCTGTGGTAGACACACTACGAATGTCACAATGCATTCTTTCATATTAATTGTTAATTATAACAATGTACCTGGAATTTTACACAGTCCCCTCATTTTTCTCCCTTTTCTTTATTCTGTAATCTTACAGCATGAAAACTTTACAATAACAAAATATCTAAAAAAAAATATGTAATATTACAGGTTATACTGGTATGATAAATACGCCCCTGACTACAGGTTATACTGGTAGGATAAATACGCATTGTTGGCCAGATGAGTCGGATGCAATATTGATGTTGCGCGCACTGTACATGTGTCCAGAGCCCGTGCGCACAGTCGCAGTTGAAATTGAGCAGTATTAGAAATGCCTTGGAATTGTATTTGGCATTGCTGGGCAGTGACAGAGAGATCCCTTAGCGGACGCACGGAGAAGGCCCATCTTATGGGTGTGTTATGGGAGTGTTGCAGGTGTGTCACTGAAGTGGTTGCGAACTCAGATGCATAATCACTCACATAGGAGGCCACATTCTGACAGGGAATCCACACCTAGCATGGGGCTGGGGCAAGTTACTATGGTGCAACCGATGCTTGCGTCTAAAGACGCACCAAGCAGTATTTGAGCGTCTAGAGATACGTTTAAGTCCTTGTACATGCAGACACACGGCTGTACATCAGGGACAGGCTTGTGGTGGTATCTGCATAAAATTACAGAAGCAAATCCAGTAAAAGACGCTCACACACACAGATGCAGGAAGTTCACTCGGGCTTGCGGGAGCCGAGACCCTACCACAAGGGTCTCGTCGCAAGCCCGATGGTCACCCACAGCTATGCAAGCGGCCTGGAGGTGGATTTTTTTTTTTAAAACAACCCGCCCTGATTCAGAGTGAGCACTCGCAAATAGCGAGCGCCTCCGAATCAGGCCCATAGTTATGATCCCGGTGCTCAGATGACGGTGCTAGGAATTCCAGCGCCAGAATCCCAATTCCGACCGCTGACATCCGATGGTAAGTATTGGGGTTAGGGGGAGGATTATTGGTTAGGGTTAGGCACTAGAGGGGAGGGTTAAGTTTACACTGTGGGGGGGAGGGTTAGGTTTAGGCTGCGGGAGGAAGGTTTAGGGTTAGTCTACTTACCCGTAGGTGTCGGCATTGGGCATCAGGATCCTGAGTGGCGGCATCCCATACCCAACCCACACATAGTACAATTATTGGGATGATCTGTTAATAATGGGTGGACAACCCCCATGAATTGTATAATGTATTAGCAGAAGGAATCAAATTTCTGCACTAGTCTGCAAAAATACTTTCTACACTACTAGGAGCACACTTTTAATTTCTGCTTGTACAGAGGGAGTGAAGGCGTTCTTACTGACCCTCCGGAAATGCCACCATCTTGCAGCATAAGCCAATGCTCCTTGTCTGAAAATCTAGTAGCAATGCATACTCACATTTTGCACTTTATAAATTACCTCCTGTGCAGGCAGTCATTTATCAGCCTTAGAGAGATTGGTGAATTATAGGCTGACTTTAATATGTGAAAAATAAAATAAATCATTCAATGAAAATAGAGGGCTGTGTGCTTATATCTCCATCAGAGACAATGGATTAAGGGCCTGATTCAGAGCTGAACCTCCTACCTTTTTTTGGAGCGTCCTCATGGACGCTCGCATAGCTGTGGGTTACCACCCATAGCTATAGCGAGCGTCCATGATGATGGTCGCGATGATCTTACCTGCGGTAGGGTCTCGCTGCTGCAAGCCCTGGAGTGATTTTAGCTCTATCAGAGCCAAAATCACTCCCACTGACATCACTAGTGATGTCAGTGGGGCCGGCTTGAGACGGTAGGCGTTCCCATGGGAACGCCTCCGTCTGGCAGGCACGCCCCTGGCACACCCACCAAAGGGGGCGTGCTGTCAATCAACATCGACAGCACGCCCCCTTTGGTGCAAGACCCGGAGCGATGGTGAGCCCGTCGCTCGCCAGGTCTTGCGCATGCGCAGTGGGGAACATCGACCCGCTTGCGAGCGTCCTGCCGCTCGCGAGCGGGTCTGAATGACCCCCTAAATCAGGATGATACATTACTTATCATGCATCTTGTGGCTGTACAAAGGCATACAGAATGTCAATCTGCATTGATTAAACAAGTAAAGCCAAAGGTCACACTAGTGACAGTATACAGGGAAAGAAATGTACAAATGATGAGGGTTACAACATTATCTCTCCGCTAATGCATTAAACACTCATTGACCTTTTCCCAGGGGACTAATATGAAGTGTTGTTGGTTGAACCTAAAATAGTTTGACAGTCAGAAATGAGTCACAGAAACTGGAAGGCTGAACAATCACAAATGCCAACATGTGATAGCCGTTAATGTGAGAGGAGCCTTTTTATGAATGGATACTTCTAAAGGCCCCCATACATCAGCAATTGATTGCAGCAATCGTGCAATTTGCAATCGATTGTGTATAAAAATCTTTCCCTTTTTCAATCGATTGTGGCAATTCTGCAATCTGCAATCGACTGAAAAAGGGAAAGATTTTTATACACAGTTGATGCAAATTGCACGAATGCTGCAATCAATTGCTGATGTATGGGGGCCTTAACCCTTCATCCTGAGTCTAGAGAAACGTATGATAAGAAGTTAAGAACACACTCTGGGCCTGATTCAGCAAGGATAGCAAGTGCAAAAGTTCTCGTGCGCGAACCAACCACTGCGATCAAGACTGCACAGACCCATCACAGAGGGATTGATAGGAAGTACAGTTTGGGTGTGGTGACGGGGGGTGGTTGGAGAGGTGCCAGTGCATTTGAACGCCATTACAGTTCTGTGCATAAATTAGCCGCAGTGTCAGCATACACAACATGAGCTCTAGCTGCGTACAAGAAGTTTAGCAATTTCTGGTTCTGATCTGCCTTAATTGTGCGTGAGGCTCCGATGGTACTCAATGGTAACAATGTATTACAGATGTGAGTAAAGGGAAGTGGGCGTCCTTATGCTGTGCTGCGGCAGCATTGCGATCGCAGTCATTTGCATAATTTCACAGCAGAACTGCGTACGTGCTTGCTGCCAGGATCGCATCATTTATCATTAGGGGGTGTGCAAAGGGTTCTAAAAGAAAACCCTAAATTTTTAGCTAACAATAGGGATTTTGCTTTTTTTTCCCTCTGGTCTGGGATGGAGAAAACTTTTCTCCAGTATTTTTTGTCCACTTTTGCTTGTGTGCAGTTTTTGCCTGTTTTTTGATGCTTTTGTAGGCAAAAATCGGCCAATTTCGCCGTTGCAAAAAAAAAACTACGGTTTTCGCTGCTAATTGAATACGGTCCAGAGCCTGCCATCAGGGTGTGACAGCCATTAGAGAAGATCATAATTCACTTAACTACTACCTTAAAACTGTCCTCCATCGCATATGCCACAGAGTAGAAATTCCCAGTGATCATTAGGAATATCCAGATCAGAGCAGATAGTGGGACGTCCTATAATATACAGCCCTGTGGGAGGTTCCTATTGTCTATAAATCCTTCAGCATAGCTCCCCCACAGTTTATGAAGAGACAGTCAGAACTGCCATCCACAGGTTTTTGTAATATATGAGAATTACAAATATATACTGTATTTATATATATTTCTATTTGAATATCCTTCCACTACCTTAGTTGATAGGGTAGGTCGAAAAAAACATAATTGCGAGGTCGAAATTCCAATAGCGCGGAAAAGTTGTGGGTCATAACAGTAACTCGTGTGCAAAATTTCAGCTCGGTCTGATAATTTTCTCTATCCCCAGCGGGCGCCTGAAGTTTTGAAAATTTGACACAAATTAGGATATTTTGTAATCAGGTAAAGGCAGTTTTGGGGCACATATTTTGGCAATTAAGTTGTTACTAGGTGAAACCGCTTCAGTTGAACTCAGATACAAACCTTTGGGGTAGACATTTAAGAGGGGATCTGTGCCCCCCTCCTCCCCCCAGAAAAAAAAGGTCAAAATATTAAAATTAACCACAAAACGCCATCTTGTGCCCCTGAGATCGACTGGCGCTATTTTCAGGTATTCTGACTTATTATTTTCTAGGCGGTAGGGAGTAGTGATGGACATCGGAATCCCACCATCAAATGATAGCTGGACTTCCACCATTGAAACTTTTTATGCAATGGTATCAAACCATCACATTAAAAGTATTCGATGGTAAAAACTATTTATATGATTTGCACATGCGCAAAAAACCCTGCAGCGCAGTTGGCAGGAGATGGGATCGGGATGTTGCTAGGGGTGAGGCCAAGAGCAACATACATACGGTGTCCTCTCTAGTGTAGCTAGCAGCGCTGCTGTGCTGTGGGGCCTGGAGGGGATGCTTTTATTTACATATACAGTCCGGTTCCAGAGTCCATCATACCTGGCACTGGTGGGGAGGCCACTGAAGTGAGTCCAGTGTGTTACAGCCAGGCAGTAAGGAGCAGAGACACAGCTGACACTGACAGTGTGAGAGTGTCTCTCTGTGCTGTGTGAGTGACTGCTGCTGGGCGAGGGCTGCGCTCTGATTGGCTCTCTGAGACAGTTTTCTTCACTTTGGAGTGATCAGTGACTGACGAGGTGTCCTTGTGAGTGATTAGACATAAGTCTTGCAAAACTGCAGTTGATATGGCAGCAGTTTCCCTATTTGACATACCATATCGATCACTATCGAGAGCAGTGTTTGGAAGACTAATGTGCATTTGCGATGAGGAGCTTTCAAGCTCTGATGGCTTAAAATCATCTTCATCGGTGTCTGAATCACTTTTAGATTCACTAGAAGAATGTTGTTTGATATTGTAGCTTGCAAGTGCCAGCCCGTGGAATCTTGCACTCCTTCTGAACGGGAGTTTCTGAACGACCAATGAACTTTCAGGCTTATGTTTATAGGAGTAATAGATGTTTAGGTGACTGAAGCACTGAGAAGCATCTAAACAGGAAAGACAAACATGTACCAGCACGGACTGGTGACTTAGCTCCTGGTCCTTCGCTGCGTTCAGTGGCCGGTTCGCGCACTTCAATGCATGCGTAGAATGCAACAATCGGCCAATTGCGTACGTAATCGCAGTTGCGATCGGTAGTGAATCATACCCTGAATTTGTAAAGTGTGTAACCTCCTAAATCTGTACTCAGGTGAACATGTACAGAGACTCTTCCTGACAACTGAACCTCCTAGCAATCAGGAAACCATGGTGAGTTGTACTCTGTATAACTGACCACTTGTTCATTTCAAGTGAAAATCATTATTATCCAAGTTACAGAAGCAATGCTGCGGTCCTAGCTCAGTGATGCAGTGTTATCTACACAAGATTTTAGGTATATTTATAGTGTAAAGCCTGGAAACCTGATTACAGTATGTACATTTGTAGAAAAGGGTTAATCGAGTCCTACAAGATTTATGACTTTGCAGATAGTTGCAACTCTTGTGTAGTGTATTGTAAACACAGATTTACTATGGACATTGTCATTTATATAAATTGAAACTGCCATGGAATAAAAACAACACAATAAATCAAGAATTAATATGATGCTTTATTTAATTAGAATGTTGCATTGCAGTAAAACAACAAATATATAGTTATTTCTGTGCACATTATACAGGTAAGTAATCTCAAGTAATCTCCAGCAAAGAACTTATTGCTCTGTCAAGTTTGCTAAACAGAACAGAGACGTTTCCAGAATTACAGATAAGTGTTGTTTCTTGCCTTGTAGTTTATTATATGAATCTACATTACTCATATGTGAAATTAGCTTCTGTCAAATGTAAGATTACATTCTACTGTAGGAGATACATTTCTTCCTCATTGTTTTGTTTCCTGGCCTCCACATAGAATAATGCTCCTTTATGTTCTGTAATACAATTACAGTGTTATTCCTAGCTTAATCACTGAGCCTTATTTTAAAAACTGGTTTATATAATTCCCCCAAAATGCATTTATTTCACAACTGTTTAATGATGTATGAAGCTTCCACAATGTGGGTAGTTGTCACGGCACTACGGGTTTGCTGATTGTGGTCGGGGCCCCTTGGGCTAGCTGTATAGGCTGGAGTGCGAATGAAGCTGGGTGGCTTAATAATGCTGGTTACTATAGCAGTATATTGGTAAATCTAGAACAGAGGGCCTGATTCAGACCCAGTCGCAAGCGCTGAGCGCTCCCAACCGGGTCGATGGTGGCCCACAGCGCATGCGCACGACGGAGCCGGCTCCGTCGTGCGCATTCACGAGACGCGGCTAGCGACGGGAAATCCGTCGCTCCGGGCCTCACACCAAAGAGGGCGAGCTGCCGATGTTGAGTGACAGCTCGCCCCGTTTGGCGGGCGGGCCGGGGGGGTGGCCGGCCAAACGGAGGCGTTCCCAACGGAACGCTTGCCATTTGGGGCGGCCCCACTGACATCACCAGTGATGTCAGTGGGAGAGCTTCCGGCTCTGTTAGAGCCGAAAGCTCTCTGGGGCTTGCGATGGTCTTGACCACCGCGACCATCAACCTGGCCGCTCGCTATAGCTGTGGGTGGTCACCCACAGGTATGCGAGCGACCAGGAGGCCGCTCCAAAAAAAAAAAACGCCCTGATTCAGAGCGGGCACTCTTTCAGAGACCCAGATCTCGATGTGTGACAGTAGTCATGTCTAAAGGTATTGTGCAGGAAAAAAATTATCCTGAATACTGCTATCTTTGTAATAAAAACCTAAATTTTATCTGATTTTGTTTCTAAACCTTTTTATAATAAAGCATGACTTGTTAGTAATACATTTGGTAAGTGTATACCATCAGAGAGAAGAAATCTGAATCTTCTAATTCAATGTTTTTCATTTCATTTTAAAGAGTCTTTCAAAGAGTATTAAGATCAATTAATAGTTCAAATATTGTATTTTCCACCCCTTCATACTACACTTATTAACCCCCATATATGTATACTTATACTTACCTAGCCTGCAATCCTACTCTGATTAAGTGGTGTGGTGATGGGTGTGGTATGTCAGGTCGTCAGTTATCATGTCCACACTTACCAGGTAGACATGAGAATGTCAACATGGTCAAAATGTCGGCATGCAGCATGTTGACAGTCATCATGCCTACACAGATGATATGTCTTCATGATAGACTGTCGATCTAAAGTCCCTGGTGGCCCAGTAGTCACCTGGTCCCGATGGCTGCAGTAGTTCCAGCTCAGCTACTGGGTCCCGGCAGTTATGTGGCCGTCCCTTCTGACGCAGATGTCTGGCAGAGCAGTGGTTTGGGTGAGTATCTTCTGCCTATCCCTAACCCAAAGGTTCCAAAACTCCACCATTGCAGTCCAGGTTTTAAAGATATTCATGCTTGAGTCCACACGTTTAAATCAAATTGACTAAGGTACTAATTAAGTCACCTGTGCTCAAGCAATGGTGTAATGGTGGAGTTTGGGAACCTCTGCCCTAACCTAATCCCTACCGCTAACTCTAACCACTCCCTTCTAACCCTAAACCACTCCCCCGCCCCGGCGCTTAACCCTAACTTCTCCCTAGAGCAGGGTTTCCCAACCACGACACACTAACAGTCCAGGTTTTAAGGATAGTCATACTTGAGCACAGGTGAAACAATTAGTATCTCAGTTATTTTGATTTAACCATCTGTGCTGGAGCATGGATATCACTAAAACTAGGACGGTTAGTGCGTCTTGAGGACCGTGGTTGGGAATCACTGCCCTAGAACCTAGCCCTAACCCTCTTAGTGGCGCCTAAACCTAAAGGCCGGCATTCTGGGAATGTTGACATTCCACATGACTACATTTCAGATGTAAACATTGTGAACATGTCGACATTCTGAGGATGTCAACATGGTGCCAACATTCACATTTCAATCCAAAGTACATACTCAAATTTAGAACAAGGCCTGCACATGGTACTAGTCATGTGCCAAAAATTATTATAAACATCCACCACATTTTAAACACAGGATCCAGCTCCTGTCATGTTCATCCCTTTCTTACTTTTCATAATTCTCTGAGGACCCTATTTACTACAATCCGCATTGTAGTAAATATGTTGTAGTCTGATATTTTCAATTAAATTTGCATTGCGATTTTAGGAAATATCACTTGGATGTACTAACACCCAGGTGCAGGGACAGAGCTCGCGATAAAGCTCTGTCCCTGTGAATCCCCTCCGCACACTTCTTATGGTATTTTTCACAAAAAACACAGTGAGAAGGTGTTTTTGCGCATGGCCACCGCTGGCTACTGCTATCCCGCGCCCACGTCCCTCCCCTGATCCCGCCCTGTGACCCCCCCTCCTATAGCTGACACTTACTTGATCAGTGAGCTCTCTCCTCTGGTCAGCTGGTCACCGGGTTCATGGTCTGTGACCCAGGTAAGTGACTGAGGTTTTTTTTTTACTATTTCTTTTTTCCAGTGATCAGCTTGTGGTTATTTAGACCACACAGCTGATCAGAGGTGCTGGCTCCCGACTCTGCTCTGCCTGTCAGAGCAGAAGTCAGGGAACTGGGGGTGACGTTATTATCACAGGGCTTTCCCTGGTATTTTTACATAATATATTTTTAGTAAATCTCAGGCAGATCACATTCCCCATTACAAGTATGGGAATGCGATATGCTTACTAAAAATATGTGAATTGAAGAGATTGGAGTAGTTTTTCATGAAAACTACTCCAATTGCCCTTTAATACATTCATATAATACTAAAATAATGTGAAAAGGGTGTGAAAACACCCATTTTCACATTATTTTTGTAAAAATAATGTTAGTAATATGCCTCTTAATCCCTTACTAAGCATGCTAAAATTGTTGATGATGATTAGGATGATGATGATTAGGATGATGATGATGATGATAATAATAATCATTATCTCTCTCTTGCCATCACATGCACTAGGACTATGTAGTAAAAAGCTCAGAGTAATCCTTAGCTAAAACTAAATAGAGACAAATGCATAGAGAACATGGGCATATCTATATCGGGTGCAGGGTGGCTACAGAGGGGCCCACATTGCTTAATCTGCACCCATAGACTAATACACATACTTTACTCTCCACCGAGTCTTCGGGAAAATTATGTGTGAGACATGTGCCCAAAGATATCCACATGTGTAATAGAGAAATCACCAGAAATATGGTGCAGCCACCATGTTTCCAGAGATCTGCGCGTTGACACTTGCACAGTACCAAAGTCTACTAGGAGGATGCACCAGCAAAGGAGGGGGTGGGGGTGTAGCACAGAGACTGCATACAGACCCCTCCTCTCTTATATCGCTCATGCCAGAGAGTCTGTTGAATTTGCTGTGCAATTCAAACTATTTCTAGAAAGATTATAATACATGCACGTTAGTGAATATGATGTAGAAGGTCGGTTTCCCAGCTGGCATTTATGAAAGGGGACAAAAAAACCCTGCATACCTTGTGTAGATCCATGTAGGTTTACCAAATCAACTAATCAAATCTCAGGAAATCTGCATGTGGTTATCTGAAGTGCATTCTGATTTCTAACTACAGGTGTGACTCACTGTCCCATTAGTGGATGTCTCATCCCACAATATATTTTAGCTTCTGCTGCAGAAATAAATTCAGTGGGGTGCTGGGCACAAAAGGTACAAACCTGTTTTAAGAGTAATGAGCAACAACAAAATTCACATTAATTATACAATTTAGTAGTAGTTACTGTACATAATTAATGCTTTGACATGTGATTGGTCCCAGTCAATATGTAGTTTTACTGAAGCTGCCTCTCACTAGGAAAGCTGACATTTCAGTGGTACTGTAGCTATATTTCTGAACTACTGTATACGTTATATTTAGTCCTGAGCTATACACATACTAAATTGGTTATCCACAGTCATAATTACTGCTGGCTTTAAGACCCCCATACATCAGAGATTGATTGCAGCAATCGTGTAATTTGCAATCGATTGTGTATAAAAATCTTTCCCTTTTTCAATCGATTGCAGATTGCAGAATTGCCACAATCGATTGAAAAAGGGAAAGATTTTTATACACAATCGATTGCAAATTGCACGATTGCTGCAATCAATGGCCCTCATTCAGAGGTGCTCGCAAGTGCAAGTGCGGCTTCCTGGTCGCTAGCTAAGCTGTGGGTTACCACCCACAGCTTAGCGACTGACCAGGGTGATGGTCGCGACCATTGGGGCTTGCGACGAGACCCTAAGGTTGGGTCTCGGCAGCCGCAAGCCCCAGGGAGCTTCCTGCTCTGATCGAGCAGGAAGCTCCCCACTGACATCACTGCTGATGTCAGTGCAGCCGCCCACAAAACGGTAGGTGTTCCTTAAGGAATGCCTCCGTTTGTGAAACCACCCCCCCACCCCGCCTACAAAACGGGCCGAGCTGTCGAGCAACATCGACAGCCGGCCCTTTTGTAGTGAGCTCCGGAGCGAGAGAGTCTCTCTCTCGCTCCGGAGCTTGCACACGCGCAGTGCGGCCGCTGCTCGTGCACAGGGCCTGACCATCGACCCGGGTTGTGAGCGGGTCTGAATAAGACCCAATGTCTGATTTATGGTGGTCTTTACCCTTTCTCAGCTCCAGGTTGGTTTAAGCTATATATATATATATATATATATATATACTGTGTATATATATATATATATATATATATATATATTTATTTAATATTCAAATTCACCCTTTGGTAAGAGCTTTGCAGTGTTGCAGATATGATTTGTAAACAACATGGCATTCTGAAGAACAAGAGGGGATTCCAATTCATACACCCAGAGCCACCCCTAGCCATATTAGTGCCCTAGGCAAGATTTTGGGTGGTGCCCCCCTCTGAAAAGTGGTGTGGCCTCACCGAAGGGGTCCTCACCCAGCACAGTACAGTATCAGAACTCAACCTCACCCACCACCAGGGCCGGATTAAGGGAGGGGGTCGACAGGGGCGGTCGTACCTGGGCCCCCAAACACACGGAGGACCTCCCGCTAGCAGCGGTGCAGGGTGCACCCACCGCTAGTGTCCCCGCCGCTAGTGTAGTGTAGACCACAGTGAGCGCGGCTATACTACACAGTTCCAAACACACAGCCCCCGGCGGCAGCTGTGTGTTTGTTAGAGCAGCCGATGATAGTCAGACAGACTTTCATTGGCTGCTGCGTCAACGGAGGGAGCCGGCTGGAGCTCACTCATGGGCTCCGCCTTCCGGCTCCCCCTGCAGCATGTGATGATGGGAGAGACGTCATGACGCTGACGTCTTTCCCATAGTGCAGTGGAAGAGCCGTGTGTGTGTGTTTGTAAAAGGCACTGCATAGGGGTTGGCCGCTACAGGGGGCTCTGCATAGGGGCGCCACTACAGGGGGCACTGCATACGGGGGGCCACTACAGGGGGCACTGCATAGGGGGGCTGCTACAAGGATCACTGTATAGGGGTGCCGCTTTATGGGGGCACTGGGGGGGCACTACTAGGGTCAGTGCATAGGGGGGACAACTACTGGCCACACTGTATAGGGGGGGGACTACTACTGGAAGCAATGCATAGGGGGGGACTACTACTGGGGGCCCTATATAGGGGGCACTGCATAGGGGGGACCACTACTGGGTCTGGGGGCACTATATAAGGGGCACTACTGGGGGCACTGTATAGGGGGACCACTACTGGGGGGCATTATATAAGCACTGCATAGGGGGACTACTACTGGGGGCACTGCTTAAGGGGCATTACTACAGTGGGCACTGCATAGGGGGCACCATTACTGGGACACTGCATAAAGGGCACTGCTACTGGGGACATTGCATAAGGAGCCCCCACAAGTTTGTTGCCCTGGGGCCCCCACAGACCTTTGGGCCTGATTCAGAGCCGGACGCTATTTGCGGACGGTCGTTCCAAAAAGGGGGCCGGCTATTTAAATTGAGCGCTCGCTCTTTGCGGTTTGTTGATGCCTCTATGTCTGAGCGAGCGAACGAAAAATGCGCTCGCTATTTTGTAAAGGTGCCCCTTTGCCGTTCGCATCACACGTCATCTCTGGTATTTATTAAATTAATCGGGTACATCGAAAGGCATCTGAACTGCTCGCAGTGCTTGTGGTAGGTTTTTCCTACCGCAATCACTGCGAGCAGTTCAGGCCAAAAGACAACCAAATGACGTGGTCGATGACGTTCCTTTACTAATTATGCACTCCCATTAAACACCCCTTTTGACCGTTTGGCACGCCTGCGTTCGGATCTCCACTCCCCCGTTTTCAAGCACCTTCCCCTGTTACCACCCACAAACGGTACATTCTGTCAATCAAATTAGCAGCCCCTCGCTGTTTTGCGAGTGCACGATTTCCGACTGCAATGACTGGTTTGCGCATGCGCATTACGACCCATACGCATGCGCAGTTGTGCACACATCGCTCAGAGCGAACAAGCGGCCGCTTACGAGTGGCTCTGAATCAGGCCCTTAATCCGGCCCTGCCCACCACCCCTATCCCAGCAGAGCACTCCTCTCCCATCAGTGAGCACCACAGCATCCCGGCCCTCTCCCAGTCCCAAACTTACTTTACTTGAGCACAGCCTGCAGAGCTGTCTGACTCAATGTACAGCAACCCGCGGGCGGTGCACCCGGTTTTCCCGTCTCAGGCTGGCAGGCCGCAGCTGTGTGTGAAGATTGCTGGAGGTGGAGCCCAGCGCCATAAGGTGTAACTCACTACTCCGAGCTCCGCAAAGGCCCATGGTGCAGCAGCCCTCCCGTGACCATTACTTAAAGTCCTGAATGAGTCTCTGCCCAAGCGCAGAAGCTCATTCTGATTGTGTGCTGCCTCAGAGCAGGCCCAGGGCTAACCATCACCCGCCATCCAGGTGCTCCGCCCCCTTAAACTGCCACCGGCTGTTCTGCCGCTGCCTGCTCACTGTTTGCTGCTGCCAGGTCCGACTGGAGCTGTCACTGTTTTCCAATCGTGGACGCTGTGCAGCGGCAGTAGCAGCTGCCTGAGTCTCTGCCCAGCCGAAAGCAGGTGCCCCGGCCGTGCCTGCACCAAACCTCCTCTGGCCCTAGGCAGGCTTGGATGCCCTAGGCATTTGCTTAGTTTGTCTATGCCTAGGGCCGGCTCTGCATTTACTATAGAAAAGGATTGTCACAGACTTGGCTATGTTCTGCAAGCCTTTTCCTAAGTACAGCATAGCTATAGCCTTGAGCCTTGCCTATTCTTTAAACAACAGTTACTATTAAGGCCTTCTTCTGTGTGGGGTAGTTGCTTTTGAAACCATACATTTTGGATGTATTGGATGCGTAGGTCTGCAGACAAATGTAAATGACATCTATGGCCCGTATTCAATTTGAGGCGAAAAGTCCAGACTTTTCACCTGCTGGACTTTTTAACTCCTTTGCCTGTTTTCCAGGCGGAAAAGTATCGCAAGGGTGACTGATATTCCCGGTATTCAATTCCAAAGTAGGTGAAATCGGGAACCGGCGAAACTTTGATCGGCGAAAAAAAATGGGAGTTTTTGGGAAATAATTGTACGACCCCCTTAAAGATGTCTAGACCTGGGGGATCACTATGGGTACCCCTGTTTTTGCCTGCAGAAGAAAGTCGGGTTTTTAAATTGCCGCAGCAGGTGCATAAATGCGGCTTTGAAGAAGGTGATGCGGAATAGCATTTCGAAATTTTTTTGTGGAAAAATAACTATGCCCATCAAATTTGAGGTACTTGAAAATGGGTGCAAGCATATTTTTAAGTCCCTTAAATGATTTTTAAAAATTCGGCAAAAATGCACCTGCCACTACTCCCGCAATGAAGAAAACACCTGCCGCATATAAGGGATGCCCTCTGTACTCCATTCCGCTAATTTAGAAGTGTGATCCCAATTATTTTTTTTTTAAACAAAATTTACAATTCATTTTTGGGTTGTCCCTATTTTTTTTTTTACTTTTTTTAGGGAGGATTCCCAGGGGTGCATGCTATATTTTTTTAAGCCTGCACCCCTAAACCCCAATTCTGCACTTTTTTTCACCTGCTAAAGGCAAGCGAAAAATTATCCCCGTTTTTTTACATTGACTTTTCGCACCGGCAAAAAGTCAATGAAATAGAATACGGGGATATTGGAAATAGGCGAAAATTACGTCATCGGCGATAAATTATTGCAGATAACGGAATTTTCGTCCCAAATTGAATATGGCCCCATAATTTATTTAAGGAGTGTACAATGATATTGGTGCTTCCTGCAACAGTACTAACTTACCCATTCATTGTGGAGTAGACCAATGTCTGTGGCTCCTTGTTAAGGTGCATGAGAAAACTGAAATATCCAGGATGTGGAGAAGCATCCTTGGTCTCCCATCAAAGCGAATGATGTGATATAGTTCCCTTATCTAGTGAGCACCTGCGCTGTTTTCCTCCAGCAGCCTGTTAGTTACATTGAGCCGGCAGTCTCCAGTGGATGTAGTTTGAATCTCGGCTGTAGGGATGTCGGCGCTCAGAATGTCAGTGCCAGAATCCCTACACTAATCAGAATCCCGGGGCCAGCATCCAGACAGCCGTCACCCCAAAGGTAAGTAGTGGGGTTAATTGGAGGGTGAGGTTTAGGCACTAGGGGAAAGGTTAGGTTTAGGCTGCAGGGAAGAGGTTAGGTTTAGGCTGTGGGGGGGGGAGGGTTAGATTTAGGGGTAGAGTCAGGATACTTACTGATAGGAGTTGGTATCCTAACTATGTCCGGATGCCGGGATCGGGATTCTGACTGACAGGATCCAGCGCACCGGCATCACGTACCCAGCTTGTCTTTAGGACCCACCGGAGCTCATTCAGAAGGGGTCCAACCTCTGACGTGCAGCGTCTCCGTACGTCTTTACTCCATTGTGTCCATAAAGACACAAGACTTTGAGTCTCATTACAGCCGGAGCCATTTCAGTGCCCATTCTTTGCCACAAGTACCCTATACCACCACTGTAATATAGTAGGATACAAGGGCCACCATCTACCGGTGCATTTTCACAGCTCACGCCCGTCGCACTATAATTCCCAGGAGCCTAGGAATTTCTTATCATTTACTAAAGCCCAGAACGTACTGTCATTTCCTAAGTAGTAGGATCACAGGGCCTGATTCAGACCCACTCGCAAGCGGCTGTCCTCTCGCAAGTGGGTCGATGTTGTGCACTGCGGATGCGCACGACGGCGGGAGCTCCGTCGTGCGCATGCGCCAGACGCGACGAGCGAAGGAAAGTCCTTCGCTCGTTGTGTCTGATCAAAGGGGGTGTGCTGTCGATGTTGATTGACAGCACGCCCCCTTTAGTGGGCGTGTCCCGGGGCGTGCCTCCCTGACGGGGGCGTTCCCAAGGGAACGCCTACTGTCAGAAGCCGGCCCACTGACATCACTAGTGATGTCAGTGGGAGTGATTTTGGCTCTGATAGAGCCAAAATCACTCCGGGCCTTGCGGTTGAAAACCTCAACCGCAGGCTCCGGCTCGCAGTTTCGATGGTCGCGATGGTCACGACCATCGCGGCCATCAAACTGCATGCTCGTATAGGCTGTGGGTGGTGACCCACAGCTATACGAGCGTCCAGGAGGACGCTCCAGAATTATGGAGGGCGGCCCTCATTCAGAGCGTACGGCTCTGAATGAGTGCCACAGTCCCTATTCTCACTCTCAGCAGCTATTTCTTTGAGATTTATGGGCATATTTATCAATTATTTTTATTAAAATAATGTGAAAACAGGTATTTTCTCACCCTTTGCACATTATTTAGGATGACTTAAATTTATTAAAGGGCTTTTGGAGCAGTTTAAGTAAAAAAAAAGACTCCAACCCCTTCAATTTACATTATTTTAGTAATCACATCACATTTCCTATATTTTAATGGGAAATATGATCTGCTATTAATAAAATAAAACTGTAAAACAAATAACGGTCGTGTGTGTGTGTGGGGGGGACCCTGCGATAATAATGCCACCTAGAGATGACGTTATTAGGCTTTCCTTAATTCCCCTGACTCCTCCTCTTTTCTGACAGGCAGAGCCGGGACCCGGCGTCGGTGATCAGCCATGTGTGTCTAAATAGGCAGGCGTTGCCTAATAGGAGTCTATGAGCTTCTTTTAGCATTCTTCCTTGGAAGGGATCCAACAGTATCCCTCCTACTGTCCCCTGTGGCTTATGCATGGGCATGAGCATGTGCAGAAGGACTCCCAGGTCATAAACACGGAAGTTCCTTCTTTGCAAAGGATAGCTCTTCTCAGAAGAACTGTCCTTTGCGATTTTAATAGCATTTGTACGTGCATACCGGCGTTATTAACGCCTCTATGCATGTGGTAAATGGTGGGATGTATCACATCTATAATTTGATGCTTGATACATCCCACCCTGTGTTTGAAAAATGACAGAAGCTGGATTGGTTGATACTTTATCTCTCTCCAAGATTTGATAAATATCCCCCTAAGGGGCCTATGTATCAAAGCTTGATGAGAGAGAAAATTGTGAGATATAAATCAACAACCAATCAGCTTCTACCTTACATTGTATAGGTTGTGTTTGAAAAATGACAGGAGCTGATTGGTTAATACTGTTTCTCTCACAATTTTATCTCTCATCAAGCTTTGATACTTAGGGGTCTATGTACTAAGCAGTGTTAAGAGACAGAGTGAAAAGTGATAAGTAAGTGATAAGGTGCCAGCCAATCAGCTCCCAACTGTCATCTCACAGGCTGTGTTTAAAAAATGACAGTTGGGAGCTGATTGGCTAGCACCTTATCACAGACTTATCACTTTTCACTCTGTCTCTTATCACTGGTTAGTACATAGACCCCATAGGCCCCTAAGTCTGAGCAGATTACTAGAAGGCCATAGATCTCCAAGATCTGGTGTGGGGTAAAGCTGATTATGACTCCAGTAGTCAGGGCTCTGTGGGTGGCACCGTCACTGTCCCAGGCCCTTGCTTCTGGCTGCAGGAAGCCTAGAATGGCAATCTTCAGCCAGTATTGCTGCGGCAGTGCTGCCCGTCGCATCCTTTGGTTCTTTTGGATGCTACAGGCAGGCACCCTGCCGTGTGTACAGCTGCCCGGAGCATCTTGAAGATGCTCTGGGCACTGCTACACTTCCGGGTGCCCTCATTGCGCGTTGTCAATGTCATGACATCATTCGCAAAGGTGGTGGAGCCGGCACAAGGCACTGTTTAGCCCTGTTACGTCCCTGCCAGTAGTATAGGATGTCGGAGCAGCACTCCTGCTTCTTCTGCATCTAGACCTCTTAAAGCCCAGTTGTGTTGCTTTGCTCCTTTTGGCCTCCAGGGGAGCAGACCACTGGCTCCTGGAGGGTTTAGTTGAATGCTGCCCAAAACCTCTGCAGCATTTCCAGTGCCGCCTTCCAGTACATGGGAGTAAGGAAGGCAGCCTGATGTGCAGTGGTGTCACTAGGGGGGTGCGGGGGGTGCGGCCCACAGCGGGTGTCACCTTTCAAGGGGTGTCACCAAAAAGAGCAGCACACACACCCGCGGGCCGCATCCCATCTACAGACACGTCCGCTGCCCGCACACCCCCTTCATCGGCACCATGGCACACTGCTTGCCCCACACGGGATGGCCTTGCATGCCTCCGCCGGTGGTCAGTTCATTCTCTCACCGTGGCGGGCGTCCAGAGCCACACACAAACACAGAGCATCTCTCTGTGCCTGTGTGTGACTCTGGACGCCGGATGCGGTGACGTCATCACGCACGCGGCACCCTGGCTCTGCTTGTGGTTCTGGGAGGGAGAAGAAGGAGGAGGTGAGCTCCTGGACACCCCAAGTGCAAGCCAGCCAGGGGAGGGGGCACAGCATAAGGGACATTACTGGGGGCGTTCTGGGGCCACTGCATAGGGACACTACTGGGGGTACTGTAAAGAGGGCACATTATAAGGGCACTACTGGGGGCACAGCATAAGGGGCACTACTGTCTGGGGCACTACAAAAGGGGAGCTCCTGGGGGTATTGTATAAGGGGCACTGCATAAGAGCACTACTGGGGGTACTGTATAGAGGCACTGCTTAAGGGGTGCTATGAGGGGTACTGTATAAGGGGCACTACTGGGGGCACTGCATAAGGGCACTACTGGGGGAACAGCGTAAGGTGCTCTAATACAGGAGGCATTGCATAGTGGGTTTTAAGACAGGAGGCATTGCATAAAGGGCTATAATACAGGGGGCATTGCATATTGAGCACAACTACAGGGGGCACTGCATAAAGGGGCACTACTAAAGGGGGAATTCCATAATGGGCACAGCTACAGGGGGCATTGCATAAGGGGCATTACTACTGGGGGCAAAGCATAAGGGGCACTACTACTATAGAGGGCATTGAATAAGGGGCACTACTACTGTGGGCATTTTATAAAGGGCACTACTACTGTGGGTATTGTGTATAAGGGTCACTAATGTGGACATTGTGTAAAAGGGGCAATACTGTTGGCATTGTGTAAAAGGGGCACTACTGTGTGTCGTAACATAAATAAGGGACACTACTTTATGGTGTAATATGAATCAGTGGCACTATGGTGTAATGTGAATAAGATTGTGCTACTGTGTGGCGTAATTTGAATTAGGGATAGTATTGTATGACCATGACCCTTTCTTTCGAGATCATGCCTCTTTTTTGCGCTCCTTAGGCGCACACTGTCATTTGATTGATAAATTGCCGAGCAAGGGGAGAGGGGGGGTTCGTTCCACCACGTTTCTAGGACCACTTTAAGCACTGCTACCCAGAATACTGGGCGTGGCATCATCATGCCCGCCGGGTGCACCTGGCATTCTGGGAGGAGCACAGTGTGACTGCTCGACTGGTAAGGGGGAAGAGTTCGCTGAGCTGCGCAACTTGGTCCCGATTTTTTTTCTTTTGGGGGGGGGTGTGTCACCGTGCATTGCAGCACCGGGTGACACCAACCCTAGTGACTGCTCTGCTGATGTGGTATGCTTGATCGACAGTTATCATTTTGACATTTATCAGGTCGACTCTGATGAGTTATAAACCCCCTATCCCTAACGCCCACCCGCACAGCTTCACCCTTCCAGCAGCACCTAACCCTGCATCCTCAGAATGTCAACATTTCACCAGGTAACATTTCAAATGTTGACATTTTGAAAATGTTGACATTCTGAGGATGTTAATTTAGGATAATTTGTGCTATAAGTAGTATCATGAAGTCTGATATGTGAAATAATATGTGGACAGGATAAATGGTTGATTTCAATGAATGACATATAATGATCTTCTGTTATAATATATAATTCTCCAATTATATGGGGTGCTCGATCCCTGATAAGTGGCACGGAATGGATGACCAGATGCTTAATGATGGTGATTCAAAGGAGCCGTGGTCGCATGCCATGCTGCACGGATTTCCTCAAAAGTCCACAAATATGTGGAGTTTGTAAATGTTTGTGCACAACAATGAAGCTGCGGACTTTTGGAGAGATCCGTGCAGCATGGCATGCGACCACGGCTCCCTTTGAATCACCAACCGGCTGTTTTTATTTTTTAGATTTTATTGAATGTGAATTTATATACTCTTTTATGTGTTCTGTCAAAACTGGATTATTGGCTGAGACAAGATCAGTTTAAAATTGAAGCGTGCGCGACGCCATCTTGCAAATGGCAGATAGACTCCATTTTAGAAACAAGAATCTGCAAGACGCCATTTTGCGACAAGCGTCACTTTAAGTTACAACTCAGGAGCTAAGAACAGATGGCAATGTTTTTGATAATCTACCAAGGGCAACTGGAAGAACAAGCTTCCTGAGTAAAAGTAAATAGAATAGACAATGGGTATTTTTACATACAAATTGGGAATCCCTGGATGCAGACAAAGTATAGTTGTGGCAATTGTAATATAATCCAGGCATTGATCTACACAATTGAATGTGTCTGAATCCTAAACAGGTTTTAATTTCACACCCAGACACATTTGCATTGCAGTCTGAAACTGTGAGTGAGGAATGATATGTGTGTGTATGTATGTACATGTATATATAAATATGATAAGTCCATCATAGATGGAATCTCATGCATAAACACCGCACATTACGCACAATTGAGCTGCTAACATGACGCCCAGTAGCGAATGCACAATTATTAGCATCATGCGATTGCATCTTTCACCATTTCACATACACACATTATGCTTAAGACCCAGAATGAAAATACCGTTTATTAGCTTTATGAGCACGCATCTGCCCCAAGTTAACTAGCGTCCTTATATCAAACCCCGAATACTCACACATTACATATTCACACATAAGGTTTAATAAGCTTTAAAGTGTATGATTTAAGTTGGTTCAGTTAGTTTAAATGCTGAGAAATAAAGATATTTGATAACTAAGGTATTATACATGGTAAACAAGTCGTGTTTGGATTTGTACTGATGCGTACTCTTTTTACAGTATTCCGGTGTTATCGGTGGGGAGATCGCATCATGCATTCTCGAGTTATGGATCGCAGAGCCTACAAGCAACAAAATGTATATTTCATGAGGATGTTGCAGGGGACGGGAAGGGAAAGACACCCAGCTGTTAGAGGCAGAGAGAGTCTATTTGAACCAGCCTGTTAAATGCTTTGTAACAGATGCTTCTCCCCTGGGAACCAATGACATCAGCAGCAAACTTCTCTATTGTCCTGTCTATTCTGGGGGGGTATAAATATGTGTGCTCCAACACTGGGTTGACAAACCGTCCCTGGTGGTCTAGTGATTTTTTACCTTCTCCAGCTGCTGCAGCGGCTCCAAAGTGTTCTGCCAGGTCCCGGCGGTCACGTGTGGAGCAGTCCCAGCAGCGCCATCTCAGCACTGGCAGTTCTGGTGAGTATTAAGGCCCTCATTCAGACCCACTCGCGAGCGGCTGTCCGCTCGCAAGTGGGTCGATGGTCCCCACTGCGCATGTGCACGACGGAGGGAGCTCCGTCGTGCGCATGCGCGAGACCCGACGAGTGAAGGACTTTCCTTCGCTCGGAGTGTCTCATCAAAGGGAGCGTGCTGTCGATGGTGACTGACAGCACACCCCCTTTGGTGGGCGTGCGGGGGGCGTGCCTGCCAGATGGAGGCTTTCCCAAGGGAACGCCTACCGTCTGAAGCCGGCCCCACTGACATCACTAGTGATGTCAGTGGGAGTGATTTTGGCTCTGATAGAGCCAAAATCACTCCTGGCCTTGCGGTTGAAAAACCCAACCGCAGGCTTTTGCTCGCAGTTTCGATGGTCGTGATGGTCAAGACCATCGCGACCATCATTCTGCACGCTCGTATATGCTGTGGGTGGTGACCCACAGCTATACGAGCATCCAGGAGGACGCTCCATATTAATGGAGGTGGGCCCTGATTCAGAGCGAGCGCTCTGGTCAAAGTGTCCGGCTCTGAATCAGGGCCTAAATCCTCTACCCTAAAATCTAATCCCTGCTCCCAACCCTTCTTCTGGTGCCTAAAGCTGGGTACAGATTGGCCGATATGTAGACGATATGTTGTCCGATCTGGCAGATCTATCGTCGACATTGGCCAGTGTTTTTGCACTATAACAACCAAACGTGCTCCCGTTTGGTCGCAGTCACATCATCAGATCGTCCCTACATGCAGTTCAATCCGACAATCTAGATGAAAACCCCATGCAGCGGGATGCCCGTCGGCAGTGCAGTCGTCCATCGCATCGCTGGGTACATACATTATAAGTGTGTAACTCAGCTTAACCCTAACCCCTCCCTCACAGCCTAACCCTCCCGGCACTGCGCCTAACCCTTACTGTCGGCATCCTCAAAATGTTGACATTTGACATGGCTACATATCAGATGTCGAAATTGTGAACATGTCGACATTCTGAGGATATCATCTTGTTGAACCATATTGACATGGATGTTGCTATGGTTACTGTCGACCATCTGACCAGATACCATGCAGCCTAAAGGTGCATACACACGGAACGATTCGCTCCATGAACTAATTCGTCCCTTGTGTCCCTGGCAGGGGTGTGCTCAGTGTCATTAACGACACTGAGCACAAACACTGAACAAAATCAAGAACGATTTCGTTCAGTGTCGGCCACCCTCCCTCATCCTCGAACATGTTCAACCTGACAATATCGTCAGTTTGGACAGGCGGTTCGGGCGATGAACGGCAACTACAAACGGGAGCGTGTATTGGTTTGTTATCATTCATCATTTTGGGGCTGAAAATGAACGATTTTTTTGATGACTGAACGATAACGATATCGTTATTGTTCCATCGTCCAAAAAAATCGCTGCGTGTGTATGCAGCATTACTCCAACAAGACCCACCATACACCAACACTGACGTAACACCCCACTAAGGGTGTACTGTTCTAAGTGGTGTGTTGGGGTGGTGCAATAGATTGTTTTCTTACCAAACACACGGTTTCTGGTTCATCCAGGAGTCTTCCAAATTATTCAAAGTAAATACCGGCAAATAAACTGAACAATTGGGTGGATTTATTCACGCATTACAATTTCACAATTTGGTACAGTAGTGAACACATCAACAAAATACATTACAGTACATTACATACATGAGAATACATTAAATACACTCTGTTCCCAGTGAGATTTTATTAGTCTGTAACACTTCTGTCTTTAGGCTGAAAAGAAGGTTATTAGATCATACATGTAAAACATCAACTCACAAAACAACAACTACTTATCTCAATCACTGACTCTGAACCCAATCAGTGACAAAATATTACTGCATGCAAGTAATGGTCTTAGATACTCCTGATTTTCTTTAAAGTATGGACAATACCCCTTTCGTTGGTGCACGTTTGAGTAATAGCTGAGTTGTCACTATTTCTCCCTGAGCCTTGTGGTAATTATGAAGGTTGCATTAACTCTGGTGCTGTCACTGTTGCTGACGCTTGTATGTGGCAAGCCCGGGCCTGTGCTGACACTGAAGATACTCTATGCCAGATCCTGCACTGATGCTCCGTAAACGGTTCCAGCTACCTGTCTTTAATATTAAGGTATCACTGTAATCATCTGTGAATTATCTTTCTGAGTGATAATGGTAGCCTGCCTGGATATGCAGTTTTATGCAACACTCCTACTGAGGTAACCAATGAACTGTTGCTGTATAGCAGGGATGGGGAACCTCAGGCTCGGGGGCCGTATAAGGCCCCCGGAATCATTTGGTCTGGCCCTCTGAGCTTTTTTCTGCTAGCCTCATCTGGCTAGCAGGGTGCCTAGTAAGGCATCCTGCAGCCAGAATCTATTCAGCAGTGCCGCCTGGAGCATCTTCAGGATGCTTCAGACAATCACAATGCTGCCCTTACAGCTCCCCGAAGCATCCTCAGGATGCTCTGGGCATTGCTGTAATCACAAGCGATTGTGGCCCCGCCCCCATGTCCCCGCCCCCATGTCACATCACACAGAGGGGGTGTGGCCTGCACCCGGCCCACAAATAATGTTATATATATCAAAATGGCCTTCGGCAGAAAAAATGTACTCCACCCCTGCTGTATAGGCTTAATTAGAGTTACTTGTAGCAATATAATGGCAATATCTCCTGGCTGGTCCCCCTGTGAGAGCAGTGAGAATGTTGCTATTCTGGCTATACTTTCCTGATAGCTTTAGCAGTGTAATGGTTTTATTACCTCAACATAAACGCTGCAGGGTCACTGGTAGCACAGATAGAGGAGTTTACTGCTGGGCTCTGAAGGGTTATACTGCAGAATTATGCCTTGAATCTCAATTAAGATAACGGGGTTGGCATATAATGTATTGTTAAATTGCATATTAAATGTCAGCACTTGTCAGTTGTTGTGATTATTCAACTTCCTGCACAGCTGATAACAGAGGGCATGATTCAGACCCCCTCGTGAGCGCTGAGCGCTCGCAGCGGGTCGATGGTGGCCCAGTGAGCATGCGCACGACGGAGCCGACTCCGTCGTGCGCATGCGTGAGACCTGGATAGCGACGGGCAAGCCGTCGCTCCGGGTCTCGTACCAAAGGGGGCATGCTGTCGATGTTGAGTGACAGCACGCCCCCTTTGGTGGGCGTGCTGGGGCGTGGCTGCCCAGACGGAGGCATTCCCATAGGAACGCCTACCGTCTCGGGCCAGCCCCACTTACATCAGAAGTGATATCAGTGGGAGTGCTTTCGGCTCTGTTTGGGCTTGTGGCAACGAGACCCTACCACAAGGGTCTCGTCGCAAGCCCGATGGTCGTGATGGTCTTGACCATTGCGACCATCTTCCTGGCCGCTCGCTATAGCTGTGGGTGGTCACCCACAGCTATACGAGCGGCCAGGAGGCCGATCTAAGAATCAAGAAGGGCGGCCTTGATTCAGAGCGAGTGCTCTGTCAGAGCGTCCGGCTCTGAATCAGGGCCAGAGGGCCTAATTCAGACCCGTTCCGTTTGTGTAGCCACCCCCCCCGCCCCGCCTACAAAACGGGACGAGTTGTCGATCAACATCGACAGCTGCCCCTTTTTGTAGTGAGAATTTCTCTCTCACTCCGGGGCTTGCGCATGCGAGCGGCATGCGTGCTCAGTACCCCACCATCGACCCGCTTGTGAGCGCTATACGCTCACGAGCGGGTCTGAATCAGGCCCTCTGTTTCCACCAGCTGATCACTGAAGGGAGGGTCCGTCTTCTGCTGTGGCTCCGCCCGAACCTGCCTCAAAGTCTCTCTGCAGTACTGCTGCCGGGGCTGCTCTTTTGGCTCCTGGCTGTCAGTCACTTTGAGGGGGAAGGCTGGTGGGCAGCCCCTGCTGATGCTGCTCTCCGGGAGCAGCGTCCCCACAGCTCTCCGGCTGTCTGTATCCCGGCTGACACCCTCCGGCCACGATGAGACCACACCGCGGGCACCGGTAAGTTCCGCTTTCCTCACGTCAGGGGCAGCTCTCTCTCTGCCCCTCCGGTCAGTGTGGTGCTTCCGCTCTGCTCCTCTCACCACAGGCACTCTCCCGGCAGCCTCTGCACAAGTTCCTTAAGTAGTAGCGGTCGCGTGCGGGTCCTCTTCCCGCCACCCACACGCGCCGCTTTAGACCACTGCACATGCTGGGCTTCTCTTGGGGCCATTCTCCCCCCTCTCCTGCGGCTCATTTGCAGTGTCCCATGCCGCGCGCCTCTCAGCTCCCACAGCCCAGCGAGGGCAGCCTGCTCCAATGTCCCCTCCATGCAGGGCCGGTTCTAGACATTGTGGAGCTCAGGGCGAAAGTTCCCAGTTGCGCCCCCCCCCCCCCTAAAAAAAAAAAAAAAGAACTTTTTTTTAGATAACATAACATTATGCCACATGCAGTAATGGCCTTTATAACACATTATGCCACATGCAGTAATGCCCTGTATAACACATTATGTCACACGCAGTAATGCCCTTTATAACACACTATGCCACATGCAGTAATGCCCTTTATAACACATTATGTCATACGCAGTAATGCCCTTTATAGCACATTATGCCACACGCAGTAATGCCCTTTGTAACACACTATGCCACACGCAGTAATGCCCTTTATAACACATTATGCCACATGCAGTAATGCCCTTTACAACACACTATGCCACATGCAGTAATGCCCTTTATAACACATTATACCACACGCAGTAATGCCCTGTATAACACATTATGCGACACACAGTAATGCCCTGTATAGCACATTATGCTATATGCAGTAATAACCTGTATAACACATTATGCCACATGCCGTAATGCCATGTATAATACATTGTGCCACACACAGTAATTACCTTTATAATACATTATCCCCAATTCAAATTACACCACACAGTAGTCCCTTATGTTATGACACAAAGTAGTGCACCTTTTACATAATGCCAAAATTAGTGTACCTTATACACAAGGCCCACAGTTGTAGTGCCCCTAATACAATGCCCACAGTAGTAGTGCCCCTTATACAATGCTCACAGCAGTGGTGCCCCTTACACAATGGCCCCAGTAGTGGTGCCCCCCATGCAGTGCCCCCATTAGTAGTACCCCCAGTGGTAATGCCCCCTATAGTAGTTCCCCCATTAGTAAAGCTCCACAGTAGTAATCCCCCAATTAGTAATGCCCCTATAGTAGTTCCCACAGTAGTAATGCCCCCATTAGTAATGCTCCCCAGTAGTAATGCCCCCATTAGTAGTGCCCACAGTAGTAATGCCCCCAGTAGTAATGTCCCTTATAGTAGTTCCCCCAGTAGTAATGCCCCCCCATTAGTAATGCTCCCCAGTAGTAATCCCCCCATTAGTAATGCCCCCTATTGTAGTGCCCCCATTAGTAATGCTCCCCAGTAGTACTGCCCCCATTAGTAATGCCCCCTATAGTAGTGCCCACTGTAGTAATGTCCCTAGTAGTGCCCCCAATAGCAATGCCCCCAGAAATAATGCCTCCTGTAGTTGTGCCCACCTGTAGTTGTGCCCACTAGTAGTAATGCCCCCTATAGTCGTCCCCCAGTAGTAATGCCCCCCAGTAGTAATGCCCCTATAATCGTGCCCCCAGTGCTTCCGACTGAAAAAAAAAAAATCACAATACTTACCTTTAGCTCCACTCCTGCTTCCACTGCAACCGCGGCTCCTCGGATCTATGAGAGAAACGTCATGACATCCCTCCCATAGTACTCTCTTTGCCGGAAGCCGGAGCACAGAAGTGAGCTCCGGCTTTCGGCTGCCGCTGCAGGGAGGGAGTCGGGTACCTGCTGATAACAAATATCAGCGGACGTCCGGCAAATGCAGCCTCCCGGCGGCGGCGGCGGCTGGGAGGGGGTTTTGGGACCGGCGTATTTTTATTAATTTTTTTCCTTCTAGGTTTTTTTTTCGGGGGGGGGGGGTACTCAGTGGCGCCCTCTAGCTGTAGGCGCTCCGGGCGACGGCCCTGTTAGCCCGCACCTAGAACCGTCACTGCTCCATGAGGGGGTTATATATAAATAAACTGGCAGTTTTTAATAGGACACGGATGTAAACAAATCAACCTGCATCTCCAGCCATTAAATGTTGCTTGACCATGTAAATTACCACTGCACCTGTCGAAGCTGGATAATTGGCTGAGACAAGATCATCTTAAAATTAAATCGTAAAGACGCCATCTTGCGACTGGCCGCAAGACACCATTTTAGAAAATGAGATCGCAAGACGCCATTTTGCGAATGGCCGCCCAAGCGCCATTTTAGGTAAACTCACACTTAAGTACATATGGCGATATTACTATTAGCATCATGCGATTGCATCTTTCAACATTTCTCATACACACATTAATACGCACAATTGCGCTGTTAACTAGTCGCATATTAGCGAATACATAAAATCCTGTATGAAAACGCTGTTTATTAGCTTCATGCGCACGCATCTGCCCCAAGTTAACTAGCGTCTTTATATCAAACCCCAAATACTTACACAGTACATATTCACATCAAAGGTCTCATAAGCTTTAAAGTATAAGATTCAAGTTTGTTCATTTATTAAAGGTTATTTGGTAGCTAAGGTTTAATACATGATAAGTAAGTCATGTTTGATATTATACTGATCTGCACTCTTTCAACAGCATTTTGATATCGTCAGTGTGAAGATCGCAACATGCATTCTCAACTTATGGACCGCAGAGACTTAAAGCACCGAAATGTACATTATATGGCCAACATTTAGGATGTGCATGAACAGGAAACCAGAGACAACCAGTTGTTAGAGGCTGGACTGTGTCTATTTGAATCAACCTGTTAAATTCTCTGCAACAGATGCATCCTCCTGGGAACCAATGGCATCAGCGACAAGCCTCTCTATTGTGTTGTCTGTTTCTGTGTGTTGTGACCCCAGTCTGAGTCTTCTTGCTGAATGCTGATAGACGGGGGTTTCTTGCTGAAACCTACATCTGGCCCAGAGCGCTGCGTATGTATAACTGTACTTGGGTCTGTATAATTCTTTGCGCTAAATTGTACTTAGATCATAGCGTGTAACTGATTGTACTTTTACTTGAATACTACTGTGCTTTGGGACCACAGGTTCAAGGTCTGGAGCCTTTATTTACTATATGACTGCGTATGCAAAATAGTGTCATCCTTAGAGGTTTATAGGCAGGATATTAGAAGGTATAGGCAGGATATTAGAAGGTATAGGCAGGAGTGTATAGAGATTCTAATTCAATATCCTTAGTTGGGGGCTCATAGTGAAGTCACTTACCTACTCACATGATACATACGGTTATCGATATCTCACCAAAGGGTGGAGTGGCCACATGCAGGGTTTACCTGCAACCGCTTGGTGCTGAGAAATGGCTACCCGTTTTCGTGTGAGCCAGGGACGCTGACTAGAATCCAGGGACAAGAGAGGAAAAAGTTTGTTTTCCTTTGTTGATAGAACCTTATGTTTAGAGGAGTGCCGCAGTATTGAGCACGCGGCTGAGTCGCAGTTTTGCACACAGTCAAGACGCACTTTTGTGCACGCAGCTAAAGGTTGTCATACGGTTGTGTGGTAGTTGCATTATTGTGTATGCGACTGGTCGCACAATAGTGTATACGTACTTCCGGTTGTGCTGCCACGTGTTTAAACAAAGCCGTTGAGGTTTACATTCTTTTCAATTGTTGTCAATATCTGGGTTAACGTGTATTTTTCTGCGCAGGAAAAAAGTGTGTAACAGTGAGTATTTGTTGGTAGAGGTAACTTGTTCCCTAAAGTTAGAGGTACCGTATGACCTTTAAGGGCTAAGTGCTAGCCGCTCGGTAAGCAGCTTACCGTTCTATACACAGTAGCAGGTGTACATGTTGTCTTTGTTGTAGAGAGGTGCGTGGAAGTAGCCGACTTAAACTTCCATAGGTGTGGAAGTTGCCTTCTTAAATCTTATCCGGGTGTGTAGAGTAGCCTTCTTCAAATCTTCACAGGTGTGTGGGCGCTGCCGTTTAATACGTCCACAGGTAAGTGAAAGTATCTTGACTGTCTTTCACCAGTTTAAATCTTTATTGAAAAAGGTAGGAGTTGTCTCAGAATGGGAGCCATGCAAACAATAGAGATGTTAGACAATGATGTGCTGCTAATGGAAGCGCCGTTTGGATCGGCCCGTCGTATTATGCAAACTAAGTACGGTACTTATGCAATAAGGTATTGTGATGTATGGTTTAAAATGACGATGAAGAGTGTTAGACCGTTTCCCAGAATTGGTAGTTTTGATAAAGATGTATTAGATAATGTCTGGGATCACATCAGTCTGATGTGCTCCCGAGAGAAAAAGGTCAAATATTATGAATGTTTAAAGTTGTGGCAGCATGAAGGGGATGCGTGGCTTAAAAATGCGCAAGCGACGCAAACTAGCGTTGCGAGCGCATTGCCAGAGAACACATCCGCGGAGCTAAATTGCAATGCGGGCGAGCCGCAAAATGGCGCGCACGTGCAGCAAGGTAGCGTTGTGGAAAGTATTGCCAGCAGTTCACGCTTTGTACCCTCTCTTAAGCAACCATAAAGAAAATGTTCATGATGTGGATGATGAGCCTGTTGTAATGTCTGCCATTTCCCATGCTGTGCAGATGATAGATGCTGCACCACAACAATCATGAGGGGTGCCGCCATCTCCATCGGTAACAGTAAGGGAAGTGCTAGCCCCCTCTGCACCCGTAGAGGAAGTCGTTAATGCCATACGTAGCAGCAGCAGATTATAACCCCAGCCAGGTAACAAGGTCAAAGGTAGCAGCGTTACCGGTCTGCGTCCCATTCGGACAATAACTGTTCCGAATGGAAATGCAGATGCGAACGGTATAGTGCCCACGAGGGAAGTGGTAATGCATTGTCCTTGGACAAGAGCAGAACTGAGGGTCTCATTCAGACCCGCTCGCGAGTGCAGGATGCTCGCAAGCGGGTCGATGGTACCCAAATGCGCATGCGCATGACGGAGGCTGCTCCGTCGTGCACATGCGCGAGACCCGGCGAGCGACGGGGAGCCGTCGCTCGGGGTCTCGCACCAAAGGGGGCGTGCTGTCGATGGTGATTGACAGCACGACCTCTTTGGTGGGCGTGCCGGGGGCGTGGCTGCCCAGACGGAGGCGTTCCCATGGGAATGCCTACCGCCTGGGTCTGGCCCCACTGACATCACTCCAGGGCTTGCGGTCACCGAGACCCTACCACAGGGTCTCGTCGCAAGCCTGATGGTCGTGATGGTCTAACGACTGGTCTAACGACCGCTCGGGTGATGGTCGCGATGGTCAGAGACCATCGTGACCATTGGGGCTTATGATGAGACCCTAGGGTAGGGTCTCACTTGTCGTAAGTCCCGGAGAGCTTCTGGCTCTGTAAGAGCCAGAAGCTCTCCACTGACATCACTAGTGATGTCAGTGGGGCCTCCCCCAAATGGTAAGCATTCCCATGGGAATGCCTCCGTTTGGGCTGCCACCCCCCCGGCCCGCCTTCCAAACGGGGCGAGCTGTCAATCAACATCGACAGCTCGCCCCCTTTGGATCGAGACCCGCAATGACCGGCGCTGTCGGTCGTAGCGGGTCTCACGCATGCGCACGACGGCGCCGGCGCCATCGTGCGCATGCTCTGTGGGGGCCATCGACCCGGTCCGAGCGCATCGGCGCTAATGACCGGGTCTGAATGACCCCCTTAGTCTCTTCCTCAAAGCCCGATTTGTGTCATACACACAGAGGAATCAGAGCAGGCTTTCCTTAATCTTAAGGATAGTCTGACAAAAGCACCTGCATTGGGAATACCTGATTATGAAAAACCTTTTGATTTGTATTGTACGGAAGTCGATGGTTGTGCTGCAGGTGTCCTCACACAAAAACATGGTGATGCCAGTAGGCCCGTAGCATACTACAGTGCCCAATTGGACACTGTGGCAAGATCACTCCCCACCTGTTTGAGAAGTGTAGCAGCTACTGCTCTATTGGTGAGTAAAAGTGAGGACGTAGTATTGGGTCATGATATGATTGTCTACACTCCCCACGCTGTATCTGCTCTGCTGAACTCTGCTCAAACCAGACACGTCTCCTCGGCTAGGTTTACCAAATGGGAACTAGCTCTAATTGCACCTGCAAACATCACTGTTAAACGTTGTAGTACGCTGAATCCAGCAACGTATTTACCATATGTACAACATGATGTACAAAGGGTGGAAGGGGACGAGTTGCTGGCGGGAGGTGAGTTCAGCGGACATAATGATGCACATGATTGTATGGAATATCTAAATCAGACCTTTACTGCTAGACCTGACATACATGACACACCTTTAGAGAATGTAGACGTAACTTTTTACACGGATGGGAGTTGTCATAGACATACAGACACAGGTGAATTAGTTACAGGTTATGCTGTTGTAAATGACACAGACATCATAGAAGCTAAACCTCTTGGTCCTCCTCACTCAGCCCAGGTGGCAGAGTTAGTAGCACTAACTAGAGCGTGTGAACTGGCAGCAGGCAAGTCTGCTAACATTTACAAAGACTCGAGGTTTGCGTTCGGGGTGGTGCACGATCTCGGGGCTCTATGGAGTCTGAGAAATTTTAAGACAGCAGCAGGCACACCAGTTGCACATTCCCGACACATAAAACATCTTTTAGAAGCAATCCAACTGCCCAAAGCGGTGGCAGTAATTAAGTGTAAAGTCCATACACGTGAGGATGATCCGGTGTCACTGGGCAACAACAGAGCCGATGAAGCTGCAAAATGGGCAGCAGGGTTAAAAATGTTTTCTCCAACTGCACAAATTATGTTTTTCCAAACAATAGATATGCTGAAATTAATTGAGATGCAAAATTTGTGTTCATTCCAGGAAAAGTCCATCTGGAAATCCAAGGGATGTGGGCAAGAGTCCTCCGGGCTCTGGAGGGACGGACAAGGTAAGCCAGTAGCCCACAAAGCATATTACCCCAGCCTGGCTGAGGCAGCCCACGGTCTGACTCATCTGGGAAAACAAGGTATGTGTAAATTGGTGAGGGCATACTGGTGCGCACCAGGTTTTTCTTCCCAAGCAGAAAAGAGAGCAATTTCCAGTCTGACCTGCTTGAGGAAGAACATAGTGAAAGCAATCCCTACCGAACCATCCCACATTCCACCGACTGATGGACCTTTCCAGGTAATACAAATTGATTTCATCCAATTACCACCCTGCAAGAACCTTAAGTATGTGTTAGTGTGCACTGACGTATTTTCCAACTGGGTTGAGGCCTACCCAGCGGCCACTAATACTGCTGCGTTTACTGCCAAGAAAATAGTTCAGGAATTTGTATGCAGATACGGACCCCTAAAATCATCGAGAGTGACAGGGGTACTCATTTCACAGGTGATGTTTTCCAAAATATGTGTAAGCTGATGGGTATTAATAGCCGACTTCACACCACCTACCGACCACAAGCCAGTGCCAAGGTAGAGAGGATGAACGGGACTATTAAAAATAAGTTAAGTAAAATCATGGCAGAGACTGG
The DNA here is from genome assembly GCA_031769625.1 of Taudactylus pleione. Classification (NCBI taxonomy): domain Eukaryota; kingdom Metazoa; phylum Chordata; class Amphibia; order Anura; family Myobatrachidae; genus Taudactylus; species Taudactylus pleione. The sequence continues at coordinate 13,027,270 of JAUIMM010000119.1, forward strand.
ACTAGGATGGCCAGAAGCGTTACCGTTGGTCCTGCATAGCATAAGGACCACTCCTAGACCCCCTCTAAATCTGTCCCCATTTGAAATACTGTTCGGTAGACAACCTCATTTGATTATGTCCACAGGAAGACTTGAAAGGTAACAACAAGGTAACTGTAAGGTATCTTATATCAATGAGTAAGCAATTAAAACAGCAACAGCAGAAACTGAAATTATTGTCCCATGATATGCCTGAAACTAACTGTCATGATGTTGAACCAGGAGAATATGTTATGATCAGAAATTTCTTGCGTTCAGGTTGTTTGACTGATCGGTGGGAAGGTCCGTACCAGGTGCTGCTGACAAGTACTACATCTTTAAAGGTGGCTGAAAGAGATACCTGGGTCCATTCCACTCACTGCAAAAAGGTCAATCAACCGGTGGAGAAACAAGTCGGAGACAAGGCTGATAGCGTGGACCTGTCGATCGCGAACTTGTTCTTGGAGGATTGAAAAGGTCGTAGTGAGATACCTGAACTAAAATAAATTTGCAGGTCTTGTTGTGGCAATGGACGGGCCTGCTGTGTTCATTTTCATATTCTCTTTTAGAGTGTTCACCATTCTGGTTGGTTCTGGGATATCCGATTTCTGTGATGGGGGACCGATTGAGGAGATGGGAGCTGATGGCAGTGCTGATGGAGTGGAATCAGGAGGAGTGCTATGCCAATCAGGGGAGTGTCTGACCAATCTTAGTACTGTTATTGTTAAGAGAGCTGTTATTCCGGATACTCGGGGACAGTGTGGAGGTTTATCGTCTGAAGATTCCTGTATTTGTGAGCTTTGTGGGTCCCTAGTTGATGAGAACTGTATGCAATGGTGCCAGCCTAAATATAACCTGTATGGGGTGGGTGTCCTATAGAGGATTATTATAGCATGGTAGGCAAAGTGTTAAACCAAACTGATTGCTGGGTGTGTTCACATGTGCCACAGGGACAGCATAACGTAGGGTTGGTGCCATTTCCTCTGAATATCACAGAAATTTTAGAATTACAAAAAGGGAAAACATTGGATGGAAAATTCCTCTCATCCAAACCACATCATTTCAAACTCTATCAATTCCAAGTAGATAGATCACTTTTGTGTTTAAACATAACCAACCCCAATAAACCCGGGAGTTGGGAAGTGACGGGGAATAATCAAACGATGACCTTCTCACAGAGAGCTGATAATGAGTCCATAAACCATGATCTGTTACACTCAATTAAATCTAGTGGGAAACATTTTAGGTACCGGTACACATTAAGTTCCACCAAAGAAATTATTGGTAAGGTACCAGATGGTTATTGTGCTAAAATAATACAACCAGAAACTTGCATATACCAGATGGAAGAGCCTGAGATAGGATTGTTTGCAAGGGAAATGTGTTTAATGATAATGATGCATACTATTCCTTATGTTCTCCCCGATAATGTGTATTTTATATGTGGAAGAAAGGCGTATAAGTGGCTCTCCCCGAGTTCCGAAGGTTTGTGTTATCTGGGAAGAGTAGTCCCAGAAGTTATGACCCTCACACATATTGAAATGCTCGGTATCCATAAAAACACACCATCACCATACCTATGAACACAGAGACAAACGAAATATGATACCTGGTGACTTGCATAAAGCCACTCTGTTAATTAGTGAGACAACTGGCTTCCAATTTTTAGTCACACTGGATCCCACCAGGATCGCTCGGGGTACATTAAATTTTAGATATATTCAGGAACTTGCTAAATTGATAGATAATATCACCGAGATGTATGATGACACATTCAGGTATACAGGGAGAGAATTGCAAGCATACAAGAAAGAACTGGTGCAACACAGGCTAGTGTTAAATTATTTAACTGCTGTTACTGGAGGGTATTGCGTAACATTGGCCACTCAATTTGGAGTAAAGTGTTGCACCTATGTCACCAATGATACCAGCGACCCCAAAGAGGTGATAGACCGGAAGATGGACGAATTTCTGTAGCTAAAATGGGAGTTTCGTAAGAACCATAATGCTTCAGTGGCTGAAGTAGGGGAGAAGATAGAAGGATGGGTCTCATGGTTGAACCCAGTGAAATGGTTCTCAGGCCTAGGGGAATGGGTCCAGGAAGTGATCGCCAGCATAGGCAAATTCTTGATCCTTATACTGATTGTCATCATCATAATTGGCCTATGTGTCTGGTGTGTTCCTATTGTGTTGAAGTGTGGAAAATGTAAAAATAGAGTAAAACGAAAGAACGAAATTATGATGGTGGTCAGTAATGGCAATATGAATACTGAGGTAAATATAGAACTGCATTACAACCCTGAACTAGGAAATACCATCATTTAATGTATTATATTTAGACCTGCAAAGAATGTATTATTGAAATTTTATTTTTAAAACACCTCAGATAATGTAAAGTCTCAAATTCCCCTTCAAGACTGCCTTTATAGGACTGGTGTATCCCCACACCTTTCACATGATCTTCCAAGATCCGCGGTGTGCGTATAATAGTAATTTTATGTCCCCACTCAGAGACACATTATTGATGGATTAAGAACCACCTTGTGCCATCCCATAATAACACTAAATAATATATAAATGTAAGCCTAAATTAATTTTTAAAATCAGATTGTGATAGCATGTTGTTCGCTATCAAAGGGAGGCCTGTCGAAGCTGGATAATTGGCTGAGACAAGATCAGCTTAAAATTAGATCGTAAAGATGCCATCTTGCGACTGGCCGCAAGACGCCATTTTAGAAAATGAGATCACAAGACGCCATTTTGCGAATGGCCGCCCAAGCGCCATTTTAGGTAAACTCACACTTAAGTACATATGGCGATATTACTATTAGCATCATGCGATTGCATCTTTCACCATTTCTCATACACACATTAATACGCACAATTGCGCTGTTAACTAGTCGCATATTAGTGAATGCATAAGATCCTGTATGAAAACGCTGTTTATTAGCTTCATGCGCACGCATCTGCCCCAAGTTAACTAGCGTCTTTATATCAAACCCCAAATACTTGCACAGTACATATTCACATAAAAGGTCTCATAAGCTTTAAAGTATAAGATTCAAGTTTGTTCATTTATTATAATTGCTGAGAAATAAAGGTTATTTGGTAGCTAAGGTTTAATACATGATAAGTAAGTCATGTTTGATATTATACTGATCTGCACTCTTTCAACAGCATTTTGATATCGTCAATGTGAAGATCGCAACATGCATTCTCAACTTATGGACCGCAGAGACTTAAAGCCCCGAAATGTACATTATATGACCAACTGTTAGGATGTGCATGAACAGGAAACCAGAGACAACCAGTTGTTAGAGGCTGGACTGTGTCTATTTGAATCAACCTGTTAAATGCTCTGCAATAGATGCATCCTCCTGGGAACCAATGGCATCAGCGACAAGCCTCTCTATTGTGTTGTCTGTTTCTGTGAGAGTATAAACGTGTGTGTTGTGACCCCAGTCTGAGTCTTCTTGCTGAATGCTGATAGACGGAGTTTCTTGCTGAAGCCTACATCTGGCCCAGAGCGCTGCGTATGTATAACTGTACTTGGGTCTGTATAATTCTTTGCGCTAAATTGTACTTAGATCATAGCATGTAACTGACTGTACTTTTACTTGAAATATCACTTTGTGCTTTGGAACCACAGGTTCAAGGTCTGGAGTCTTTATTTACTATATAACTACGTACGGAAAATAATCCTCTAATCCTTAGAGGTTTATAGGCAGGATATTAGAAGGCATAGGCAGGATATTAGAAGGTATATGCAGGATATTAGAAGGTATAGGCAGGATATTAGAAGGTATAGGCAGGATATTAGAAGGTATAGGCAGGAGTGTATAGAGGTTTTAATTCAATATCCTTACACCATACATGATCCTTTATCAGTGTACATATATGAATTATCTTTTTTTTTTTTAAATTGTATATATTATATATCAACTGTACTGTACCCTCTGAGGGTATCACACTGAATTACCAGTGACATAGTATCCCACAGCCACAGAGTTTTCTGGTTCCAGATCAGCTGTTAGTAATTGAAAGGGAGCGTAGCAGTTGCAGTGGTGACGTCTCAGCAGCGGCGGTTCTATTGAGAATTAAACCCCCCATTCCCAACCCTAATCCCTCCCCATAACCCTCCCCCTGGTGCCTAATCCCCCAGGACCCCTCCCTCCATACCCTGACCCTAATCTCCCCCGCAGCCTAACCCTAACCCTCCCAGCATCGCTTTACCCTAATTGTCGGCATCCTCAGAATGTTGACATTTCAATTGTCGACATTGTGAACATGTCAACATTCTGAGCATGTTGACATGTTAAACTATGTCCACATTGTGGTGTCAACATTATGAATGTCAACATGCTTACTGTTGACCATCTGACCAGTTGCCAGGCAGCCTAAAGGCCCCCATACATCAACAATCGATTGTGGAGATTCTGTAATTTGCAGATGATAGTGTAAAAAAAAAATCTGCAATGTATGGGCTTCACAAATCACAGATTTCAACCAAAAAGTGATTGGAATTGTTAAATCAGATTGTCCAACATGTTGGATTTCACAGACCGATTGGGGGCTGTAGATTGCTAGTGTATGGACACGATCAGCAGATTGCAGACCGTTGCTAGTAAAATGATGGGCTTTTTAAGATTGGTAGATCTGCATTTGCTGAAAATGATCTGCAAATCACTGAAAAAGATCTGTAATGTATGGGCGCAGATTGCTAGATTGGGAGATCCTAAAATTGGGCAACAAATCTTCAAATTGTCCAATTGTGGTTTTCAGATTGCTGATGTATGGGGGCCTTAACACTGACAAAACCCACCATACATTGACACAGGATCACCAGCAACAGAGTTTTCTGGTTCCAGATCAGCTGTTAGTAATTGAAACTGGGCTTAAGTGTCTGCTCCTGATTGGCCTTCTGGCTATTTAACAACTTTCTTCATTGTGTGGTGTGTGTTTCACTGGAGCAGTCTGTTTACTCCATGTTTTTTATTTATTTATTTATTTATTATTTGCTCTTCTCACTGAGGCTATTGCAGACAAATAGAGAAAGAAGATTTAAGGTAAGTATTTACTGGGCAAAAATATAAATTTTTTTAAATCTATTGTATGCCTATTTTATTGGGGACATGTTGTAATTCTTATTGGTGACTATGACACCACACGTGCAAGCATACATTTGTGCTTAAAAAGCAATAAAACTCATGGGTTATCAATACATGCTGGCACTTGTAGTGCTACAATACTGTAGGTTGACACACTATTTTTAGACATTGTTATGCTTGTGCACTATGAATAGCACAGGGCCTATATTCTCTATCAGGAAGCCTGAAGCTAAACAGACTGTGCTGCTTAGTTACTTTGCGAGTGTTTATTTTTATTCTATGGCAAATGACCACACGCAAAATGTTCATGTATAACTGACAATCATGATTGGCTAATTCCCATGCATGCCTATCATTCAGGTACATGTGGCAATTAGAGTTGAGCGGTTTGGTTTTGACTTGGTTCTTTTCCACCAAATTAGTGTGACATGTGAGAGCTGTATAGCCAATAAAATGCTATGTTTTTGAAATCCGAGTAAAACTGAACCACTCATCTCGAATGGAAATTCATGAATATCATCTCTGCCCATCAGCTATAACCGAACTGTCATTTTTTTTTTTTTTTTTTTTGGAAGTTGGTTGTACGACAATCCTGCACTATGGACCTGATTCATAGATGGATGCAATAGCACAGATGGTGTGTCTTTGTATGCAGCGCTTTACTAAAACATGCAAAAGCCGCAGGAGGTATCTTAAGTAGAAATACGACTACTGCTGGTTTCTCTGATCAGCGGCTGCGTCCAAAGACTCATCATCTGATCAACTGCGTGAACATCGGACATCTGAGGGAGGAACCTTAAACTACGTCCACTGGCTTCAGCATGCCCAGAAAACTGGGCTGACATGCCCCTGTTTTCTAGAATGCCATGCTGCTGCCATTTGGGGGCAGCAATCATGCTGTGGCATTTGGGGCACTGTGAGCAACATCGCAAGCCCTGAGCTGCACATGCGCAGTGCTGCTCCTCTGCATTCGTGGATCCGGAACCATCGGAAATAATCGAGTAGCGTCCACCTCTAAACCAGCCCCTATATCAAAGGATGGAGGTAAACGCTGACGGTCCCATACATCTTGGAATTAGGTCATCTATGAAAGTACAGCATGCCGCAACACTGCTATATTTTATATAGGACAAATACACACAGCAAATGTTGATTGAAAATAATTTACTCTCATTTCTCTGGATCTCTCTGCTGCATGTTTACAACTCACTACTTATACAAACGCTACATTCCCAAGGTCTTTCAGGTCACTCTCCGAACTTGTTTCTCATCCTATTTATCAAATTGCTGGTACACTGTACGTTTCTCTGTATCCTCTCATCTTCCTCTATGAATTGGAGTAATGCAAGGCTTTGTCCTAGGCCCTCTGCTCTTTTCTATCCATAACACTTTCTTGGAAAACCAATAAAATGTTAGATTTCAATATAATTCCTGTGCAGATAACACCCAAATCTCTTTATCCTCCAGGGATATTTTGCCACTTCCCCTCAAAACGTTCTTCTACTGTTGATCAGCTCTGTCCCTCTGCTGGTTGCCTGTATTTTACCTTACTCAATATAAAATACTTTTAGTTACATGCAAAACTAGAAACAAAATGGCACAAACATAGATCTGTGCAGGTTCTGTATCTCTCACTCATTAACCAGTTTGGGAAATTCCCTCCAGCACACAAGACTTTCATCCAACTTCCAAACCTTCAACTGTTCCCTGAAAATACCCCACTTCAGATAGTCTGATCAGGTTTCCAAACCACCCTTTTAACCCACAGCCCTTCCGGCTTCAGTGAAGCCTTCCAGGCATTGCTGAGTCCCCGCCGGGTGACATTGTAAAGCGCATGTGCAGACTGGCCATCGCACGTATGCATGACACAACACCCAGTCGCTGGCGATAGGCTGCCAGCATCAGTGTGGAGGATGTCGCTGAGGAGGAAGACGTCGCTGGTCCTTGCTGGAGGAGTAAGTAATAAGTACTAATGGCATATTCGTTAGTATCGCTGTGATACTAAACAAAATATGCAGCTGGTAATAAGGATAATTATTAAATGAAACCTAATTTTCCTCAAACCATGACCGCATTCAGATCGGAAATAAAATGTACCCAATCAAAACCAGTACAATTGGGAGATATTTATCCCTACACTGTAAGATCTATTGTTACCACAATAAATACCACTGTCCAGAATTCTGTAATATCTGATACAGCTACACACAAAAATATCACCGATGGACAAGGATTAAATAACTTATTGGTACCAAATTGTACAGTATTCATTGCTGCCTTCCTTTCTCTCAGTGAATCACTTTAGATACTGTACGTAACGTGTTTAACAGACAAACTGAACATTTCCTGGAAGTCTGAGGATGAATAGTGACCATACTGGTGGGAGGAGACATGTTTCCAGGGCTTACAGTACAGACTACAGCTGTCTATGGGTTTTCAGGCTGCTGCACAGGAGTAACTGACTGGCAATTATCTGCCAATCTATTCTCAGCATCCTGGGATATCTGTATTTTAATTGTTACAATTAAGAAATGCTACAAAAATGTATAGTCATTTTATGGTGATATGAAATATTTAAACAAGAATGTATAAATACAAAGAATTGAAGGTTCAGATTAGCATTTTTTTTTTTTTTAAATGGTACCAAGGTGTGTGTTTAGAAAATTACAGGGACTTAGAAGCTCTTCAAGTTAAGAAATATTGGTTATTATTATTATTATTATTATTATTATTATTATTATCCTTTATTTATATGGTGCCACAAGTGTTCCGCAGAGCCTTACATAGTACATAGAACATAGAACTAATAGGTGAACAAGAAACAAGTAACATACAGTACAGGACAAGGACACAACTTCTATACATTGCTGAAATAGTGATTAAAGCACTCACAATAAGCTGCCGGGAATTGGCGGTCCCGTGTTAGGTGCCCTAATGGGGAGTAGAGAGTAGAAGAAAATGTAAAGAGAAGCACATGAAGGAAGAGGTCCCTGCTCGTGAGAGCTTACATTCTAAGGGGAGGGGCAGACAGACAGGCGTGACACAGAAGGGGAAGATGGGAAGGAAAGAGCATGAGGTGGGTTAGGATGAGTGCTGGAAGGCCTTGATGAAGTAGTGGGTCTTGAGAGCCCGTTTGAAGATTTGTAGAGAGGTGGAGAGTCTGATGGGGAGAGGGAGAGCATTCCAAAGGTAGGGAGCAGCACGGGCAAAATCTCGGATGCGGGAGTGGGAGGAAGTAATCAGTTGGCAAGAGAGGCGGCATGCATTAGTTGAGTGAAGTGGGCGGGCGGGAGTGTGAAGGGAGAGAAGGTCAGAAATGTATGCGGGAGAGGATTTGGTGAGGGCTTTGTAGGCGAATGTAAGAACCTTGAATTGGCATCTGAAGGGGAAGGGGAGCCAGTGTAGGGCTTGAAGGAGAGGGGAAGCAGATGTAGAACGTCTGGAGAGGAAGATGAGCCGAGCAGCAGCATTAAGAACCGATTGTAGTGGAGAGAGGTGAGAGACTGGGAGGCCAGCTAGGAGAAGGTTACAGTAGTCCAATCTGGATATGACCAGTGAGTGGATGAGGGTTTTAGTGGCATCCTGGGTGAGGAAGGGTCTAATCCTGGAGATATTTTTTAGGTGAAAACGGCAGGACTGCGAGAGGTGTTGAATGTGCGGTTTAAACGAGAGGGAGGAGTATAGGATAACTCCAAGACAGCGCACTTTGGGGCTAGAGGAGATAGTTGTGCCATCAATAGATAATGAAATTGTGGAAAGTGATGTAGTGGAAGAGGGTGGGAAGATGATCAGCTCAGTCTTAGACATGTTAAGTCTAAGAAAGCGCTGGGACATCCACAAAGAGACAGCAGAGAGACAGTTGGAGATACGGTTAAGGAGCTCAGGGGTGAGCTCAGGGGTGGAAAGGTAAATTTGAGTATCATCTGCATAGAGATGATATTGGAGGTCAAAGGAGTTAATGAGTTCACCCAAAGAGGATGTATATAGGGAGAAAAGGAGAGGTCCAAGAACAGAACCTTGGGGAACTCCTACCTTTAGTGGAAGTGGAGGGGAAGAGGAGTCATGAGAGGACACAGTGAAGGAACGATCAGAGAGGTAGGAGGAAAGCCAGGAGAGGGCAGTGTCATGTAGACCGAGAGAGTAAAGGATTTGCAGGAGGAGAGGGTGGTCTACAGTGTCAAATGCAGCAGAGAGGTCAAGGAGAATGAGCAGAGAGTAGTGGCCCTTGGATTTGGCAGCAAGGAGGTCGTTGCTGACTTTCGTGAGGGCAGTTTCAGTGGAGTGGAGAGATCGGAAGCCAGATTGAAATGAGTTAAGGAGGGAGTGGGAAGAAAGAAAGGTGGTAAGGTGGTTGTAGACAATACGCTCAAGGAGTTTGGAAGCAAAAGGGAGAAGAGAGATGGGTCGATAGTTGGAAAGTATGTTAGGATCAAGGGTAGGTTTTTTAAGAATGGGGGAGACAAGAGCATGTTTGAATGCAGAAGGGACAGTGCCAGATGATAGGGAGAGATTAAGGAGGTGAGCCAGATGGGAACAGGCAGAAGGAGACAGGTGGGAGAGGAGACGGGAAGGGATAGGGTCAAGAGTGGAGGTGGAAGGGGGGGAGGACCGGATGAGGGCCATGACTTCCTCTCCAGAAGCAGGGGAGAAGGATGTCAGAGTTGGTGAGACAGAAGGGGAGGGGTGGTAAGGGCAAGGAGGGGGAGGAGTGCTGAGGGTCTGATGGGATATGATGTCCTCACGTATGGAGTCAATTTTAGATGTAAAGTAGGTGGCAAAGTCGAGGGCAGAGAGCGAGGAGGGAAGGCAAGGAGGGGAAGGGCAGAGTAGGGAGTTGAAAGTGGCAAAGAGACGCCGGGGGTTTGAGGACTGGGAGGAGATGAGGTTCTTGAAATATGTTTGTTTGGAGAGAGACAAGGCAGCACTGTAGGAAGAGAGAATAAATTTGAAATGGAGGAAGTCAGAGCGTGACTTTCTCCACTGACACTCTGCAATTCTTGAACACTTTTGTAGGTATCTGGTGCATTTGGAATGCCAGGCTAGCACGCCTACCTCATAGTACTGGGGTCATGAGTTTCATTCCCACTAGAGCCTATCTGTATGGAGCTTGTATGTTGTTCATGTATTTGTGTAGGATATCTCCGGATGCTTCAGATTTAAAATTTGCAAAGAGATTTATATTTGGGAGGAGCGTGTACAAACAAATATAAATGGCAGTGTAAAAATAAAGTAGTCCTTAATTTGTGGGTTACATGCAAAAGCAGACAGTATTTACCCTGCATGCGAAATAAATTTATTTGCACCTGTTGCAAATAGAGGCAAAGTTACTGCCTCTATTGCTTTGTTCCCAACTCTGAATTCCCTATGTAAAAAATAAATAAAACAATGCTTGTTTATATGACAGCGCTATATACAACTGTTAATATTGTCCAGAGGACAAAAGTTCCTTCAAGGTGGCAGGAGGCTTCAGCAACTGGCTATCTATTCTGTGCCGCTACCCGCTTTCCCTCCCCAGCGCCCTCAGGCTGTGTGACCTCCATGACATCACACAGCTGCAGCAAAAATGGGTCACTGCTTGAGCCGGAAGATGAACCCAGTGCGGCCCGGGCTACAAGTTCAACGGTCACACAGTGCCCCCTATGGGGTGGTGCCTGTGTTTGAACGCTCTAATCAAAAGGGCCTTAAGCCGGCCTTGCCCTTGGTGGGCCCTTCATATCCCTGTCCAACCCTGACATTATCCAAATACTATAGGAAAGTAAAAGATGTCACACAACTTACACTTACCACAATGGGACGATGTGCAGCCCTTCCATTCAAACTGTATACTTACTGTATGATGTAGCCTGAATACAGTATAGAATTATCTTTGTTTAATTTTATGTATCACGAAATTACACAGCACCGTACAGTTGGTATAACCAATCATACAAAAAAAAGCATACAGAAAAACAGAACAAGGACATTAGGGTGCAGATATGTCTATCTAAAGTATATTGTCTGATTTATACCATATTGTATTGAGTATTAGGGGTATCTTTACTAAAGTGCGGGGTTTTAGAAGTGGAGATGATGCCCATAGCAACCAATCAGATTCTAGCTATTATGTTTTTGAAGGTGCTAGATAAATGTTAAGTAGAATCTGGTTGCTATGGGCAAAACCTCAACTTCTAAAAACCCTCAGTTTCATAAATATACCTTTTTTATGGTTGATTTATACATACCATAGTTGTTTGTATCTAAAATGTTAAGCATATATAAAAAATACCACTTTTACACTGACGTGAACACGCATCAACCTGGGGTTTTGTCTCTGTAAATGGATCCAACTCGGGTACTTTGCAGGGATGACCACGGGTCGACTGTGCCGCCTGATTGGCCAGTTTCAGTGGCGCTTGGAGATGAGGGGAAGAAGTGCTGCTCCGCTGTGCCAGGTCAGTGCTGACCCGGCTCCGGTGTGAACGGTGCGCACCGCGGTATAAAAGGGGTCTGTCCCGGGTTTGAAATGTGTTCCAAATCCCGGGTCAGACCCTGGACTTTGGTATAAAAGGGGTATTAGTTAGTTCTTATTCTATAACTAATTCAGGGAACTGCTAAATTGTAACTCAGGCAACACACAAAAATAACTTTCATTTCTATGTAATCATAACTATTACACGTCAGGAAAAATGACCTGTCTTTCTATGAACCACATAAAAAAAATTTGGTATCATAGATTGTATTTATATTTTGATTATTACAATTCAGTTACTGCTTAAATTCGTAAGAACTCTTGCCATAAATTGTATTTTCTCCAACAAATTTACCTAGAGGCCTTACATTAACCTTCTATAAAGGATAGGCATAGGATCTAATATCCAGAATGCTTGCAACCTGAATGGCTTTGAAGTACATGTGATGCCATCACAGAGGGAGCCATGGTCAGGAAGCTGAGTGCCGAAAGCATCCTGCACACCAAATACAGATGCCACTAGGGCAGCAAAGGTGCCATCAGTGGCGTAACTATGGTTTTTGGAGCCCAGAGCAAGTTTAAGAATGGTGCTCCCCCCCCCCCCCACACACACACGGCAACACACAAAAAAAGTGCGCGCCATAGTTGCGCATCAAAAATGGGTGTGATCACATGTCGGAGGGGCATGGTCACATACCGAATGGGGTGTGCCGACATGACACACCACCTTTTTCTCGTCACTCTGGGAACATTCCTTTCCATTCCATATGCACCTTACCTATGCGGTGGTTTCTCACAATGTGGTACCTCTGAAGAGATGTATCCTCCCTGGGACGACGGTGTCTTCAGTCGGTATTCAATTTTCATGTACTTTAGGTCACATCATCTGGAAGATGCCTGTTTGTGTAATAATATTAACAAGGTCATAATCATACAACAGCGATACAACAAAACTCCTTCCCCCTGTATAACTTCCTTCTCTCCCAGCCCTGTCTCCCAGCCACACAATCTCCCCCTTGTGTGGTCTCTCAGCCACACCATTACCCCCCTACTTGTGTTGTCTCTCAGCAACACCACCGCCTACCCCCCTGCATCATCTCTCAGCACACCATCTCCTCCCTCTGTCGTCTCAGCCACACAATCGCCTCACCTCCGTGTCGTCTCTCAGCACACCATCACAGATATACACACTGACACAGATACACACATTCTGACACAGATACACACATACACTGACAGTGACACACACACACCTTTCACACAGATGCAGCCAGCCAAGTAAAAACAAGCCTGACATCCATTGAAAGTTACACCCTCTATCCCCCCCCCCCAGCAAAAAAAAAATACTTTCCTACCTGGCTGCAGTGGCTGGTCCAAAGCAGATACAGTGCTGGGGAAGGAGAATCATCCTGGCCTCTGGCGGCAGCTCTGAATGGCAACACTGCCTGGGAGGGGCTGCGCACTTCTGCTGCAGCCCCCTACAGTTCCCAGCAGCACCGGCAGGCAGTGCCAGCTCTTCACAGTAATAGTCGTCCGAGACCTGGTGCAATGGTTGCAGGGGTACGATGTCCTGGCTGACGGCGCCCCCCTCTGCTGGGCCTGCTACGGTGCCCAGGGCACGTGCCCGCTCACCCTGCTCTAGTTACGCCACTGGGTGCCATACTTTGTTGGCCTATGCCTTGGGGAACAGCAATGGTTGCACATCTCTAGTTACAGCCCTAGGTTTTATTAGTGGTAAAACGCTAGTATAGCACACACATTTGTTACCAGTGGTTATGAAGCCTTACAAATGGGGATTGGACAGTTACCTTTTGGCATTCATAATGGTTCAACATGTCGACATCCTCATGTGAAATGTTGACCTTATGAGGATGCATATGGTTAGGCTGCGGGGGTAGGTTAGGTAGTAGGGGGAGGGTTATAAGGGTAAATTATTTACCTGCATGCCACTGGTCACATAGCCCCTGGGACCTGGAAGATGACGCTGGAGACACCACTGCTGCTGGGACCTGGTAATCTATCACATCAACATGTTGTTCGTGTAAACATGATGCATGTCGACATGGTCACAGTCGACATGCTAAGCATGTCAACATTCTCATGTCTACCTGATAAAAGCCGACATGAGGACTGTTTACCTAACATACCACACCCAGCTGGCATTGCATAATTTGTGTATTACTGCACAGCACACGTCCACAAAGTGAATGCACTTAAATTTCAGATTGGCAAGCATTATGGATGCAAAAAGCCTTATGACCAGAGAGGTGGAACAAGTGTTTGAATGGACATACAATGGGCAAAGCTCAATAATAGCATGTTCAGGCAAAGGCATCTTACTCAGACCAGCCATTTTGTGACACTGTCTGTTAAGATGGATACATTTTCATCTGCTATACCAGAGGTTCCCAACCACGGTCCTCAAGGCACACTAACAGTCCAGGTTTTAAGGATAGCCCCACTTAAACACAGGTGTCTTAATTAGTACCTCAGTTATTTTGATATAACCATCTGTGCTCAAGCATGGAAATCACTAAAACTAGGACTGTCAGTGTGCCTTGAGGACCGAGGTTGGGAAACACTGTGCTATACACACCACTACCGTGTTTCCCTGATAATAAGACCTACCCCGAAAATAAGCCCTACCCTTAATTTTGTAACCCGGTCCAAATTAAGCCCAACCCCAAAAATAAGACCTACCTGAATCTCATTTTGAGCTGGGAACGCTGCAGAGACCAGCGTTCCCAGTCATGCAGTGCGTGGGTGACGTCACCCGCGCGCTGAGTATCCTGTGCGGCCGCGCCTGCTGGATCATGTTAGATCCAGTCAGCGCGCAAGTGAGAGCGACATCCCAGCTGGCGGCAAGTCAGGTAAGTGCAATGCAATAAGGCACACTGCTACGGGGGGGGGGGGGGGGGCCTGCATACGGGGCACTTCTACAAGGGGGCCTGCATAAGGGGCACTTCTACAAGGGGGCCTGCAAGGGGGTGGCCTGCATAAGGGGCACTTCTACAAGGGGGCCTGCAAGGGGGTGCCCTGCATAAGGGGCACTTCTACAAGGGGGCCTGCATAAGGGGCACTGCTGTCAATGATAATTAATATAAGACCTACCCCGAAAATAAGCCCTATGGTGTTTTTTTGAACAAAAAAAAATAAGACAGTGTCTTATTATCGGGGAAACACTGTAATGATGGCAACTTGTTGCCTACCCTCCAACATGACCCCTTCCATTAGGTACAAAATGCTCTGCTCCTAGACTTCCCACCTAATGTATGACAGCAGTCACCTGTGTTGAACTAGGTATTTCATGAGACAGGTGTTTCACCACAGGTGGCTGCTAACCTAGATTAAGAGGAAAGTCCAGGAGCAAAGCATTTTGTACCTAATGGAACGGGTCATGTTGTCACACACTTAAGCTGGCCACACACTAGACCAACTTTCATCCAACCAGCCAACTAGTTGATTGGTTGGAATAAAAATCTGGTAAGGTATTGGGAGTAAAAGATGATCAGCAATTTGCTCCTAAATGCTAAAAAACAGATGAAAATGGTAATTAGACAAGTTTATTAAATGTTTGATCCAAACAATTTGTTTAAACTGTTTTTAGTTCATTTTCTGGCATTTGGGAGCAAATTGCTGATGTAATTTGCTTTCATCCCTTACCAGATTTTCATTCCAACCAATCAACTAGGTTCTCAAACTCTGTCCTCAGGACCCCAAACAGTGCATGTTTTGCAGGTCTCCTCACATAATTACTAGTGAAATAGTTAGCTGCACCTGAAGATCTTTTAAAATGTGTCAGTGAGTAATGAATACACCTGTGCACCTGCCGGGTGACCTGCAAAAAGTGAACTGTGTGGGGTCCTGAGAACCACTGGTCTAGTGTGTGGCCAGCTTTAGGGGCTTGTGTATCAAAGCTTGACGAGAGAGAAAATTGTGAGAGAAAACGTATTAACCAAACAGCCTATAAAATGTAATTTAGAAGCTGATTGGTTGCTGATTTTTATCTCTCACCAACGAATCAGCTTCTAACTTACATTTTATAGGCTGTTTGAAAAACTGACAGTTAGGAGCTGATTGGTTAATACGTTTTCTCTCACAATTTTCTCTCATCAAGCTTTGATACATAGGCCCCTAAGTGCGCATGTTTCCCATGCAGATCCAGACCCATATTGGGATGTGTACAACTCTTGCATATGTGTGGAAACAAATTTTAGGATCCACTATTTTTTTGTATTAATTGACGCTCATTTTGCAACCAGCTTTGCGAAAGTCCCAAAGTTTTTCAGTAACTTGTTTACCTGGGCTCCCCATGGTAGCTTTAGTGCAAACCACTGATCAGCAGCAATATTTCACTTTTCTCCTTTCTGCCTTTAGGAACTCTCTGGATAAAGCTGGACATCCACTAGACAATATTCTGTCAGATATCTGTCCAATCTGGCTGGTTGGAATGAAAACCTGGTAATCTATGGGAGCAAATGACAATTGTCCATTTGCTCACAAACACTGGAAAATAGCCAAAAATGGTTGTTCAGACAAATTGGTTAAAACACAAATTGAACCAATTTGAACAATTTTTTTTTTTTTTTCCAGTGTTTAAAACCATATGATCGACTGTCATTTGCTCCCATACATTACCAGGTTTTAATTCCAACCAGCCAGATTGGACAGATATCTGACAGAAAATTGTATAGTGGATGCCCAGCTTTAGGGACCTATGTATCAAAGCTTGATGAGAGATAAAATTGTGAGAAAAAGTATTAACCAATCAGCTCCTAACTGTAATTTTTCAAACCGCCTATAAAATGTAAGTTAGAAGCTGATTGATTTATAGATCACAATTTTCTCTCATCAAGCTTTGATACATAGGCCCCTGGTACCACTTTCAGACAGAAAATGCCAAAAAACACGGATTTTTCCCGACATTTGCGTACGGGGTTGTTTTGCCAATCTGTCTGTACCCCCCTTCAGACAGAAGAGCAAATTACCGGGTCAAAAATTTCAACCCGGTAATTTGCGGATTTACACTGGTATTTCTTCTGTCTGAAAGGGTCAACCGTGGTCTAAATTCCTGTGTCTCTGACCCTGGTAAATTCCTGGGTCGAATTCCAGGGAATTTAGACCCGGGTTGACCCATTCAGACAGAAAAAGGACCCATGTAAATCACCGGGTTGAAATGTTTAACCCGGTAATTTGGATTTCTGTCTGAAAGGGATATGTATTTTCATCAACAAGTAGATCTTAAGCTGGGCATACACGGCCAGATAAAATGTCTGTCGGACCGACAGACATTTTATCTGGCAGCCTGCCAGCCGCAGATGTCCGCGGCATACACTGTGAGAGCTCAGTGTATTTGGCTGACATCTGTGCTCCGCCCCTGGGGGAGGAGACATTCCCCTGTTCCTTCCATGGGAAGGAACAGGGGAAATGTCTGTCTGTCGGCCGTGGCTGGGCATACACTGCCCGATGCGGCCGACAGGTTACCCCTTAAATATCGCATCGGACGGGCATGCTGGACAATCCGGCAAGCCCGACCGAGCAATATTTAACCCTGGGTTGGCCGCACACACTATTATTGGGGCGATCTGCGAATATTGGGCGGATCGCCCCGATAATTGTAGCGTGTATGGCCAGCTTTAGTAACTGCTTTGGGGCTCATTTACATTTGGCTGAAAGTACATTTATGACATGCCTCTCAGATGTAGCAGTACAAATACACTTTCACAATCTCCCAGAAATGCTTTTTCAAAAGTAGGCAAGTATGCATGCATATAGTTGTACTGTATGTTTATAGGGAATCAAAGCACAGATGGGAAGTTGTACTTCGTGGAGTCCAGTCCAAACGTCACTCTATTCTTACTCTATTTAAACGAGGGCTTAAAGCCCCCTAGACAATACAGCTGTGACATACTTGCAGAACACAGTGGCATTTCTTCATTTCTCATGACAGGGTTCTGACTTGGCCTGGGCTGTCTCATTAAGCTGAATACATTGCCAATGCTTATTGTGCTCAGTGACAGAACAGTGCACGTATATCTACGTCCCTTCTCAGATATAAATCTAAGCTGAGAGTTGAGGAGCAGACAGAGGAGGAGGCAGGGTGGGTGTGTGCTCCCTAATGATCTGGAGGGGGAGGAGAAGCCAAGTGGATGGCTTGACTAAAATTACCAGAGAAGCATCAGTTCAGGGAAAGGCTTCAGTCAGAGAGCTGAGGGGAGACTGCAGCTAGAACAGGGAGGTGAGTGTCTGCTCTTTGTACTAAGGCTACACTGTGTATACTTTTCTTCCATCAGACCATTAATAACTCCGGCTGCAAACAAGCTTTTATTTTGCAACAATCTTGACCATTTCATTTTCTGTGAAATGCATTTGTTTTGTCTTTCCAGCACTGACTTTCCTCTGCTCACTAGTAACTGATGCCAGTAGTACTCCATCACTGCTTGCTGTGAGCAGAGAGAGATTAAGGGGCATGTTACCAAAGCTTGATGTGAGAAAAAATTGTGAAATATATATCCCCAACCAATCCGCTCCAAACTATCATTTCTTAAACACAGCCTGCAAAATGTAAGTTAGAAGCTGATTGGTTGGTGATATATATCTCTCAATTTTATCTCGCATCAAGCTTTGATACATATGCCCCTTAATGCTCATTTGTTTCTATTGAGAAACATTATAAATGTTGAGCAGAAAAGTGTGCTGTGCCTGAGCTGGCTGTTATCAGTGCATGTAATTCCAATTAATGGATGTCTGGTACCATGTGTGCTAAAGTGATAAGTCTCTATATGAAAGCATTGATAGGAGATGTTGTAGCGTCACAATCTATCATTTAAAGTTTGTCGATGCTGCCTGGCAGTAGTTAGCAGGCTCTTGGCTAGGCAGTCTCCGGTTCTCCTGTTCCTGCATAATGGAACTGGAAGCTTGGATTTGGCTTCCAGTTTATCTTTTTGTGAAAAAAATAAAAAATGTAAGAAGGAAAAGGTAAATGATTCATGTTTTTATTTTTATACTTTTTGAGGAAATTTATTTATTTATTTTTTCCTCTTTTACTACTCTCAGGATTGTAATAGTTATCAGTTGACTGTCCTTGTTAAATAGGCTTCTCTGTGGAGCCAATCACTGGAGATACTCAGCAATTTCTACTGCTGGCAATACTTGGCAAAAGACACTGCTGTAATGTTTGATAAATAGTAGGAAAAACCATATCAATGGTGAAAACAGCTGTATATGTAAAATGGTCATTTCCAAAACTCCCCCCGACCTTCTTTTTTTTTATTTATTTATTATGGAAACCCTAACCCAATGTCTGTCCTCCATGCTGTGGGCAGTAAGTAAGGGCTTTAAACAATTGTTACTGTAAAAGTGTAGTATTTGGTCAGAATTTTTGTGACTGTAATAACCAGAT
Organism: Taudactylus pleione; assembly: GCA_031769625.1. NCBI lineage: Eukaryota > Metazoa > Chordata > Amphibia > Anura > Myobatrachidae > Taudactylus > Taudactylus pleione. The sequence goes on from JAUIMM010000119.1 coordinate 13,046,246, forward strand.
AGTGATGAGTAGTGTGTGGAGTTTTTTTTTTTTTTTTTTAATTCTCCTCCCTCCCACAGTAAATGTGTAAAAATGACGACAGCTCGTGGGCAGTTTAACTTAAAACACTGATTCAAACTATAAGCCCAAGAATGATTTTCATTAGGCTATTATGGACATTTGTAAATCCGATGTGTAGATGACTTTCCTGACCTGTTTTCAACAGGGTGTTTTTTATTTTTTTTTATTTTGTATATAGCAAAGATTCCTTAACTTGCCCATAAGTAACAGGCCCTGTGATTTAACTATTTTGCAGCCACTAACATTCTTCATCCTATTTTACCAGAGCTCTATTTTCCAAATCTGCGCCACATTCACTGAAAAAGCTGTATCCTATCAGTTATTAGACAGTATCATTGATTTTTCATGCTGGAAATAATACATAAAGAAAGCATACCTCCCAACAATCCCAGTCTCAGCGGGACAGTCATGACTTGTTGGAAATCTTCCTCGGTCCCGTTATAGGGACTTTAATCCTGATTTGTGAGTTGGGAGGTTTCCCCCTGCTGGGATTCAGGTGCTCTCAGTGTGTGCACCAATAACATGATGTGGGTGGAGGTTTTTTTGCCACCAGGATGCAAAAGTTTATAGTAATGACTGAGACCAATTGGTCGCATAAGAGAAAATCAATTCAAATACATGATGGGGGCAGTGCTAAAAACTCGCATAGCTAGGAACCCTTGTTTTATAGAAATAAAGAATATAATATTTGCATTCCAGATATTAACATCAATATATTTCCATTCTGTGCTGAGATTTCTAGCACTTTTTTTTTTTTTTTTTTTGTTCTGTTAGTGAAGTTACTGACAGTACAAAAAAAAGTCCAGTCTCATCTTAGCGGGGTACAACAAGGGAAGGGAGTTACAGCTCAAGATTTGAGGATGCGATTGACTGTGAATGGGTCACAGAGATCCATCTTTTTAAAAAAATAAATAAAAATAAAGAAATTTGCAATTAAGTTTCAGACTGACTAAGGCCCAGCATCTTCGAGTCAGAAATCTAAATTAAACGAATCAAACTGTGTAAGGCATTTTGTAATATAGTGTGTGTGTGTGTGTGTGTGTGTGTGTGTGTATTTATCAGTCGCCTCCTTTCCCGCATCACCCCTCCCAATCCATTTTACAGACTGACATCCTTCTCCCCTTTGTATCTGGAGAGGAAGTCATAGCCTTCATCCGGTCCAAATCCCTTCACGTCTCCTCCGGTACCTTTCTCCTTGTGGCTGTTCCCATATTGCCCACATCAATCTCTCCCTTTCATCTGGCACTGTCCCTTCTGCATTCAATCATGCCCTTGTCTCTCCCATTCTTTAAAAAACCTACCCTTGATTTTAACACTCTCCAACTACAATCCCATCTCTTTCCTCCCTTTTGCCTCCAAGCTCCTTTGAGTGTGTATACAACAGTCTTACCACCTTTCTTTCCTCCCACTCCCTCCTTGACTATTTTCAGTCTGGCTTCCGTTCTCTCCACTCCACTGAAACTGCCCTCACAACAGTCAGCAATGACCTCCTTGCTGCGAAGTCCAAGGGCCCCTACTCTCTGCTTATTCTCCTTGACCTCTCTGCTGCTTTCGACAATGTGGACCACCCTCTCCTGCTGCAAATCCTTCACTCCCTTGGTCTACCTAACACTGCCCTCTCCTGGCTAGCCTCCTACCTCTCTGACCGTTCCTTCTGTCTCCTCTCATGGCTTCTCTTTTCCCCTCCCACAGCCTCTTACAGTATGTGTGTTCCCCAAGGTTCTGTTCTTGGTCCTCTCCTATTCTCTTTTATACCTCCTCTCTAAGTGAACTAACTAGCTCTATTGACCTCCATTATCTGCTGATACTCAGATCTACCTTTCCTCCTGTAACCTCTCTCCTCACTTGTATCTCCAACTGTCTCTGCTATATCTTCCTGGAAGTCCCAGCAAATTCTTAAAGTTAATATGTCAAAGACTGAGCTGATCATTTTCCCACCCTCCAACATAACCGCACTTCCCGCCTCTTCTTTAGAAATTGATTGCACAACGATCTCCTCTAACCCAAAGTGCGCTGTCTTGGAGTTATCTTGGACTCCTCCCTCTCCTTCAAACCACATATTCAGAACCTCTTGCAGTCCTGTCGTTTCACCTTAAAAATATATCCAAGATTAGACCCTTTCTCACCCAGGATGCCACTAAATCCCTCATACACTCACAGGTCATCTCCAGATTGGACTACTGTAACCTCCTCCCATCTCTCTCCTCTCCAGTCTGTCTTCAATGCTGCTGCTCGGCTCATCTTCCTCTCCAAACTCTCTACATCTGCCTCTCCTACATGCCCTCCACTGGCTCCCCTTCCCTATCAGAACCCAATTCACGGTTCTCACACTTGCTTACAAAGCCCTAACTTGCAGCTACATGCTCCTTCCTCCCCTTCTACCCCATCTGTGTCACATCTGTTTGTCTGCCCCTCCCCTTTAGAATGTACGCTCTTATGAGCAGAGCCCTCTACCCTTTTGTACTTCCCCTTACTTTAATCTTACTCCCCAATAGGGCACTTAACACTTGGTTGCTTATCTGGGTGTTATGGTCAATAATATAGAAATGTATATTATCCTTGTCCTGTATTGGAAGTCACTGGTCAACCTATTTGTTTATGTACTTTGTAAGGCGCTGTGGAACACTTGTAGCACCATATAAATAAATTATATATTTTTGTTTTGTAACCCTACCTGTCTAACATCCCGTAAGCTAGCGTCTGCTGATATCAGCCATTTAAGCCCTGAGTGATGCCCTGCAGTGTCTCGGGGCTTAATGATGGGAATAATTTATGTGCATAAGGAAAACCTAATAAATATCTAGTGTAACTATTATTGCAGATTAGGAGCAAACACAAATATTTGTACCTTAATCAGAGCTTTCAGATATGTATAGTTCTAGCTGGTATAGATTAGTAACTGCTTTGGGGCTCGATTACATGTGGATGTAAGTAAATTTTATGGTACTCCTCTCAGATGTAGCAGTACACGCACACTTTACCGCCGCGCTCAAAGGTGCTGCTCTCACAATCTCCCTGAAATGCTCTTTCAAAAGTAGGAAAGCATGGTTCCTATTTAATTGTGGAAGTTACAGGTAGATCTTTCATAAGAAGCCTTCTGAGTTTCAGGCTGATTGGTGCTTATAAGGGAAATAGGGCAGAGTTGTATGTAAACCACTGGTTTACGTACAACTCTGATGGATGATGATTGGTGCATGTGCAGGATCTGTATTGCGCATGTGCTGATCTGTGTCTGCGATGACAGTGCCCCCTAAGCCACAGCATCATTGATGGTGACGGACAGCATCCCAGAAAATGGGGACGGGTCGTCCCTGTTATGTGGGCGTTCCAAGGCCAATGTCTGTCTTGCAACGCAGCTTCGCTGGCCCTGGAAGCGTGAATTTCACGGCCATCCTCCGTGATCTGAGGGTTACTCAGATGGCAAATGTTCATGCAAAGTGATCCAATGCTGTGTCTTTGGATGCAGCCCTAGGATCTACGATGCCAGCAGTAGGCGTCTTTTTACACTAGACTACTCTTGCGACACTACATATTATCACACAGCTGCTGCGTTCAAAGACCCGGACCCCCGAAAGGCAGGCAAGCCTCCCCGGAAGCCTCCGACCCTCCCGTCCTCCCCCCTGAAAAGATTAGAAACTCCCGCAGCGGGGGAGCCGGTGACGCGATTTGCGCTGAATCGCGGCCCCGCCCCCTGCATCACACTGCCGAAAATAACGGCATTGTGAAGAGGGGCGGAGACGCGATTGTGCGGCTCCACCCCCAATGTACCACCTTCTGGCTGGCCCACCCCCAGCTCTGCCCCCAATGACCGCCCCCGCACCCCCACTGTTAGCCGACAATCAGCTCCCTCCCGGAAGGCTGGAGCTGATTGTCGGCAAGTATGTTCTGTCTGTGATCTGCATGCAACTCTGAATCAGGCCCATAGTGCGATACATAGGAACACAAATGACCTCTCACAACTGGTATTTTATGAAACCTTTTCCTTGGTGAAACATTATTGCATAGATCATTATAAAAGTGATTTGTTCTTCCGTTTCTTACAGTCCTTCTTCTTTTGGGTCTGCTGCATAGTGGGTGTTGGCCTTCTGTGCTGGCCCAGAACACAGCCTTCTAACCTCTGTGTAATGGCATTCTCCCTATATTGGGTGTGTGACATAATATTGCTTGTTTGTAAACGCAAGCCGGAGTGCTAATTCAGGACAAAGTGTCCCTCCAGCCATATGAAAAGATTGTTGGTGTATTGTTTTGCCAGAAAACAGCTGTCGAGCGGTGACGTAGTTTAACTTTGCATAGAATTATTTGTACTTGGGATCAGAATAACAAACTGAGGTCCTGATTCATCATAGATTGCTATTGGGATCGCAGCTCCGTAATTGGGTTGGGTATGATACTAGTCATAATACCGACAGCGGCATCCCGACAAAGGCAGAATCCCGACACCCATTGGAGTGAATGGTAAGTATTTTTGTAACCCCTGCTCTGTGCCTAAACCTAACCCCTCCCCTCACCCTAATCCTAACCTTCCCTCCCTAGTGCTTAACCCCACTAGGTACTGCTACCCTCCCCGTACACCACGATACTTGCCTTCGGGATTTCTGCTCAGGTATTAGGACCGTCGGCATCCCGCACACCAGGATGCCGACTACATCCCCTGTAATCGCAGGCAGGTCTGCTGTAAAAATGTTAATGATTGCAATCGCAATGCTGTCGTACTGGCAACATAGACTCCCACTACCGCTATATCACATCCATAATACTTTGCAAACCTTCATAAACATCGAGTACCATCGGACCCTCACGTAGAATTACAGCAGCCCTGACCTTACTTAGAAATTGCTAACTTTGTTGCACACAGTGGGCCTAATTCAGACCCGCTCGCGAGCACTGAGCGCTCGCAAGCGGGTCAATGTTGGCCAAGTGTGCATGCGCGAAACCCGAATAACGACGGCCAAGCCGTCATGGGTCTCGCACCAAAGGGGGCGTGCTGTCGATGGTGAGTGACAGCACGCCCCCTTTGGTGGCTGTGCCGGGGGCGTGGCTGCCCAGACGCCTACCATCTGGGGCCGGCCCCACTGACATCACTAGTGATGTCAGTGGGAGTGCTTTTGGCTCTGATGTTGCCGCAAGCCCTGGAGTGATTTTGGCTCTGAGACCCTACCGCAAGGGTCTCATCGCAAGCCCGATGGTCGCAATGGTCAGGTTTTGGCCGCTCGCTATAGCTGTGGGTGGTCACCCACAGCTATGCGAGCGGCCAGGGGGCTGCTCTTAAATTCAGAGGGATGGCCCTGATTCAGAGCGAGCGCTCTGTCAGAGCGTCCGGCTCTGAATCAGGGCCAGTGTACTCAAGCTGCCTATGCAATCGCAATGGCTAATTTATGCACACCCATGCAACGACATTCAAACGGTCAGGCACGCCTGTGTTTCGCCCCCTCTCAAATGCTCACTGCCTGTTACTCTGCGATGGCTCTGTGTGGTCTCCATGATCGCAGTGGTGCCTACACGCACTGCGATGCATGCTCAGTACGCAACAATTGGCCAACTGCGTCTGCTTTAGCAATAGCGATCGTTAATGAATCAGACCCTGAAACCATAATCTACATTAATGTTTTCAAATACAGTGAATTACTGAATGAAAAAACGAATGGTGCATACACACGGTCAGACTTTTCTTCAGATCTGAACGATAACTATTTTAAAAATCGTTCATATCTGAAGGAAAATCTGACATGTTTGTCAGATGAACGATGCGCGTTCCCGCTTGTCAGATAACGATATCTGACATCTGATGTGTTTGCAGTCACATTTGGACGACTCCATTCATTTTAATGCAGTCAAAAATCGTTCGTAGTTCAAATCGTTCATCTGACAAATCTGACCATGTGTATGCACCTTAACAGTGCGAATGCTGATCAGCTTTGCTGACTCATACTCTGGCTCAGAGCGCACCCTTCATTGGGTTATATAAACTCGCACAGAACACCATTGCAGCTCCCCGTGTGGCTGCAAGTCTGGGTGGTAATGAGGCATTTGCATATGAGGGTGAGTTTTCAGAGTTGTTATCCAATGCATCTTTTACATTAAGAATAGACCTGGTACAAGTGCATACCAAATTTTGATAAGTGATATCAAAGCAAGCAATATGGAGACCGATGTGAAAAACATGCATTTATTGCCATGCACGCAATTTGAGTGCCTTTGTGGACCACTACATTTACTCTGCATCAGCCCCACAGTATGCATAATTCTAGAAAAACTTGGGGGGCGATTCAAATGTTCTGAAAGCGGCTTTTTATTTATTTAATTTTTTTAAGACTCCCGACAGAGTAATTCAATTGTTGCTCTGTCAGGGCGCAATAGTTGCTGGCGTTGGCATTTCTGCACGCATTCAGGAGGGTGCGAGCAGAAATGTGTGAGACCTCCTGGTTAGGGTGCGCTAACCGCAGTTGGCGTGCCCTAACAAGAATTTTAGACTGATTTACATGGCTAAACCTCTTCTCATAGGCGGCAAAGAGGGCGATTAATTAATGAGCGCCCAGAACATTTGAATTGCCCCCTTATTGTCTACTTCTCTGAAGCTTGGATTTCCTTGGTTTACTGTACTTGAGATTTGTGACTGCTTCTATTGGGCCTATTTACCAAAGAAAGTGTGTTTTTGTGGGATATCCTGCAAATTTAAATGAGATAAGGTGCAGATTTATAGATTCCCCTGAATGTATGTGCATTCCGGAGACTGGCCCTGGTAGCTAACGCTATCTCAAGGTGGTGTTAGCTGCTGTTGCCTATGGTCTACAAATCTCAAAGTATCGGAAGAGGGATCCCTAGCATCACTCCCTGACACTCTCCACTTGTGCACAGTAATGCTGAAGGAGAAGTGAAGGGTTTGCATTAAGGTTGTGTATAGATCCCCTTCAGTTAATGTGCTTGGAACACATGCAAAGGGTTTGGTATGGGATGTCAGGATCCCAGCGTTCAGAATCCTGTCACCGACTTGTTGGTCGGTATGCTAACCATCCCCCTCTCCCTACCCTAACCTCCCCACACCCTAAACCTAACCCTCTCCTCTAAGTGCCTAACCCTAAACCTCCCCCTAGCATCGGCATCTTGACAGCTCTCCCATCGTATACCAGAGACACAAGATAAGGTATAACATTGTTTATTAAAAAGATGGGGACTGCACTGAGTAATATGTTTGTAAGACTGACCTTTGCTTCAGCCCTGGGGTTAATTAGGAGTATATACAGCTATGTATAAGTCATAGATAAGATGGTGACCAGTATAGTGCAATTGGCATGAGGCTGAGTCTCGTCCTGATGGAGGAGACACCTGATGTGGGTTGAGGAGCCCTCTTGATCTCCCTCATGGAGAGGAAAACCATCTGATGTGGGGGCTTTGAGGACTGCGTTTGAGTTAAGATACTGTAAGACTGCCACTGTGGTGGGACTACAAATCACAAAATGCCCAGACTACTGCCTATTGCTTCATAGGCTGGGAAGTTGCTCCACTAAATATCTGCCTCCAGGCTCAGTAGCCGGTGCCCCAGGCCCCCGCCTCCCATGAACTGTTACCCGCAGCACTGTCTGGTGCATCCTTGTTGACATCCAGCTCCTGGAAGATCTGCAGCCACACTTCTGCTCGGGCCCGCTTCCGCCATGGATTAGTGGGACGGGGAGTTGTGGGTGAAGGGGGGTGCCAGATCAGTCTCCCTGGCATGAGGAGCAGCGACACCAATGAGCAGAGACAGGCTATATAGATGGAGGCCGCAGCTGATGGTCTGACACAGAGCCCTCCACTAGTATATGGTTATGGTAGCTCCCAGGTGCTGGGAAAAGGTGCCATGTATTGAGCGGCTGTGACTGTACACTCTGGGTACATTTTTACAGCCATAAGTGGGGTGACTATATTGTGGGTGATGGAGGAGGTGCCCCTTCAGTGCTGGTGCCTGGCATCAGGCGCCTCCATTGTCTCTCATAGTTCTGCCCCTGGTTATAGGGAAAAGGAAGAGTATTAGGCCCTATATAGTTATAAAGTATGCTGAGATGTTCACCTGTGTACATTGCAGAAGAATGTTACTTTGCAGCCATTGGGCTAAATGTAACGAAAAAGGAGAAAATTTACTCTGCAGGGCGTGTATAGCCCTTTAAATATGTATTAATGGTAATATATTCAATTGCAAACGATAGGCTAAATGTAATAGCCTCAACTTCCAACACTGCAGGGATTTATGCGTCTATCTGTATTTTTAAAGTGTACATTTTTTTTATGGCCAAACCAGCTTGGTTTAGCCTTTAAAATGATTGTCCCTTTGAATTCCCGCAGCGTCGGGAGTTCGGAGGTCATTACATTTAGCCTATCGTTTGCAATCCTAACTGTCATGTTACAGGCTGTTTGAAAAATGTCAGCGAGGAGCTGATTGGTTGGTGCTTTATCACTCTCCAAGGCTTTGTACATCTCCCCACTTTGATTTGTTTCTGCTTGCTCATTCTGCTGTATTGGTAAACTTCTGTGTTTTGCACCTAATATGTGACCATAGCTTGGGCGGGATGTAGGAAGTCCACACCCGAAAATGTGTTACTCTCCTGGACGTTCCTGGAGAGTAAAGCTGGGCACCAGTGGCGTAACTAGGGTATTTGGAGCCCAGGGCAAATTTGAAAATGCCCCCCCCCCCTATGTGCGGCGAAAAATGGGCGTGGCCACTGAAAAATAGGGCGTGTCAACATGACACACCCCTTGTCACTGGGAACATTCCTTCCATTTGCACCTTAATGCAGTGCCCCTTATACAGTCCCCCCCCATATACAGTGCCCCTTATGCAGTGCCCCCAGTAGTGAGCCCTTTATATATATATATATATATATAGTGCCCCCAGTAGTAGTCCCTCCTATACAGTGCCCTTTATATAGTTCCCCCAGTAAGAGTCCCCCTTGATGCAGTGCCCCCTGTAGTAGTCCCCAGTAGTGGTCCCCCACAATGCAGTGCCCACAGTAGTATTCCCCCCCCCGCCCCAGTGGTAGTCCCCAGTAGTGGTCCCCACGAAGCAGTGCCCTCAGTGGTATCCCCCCAGTAGTGGTCGCCCCCCCCCCCACCCCGAGGCAGTGCCCCAGTAGTAGTCCCCAGTACAGGTGTCCCCCCCCCCCCCCCCCCCACCTGAAGCAGTGCCCACAGTAGTATCCCCCCCAGTAGTGCCCCCAGTAGTAGTCCCCTTTGTGATAGAGCGCCCCCCCCCCCCGAAATACACACTAAAATGAAACAAAAGTAAAATACTTGCCTGTATCCACGCTCCTGCTCCCGCCGCCATCCGCGCATCCATCCTCCCAGGCCGCTCTGCATTATGGGAGAGACGTCATGACATGACGTTTCTCCCATTACTAATGCAGGAGCTGGACGGAAGCCTGGCTCTTGCAGTGGGCGCGCAGCAGTCAATGAGTCTATCTGACTCTCTTTGGCTGCTGATTCTCACACACACCGCTGCCGTTCGGCAGTGATGTGTGTGCAGCAGCAGCCAATGAGAGTCTGTCTGGTGGTGATGTATGCGTTATGCACAGTCTGAGTCCGCCTGCCACCCTCCTCCTGGTGCTATTGGGCAAGTGCTCAGGGGGTGGGAAGGGGCTCAGCTGTGCAGCACAGGACCGGCGCTGGAAGCCTAGTGCCGGTCTTGTGTAAATGTGTAGTGCTGACCGCACTCACTGCGGTCGGCGCTACACTGGCTAACTAGGGCGGGCCGGCACCGTAGCTGGCGGTGCCCCCCCTTGCCGCCGGTCCCACGGTGCCCAGGACACGCACCCCGCTCGCCCTGCCCTAGTTAAGCCACTGCTGGGCGCACACTGATGGATACATTTGCCGATCAATTGACCGGCCAATGTATCTGCTGCCCGTCAGGCAGTGTACCCGCAATATGTCGGCGTTCACCGACATATCGCATTGGCTGGGCTGCACAGCCGATGGACAGATATGTCTGCAGAAATCTGTCCGTCGGCAGGTGTGTACGGGCGGTCTGCAGACCACACACAACTCCCACCCCCCCCCCGCCCCTCCCCCCAAGAGGAGGGACACTCCCAACCCCCCGGCTGCCAAGGGCACAAGCAGATGATGGCCGTTCAATGTGTATGAACTACCATCATCTGCAGATATATCTGTATAGTGTACCCACCATGAGTATGCCATAGCTTGTAGTCATGCAAATTACATTGTTGCATACAGTGTTAAGTTAATTGCTCATGGCATGGAAAACTAGACCTAAAAAATGTGAATAATACTTAAACTTCAAATATGAAAAATTATATTTAGGTTCACAATATTTATAAAAGATACTGTTACTATGGGGAAGCTAAGTAAGGAGTAACATGGCTTTCTGTTATGGAATTCTGCAGCCATTGCGCTGCAAACATTTACGGAATAGTCCAGGGATACAGGAATTGTCCCTCCTGTTTGCACACTGATGTTAGCATAACCCTGAACACAAACACCCACAGGTACTTTAAATGCTAATCTTGCATTTAGATTTGAATCACGTCCCTCCAAAATGGTAAAATGTTGGCTAGACTATAGTTTGTTTACTTCTTGGTTATTTACTGCAGGAACGTGTGGGTTTCTTTTCCTATGATTTGAAACCACAAATGTGTTGCACAACTTGTCCAGTGTAAATGTGAGTCTGCCTCTTACCATAGGATTTACTATGGGGAATTGGGATTTCACCTGAAGCAAATGCTTTGTGTGAGAACACTTTCTACTGTTTACAAAAGTAAAGGCTTCCCCAGGGCTCGCAACAGAAACCAATTTTATTTTAGGGGCCCCCAATTCCCAGGTTCCTGGCGGGTACAGGCCCATCGCTTCAGTCTGCCTTACCTGTATGTGGTTTCTTTGCAATGGGCAAACTATGGATAAATTGTTCCTCCCTGGGCAGATGGTGACTTCAGCCGATATTCACTATTCGCATAGATCACACTGTCTGGACGACTCCTGTTTGTGTAGTGTTATGAGGGTCATTCCGTGTCAAGTGGACCAATTTTCGAAAACCGTCCCCACTTGACCATCTCCGATTTTGATGAAATTTTGCATGGTATGTGTTTGTGTGTGTTTGTGTATCAGGTAGGGGTGTGCACCGGCCACTTTTCGTGTTTTGTGTTTTGGATCTGGGTCTTTCTTTCGTGTTTTGGATCTGGATTGGTTTTGCCAAAACCACCCTTCCGTGTTTTGGGTTCTGGGCTTTGTGTTTTGGATCTGTATTTTTTTTTTTTTAAAAAACGCTAAAATCACAGAATTTGTGGGTTTTTCTGCTCCTATGCTATTATTAACCTTAATTTCCAGTCTATTCTGAACACCTCACAATAGTGTTTTTATGTCCAAAAGGTTGCACCGAGGTAGCTGGATGACTATGCTAAGCGATACGAGTGGGCGGCACAAACACGTGGCCCATCTAGGAGTGACACTGCAGTGGCAAACAGGATGGCAGTTTGCATTATGTACTGTTTGGGGCCTAGTTTTTCAAAGAAAAAAAAGAGGTGCAAGATGGAATTGTCCTTGGGTCCTCCTACCCACCCTTATGTTGTATTAACAGGACATGCACACTTTAACAAACCAATAATTTCAGCGCCAGGGTCTGCCACATGGCTGTGGCTGAAATGATTGGTTCGTTTGGGCCCCCACAAAACAAGCTGGCAATTAATCTGTCCCTGCACAAACTGGCTCTACGGAGGCAAGATGTCGTCCTCATCCTCCTCATCCACCGATTCCTCACCCTCTTCAGTGTTGTGTACATCCTCATCCTCAGAGTATTAATTCATCCCCACTGGAATCCACCACCACAGGTCCCTCTGTATGTTCTGGAGGCTGGTCTCCTTGGAAGAGTTGATAATTCATTTTTATGAACATAATCTTCTCCACATTTTGTGGAAACAACCTCCTACGCCTTTCGCTGACAAGGTTCCCGGCTGCACTAAACACTCTTTCGGAGTACACACTGGAGGGGGGGCAACTCAGGTAAAATAGAGCCAGTTTGTACAGGGGCCTCCAAATTGCCTCTTTTTCCTGCCAGTACAGGTACGGACTGTCTGACATGCCTACTTGGATGCTGTCACCAATGTAATCCTCCACCATTCTGTCAATGGTGACAGTATCATATGCAGTGACAGTAGACATGTCAGAAATTGTTGCCAGGTCCTTCAGTCCGGACCAGATGTCCAAACTTGGTCCAGCCTGCCCTGCATCACCGCCAGCGGGTTGCTTAGGATATCTAAGTTGTTTCCTGGCAGCCCCAGTTGCGGGAGAAAATGAAGAAGGAGCTGTTGACGTGTCACGTTCCGCTTCAGCTGACAGTGTGTTCACCAGCAGGTCTTTGCACCTCTGCAGGCTTGTCGGCCAGAAAGAGACACCACATAGGCTTTAAACCTAGGATCGAGCACGGTGGCCAAAATGTAGTGGTCTGATTTCAACAGATTGACCACTCTGGAATCCTGGCAAAGCGAATGAAGGGCTTCATCCACAAGTCCCATATGCCGAGCGGAATCGCTCCGTCTTAGCTCCTCCTTCACTTTCTCCAGCTGCTTCTGCAAAAGCCTGATGAGGGGAATGACCTGACTCAAGCTGGCAGTGTCTGAACTGACTTCACATGTGGCAAGTTGGAAGGGCTGGAGAAATCATTCTCCACTGCGCTTGAGTCAGGTGCATACCCCCTCCTTTGCCTATGTCATAGGTGGATGTATAGGCTTGAATGGCCTTTTGCTGCTCCTCCATCCTCTGAAACATATAGAGGGTTGAGTTCCACTGCGTCACAACCTCTTGCTTCAGGTGATGGCAGGGCAGGTTCAAGAGTGTTTGCTGGCGCTCCAGTCTTCGGCACGCAGTCGCTCAATGGCGAAAGTGGCCAGAAATTTTTCGGCCCACCCAAAGCGTCTCCTGCACGCCCCTGTTGCTTTTCATAGAATTTTGCACCACCAAGTTTATTGTGTGAGCAAAACATGGGACGTGCTGGAATTTGCCCAGATGTAATGCCCGCACAATATTGGTGGCATTGTCAGATATCACAAATCCCCAGGAGAGTCTAAGTGGGGTAAGCCACTGGGCGATGATTTCCCTCAGTTTCTCTGTCGGCGGTGTGCCTCTTGCTGAAACCGGTGATACACAGCGTAGCCTGCCTTGGAACGAGCTGGCGTTTCTGAGATGCTGCTACTGGTGACGCTGCTGTTGTTGCTGCGTAAGGTGATGCATCTACCCAGTGGGCTGTCAGTCATATAGTCCTTAGTTTGCCCTGTTCCACTTGTCCACATGTCCGTGGTTAAGTGGACATTGGGTACAACCACATTTTTTAGGACACTGAGGACACTTTTTCTGACGTTTCTGTACAGTATCGCCTGCCTAGTGAAGTGGAATCTAGACGGGATTTGGAACCGGGGACACACTACCTCCATCAATTGTCTAAATCCCACTGCGCTAATGGCGGATACCGGATGCACGTCTAACACCAACATAGCAGTCAAGGCCTCAGTTACACGTTTTGCTTCAGGATGACTGCTGTCGTACTTCATCCTCCTCGCTAAGGACTGTTGGAGGGTCAATTGTTTAGTAAAAGTAGAGGTGTTCCTACTTCCTCTCTGGGATGATGAACGACTCCCAGCAGTAGGCATAGCAATGCAGGATCCTCCGGAGGAATCCCGGATAGGAGAGTCAGTCATGCCAGTGACATGGCCTGCAGGACTACTTCCGATCCTGACTAAGGAGGAAATTGATGAGGAGGGAGTTGACTGTGTGGTTTGCAGGCGCTTGGATACACCGGGATTTAGGTGTCCCTGGACTGCTTACGGTCTTAGCCAAAGTTTCTGAACTTGACAGTAACTTTTTATGAACGTGCTGCAGGTGCCGTATAAGGGAGGATGTTCCTAGGTGGTTAACGTCCCTACCCCAACTTATTTCACCTTTACATATGGTACATATGGCAAGACAGTTGTTGTCTGGATTTGGATAGAAATATTGCCAGACCAAAGAGGTGGAATGTTTGGTCTTCTGCCCAGGCATGACCGTGATGGGCTTTTTCATCCCACGGACAACAACTGTCTCCCCCGGAGCCTGATTTAAACAAACCACATCACCATCAGAATCCTCCTCGCCATCTTCCTCCTCAACGCCAGCTACACCAGTATCCTCCTCCTGTTGTACTTCAACAGTGACATCTTCAATTTGCATATCAGCAAGTGGACTGTGGGTGCTCCTTTCAGCACTTGCAGGGGGCATGCAAATGGTGGAAAGGGCCACCTCTTCCCGTCCAGTGCTGGGAAGGTCAGGCATCGCAACCGCCTCCACACTTGGACTCTCCTTGGGGATTTGTGATATCATCTTAGAACGCACAGTTCTTCGCTGTGCTTTTGCCAGCTTAACTCGTTTGATTTTTTTTTTTTTAGCGGGAGGAGGGCTTCCATCGTCATGTGAAGCTGAACCACTAGTCATGAACATAGGGAAAGACCATAGCCGTTCCTTGCCACTCCGTGTCGTAAATGGCATATTGGCAAGTTTACGTTTCTCTTCAGATTGAAATGTTTTTTTTCAAGGTCATTTTCCTGAACTTTGTCATTTGGGATTGTATGTGCCCTCTACTATGACATTGGGCATCGGCCTTGGCAAACTACATTGATGGCATGTTATCGTCTGTCATGACTAGTGGCAGCAGCTTCAGCACTAGGAGGAAGTGGTTCTTGATCTTTCCCTATTTTATTTTTATCGGAGAAAGTTTGGTCCTCCATTTATGTTATATTGATATATACGTGCGGCTAATGTTCACACAAACACAAAAAATTATTTTTGATTTTTGTTGGAGACTAGTGCACTTTGTGGGTTACACCACCCTTTAAGATATGAGCCAGCCGGCTCTTTACTTATGGGACACAAGCGCACGCTTGGCGCTGCTCTTTTGTTGATGTACGTGCAGCTACAGTGCACACAATTCACAAAGACAGGGAAAAAAAAGAATTTTTTGTTGGAGTGCACTTTGGGGGTTACACCACCCTTTAACAGACAGACGCACGCTTGGCGCTGCTGCTTTGAGGATGCACATACAGTGCACACAATTCACAAACACAGAAGAAAATATTTTATTTTTGTTGGAGTGCACTTTGGGGGATACAGCACCCTTTAATGGTCAAGCCAGCCGGCCCTTTACTTATGATACAGGCGCACGCTTGGCGCTACTTTGTTGATAACCGTGTGGCCACAGTGCACACAATTCACAAACACAAAAAAAATATATTTTTTTGCTCTTGGGGGGAGCACCCCCTGAACAACACTACAGCACCCATTTAGGACTGGGACACTGCACAGGACTTTGGAGTGGACACAGCCCCTATGGACAACTGACTGCACAACACAGTCCAGCCAGCCCCTATGGACTTTGGAGGAGTGGACACAGCCCCTATGGACAACAGCAGCACAGCCAGCCCCTATGGACTTTGGAGGAGTGGACACAGCCCAAATGGACAATAGCAGCACAGCACAACACTACACTGCCCAGCCAGCCCTAACTCCCACCCTCCCTCTTCACTGTCCACAGCCGAGTGAGAAAATGGCGCTGACCTGGGTACCTTATAAAGAATACAAGACCCGGAAGGCAGGATGATTATGTTTTGCCTCGATTTCGGGTCCGAGTCAGGCGGGGAAAGTCGAGCCTGACCCGGATCGGAGGGGTTCAGATTTCAGAAATCCGAACCTGCTCACCCCTAGTATCAGGCTTGCCTACCCTCAAGATATGGGCGCTCCTGGCCCCCCGGAAAGGCAGGAAAGCCTCCCAAGATTTCCCTCCCCCCCCCCCCCCCCCAGAATACACTAGAAATCCCGTCAGCGGGGGGGGCGGTGATGCGATTCGCGCTGAATTGTCATTGTGGCCCCGCCCCCTGCTTCACAGTGCCGCAAATAATGGCATTGTGAAGAGGGGGTGGGGCCATGATATGATTGTGTGGCCCTGCCCCGCCCCCAATGTGTCACAGCTGTCTGGACCCTGCCCCCTGCTATTAGTCGACAATCAGCTCCCTCCCGGAAGGAGCGAGCTGATTGTCGGTGTGTGTGTGTATGTATGTGTGTATGTGTGTATGTATGTATGTATGTATGTATGTATGTATGTATGTATGTATGTATGTATATATATATATCACATTTATTTTATTTTTCTCTTTGGTAAAATTTCAGTTCACACTATGCAATAGTAGTGGAGTGGTGGCCCTAATAGGTGAAACTGTGCACCGCAGAGTTTGACAATCGGCAATGTTCAAGTAATTGCTGTGGCAGATCTGAGAGCAAAAGTGGTGAAAGTGCAAATGCTTAGGCAACTTTTGATGCCTGCAGTCGGGAGGGTTGCAGGCTTCCGGGAGGCTTGCCTGCCTTTCCGGGGAGCCGGGAGGGGCACCCGAAAATCGGGAGGCTCCCGGCCTAATCGGGAGGGTAGGCAAGCCTGCCTCTATCCCTCTATGTGCATCTCACTCTCATCAATGATTGTTCAAATTGGTTAAATTCGTTTGATTTAACCAGTTAGATTAAATGACCATTTTTGTCTTCTTTCCAGTGTTTGAGCAAGTGGTCAATTGTCATTTGCTCCCATACATTTCCAGGTTTTCATTCCAACCAGCCAGATATCTGACACATAATTGTATAGTGCAGTGGTTCTCAAACTCTGTCCTCAGGACCCCACACAGGATCATGTTTTCCAGGTCTCCTGGCAGGTGTACAGGTGTAGTCATTACTCACTGACACATTTTAAAAGATCCACAGGTGGAGTGAATTTCACTGATTCTGTGAGGAGACCTGGAAAACATGCACTGTTTGGGGTTCTAGGACTGAGTTTGAGAACCTGTGGTATCGTGTATGCCCAGCATTCGAAAAATTGGTTCATTAGAGCACAGGTTCTCAAACTCTGTCCTTAGGACCCCAAACAGTGCATGTTTTCCATGTCTCCACACTGAATCAAGTGAAATAATTAGCTCCACCTGTGAATCTTTTAAAATGTGTCAGTGAGTAATGACTACATCTGTGCACCTGCTGGGTGACCTGCAAAACGTGATCTGTGTGGGGTCCCGAGGACAGTTTGAGAACCACTGCATTAGAGCATACCTCCAAACATTTTATATAGTAAATTTGGGATTCCTTGTGGGAGGGGCATAGCCTCGCAGCAGCACACCCCTGTTTTCATCACTCTGGGGCCGTGCCCAGCTCTCCTGGAGATGCTGGGCTTCCCCCAGACTCTCCCCAGACTGTGAAAAGATGCTGTGTGCATGTTTAACTGCTGTTTGAGATGCTTGAGAGAGGGCACATATTGTACATGCCCGAAACGTTGCTGTTTATTTCCTGATGCTTTAATAAACTCCTTGGTGTTTAATCACATTGTGGAGTGGCATTTTCACTACCTACTAAATTTAATATTTCTTGTCACCCTCAAAAAAGAATTTGGATCTTTTGTGTGCCCATTTCCTCTTCAGTTATAATTCTATACAGACTTTCAA
The DNA here is from genome assembly GCA_031769625.1 of Taudactylus pleione. Classification (NCBI taxonomy): domain Eukaryota; kingdom Metazoa; phylum Chordata; class Amphibia; order Anura; family Myobatrachidae; genus Taudactylus; species Taudactylus pleione. The sequence goes on from JAUIMM010000119.1 coordinate 13,063,777, forward strand.
CATCTTATATAGAAATGTTTGTTTTTTCCATTATTACAAGATCTGCAACTGGAAGCCCGATATCCGACTCCAGGTGACAAGTGCTGGTCATGTATGCTGAGAAGGTCCCCTAACTGGCCGGGGCTGCAGTAATGTACAACACCTGCTTGCTGGCTCCTGATGAGTGTTGCTTGGAAACAACGTAGTCGGTCTGAAAATAAACAGGTGCAGAAAATTCCCCCACGACCATGCTGTAAACCACTGAAAAACAAATGTATAAGACTTCTGCATTTTAGGAGCAAATATAATGGCCACTTTTATTTTACTGATTTACAGCAATGTGCTAGGGGATTTTTATGTGTTTTCTTCGCTAGATACAGTAATCCCTCCCTTCCTAGCACCTGATGTCACTACTGAGCGAACTGTTTGTGTGTCTTATAAACCCTGAGGTTTTTACACAAAAATAAATTCAATCTCCCAGGACAAGCACTGACTGTTCCACGTAAATGTTTGTGGGTTGGGATGTGTGATTTTGTATACACTTGGGAGAGAGCCACCGGGCTGTGTGTAAGGTGGTGCCAGCTATCTTTGGGTTATTTTCCATCAGATTCTAGGTGTGTTTGCAGAAACTGAATACTAGTTTCCTCAGATACAGAGCTGGATCCCTTTGTGGTTCATATAGAGTTTATACAGTCAGTTAGCTGCTCTCGCCATACTGTACATAACCCGCTCTAGTGTTTCAATGTCACAAGTTTAATCAAGCTAGCACAATCCCTGCAAATAATAAGGCTTTGTTCTCCTCACTCTCTATCCACATCAGGAGGGGAATGTAAATGTTGCTGTTTGCTAGAAAATAGCTTTTTATTTTTTTTACATTTTGTGGTTTGACTGAAAAAGATTTGTTGCATGTTAAATGGCAGTTGGTTTGTACCTTGTATGTATATACTGTAGATTTTACTGAAAAGCAAGAGTAAAACTCACAATTTTTTTTACGTATTTTAAAAATAGTATTTTAGATAACCAATCATTACCGTTTTATTTTAGACATACGGGTTGCTTGTTTAGTGTTTCCTGGGTAGGTACTGTATAATTTAAAATGTAAATTTTTTACAGATACTAAAGTTTCAATGTGCAAAGTATCCCACTCTTTCATACAGCATTTGAACGTAATGATGCAAACTATTTTATACAGTTACTATATTTTGCTTCATTAGATTATTTTCCCTTCAGTCCTCCTTGGCAGCCATTAGGATGGATGGCTGCCCTTCTAAGTTATATAGCAACCAGTAGATTGAAAAAGTGTTATTAAAGCTGCATACACATGGTACGATCTGTACCACCAACCACTTGAAAGATATCTTTCAGTGAATTCATCCTGCTACACCTCTGAACAGGCAAAGTTGACAATATTGTGCAAGTTGGCCTGCATGTATGGACGATCATAGTTATCGTTCATGCGGGAACGCGCATCATTGATTGTTCACTGCATAAAAATGGACGATATGAACAATATATTGTTGAACGTTATCGTTCTTAGGGTGGCATTCAATTCTTGCGTCCCCTATATGCGCCCGACAGAAGCTATTCAATTGTTTCTCCTGTCGGGCGTGATCAGCTGCTGGCGCACCAATTCAGCTCGCAGCCCCAGGGGGGTGCGAGCAAAAATGAGCAAAAAGTGACATGTTTTGGCGCCCAAACATCACTTTTCATGATCGCACCCAGCACTTTGTTCGGGGGTAGCTGTTTTTAATCGGCTAAACCCAACCACTTTTGGGCACTATCAGCTTGAAAAACGGCCACAATTGAATAGTGCCCTCGCAATATCCCTTCCTTTAGACAGGAGATCGGGCGCACTATAACAATTGAATACCGCCCATATGGTTCATAGATATCGTACTGTGTGTACGCACCTTTACTGTTGTGCAGAAGCTTACCTTTTCATGTTTCCTGGTGATGCAACATTTGATGCTGCATATCAAGGATGGAGCTGATTACTCCTGTTTCTGGGATAGCAGGTGGAACACTAGGCTGCTACTTCCAGCAGCAGGTCCAGTTGTAACTTTGACTAACAATGCACCCCTGGATGAGCACTGGTGTTCTCTGTGCACCATGTCCTTAAAATGGGCTCCGACTTATGATGCATACACACGGTATGATCTGTACGTGATCGGAAGATCTTTGAAAGATATCTTTCAATGAAGTCACCCTGCCACATCTCTGAACAGGCAAAGTTTATGATATCGTCCAAATTGGCCTGCATGCATGGATGATAAAAGATATCTTTATCGTCCATGCGGGAACGCTCATCGTTGGTCGTAAGGATGGTGACTGCAAAAAAGTGACCGATAACAATATGAACAATATCGTTTTCATTTTGAAAATCGTACCGTGTTAGCACCATTAGACTGGGCAGGCTAAGAAGGGATTAAGAACTGCTCTGTGCATTCCCCATCTCTAATGCACAGTGATGGGGTTTATACATGAAGGAAACTGCATCTGACGGCAACATGGAGCCTGAACCCTACCCCAAATGGCTGAAACACAACAGCCTGAGGTAAGCCCCTAACTTAAGGGTGTTTCCATATGGTCCACTTCTATTCCTGGTACTTGGCTAAAGCTGGCCACACACTAGACCAACTTTCATCCAACCAGCCAACTAGTTGGTTGGAATGAAAATCTGGTAACGTATAGGCGTAAAGAATGATCAGCAATTTGCTCCTAAATGCCAGAAAACAGATGAAAATTGTCGGTCAGACAAGTTTTGTTAAATGTTTGATCTAAACAATTTGTTCAAACAACAGTTTTTAGTCTATTTTCTGGCGTTTGGGAGCAAATTGCTGACTGTCATTTGCTTTCATCCCTTACCAGGTTTTTATTCCAACCAATCAACTAGTTGGATGTAAGTTGGTCTAGTGTGTGGCCAGCTTAAGTCTTCAGTTTCAGTGCCCTTGTAAAACCTTTGGGGGAAAAGATGGCTAGACACCACAACAGTCTGTGCCGCCTATTATCATTTATTTATTTTTCTGCTCAATATGAAGGTGTCTTCTGTACTGAATGCAGTACTCAGACTTAGAGTGTCAGCCCCCTGAACAGTTTATAAGAGACTTTCTTCTAGGCTGCATTCTTTAAAGTAAGACCTCTCTGCTACGTAGAGAGTTAGGAGCAAGATCTTAGACCAGTTTTGCTATAGAACATACTGTAGATTTGCCTCTTAAGAATATTGTTGTTCAGGAGTATTTGAAGAAAATTCCTGTTGTAAGAATCAAGAGAAAATGTAAGATAATACAAGATATAGAAGTCCATTGAAGTGAAAGAAGCAACAGCATCTAAGTTAGGGCAAAAATTATTATTTTTTTAATAGTTGTGGTAAAAAATATATATTCTTCCTGGCACAACAGGTGGTAAAAGCACAGGTTGAAAAAAATAATTGTATTTCTATAATACTAGAAGGCATGTATCCGTTTAATGCTGGGCATACTATACAATTATCTTGTCGATCCACCTAATATTGGCAGAACGCCTGGATAATTGTACTGTGTATGCATGCAACTGATACAAAAATATCGATTGGTCGGGCATGCCGAATCGTCCAGCATGTTCGTTCGATACAATATTTTGTAAGTTAAAAGTTGGCTGCATTACATGGCCGTGGCTGAGCGATTGACATTTTCCCTTTGTTTTTTTTTCGCAGTGAATTGGTTCCTCCCCAGGAGAGGAGATCAGATTTCTAGTGCCATACTCTGATATATCTCCGTGTATGCCCATAATATCTGCTGGGTGTCAGGCTGCCAGATAAAATGCCTGGCAGACCGACAGGCATTTTATGCCAGGCATTTTATCTGCCAGCATTCGTAATACTGGGGAGGAGTTTGGTATCTAATGTAGCTGCTAGCATGTCTGCCAAAACTACAGTTCATGTTGAAAAACACCTCTTAGAGTCTTCATGGATAGGAAAATTTAGTTATTTCAAAAAGTAACTTTTCTACACAAACTTCATTGAGAGCTGATATCGCCAAGGCCAGGACTTGCAGATTACTGGGAGAAACACTCCATATGGATATCTATTGAGGAATTTGCCAAGAAGCATGGGAATCCTGAAAAGAGGTATTGAATTCTTTAGACTCAGTTACTACTTCAACAAGGGTTAGGTCTAGACTATACAGGGCTGATGGCCCTGTGACGTCACACCCACGTGACTCGGCCTGAAAGGGGGAGGGGCGGGGATCGTAGCGGGGGACCAAAAGTGTCCCCTCGCGGGCTTGCTACGCTCGCCACGCTTCGGGCACGGTGGCTCGCTGCGCTCGCCACAAATATATATTCCCCCTCTATGCCCTAGTGGATGGTAACGCAGGAGCGGTCCAGCCTCCTGCAGCGGTCACGTGGTGTCTACGTCACAGAGGTCCTTTCTCCAACTTGGAAATAGCAGCAACCCTTCAACAAGGTCTGTGGCAGAGGTAGGCAACATGTTGCACTCCAGCTGCTGTGGAATTATATATCCCAGCATGTCCTGCCACATCTTTAGCATGCCCTAACATGCAAATCTGTGGCAGGACATGTTTGGATGTGTAATCCCAAATTGCCTTCCCCTGGTCTCTGGCATCAACAGTAATGGCTGTTGTCCCCTAACTTTTAGAATGTAAGCTCTTATGTGGCAGGGCCCTCTACCCTCTTGTGCTTATCCCTACTTTAGTTTAATCTACTTCTTACTCACCACTAGGGCAGCTAACACTTGGTTGCTTATGCTCTGTTGCTTATCTGGGTGTTATGGTCGCTAATGTAGCAATGTATATTATCCATGTCCTGTATTGTATTGTTCTGTAAGTTGCTTGTCTACGATTTGTTTATGTACTTTGTAAGGCGCTGCGGACCACTTGTGGCGCCATATAAATAAATGATTATAATAATGGCTAGCATCCCTCTAGTCACACCTCTAGGCAGCAGATGCTCAGTTTAAAAATAGTTAAGCGAATATTCCATTTAACTGAAAGTGGCTTTACTATATTGAGCAAATTTAGGCTCTATGAAAATCCTTGGGAGAAAAATGAAACCATTCACCATATGAGTGATGGTTTATGTATAGATTTATCCTCCATAACATCAGCAGTTCAAAGATGCAAAAAGATATAGACCAGAAAGACACAGAACATGCAGAATTTTCCTTCTATCTATAAGGCCATTTTTAGATTTTCTCACATTCCTAGATTTTCATGTTGCATTTCAGCAAATGAAGTTCCATGTCATGGGGAAGCACTTCCAATTAATCTGTCTGCCTTTTTTTTCCTGGTAGCCTCTTCAAGCACCTTTTACAAAAGTACTGGTGACATTGGTGGTATTAAGAAACCAGTGAGTCAAGATCTGGCTATATTTGGTTGAAATCCTGGTGCTTGGAAAGTTCTAAGATAATGCAAAGGATAACCTTTTTAGCTGAAGCATTGCTGGATTGTTAACGACATAATTACTTCCATATTTCATAAAGTGTGCCCCAAAGTTTCTCTTTGCTCCTATGCAACCCCGCATATAGGTGTTGAATTTGCCAATATCGGTACTTCTCTTTTAAAATAAATTTCCTTTAAAATAATATTGTACATATTTGTGGTCATTATTTAGTGACTCTATAATGACCCCAAATGTTCAAAATAATTTTAATAGAAACATGTTGAATTTCACTGATTTGCCGATCACTAGCAAAACCTGATCATGTTTAGCAAATCCAGGACTGTTAACATGTGGCATTTCACCGATCATTGATGGCCGGGGGATTGGTTAGTCTGTTGCAAGATGTATGGGCCCCTTTACACTGACAGATTCCAATGCTTCAGGCTGGGAGGTGCACAATGTACATGATCCCAAAAAGAAACCTTACATAAATGTACTAGAAATGAGGTCCGCATGGAAAGTAGTTGAATGGTTTTAATGAACTGAGTAAGCATCTTGGAGTATTCCCTTGCAACAGAACAGTGGAGGCACCAGAAATAAAGCTATGATGATGGAGTTGGCAAAACCTAGCTCTTTGGCAGTAAGAAACCTAAAGTTCCTTTCAGCATTCAATGTCACAGGCAAGGTGAATTTGTTGGATGATTCTCTGAGCCAGGGGCAGTTTGTTTCATGGGAACGGTCTCTACTTAAGAAAGCTGGAATCTTTTAGTCGACAGACTTTCCTGAATAGACTTTATTGCAGCAAAACACAAAGTTCCTGGAAAATCAGTGGACACATTGATTCCCATGAAGCTTTCCGCTATGCAATGGCTTCCAAACATTTCCTCTTATTCCTTGCGTGCTGATCACAAAAATTTACAATTAATAGCAATCCTTCCATATTGACTACAGTATCTCATTCAAAGTTGTCTGAGCGGTGCTACAAGAAGAACCATGGCCTCCACCTCTTCATCCAGATCTATTGCTTCAGGATCCAGTCATTTACAGATGTGTAGCGAAATATATGTAATGGCGTGAAAATTGAACGGGATCTGCTTGGAGATGAGGCATTATCTGTGTCTGTCAACACTCTCTTGCAGACAAATAATAACTCCAATAGTATATTACTGAGTTTGTAAGAAATTTATTACATGGTGATAATATAAAATAAATCAAACTAAACCACTCTATACAACTCCCACAACTTTAATTTTAAATTAAGGTGGACAAGATGTTTTTCATTATTCACACTCAAGTATAAGTATCATTGCTGCGTTTTATTGGGGAATGATTGGACGCAGAAGAATTAATCCATTATTTTTTTCAAGCGATGAAGAGAATTCGCCTTTCTATTAGGTCCTCTGTGGAACCTCGGTGTAGTACAAGCGCACTGATGGGTGCCATGTTTGGCCAAAAAAGAAGCATCTTTGAAATGGATGGCACTGATAAGTATTCCTAGTGTCAAATACTTATGCCAGAAGATTGAGATCTACAGGCAGAATGGGGAAAGGAACACTAACACTGAAGATATTTTCAAAGAGGTTTTAATAGTCAATCCAAGTTTGTTGCCAAAAGTTGCATTTAAATGTCATATCATGCAGGATTTTGTTTTACCAGTGGATGTTAAATAAACTACATTCTTATTCAAGTGAGATGAATTGCTGTATATTTACTGTATATAGGACAGAGGATATTGGGAATAAAGCATTTCTTAATGACTCCAACAGGACCTTTGAAAAATGTCATACACTATCCAAAAATGCCATTTAAAGAGTGATTGGATAAGCAATAAAACATGAAAAGGGAAGTACACTGTGCTGGAAATTCTAAGAGCCCACTCAGCTATAGCAGAGCAGCAACCTCTATGGCAAAGAAGGTTCAGGCCTCTGCGACAGTTTTGCAAAGCAGCAGGCTGGACAACGATCCATGTGGTGTGTTTTTATTAGTCCTTACACATTTGGATGTTTTATCCCTTATTGACATTCCGTTTGGAAGATGTGTTCTCTACTCAGCACTTAAGCAAATGTTGGCATATGGTGAGTATGTGGCTTAGTTTCTTTGCAGCCTTCCCTATTTTATTGCTTCTATACATTGTAATGGCTGCCACAGAGTATTGAAGGAAAAAAGTGAATTATAATTACTGATCATTCTAAATATTTTTTTTTTTTTATTTCCTACCCAAGTAGTTTAACGTTTTCTTGAGTCTTTCAGAATGATTCCTGCACTGTTCTAAACCCTTGCAGTGCAGGAACTAGGTGTGTGTGTGTGTGTGTGTGTGTGTGTGTGCGGTGCCGTCACGCAGGGCCCTGTGGGTCCCCACAGCACCTGCATGTGGCTTGCAGGGTGCCTGAAATAACACCCTGCAGTAGTGTTACTGCAGAGCCACCCAACGTGGCCAAGAGATGCTGCGGCACGCAGCCTGTAGAGCTGCCCGAAGCATCCTAAGGATGCTTTGGGCAGTGCTCTACTTCCTAGTGCCAGTGGCCCCACCCCCTAGGTGTGGAATCATGCCATCACAGGCTTAGGGGCTGGCACAGGGTGGCTTAGAACCCAGGCCTGATTCCTTGGTTATGGTAAGTTTCAGATGTGTTCCAGGGCAGAGGTTTGCACTTATTTCAAGCATATTTTTTCTCTTGCCAGTTCACTGTATGATTTATGATTCAGGCATTCAAAATCCAAATCATAGATGAGCAGTTGTGATGAAATATTCAAAGCTAAAATTTTTCCACTTTATTTTAATCTTTGTTATATGAATATGATTTCATATAATACACTTATACTGTTACAGAGGTACAGTAGGGTTCTACAGTTGTAGGTATTGGTGGAGAAGCAACCTTTTCAAAATTCTTCTGCAAACCCTTGTTCTCATTACTCCTATGACAGTGAAAACTACCCCCCTCCCCTGTTCTGAAAACAAGATTCCTTTATCATTCATATGGGGGATGCCATTACCTCCTGGGTTATGTATAGTGACCTGTGGAGTCGGACACTAACTAAGACTGGCTCCCACCATCTATATGACCCCTCCCCTTCCACTAGAACTTCAGTCTTCTTTTTTTTTTTTTTTGTAGTACCTTTTGGCATAAGGCACTAGATGGGTCCTAGCTTTTTTTTAGTTGGGTTTATTTTCTTTTCCTGTTTTGGTTTGGGTGCTTAGTTCCTGGCGACATGCACTAGCAGATTGGGAGTTGGGTAGAAGTAGAAGTTTGTGTGAATGCTGTATCCCACTCTAAAGATGGCCTCTAGGAGAGTTACCAAACTACATAGTCCCTGGGACTTTCTCCATACCAGACACGCATATGAGGGGGCCGCTGGCAAAAAAGGTAAGCTTGATACATTTTTTACGTGCAAAAATATTGTTTGCTGTTTTACTGCTTCCCGGTACTCCGATTTAGCAGAGCAGGCGGGAATGTTACTGCTCACGTTGCGGCAGCAGCTGTAGGTGTTGCAGAACAGTGGATACTGCTGGCTTTTTGGTGAGGGCTGCTCACTGGCCACACTCCCATGACTCGGTGCAGCTGCATGTGCAGGCGCGCTGTCTATAACATCTCTAAGAGCCGCTGTAAATCAGGCAAGCCCTGTGGATCTCTGGAGGGAGGCTCCTATGATGACGTCATGCGCCCGGTCACGCTTTGATTCTTTTGAGTGGCAGCAGGCCTACAGGGCTTCCTAGGCCATGCCCCAAACACTATATTTTGGTGGGTGTTTGAACGCTGCTGGAGTCCTGCTTGGCTGAGACTCACTGCAAAATACAGGGGGATGGCTGTCTCTTCAGATAAGCAGTTAAACTAGGATTATTACTTTTGGTATTAACCTGATATATGGTGGTCTAGTGTTCACTCTAGCTCCGGCGGCAGGCAGGGCACCGGAGCTAGAGAGGGTACTTCTGTGCGTGCCAAAGGACATTGAAAGAGGGTGTGTCTATAAGACTTGTCACCTTTTCGTCACTCTTGGGGGCGTGCCTGGCACTTACGGACACGCTGGGCAGCCCCCAAGCGCTGCTGACGGGTAGAATAGATGCTGGGCACATGTGCCCAGCGTCTAGTCACTGGCGGTGACAGGGTCACTGCACGTTTCCCCACCCATGGGACACTGCGACCTGCGGGTGAAGACAGCTGTTAGCGGAGCGCTGCGCGGTGAGGACAGGGCGCTTTTGAATCTTTGTATGCCTTTGCTTTTTTGCAGGTGAATGGACTTATATATTGTGTGTGTGTGTATATATATGTATGTATGTGTGTGTACACACACACACACACACACACACACACACACACACACATCATTTCAGAGAAGTACTTTTTTCTGTTTAAAAAAAAAAAATTTTTTTTTATTTATATATTCAAACAGTGCTACACTTTTCCGAAGGACTTTAGGTAGCTATTTGTATTGGTTTAGATGTCTTTCTCTCACAGGCCCGAATCCGTGACAATATCGCGGATTACGTTATTTCACCAGGCGGAAAAGTGTCACCGTATTCAATTGCAAAGACTTTTTGCGTAGGCGGAAAGTCAATGCAATGTAATAGGCAAAAATTTCACCTATGACTAGCAGGCGGAAAACTGCAGTTTTGGGGTGCAAACTTCGGGAACCCCCCCTGCACCTTTGGGACAGTGCTGAACCAAAAATACTTTAAAAAAATAAATAAAAATACTCCGAAAAAAGTACTTTCAATTTGGGGGCGAAAAAGATCAAAGTTGTGAGAAACTTAAAAACTAGTGAATTTTGGGGGGTCCCTAAGTATGGGGCAGATTTTTTTTGATTGCAGGTGCTTTGGGCAGGTGGATTTTTTACGTCTTTGAAAGTTGCTAAAGTGCAGTTTTAAAATATGCTAGCCCCCATTTTCATGTACCCCAAATTTGCTGGGAGTAGTTATTTTCACATAAAAATACTGCTAAATGCTATTCTTCACCACTCATGTTAATGCGCTAATTGCCACCAATCCATACAACCAAAGTACCCCAAATACCTTCATTAGGGCTAATCTGGGCCATCTATAGTGATCCCCAATGTTAGTGCATCTTTTGGGGGCTGAGTTCCCCATTTTTGACGGGGCTTTTTGCCTGTTTCAGTTTCGCCGGGTGCCGTTTTCATGTTCTTTGGAAATAAATACGGCGAATCGTGGGGAAGCGTGCAATAAGTTTCCGCACCTAAAACACGCGATGTACGTAGTCTGGCAGGCAGAAGAGTATTGCGGGTGTGAAACACATTGAATACGGCCCTCAGTATGGAGAAGCCAGACAAGGGTTCCAAAATCGGATCAGTCACTTTTTTTTTTTTTTTTTTTATACTTTGTACAAAATGTGATAGTTGGCAAAAGGTTGTATGGACCCAGGGTCGCTCTGTGCTGGTTATTCACAGGGAGATGCATTACCAGGAACTTCGTCTGAATAGTCGGTGATGCCTGATTGGGCTACTGTAGGTCTATGGCTGAGGCCATAGGTGAATTACGTCACTCCCAGGCAAATTGTTACCCTGTGCTCAAACTCCTAGTTTGTCTGAACCTTGGTAAGACCCAGATGGGCCCAGTATATGGGACGATGTCTTGCTGAAATGGCAACATCCCTAAATAAAATGGAACTGTCATCAGGGGCCACAGCCACTAAGACGTTCAGACCTGTCCTTCCCAGGAAGAAGGGGAATTGGATAATGACTGGGAAAACACTTCAAACTGGGAGGATGACTCCCATTCTAATTCAGGGGTGTCTATGCTGGTAGATACAGTTTGGGAGACTTCGCATCTACAGGAAACTGCTATTCCAGTGACTAGTTAAGTTTCTTTCTTTAAACTGTAACATGCATCTGTTTTTTCAAGAATTTTCACATTTTGGAGAAATATATTAAAAGAAGCCTGACCTGATTCCAAATTTCATGTTCCAAAGAAATTTTAAGTATCTTTATCCTTTTTTTGGAAGAGGATACCAAGCTTTGGGAAGCTCCTATTACTAGGTTAGTCAGGAATTCTGTTATCCCCACGACAGTAATGCCTAAGGATCCTATGGACAGGAAGAATGAGGCTGTACTTGCATCTATTTTCACTTTGTCAGGAGTCGTGCTGTGGCCTGTTCTGGCCAGTGCCTGGGTGATAAAGGCTATCAATTCCTGGATGACCCAGATGATTGCTGGGTTTTAATCAACTATTTGTCTGAAGCTAGTTCTTTAGCTGATCAAATTTCGGAGGCTCTGACCTATATTGGTGATGCTTTATTAGACACTATTCAAGAAGTCTCATATTTCTACTTTGGACATTTCTGCAAACGTGATCTATGGCTTAGAGCATGGGAGGTAGACATTGAGTCTAAGCATGCTTTAGAGGCACTGCCTTTTTGAAGGTGGTTTTCTGTTTGGTCCATGCTCGACCACTGCAAAATCAATTGCTTCATCTATGGGTAAAGTGAGACCCTCAATTAAGCAGGCAGATGTTCAGATTATCCCTGCAGACCCGTCTGTCACTCCTATGGTGGCTGCAGGATGCAAATCTGAACAGGGAAGTGTTTGCGAAAATGTTATCCAGATATAGATCTAATGGCTTCCCGTCTCAACAGGAAACTTCCAAGGTATGAATCTCTGTCCCGGGTTCCTCCAGCATCCCTGGTGGATGCTATGACAGCATATTGAGTGTTCTGGCTGGGATACATTTCTCCTCCTCTGGTAATGTTACCACGGGTACTTAGGCGGATTCGATCAGTGGCACAGCCGGTCATTCTGGTGGCTCCATATTGACTGCACCGTCATTGGTACGCAATTCTTCGGAACATGTTGGCAGATGTCCCGTATCATCTGCATCCTGATCTGTTACTTCAGAGTCCATGCCGTTACCCCGATTTGCCTTGCTTGGTTTGACAGCATAGTTTTTTAAATCCAACATCTTGAGGGACAAAGTGTTTTCAGAATCTGTTGTAAAAACCACAATACAGGCTCTCAAACCAGTCACTTCCCAGATTTATAATCGGATATGGAAGATAGAATCTTTCAGGTTTAAACTTGTCGTTCACAACAAGAAATATGAGTGTCTTGTCCTTTCTTTTCTGCAAGATGGGTTGGTTAAGGGTCTTAGATTGTCCTCTCATGGGATTATGGGACAACTTTTGACCCGGTCTTAACAGTTTCAGAGGTAATTGGCCACCCTTCTTGCAGGGGTTTTTTCACATAGAGCCTCCTTTTTATATCCCGTCTGTTCCTCCTTGGAACTTGAATTTGTTCTTGGAGGTACTTCAAAAGGTACCTTTTTGAGCCTTTGGAATCTGTAGAATTGCAATACTTCCCTTTTTTTGAAGGTTTTTGTTTATCTTTTGGCCACTGCCTCGGCCAGAAGAGTATCTGAGTTAGCTCTTTCTTGTTAATCTCCACTTATTTTTCATGAGGATAGGGTGGTGTTACCACTTTCTGGAGAAGGGAAGGTTTAGTGCATATCTGCTTTCCACATTAACCAGGCGATCATTCTTCCAGCCTTTCGCCAGGCTTCAGTGACTAGTGAAGCTTCTTCCTGTTGGATGTGGCTTGTGCGTTAAGCATTTACTTGGATCGCGCTGCATCTTTGAGGTGTACAAATTCTTTTTGTTTGATGCAGTAAATAAAGGCTGGCCAGCCTAGAAAGGATCAATCGCTAGATTGGTCACTTCTGCCATCCAGCAGGTGTGTTTTTTTTTTTTTTTTGTTTTTTTTTTTCAAATGTGACTGTTCAAGCTTCAATTCGGGCCCACTCGACTCGTGCTGTTGGGGTTTCTTGGGCTGTGTCCTGGTGCCTTGGAGCAGCTGTGCAGAGCAGCCACCTGGTCGTCCGTACACACTTTAACAAAAATTTACCGCCATTTGGAGCGAGGGACGCCAGTGCTGTGGGGGTCTGTTGCCAAGCGGGCAAATGTTGGCCAGGAGATGCAGCCAACTGGAACTGACATAATATAGAATGGTCTTTCACAGTGCCGTAAATAGATATACATCTATCAGAATCGACCACTGACTTTGTTACGATCTAAATATGATTACAACTCACAACCAGAGAGATCTTCTGGTAATGGAGTAGAGCCATTGCACTACAGATGACATCCTACCATTTGTAATAAATACAACCAGTGAGTTGGACATACTCTGGAAAGATTTTCTCTGGATTCAGTTATAGGTATTATCCAAATCAACGTATTGCTGGTCACTGCAGTGAGTTTTTACACAGGTGGAGATTGGGATGAGAATATTTCTGACAAGTTACTAGGATTGTGGTGATTATCAGTTATAGATTCACTAATGAGAATTGCACACAGGATAGAAACAACTGTTACATGTTGTATGTGAGAAATATTCATAGGTAGCTATATAAAAGTTCTATTGTTACTAACAGGACTAGATACATTTTATTGGTATGTTTGTGTAATAAATTTGGTATGATACAGAGAAGCCTGCTTGTTGTTCAAGTATATTATACAATTGGGGGTTTTTCAACAATAGCATGGTCTATATTTGAATTTTTTTTTTTTTTTTCCCTGAAGAAATTCCACAAATGTATTTAAAACCAATTGGTACCAATACATTGGGAAACCTCTCTTTATTTTTGGTCCTTAGGCCCTGAAAATGATCATTCAAGATGGCTGCCCCCATCCTTGGAGACTGGCATCTGTCATATTCATTAACCAGTCCAGGACCAGGAAACACCGCCTATTTGTCCACTATCTTACTGACTTTCTTGTCTCTGGGGACAGAGTAATGATTTGATGTTTTAGATGTGTGTGTGTTTGTGTGTTTTTTTTTTTTTTATTGAAACATCCTGGAATGTACAGTAGTTTTGCATAAAGGTTTGCTTCGAATGTAAATACAATTTTCCCTAGTAGTTTTGTACAAAAGAACTAGTCAAAAGATTTTGGCCTCAAAAGCCCATCTGTTCTCTTGAGTGTCTGATATTTTGTTCTGTTAAACACTCTGGACAATTCTGTATTAAACCTGAGTAACAAAAAATCCATCTGCTTAATGAGGACATATTTTGGATTTTTTTTTTCAATTGATAACCCAGCCGTGGCATTGTAACCTCTGAATCTGCGTTGTACAATAGTTCGTCTAAATAAGTAATCATTTTTATTCCCATCCTCCTTTAGACCTGCCATGACTTTTGTAAAAACTTTAGGGGCTGTTGATAAACAAAGAACCCCTAATTGGAAATGCCTTTCTCTGACTGCAAATCTTGGCAGATGTTGATGGCCTTCCCATATAGGCACATGAAGATGGGCATCTTTGTCTATAGATTGTAAGCTTGCGAGCAGGGCCTTCCTACCTAGATATATGTCTGTTATTACCCAGTTTTGTTCTATTAATGTTTACAATTGTAAAGCGCAACGGAATATGCTGCGCTATATAAGAAACTGTAAATAAATATACAGCCAAAACTTTGGCGATAAAAACATTCTGTTTATGACTGACCTTTTTATAGAATACATTCTGAATTTTGTGTTTTCTCAATGTTGTGTTATAATCCCCTTCTGTACATTTTTAAATGGGTCTATGATTCCATCTCCTTTTTGGATTAAAACAGATTGGAATAAACCCCTATTTTTCATTGATATTTTGGTACTTGGATTTGACTTTTTGTCTGACGTTAGGCCATTTTATTGCAAAGAACCTTTTCAATGGTGGACCCAACAGACTGAAAGTAACCCTTCTATTATATTTGTTACTCACTTGTCTGAGGAAGATATTCTGCTTTTTAGTCCTTGAATGACAGCAAACTGGCATCTGCCTGAGATACTTCTGGGGTGTCTGTCCTGCCCGTCATACTGACTTGAGCTTGGATACCTGTTTTCCTTGCTTCTTTTTATCTGGTCGAGGTTGTCTTCCCTTATGACTGAAGCCTAGGACCTCAGTTAGGCTGAAAGGACTTGGCAGCCTGCTGTTTAAAAGAAGGTCGAAAATTACGACTTCTGGTCTTAATCTTCCTAATGGTAAGCAGTTCTCCTACCTGTAGCTTCAGAAATTCTTTGATCTAATTCAGGACCAAACAAAAGAGAAAAGAAAAGGCAGACCTTCTAAGACTTTATTTTTTATTTTTTGTGTGCGTGTGTCCTGATGATGGGCAATTAACCCTGAAACTTTGTAGTAAAGCATCGGCGGTTTCTGCCTTACAAGCCCTGGAGTACTGCATTTTTTTCTTGTGGTCTGTGTTGAGGGGGCTAAGGTCCCCAGGGTAAGCACCCCGGCAGGTTATTAAAGTCTCCTTGATTTGAGTGCTGGTATTGTGGGAGAAAAAAAAAAAATTATATATATAATTTATTAAAAATAAAATTCATCCCACGATTTTAACCACAAAACTCTAACCGCCACTGCTAGACCTGAAATTAGACAACCAAGGATGCATCTAAATTGGCTTCTCCCAAGTAATCTGCTCCTTCTTTGAGTTGCTCTGCCAAAGAAAACACCTAGGACTGTCTGAATCCTTTATGGTAAAGTGTCAACCCACTTCTTCATAGCCTTTACTGCCCAGGCCGCCTGCTGCAGACAGTCCCTAGGCTTCAAGTAAGTAGAGGATTAGAGGCATCCATTACAGGATAGGTCAATAGACAGTTAGGGGGAAGCTGCAGTGGTGATTGGTAATAAATAATATTTATCACCAACTGTTATTTATATAGTGCACACATATTCTGCAGCGCTTCAGAGTATCTTACCCTTCACATCTGTCCCTGCTTACAATACACGCGCACACGTACGTACGCGCGCGCACACACACACACACACACACGTGTACGCACACGTAGCACGCACGCACGCACGTAAATTTTGTAAGAAGCCGATTAACCTACCAGTATATTTTTGGAGTGTGGGAGGAAACCGGAGGAAACCCATGCAGGGAGAATATACAAACTCCGCACAGTTAGGGCCGTAGTGGGAATCGAACCCATGACCTCAGTGATGTAAGGCAGTAACGCTAACCAATACGTCCAGCTATTTATTATTATTATTTCCTACCAGCACTTAATGAAAACTAATTGGAGGGGAGGGGCTTTATACCTTAGGTAGTTAACTCATTAAGTGCTGTCCCCCCAATTCTCACTATACCGCCATCGTCAAGAAGTGTTTCCCTGATGAAGGAAAGAGAAAATGAGTCTTTACCTTTTCTGTCATGCAGGATTTTGGGCTAGAGGCAGTTTAAAGAGAAGAGGGCCCACGTGCAGGTTCCGATCGGGCCCCCTGCTCTCTGGAAGTGCAGTAGACTGACAATGTGCCAGTCTATTGTGCATACACAGATCTCTGGGAACATGGCACAGCGTTCCTGGTATAGCTCTACTACGCATGCGCGAACCACCAGAAAATGGCATCAGTGGCCATTTTCCAAGTGATTTCTGCAGCCAGCAGCGGGCCGACGGAGGGTTAAGTATATTTTAGGCTGTCGTCTAGATCCATATGGGTGTGCGGTGTGTGGACCCACCTTGCACCCATTATAGATACGCCCCTGGTTGGGCACTGAAAGTGGGCAGAGAGCTGTTCAGGAATTGACAGAACAAATCAATCGTGTTGAGTGTCTCCTCTGTCATAAGGAACCACCCAGTTCGGTACTACCTGACCTGAGCATCCTCACAGGCACTGTATCTGCTTGTGTTCTGTCCTCCGTAGTCCCTGCACAAGGTTGTTTGATGTAGTGATTGTCCACAATCAAGTATGGGTATGTATTTTATTGGCTGTGATTGAATATTAAGTTTATCGTATGCGTTCTCAAGGCTGAAACAGAACAGTCAACAAAGAACCTAAAACTATAGCAATTTAGTTGCAGGCTAGTCAGTGGCATCGACCACATGTTGGATGCAGCAAGAACTACTGTGTCTTTGGTAAATGTATCTTGCTGCATAGGTTCTGTGCTACTAACTATCCATACCTGAAATATACAGTATGGTGAAGGCTTGAAGCACCTCATGTGGCCCATCGCTGTCCTATGTCCTGGATTCTGAGAGGCAATTTTTAACAAACCAGTCTCTTGATTTCTGATTCAGTATGCAGTGCTAAGGGTTCTTGCTGCTTTTACATGCCTGGTTCATTACGTTTCAAAGCACTGAGCTGGTGATTTGGGAAATTACATAATTTCCTGAATGAGACAGTCTAAACAACATTGTGAGGAAATTACTAGGTGGGTTGTGAGGTGCCTGTCTGGGCTTTTAATTGTGTCTTGCTCTTGCGTTGTGTATATTGCATAACTGTTTTTATGATAAAATTGGAATTCCTCAGTCTTTTCAGCTGCATTTCTGTTCGCGTTGCTGTACCAGTAGAAGGACAAACAGCTCTTGTTTTATTGATTGATTACACTATTTTGTGGTGAGTGCTTTAACTTTCTAAAAGACTACAATGTTTCTTCTGTGATGGTGTTTAAAATAATCACAGCGCTACTGTAGACTATTGTTTATTTAACTGCTTCCTATAATGTTTGGGTGTCTTTATTTTACATATCCTCCAGTTTTATATTAAATGACTATTGTACACCATCCTATCATCTGTTAGGCATAGGGTGAAGTACAGGAAACCTATTTGAATGCATGTGACTGTTTTACTATCTACAGAAAAACAAGCCTGTACCAGTACACCAAATGAGAGCCTTCCTTTGGCCACTTGTTGTAAATGGAATGGGATTTAAATACCGGCAGCTCAACAGCCGCCGGTTCAAATCCCGACCGTGAGAGATTCCGACCGGCATTGGTAAGTACCCTAACCCTTCCCTCCCAACCATCCCCCAGGGGTACGTAAACCTAACCCCACCCACCCCCGGTCTTAGTGTTATACTTGCCTGTCAGCGGACGATCGGGATGGTGGAGGTCGGTCCTCCGGCGTCGGTATTAAGATGGGCGTCAGCATTTCGACGCCTATCTTAAGTCCCTTGTAGTGCAGGTCCAGTCAGGATTTAGACCGGCGGCGTTGCGTCCGCTGGTCTATTAACTACGTCCCGTGGTAAATACTGATCTACAGGATATCAAGACTAGGGTGTTTATTTACTAAGCTTTGGGAGATAAGGTACCAGCCAATCAGCTCCTTTTATCACAGTTCACTTTATCTCCTGACACAGCTTAGTAAATAGACCCCTAGATCTCTGCCCTCTGGGAGCATCAGGTGTGATGCTAGTTGACCTGCCCTTTATTAAAAAGCTTTACATCACATTCATTACATTCTGGTTTAGCAAGATAAATACATGGCTTCCTGTTCCTGGGGCTTGTAGTTTCACATCTGGAGAGCCAAAGGTTGCCCAGGCATGCTGTAGTGAGTCTGTTCAGTTCCTGCAGTGCTAACCTTGTCAGTGCAAGCTATAAATTTGTTGTGTTGATCCACTGCACTCTCCATTACCAGGGTGCAGAGGGATGTGACAACATTGTTATAAGCAACTACAGTTTTACCCATCCGGCATGAGACTATGGCCCTCATTCAGAGGCGCTCTCAGGAAGCGAGCGCTCGTTCTGAATGAGGACGGCCACTTGTATGTTTGTTTAAGTGCGGCCTCCTGGTCGCTAGCTAAGCTGTGGGTTACCACCCTCAGCTTTAGCGGCCGACCAGGTTGATGGTCAAGACCATCGGGGCTTGTGACGAGACCCTAAGGTTGCAACTGCAAGCCCCAGGGAGGTTCCTGCCCTGATCTTTCTGCTGATGTCAGTGCGGCTGCTCACAAAATGGCGGGCGTTCCTTAAGGAACGCCTCTGTTTGTGAAACCACCCCCCCGCCACGCCTACAAAACGGGCCGAGCTGTCGATCAATATCGACAGCCGGCCCTTTTGTAGTGAGCTGCGGAGCGAGAGTTTCTATCTCGCTCCGGGGCTTGCGCACGCGCAGTGCGGCTGCTCGTGTGCAGGGCCTAAACATCGACCCGGTTGCGAGTGCTCAGTCTGAATGAGGACCAATATGTGCCCACCATGTAGCCTCATGACATCCCTTGTGTCTTCACTGCCTCATGCCCCCTCCCTCACGTATTTCATCCCCCTCTCCCTCCACTCTGGGGTGCTGTTTGGGAGTGGGCAGTGGGGTTATTTTTGTCACTGACTTTCTCCCACTTTCCCATCTGGGGCACAGTGCCCCCCCCCCCTTCCCCCACATAGACACCTGGTTGTCAATCCAAACTCATCGGACAGACCTTGCCCTCTCATCTCCTCTGTTGTGGGAGTGGTTAAGTTTTTTTATAATATGGTATCTGTATATATAATTTGAAATGTGATTTGTAAAGCATCAAGTTTAACCCGCTCACTGTGTACTCCCAATTTGAGCTAGACTGCATTAAACTAGCCCCATTCATCTTCTGCAGTGATGGGGTTAGTGCCCTCCACAAAATAACTTGCCTTGTCCCCACCTGTCCAGGAGACAAGTGGGGAGTCCTTGCAGCAGCTGTCTGTATTTAGACTGGGAGCTCTGCTTAAAAAATAAAGTGTGGGGGGGGGGGGATGGACGGGACTTAAGTCCCTCTATCTTCCCCACCATATAACATAAAACGATGGTATCGCCCCAACCTGGCTACAAATAATTAAGAGGCACACACTTTGGAAAGAGGGGGATTCTACTCTTAAAATGTTGGAAAACGTTCTGTATATGGGGGAATTGCACTACATGACCAATCACTGCCATAGTGACTGCTGCAACAGTGTGAGCACCCAAATGTAATACTGTGTACTGCTGGCTGATTTGACACTTTTATATCTATGCGCAACTGAGGGCCTGGTTCAGCAAGCATCGCAACCGCGATTACGCACGCAGTTGGACAATTGGTGCATGCATCGCAGTGCGTGAACCAGCCACTGCGATCGAGACTGCGATCGCAGTGACTATGCAGACCCATCTCAGAGTGACAGGAAGTGCCGTTTGGGGGGGAATCGGTATGATTAGCTGGCAGCTAAATAGCCGCCGGCTGAAATCCCGACAGTGGAAGACCGGGTGGATCAGAATGCCGGCAGTGGTGGGTAAGTAGGCTAACCTAATCCTCCCTAGGGGGTGCCTAACCCAGTGGTACCTAAACACCCCCCCCCCACACACACTTCCCCGGGGACTTTGCTGTTACTTACCCGTTTGGACGATCGGGATTCTGCTGCTTCGTGATGCCGCCGTCTGTACCCTGTTTACTGTCGGTATATCGGCGTCAGTATATTGCCGGGCAGTGGAATATTGACGCCCAGCATTCCGTCTGCCGGCAAAGTGATTGCATACTTTTTTTTTTTTTTTTTGGGTGGTTGGCGAAATGCAGGCAGTGCGTTTGAATGCCGTTGCATGGGCGCGCATAAACTATCCAGTGCGATGCAGCTTGAGTACTCACAGCGTGTGCTGAGGTTAGCAATTTCTGTGTAAAGTTAGAGCTTGTGCATGAGGCTACGATGGTACTCAATGTTACCGATTACTTTGCAGTCTTGCTAAACATTAGGGATGTGTAAGGCAAGGTGGGTGTCCTTATGTAGTGCTGCGACGGCATAGCGATCGCAATTGATTAGCATATCATCACAGTGAGGCTGCATGCGTAATCGCTATTGCATTCGCAGTTGCGATCCTTGCTGAATCGGGCCCCGAGTCTGTAAATGGAACTTGACGTGGAAAAAAGGCTGTGGCCACTGCATCATAGCACATGGCATGCTGACTGACTAATGTGCACACAGATATAGAAGTGGCTCATATCAAATTAATCAGTACCGTTTCCTAGTGCTGAATAACTGCATTGCGACTTAGGCACATATTTGGCGAAAGAAAAAACCCAGTGCTAGCAGTGTTGCATGGGACCAGGCATACCGAGGGGCTGTTTGGTGCGACTGCAGTAGAGAAGGGTGAGGACACATCTGTACCCCCTTAGTGAATAAATATTTAGAAATTGTCTCAAGTTTGTGTTTTTAGTATTGCAGGCTTTACATGCCAGTGTCTTAAATGACACCTACATTTTAACTTTTAAGCATCCTCTCTACCTTTTTCTAGCAGCATGCTGTTGACTGCCTGCTTTCTCTGATTTTAAATGATAGAAAGTGGATGCAAAGAGTCATCCATAAAAAAAAAAACCTGGATTCACTAATTTTGAGCTGAATTTAATCTAAACTCAGAAACCGAACTTCTGGCATCCCTATGTATAGATTCTCTCTCATACTAATTTTCTCCTACCTGTTTTCTTGGATGGCATAGTTCCACTTGCAATGCAACTGGCTTAGTATACTGAGAGGTTAGGAAACTAAACACAAAGGATAAAAGTAAACTAGAATTACTCGCCCTTTAAGGCCCCCATACACAGGGCAATTTTTCATACGATATGACTGTTTTTGACTGATCGTAACCTATCAACCTAACTAATCGTGTAAAAAATAAAATAAAATTGAGTTTTCTAAACAATTACGATGTCCCCACAGTTGTGTATCGGCCTCGTAGATCAAATGGTTTTGAAAGCTTTCGACCGAGTACAATGTGACACCTCTCCATACATCGGATCGTATGGTCATTTGTACAATCGTACCTTTTTCTAAACACATCGTACAGAGGGCCTGATTCAGAGCCGGACGCTCTGAACGAGCGCCCGCTCTGAATCAGGGCGTTTTTTTTTTTTTTTTTCAAAGCGGCCTTTTGGACGCTTGCATAGCTGTGGGTTACCACCCACAGCTTATGCAAGCGTCCATGATGATGGTCGCGATGGTCAAGACCATCGCGACCATCGGGCTTACGACGAGACCCTACAGTAGGGTCTCGGTGACCGCAAGCCCTGGAGTGATTTTGGCTCCATTCCCATGGGAATGCCTCCGTCTGGCAGCCACGCCCACCAAAGGGGGCGTGCTGTGATCACCATCGACGGCACGCCCCCTTTGGTGCGAGACCCATAATGACTGCTACCCCGTCGTTATTTGTGTCTCGCGCATGTGCCCGACGGAGCTCCCTACATCGTGCGCATGCGCACTAGGGCACCATCGACCTGCTTGCAAGCGCTCAGCACTCGCAAGCGGGTCTGAATCAGGCCCAGAATGTCAAAGGTAGAAATTTTAAGGGAAATCTTATGTGCCATCGGATCTGATACAAATCGCCCTGTGTATGGGGGACTTTAGACAAGTGGTTTGTGTTGGTGTTCCCCCCCCCCCCCCCCCTCTTCAAAGATATTTCCAATTTTAAGTCTCATCGATGCCATTCACACTTCTACAGATTTTCGTTATGCTGAATTTATTTTTAATGTCCCTCTTTATTAATTAATAATTCTATGTTTGAGTGTTTCTTAAATAGAAAAATCTATAAAATTGTCTGTTTTAAAACCTGTGTTTGTATTTTTCAGGTGTTTGTCAGTGTCTAAGGATCATGAAGAGGCTTTTCTTCGCTCTATTTACAGTGGTGTACTTGACCTCTGTGCAGTCTCAAATAACTCAAAAATATCTGGAGGAACTTGGGTCGGATATTGGAATCCAGGTGTTTAACCAGGTGGTGAAGACCAAGCCCCATGACAATGTCGTCATTTCTCCCCACGGAGTGGCCTCTGTGTTGGGCATGCTTCAGCTGGGAGCAGATGGCAAGACGAAAAAGCAGCTGACGACTGCAATGCGGTATAAAGTGAATGGTCCGTTTTTGTCTGCCTCTTGTAACTTTGAGGGTAGATGGGTTATAGGATGTATGCATCCAGTTGTTAAACTTCTACATATTGACAGGTACACTTTAGAGTAAGAGTAACCAATGTACAGAAATCACTGTTACATTGTTGTGAAGACCTGTCAACCTATCCAAAATACAGTGAAAGGGCTATTCTAAAATATGAAGGGAACTGATACAGCAGCATTCTGAGAGATTTAATGTGCGTTTTTTTGCGCATATTGTTGCTAATTTTTCCTTACACCTCTATGGGGTGTGAGCAAAGACTAGCCACCTATCCCGTATTGTATTAATCTTGAATCAGTCTGTAGTGCAGAAACAAAACTTCGATTCTCACACTTTTGGGGAATTCAATTAGCCGCGATAATCCGTTTTTGTGTGTTTTTAAAGTGCTTAAAAGTGACTTTTGTGCTGAAAAAATAAAAGTACTCTTCAATTAGCCTTTAAGTTAATGCGCAAAAATTCTTCATTGGTGTTAAAGAGATACTTTTCAGCACCTCCTGAGCAGGTGAAAAGTTGGGAAATCCTCCATATTTTAAGGTAAAAACATCGGAACTTGTTTCAGAAAAAGGGACACCCTCCTTAATGACCAATTGGGCAAAAAACATTTTTTAATTTGTAATTTTTGCGGTGAAATTTTTAAGATTGCAGGTAGGGGTTAGAGGTGTATTTTGATTTTTTTTTTTTTTTGTGGCTCAAAATTAAACCAATATATATTAGTGTATGCATTTTTATGCACCCCCAATTTAAGTAGATTTTTTTTTTTTTTTTTTAACAAAACTCTTGCTTTTTGTAGTTTTTTGACTGTCAAATGGCTGGTATATGCATTTTTTTTCAATGTAAGGATACCAACTACTTTTATTATGGCCACTAATAGACTACTATACTGTTATCCTATATAAGTTTTTGGTGTACAGACAAATTTCCTCATTTTCACCTATGCTTACCACGTGCAAAACACGAATTATTGCGCAAATGGCGAAAGACTACTTTTCAAATTAACTTGTGCGAAAAGTGAACGCACAAAGTTATCGCGGCTAATTGTGTTCCTTCCTTTGTTTCTCTTTCCTGATCAAGCTGTAAGTGTGGTCGTGTGTTTGGTTTTTTTTGCCTAACAAATAACTTTTCAGTCTAGAACTCGTATAATGGAATTAAATTCAAATCTGTCACATTTAAAACTGTCTTGCCAAAACCTAGATCTTCTGTAGGCAAAATGATTTCTCTTTTTCTGCACAGCGGTCTGTAAAATACTAAAGAAGAACAAAAAGGCACTAGTAGCAAAAAAGAATAAAGATATTGTCACGACAGCCAATGCTTTGTTTGCCAACAACGGGTTTAAAATGGAGGAAGCCTTTGTTAACAAGAATAAAGAAGTCTTTCACAGCCAAGTGAGAAGTGTTGATTTCCAGGACGCAAACACAGCCGCCTCGATGATCAACCAGTGGATAAAGAATGAAACAAATGGTAAGCATTACACAGATGTGCTAGGTTTACTAATATGAGCTTTTATGCAGGGAATATTTTAATATGGGAGAAGCGTGTATGAAATATAAGCAGTTTTTATTTTCACTTTTATTTTTTATAAATGGTATGTAACACTTATTTGCATAAAGCACTTTCCTTCTTGATTGTAAATTCTCTAAAGATTGGATTTGGATTCATGCTTGGCACAGTAGACTAGTGGAGGGGTTTTATTATTCAACTTGGCTTTCTCCAGTTTCCAAACGAATGCAGATTTTTATTGCCATATATTACCTGGTTATGTGTAGGTTTCTCTTTTCTTCCCTACATTTACTATATTGCACTTCTTTTTAGTGGATTTACTTTGTGTGTTTCATATATTACGTGGCATCATTATTTATATAGTTTGTTACACAATGTGTCCATAGGGATCCGCAAGGATACCATGTAGATATTATAATAGTTGGAGACCAGGCACAAAACAGTTAAAGCTTTGGCTCTCAGGAATCCTTGGGTCCTCCTCCATATATACCTAGCCATAGGCCTTCAGTTGTGTTTGGTGCGGCAGGATCAAGACACGCCTTTATAATAGGGGTCTGCTCTGGCAGTTCTAAGCTTTTATGTTTTTGGGTTGGCAGTACTAAGCGTCTGAATTAAGACGCATATACTGTGACTCAATCTACCTTTGCCGGGCCGCAACTGGGCTAGTGATTTTGGCGGGTCTCGGCTAAGCTTGCTAGCTGCAATGCTGCGACCTGGACTGCAACCGAATGCACGGAGATGTCGGGTAGGGCTTTTCCTCGCTTACGGGGAATCGCACGTCAGTCCTTGCTTCTGATGTTAGATGCCACTGCTGTCTGGGCCCGTCTGGGTTGCACCACTTACCCTCCACGTGTATGAGACTCATGGTCCACGTTCAGTGTGCCCTGTAGCTGTTGGTCTCAGGAGGGTTTGGGTCAGTCTCTCTGTACACCTCTCCCTTGGTTAAGGTATATAGTGCTCTATATCCTACCATTCCTTTTGTGTAGTTGATTTAGTCACTTGTAATTATATTACATATGCATTGTATGTGACTGTCTGCTAGCTGCTGTATCCAGTCTTATTTCTGTCTGTCAATTATAACAATCACTTTTTTTTTTTCTCTCCATCCTCTCTGGGTGGAGGTTTTACTTCATTCATTTTAGATTTTGTGAAGGCTGTCACATAACATTGCAATTATTTCCTTTACTGAACATGTCTAAAGATAAAGGGATACAGGAGGGGAAGCCCTCTGTGATGGTTTCATGTAAATCATGTATAACTTATTTGCCCCCTCCGGACATTAAGGAAGGTAAATGTGTTGTCGCCTGTGATAAAGAGCCACCTCACCAGTCCAGTTTTTCTGTTCCTGGACAAGTCTTCTTTGGTAGCCTTTGTCCCAGGTAATGAAGCAATTTGTGGATTGTATGTCTGCTCCCACTATGCCTCCTTGGATGGGGTGTCCACAGCATGCTATGTTTGCACAACCAATGCATTTTTCCTGGAAGGATGTTGATGGCCATTCTAGTCAGAGTATGGCACCATCTAATGTTGATAGCAGACCGGTAGTTACTAAGGCACCTAAAAAGCTAACTTGCGCTTATCAGTCTGCTCAACATATAAATAATAGTAATAATGTTATTTATATAGCGCTGTTCTCCTAAAGGACTCAAAGTGCTTTTTATTTACAGTACAAAATAAGCTTAAACAAGGGACATTAGTGAAATGCTTGGGTAAATAGGTGAGTCTTGAGTCAAAAATAGAAGCATTCTAGAGTGGAGGTCTCTCGAACTGTGCGGGGAAGTGAGTTCCAAAAGGATGGAGCCACAAAAGTGAAAGCTCGACCGCCCCCCCCCCCAGACTAATTCCGTGAGATTCTAGGTACTGTTAATAGTCCATCGTCAATGGATCGCAGTAATCGAGAGGGACTGTAAGGAATCAGAAGCTGCTTCAGGTAAACCAGAAAAAAACATATAGGAATTGCACTGCAATTAATCACTGTTTAATATGATTCCATATGGAATATCAAGGTATTATAATATCAGTAAAAAACACATAATAAAACCGAAAAATTAATAGATAATAATGGAAATATAGAAATCTACACATGTAGAATATTAGGAGACAGATATAACACAAATGGACATACACTGAGAAAAAGATATGTTTCAAAATGTAACCATGGTTAAATAACAATGTATCATCTCTAAAAAACAAAAAACAAAAAAAAAAAAACAGCTGATGGTTAAAATATGGACAGTTACTCTGTTCAGACAGATCGTAGGCCTCCTTGGCAAGGCAAAGTCTGTGGCAGGTTTAAATGTATTCCCTATATAGGGCAAACTACTCAATTTAGCACACTGGATAATCCCGCTAGTATAGGCATCAAATTGTATAAATGCACTCACGGTTGGTAGACAAGTCCTGAAAACACGGTGTGACCATTAGTCCCCGATGTTCGCTGTGAACTGGTGAACCTGCGCTGTTGATGAGCGCTTTTTTTTTTTTTTAAAAAATTAAATGTAATTTACTACATTTTAAGTAGAGATGTGCGTCGACCCTCGTGTTTTGGATTTGGATCTGAATCTGGCTTTGGATTTATTTTCTTTCGGTGTTTTTGTTTTCCTGTTTTGGTTTTGGATCTAGTGTTTGGATTTTTTTTTTTTTTAAGAAAAAAAAAAAAAATCCAATCACATAAAATGTGCTGTTTTTTTTTTTTTTTTTTTCCCCATCTAGTTAAAGGGCCAAAAGGTTGCATCCAGCTTGCTGGCTCAAAACTGATTTGATATAATTATTAATAAAGTTGAGGACTGTGCAAAGAAGATGGTTGGGATACTCTTGAGGATTGAAGGTATGGGCCTTCATAGAGGACAAGGAAGTTGACTGCTGGCGGCAGCTACAACATGTGGTTCTTGGCCTTGCTCTCCTGTCATGTGACAGCCCTCTATATTTTCTGTGGTCTTGAAGCAGTGTCACAAGCACCAATAGTGTAGCCAAGGTGTGGTTACAAAATTCACACACGTGCAGTCGTGCGCACACAGAAAAAAAATATACAAAGGACACTTTTTTTTTTTTTTTTTTTTTTTTTCGGTTCCAGAACTTGGGCCCAGAGCAGATTGGTGATGACTGGAGTCGGGCAGCACTAGGTTGCGTTGCCGACTTGCTATATCTTGTGCGGCTAAGTCTAACACGCACAGACACAGACCATTATTAGAAAAAAAAAATTTGATTTTCATTTTTTTTTTTTCAGCTCCAGAACTTTGGCCCAGAGCCCAGATTGATCCCGATTGGAGTCAGGCAGCACTAGGTTGCTGGCTGGATCTTGTGCAGTACTGCGGTTAAACCTAACACGCACACAGACACAGAAAAATATAAAAGGCACTTTTATTTTTTATTTTTTTTTGAACAGCCCAGGACACAGTAGACAGCCCAGATGGATCAGCAACTGCCCAGATGGACACAGCAGACAGCACAGTGACAGCTGTCACAACACCAGCCCAGGACACAGCAGACAGCACCAACACCTCTCCCAGCCCTACACTACCCACCCTCCCTGTTCAGTCTCCACACCCGGAGTGAAATGGCGTCCGTCGCGTGGTCCCTTTATATACTACATTGATCTGTGAGATTTCGTCTCTGTGGTTTTGCCTCAATTTGAGAGATCTGAGTAAGGCGGGAACATCAGAGCCGGCTTTGATCCGACTCTGATCTGCTAAATTCAGGTGGTTCGGATCTCTGGAAACCGAACCTGCTCATCTCTAATTTTAAGTGGTCTTCCAAATAAATGGAGAATAAAAACCTAAGCATTTCAGATATTCTGGGTACTGGTATGGCTGGGGACAGGTCTTTAAGATGCATACTATGACTGGCCTGCAGAAAAACAGGGGACCACACCCACGACTGCTGGCCTTTCCCAGGTTATTCGTTTATGGATCTGCTGGGGCCTAAAATCTCTATGGTAATGTGGAGATTCCCAGCAACGGAAAAGTAAGGAACTGTATGATGATGGCTGCAATGTTTCAAGTACAGATGTGTGAGGACCTCTCTAAGGTACAGCCAATGAGATTGCTAGACTCTTCAGCGAGGTTGCTGCTATTTCAGGGAGTCTCCCTGACATTCAGGGAGAGTTGGCAAGTCTGTATTATACACTGGGTAATTTAGGTGTGTGCTGGTTGGATAAGGGATCCCTGCTCAGTAATCACACAGGAGGCCAGGGACATCTATCATTGCCATTGGATGCAATTCGTTGTAAATGTTTTCAATAGTTTTGGCTTTGCCTTTTTAACATATTCTTATGTAAATCAGGATTCTGATGCCATTTACATTTGACTGAATACTGTTAATAGACAACATGTCAAAACTCTGCTTTCTCCGCTACATTATCTCTTCCTCATGTAGGGGTCTATTTACTAAGCAGTGTTAGGAGACAGAGTGAAAAGTGATAAGAAAGTGATAAGGTGCCAGCCAATCAGCTCCCAACTAACACTGCTTAGTAAATAGACCCCGTAACCTCTAAGGGTTTAAAAATTGAGGGCTGTTCCTCCATATGCCAGATTGATTTTCCTGCAGTTGCATTGTATATGGTGAGATTTAGCGAACCTTAGCCGATTGGTTGCTACTTTCTCTAACTGCCGTTTTGCAGGCTGTTTGTTTGAAAAATGACAGATGCTGATTTGGTTGGTACTTTTATCTCTAAGGTTTGATGCATCTCCCCAATAGTTGTCATCTAATCAGTCAATGTGGCTCTGGGCCTAAATTAAAAAAAAATTAACTGATTGTTTTTTTCTAATCAAAGAAAAGCTGGACATATTCATGTTAACTTAAAGTTGGATGCAGTCCAGACTACAAATGGATGATGTGAGCTTGTGTCTAGTTATTAAAAACAAGGGTTTCATATAGTCCTCCTCTTCTTCCTCTTCTTCTTCTTGTTTTTTTTACTGTATTATACTTCCCATATGCAAGGAGAAATAAATGGGGTATTCTGGCTGTGGCTAACCTTCATGTACTACATTTTTGTTTTTAAATATGTATTTCTTGCATATCTTTTATAGGCATGATCGAGACCCTACTCTCGCCTGAGTTGTTGGCCGGCTCAATGACGCGCATGGTCGTAGTAAATGCACTGTATTTTAAGGGTCTCTGGAAATCTCGTTTCCAGCCAGAAAACACAAAAAAACGCACTTTCCATGGTCCAGATGGCAAGAACTACCAGGTCCCAATGCTGGCCCAACTTTCTTTGTTCAGGAGTGGTAAGTATTCCGTTTCTGATATAAATAATTGAATGTGTAGGTTACTTTTTTTTTTTTTTTTTTTTGCTGAAGGTTTTTCATGCAAGTTCTATAGATATCAATGGGGGTTACTTCATAATTGGAATAAATGTGGGCATATCAAAGGCTTTGCCAAAGTTGAGATCGGACTTCTTCCCTACAGCCTTATAATTGAAAACCTTTTATCTGTCACTCCTCAATACCTAGATTTTGTTTTGTACAACACATGGCCTTCATGAGGTATATGCCTTGTGCATGACTAGCCTGCAGATGTGCCCATAATGAAGCCTGCTTGGAGAAATATGTGCAGCCATGTATTTCCATTAATCTTTCAGCACTGGAAGCAGTGATACAATTTAAAATATTGTTATTGATGTGTGTTTTGTATAAGCTATTAACATCTCTTCCTTGGCAATAGTTGTTTGCACATCACCCACAAACTGTTCAGGCTCTAGAATAAATCAATATAGCGGAAGAAACCCTTCGCCTGCTTGATCACGTATTATCTCGATTGCCTCACTACAGCATATGAGTGGTTCAGTATAGAGCTGCTGATTGCTATATTAATTCCAAGCTTTAATAGGATACCAGACTCTGTGGGTCCCACAGTTACACCATATACCGCACAGATGTTGTACACTTAATAATATTCATAGAAATGTTTGACATGAATAAAAATCTTTCTCAGAGTTGAGCGCCCATAGCCTTCATTCTTGAAGCAGACAGCACACGGTCACCTAAGGCCACCTATGAGAAAGTAAATTCAAACACTCAACGGTTTTCCTTTATGTCAAACATATTGGGAGCTCCAAATTGCATGGAATTGCATTGAAACCTGTGGTAGTTTAACAGGCCAAGGGCTACTGATTGGTTTACAGCTGATATTTAAAAAGGCAGTGCTTTTACTAGATGTGCTTTGCTAGTAAAAGCATTTCCCTTTTAAATATCTGGCATAAACACTAATCAGGAGTGTTGGGTTTTACAATCCTGCGCTTTGTAATTAAACCCCATAGGTAAAATATATATTTAAATATATAGGCACAATGCTTGTTCTGTGATTGCATGCAGTTCAATGCTACAAATGATTAAATGTTGGAGAAGGTGTACATTATATTATAACGCATTGCTGTATTTTTTTTTTTTTTTTTTAATTCAGGCTCTGCAAGTACACCCAGTGGTCTGTGGTACAATGTAATAGAGCTACCCTACCATGGAGAAAGTGTAAGTATGTTGGTGGCCGTACCCACGGATGAAAGCACACCCCTCCATGCGATCATTCCGCACATTAGTACAAAAACCCTGCAAAGTTGGATGACTATGGCACCCAAGAGAGTCCAGCTGATTTTACCCAAGTAAGCTACAGTCTCACATTATTTTTATTTATTATTTTTATTTTTTTTATTTTGTAATTTCTACAGTTCTATTTCCAGGCATCCTTACGTAAATATTTTTGGTATACTATTCTTCATAGAATAAAAAATAAAAGCAGTAACCAAAATGTAGCAAAATTACTGTATGGACTAAAGTGTTTTTGTGTGTCGGACGTTGTAGGCTTTTTGCCTTTTCTGTATTAGAGGATTATTGCAGGGCACAATGCACTAATGTTTTCCAGATAATTTAGCATGGTGATTACTGCTTTTTTGTTTTGTGCATTTAATGGTTTTTAGTGTATAGCGGAGGGGTACAGAAAAGATGGCGGATGCTGTATATTATATACAGATGGATAAGTTTATTATTATTCATGTGAAATGTACCTATGCAGGTTCACCGTGGAGGCTGAAGCTAATCTGAAGGAACCTCTTAAAAACCTTGGCATTACGGATATGTTTGACTCCTCTAAGGCCAACTTCACAAAGATAACCAGTAAGTCTGAGCGACATTGCCTAAATCTTTCTGGTATCTAATTTTCAGATAACATGCTATATACTGTATGTAAGAATTGTCCTCTCATTTTGTATAAAGGACTAGGGCTGCCTGGCCCACTGAAGAATGAGACCTTTCACAAATGATTGCAGTTGAATAACCCCCTCTAGGACCGTTTACCGAACTACAACATACTGCTGTTAAGTGGGGTATAGAAGATATCAACACATCTATGTGGATAACTTTTATACCTCAAAATCATTTTATTCCCAAACTATTATGCTGCTACTGTAGCTGGCTGGGTAAGGCTAGGAGGACGTTTGAAGAGGGTGCAGAAATGCTGTTTGAATAGACGTCCTCCCTTTACATACCAGAACAGTAACTCGTCAAAAGAATTCAGTGTTGGTCAATGGCACTACGATAATATTTAGGACTCAGAACTTTCTATGTTCTGCTACATTAGCGGTGCCATCATCTGCTACCTGACTGCAGTGAATTAGCTCTGCGGTCTGATTTGCAGTGCATTACTTAATGAACCTCTACCATTATAAAAAGCTTATTCATCCCAGAAACTAACAAAAGGTAAAAATCCGGATCGGGTGATCCACAAATGTTTTCAAGCAGTTTTTTCAGAAAACCTCTATAGCTCAAGATGGCACAGAAGAAACTGGAGGCATTGGGAATGGCAAAGGCTGCGGATGGTGCTGTGCAGCCCCCTCAGCATACCACACCCCCTGAGAATGCTCAGAAGGCGGGCTACCAATGCTGCAGTCAGATGTCACTGAAGGGGATTGCCTCACACGGGTTGGAAAGACAGGAGTATGGACCGCACAGTGTCTTCTCTGCAACAACTGGACCCTACAATACAAAATAATGTTTTTCAATGTATCTACTGTAGATGATCTAGAGAACCACAACCTGCTGATATGTACAGTATACTGGAGACCATTGGCTCTGGAGAACTGTTAGTAAGGTTCATGTTGAACACACTGTACCGAACGAGCAAAAATAAACTATACACCCATGGCACTAGGCCCTAGTAGCGAAAATTCAGATATGCATCCTAGATGTCCTATGACACGTGCATGGAAATGTATGTAAAGTGGGAGAAGCAATACTGCCTCAAATATCTGACCACCTTCAAGGTTCACTATGTGACTTTACTCCACTCTCATGGGTGATTTTTTTCTGCTCAATCTACCATTTATCGAGGGAGACTTTCATTCCACCAAGGAACATACAATGATAAAATGATGATGCGACCCCATCTAAAGCTTCACGCTCCTTCCTGATCCTCAATATCTCTGCCACTCAGACTTGTTATACTGGACATCACTGCTATCCACCCTTACCATGGCAGGCAAGCTGGAACAAGCCCAGAAGTCACATTGGGTCTGCGTAACATAGAGCAAGTAATTGTGTACCTGGACAAACCATGTAGTAATGCAAGGAGGGTAAGTACTGGCTGATTTTGCATGTAGCCCACAAATGCTGGACAACTTTATTTTTATACTGCAATGTAGGTTTCAATTTGGACACAACCCTCCCTAATCTAAATCTCTAAATCAGTTCAGCATGGTTTTACCAGGATGCATTGTTACTTGCCCTTTCTTACTCTATTCCCAAATTTGAATCAGGCCCATCATACCCAATGGCGTATTTGTGCTACTTCATGGTCTGAATTAAATTGCCAACGCAAATAAAGTGTGTGTGTATATGTGTGTATATATATATATATATATATATATATATATATATATTTTTTCTTCTTCTTTGCATTTACTACTTCATTGTCAGCAAAGTAGACCAGCTCGGCAGCTGCAAACACAAGCTGTCACAAGACGTTGGTGGGGATACACACTACTAAAGTGTCTTAACGGTTACTTGGCTACCAGCTTACCATAAATCTTATTGCACTCCCCTTGGATCTGATTGGTCATCTGTTACTTTTGGTGTGGACATAAGATGTTTTGGGGTCATTGAGCACACCTGCTAGTCTGCAAATACATAGTGACACATGACAGGGATAGCCCATTTTCTATTGATGCTAGACCTTATGGTCCTCATAAGGAATGACTGTTACATGCCTAAAATCAAGGAAATAAAGATGGGATGAACAAAATATAAAATAGCACTATAATACACAATGGCACACTACACCAATATACAGTATTGAGCGCTCAACCCAATCAGTGGATCAATGCCGCCACTCTAAATGCATCTATGCTAAAATGCTGCACTTGAGGCCCAGGGCAAAGGTACTGTAATACAATGCATATACTTCTGCATTGTTGTAGTCTTGCCTTGATAGGTCTCCACTTTTCCCATACAGAGTTCTCCACATTTGCGATCAAATACTATTGTGGGTTAGAGTAAATCTGGATGTTTTAACCACAAGTCACACTATCTCGACTGATGGCAGAATCCATCATCCATGCCATACTTTAGCCCACTCAAAAAATAGTGAATAACTAAGATTGGGCTGCAGGTAAAAGCCCATATGTACTGTAATTTCCCCCTGAAAAGATACATTTCTAATCGGCTGGGAGCTTCAGCTGTTTAGAGGTCGGTCACACTTCGATTCATGTACTCTGGCGCCACCTAATGTCTAAGACCGATACAGCAGTTTTGATCACCCCTTTTACTATAGGAAATGTCACACTATGAAATGCTATTACATTTTCTGTTGGGAAAAATATACATTTATCGAAATTGCTCCCGACCTACATTTTAATACCTTAAGATTTTCTGTTGATAAATTTTAATTTGATTGCGGGGAGTGCGACTCCCTTCCCTGTTAACTATAATAGAACTTATAAT
This sequence comes from Taudactylus pleione, assembly GCA_031769625.1. NCBI lineage: Eukaryota > Metazoa > Chordata > Amphibia > Anura > Myobatrachidae > Taudactylus > Taudactylus pleione. The sequence continues at coordinate 13,098,120 of JAUIMM010000119.1, forward strand.
ACAGCCAGAGCTCCTGCTTTTGTTAGAAAATACAATGCAGAGGATTTATACTTTAGTGATGCAGGAAAGCTTAGAAGTTTGTTTTTATAGCAGAAAATGTATTCTCTTACAAATAATTATTGGAGGCTATCAATTAATGGCACAAATAAGGTACAAGGTTACTTAACACTACTAAGATTAGTTGTCTTTAATTTGTGTAAAAAGTGTCTTAACACTGCAGAATATATTGGTGGAGATCTCGACTATATTATATTCCTATTCTATTGGTTTCTTCTTTCCTGTAATAACGCACAGTGGTTTTGTTCCTATTATCAGGATCCGAACAACTTCATGTTTCTCATATGCTGCAAAAATCTAAAATAGAAGTGAAGGAGGATGGTACCAAGGCATCCGCAGCCACTGGTAAGATTCCTGTAACCCTCTAACCTGGGTTTTGGGCTGATCATTCTAGCAGACCTGTCCATTTTGAAAACGTATCTAATAAATTTGTGTCATTCTAGCACCGTTTGAGTAATGCACAGAAAATATCAGCTTTGCTTTCTGTGTCACAGATTCTCACTTGTATAACAGTTGTTCAGTGTCTCCAATATTGTACTATACTGGTTACCTAGCGTATCCATAAATATGAATAACCATTGAATGGGTTTCAGCACTTTTTCATGTACATGATTTCCACAGGGTGTGGTATAAAAGATCGACTGGTAGTAGGTCAACAATCTATAGGTCGGCACCAGATGGTTGCCTGGGTCAAAAGGTCGACACTGCAAAAGGTTGTCTGGGACAAACTGTTGACAGGGACAAATGGCGGACACACAAATGGCAATTTTTATTTTAAGTCTAACCCTCCCCCAAGTGCCTAAACCTAACCATAGCCCAACCCTCCCCCTGGCGCCTAAGTATAACCGTCCCCTCCAGCAGCCTAACTCTAACACTCCAACAAATGCATAGGTGTCTTTATAATGGGCAGGGGCACCGAGAGGGGGGGGGCGGGTACTAATTACCGCTCCCACTCCCCCCCCTGACCATTACATCACGGCTACTAAGTAGCCGTCACAGCAGTCTTCTATGCCTGTGGGGGGAGCGACCAAGCTGATCGCGCCCCTCACTGGTTATGCGCCGGGCTGAGGGGGCTCACCGCTTAGCGGCGCTGCAAAACTGTTTTTTTTTTTTTACTGAAGGGGGCGTGGCCTAACATCCCGTGATTAGGCCATGCCCCCTTTACCTGGGCCCGTCTCTTGGCGGGCCTGATAATGGGTGCAAGGTGTATGGGGCCCCTGGGTCCAGCGGGACCCATACCGCACACCCTGCACCCATAATTAATAAAACTTACCTTTCCGCAGACTGGTGCTGCAGAGCAGCAAAAAATCACTGGGAAAATGTCTGCCACAATTTTCACGGTGACCTGTGCAGAAAAGATGTCCCCGGGAAAAAGGCGCTGGCGCCATTTTCCCAGAGATCCGGGTAGTAGATTCTGGCCAGAATCTACCGGGCTTGGTGTGCTGACAGAGGGGGCCCAAACTGAGGCTTAAAACAGACCCCCCTCCTCTCTTAAAACGCCCCTGTCCTAACCCTAAAAATGTTGATTAAATCAACCATATCGGTGCATCGAGCATTCGAACCTGTTGCCATTTTGTCAGTTGACCTATTGTACCTGTTAATCTATTGCCTGTTGACCTATAAATTGTAGACCTTCTTACTGTTGACCTGTCATCCGGATAACATTTCCACAATACATTAAACATCAGACTGAAGTGGACTCTGTATTAAGACTGGTCAAGAAAAAAAATCTATATATAATAAATATAAAATATAGATATATATCGGGCATTCATCAAGAAAGTCACCTGGGCAGCAGTAAACTAGTCTTGCAGCTCGCCAGGCCAGTTAGATGGCAGGGAGCACATGCGCGGGTTGGCTTAACTTCCGCCGCATACTCACTGGGACTGGAAGTTCTAAATAATAATAAACATTTGCACAGAAAATATTTAAGTGAATCCTTGCAGCCTGTCCCTGGTAAGTTCTCACTTACGATAACCAGAAGGGTGCTTTGGTAAATGGGCAAAAGCATTAAATGTCCAGCTTTTGCAGGATTTAGTGTTTGAGCCTTCGATCATGAGAACACATAATCCTAAAACAAAAATTTTAAGGTAGTTGTCCATTAAAAGCATTGCTCATAAACAAATGTAATAAAATTCCAATGTCTTGTATCATTTAAAAAATAAGCATGGAATTTATAGATCTAGTGGTGATTCAGGGGAACAAGTATCTCACATTTTTATTTGTGCTTCAATACCTGTTTTAATGCAATTACAATTAATTTGGCTATACAGTATTCTCCTTATAGTACATTTGCCTTACACCATTTAAAGAAGGTTGTATGTGGCTATTCCAAGGCTAGGTGTTTAGACTTCAATGATGATTGGTATGTGTATTATAATAATGATGGCTGGGACAGTCACCTGGGATCCAGTGTTTCAGCACCCTAATTGCCTAATCATCACCTCCCCCAAATGTAACAGTACAGTAAGCCAAAATGCCATGCTATATTTTGAAGTCATTCTATAAGTAATAATGTAAACGTGCCCCTAGATTGAGGGATTAGTACAGTGAGTTTGGCAAGTCCCTCTGCAGTGACTGTGCGCCAGACAGTGGTGACTCCAGAGGTTGGGCTGCAGCTCAGTACAAAATTCAAATCTGGACTAAACGCTGCCAAACATCGCCGGCCGGGACTCGCTGGCAGTTGGTGTGGCTCCCCTATTTGAACTTTGGCCTGTCACTCACTCAGCACAGTCATTGCGGAGGGACTCTCCGAACTCCCTGTAGATGGTAGGATAAACCCAATCAGTTTGTGTGTGTATATGTATATTACGAAAAGGAATATGCCCGCGCTCTGTTTTACCCATATCATACATGGTACCAGCAGCGTGGCAATACTATTGCCATAAATGTATACAAAACAGAAAAACTTTTGCTATCAGCGCTAACAATAATATACTGCAAATCTATATGTGTAGCAAATAAAAGGGGATTTTATCATTCTTTGATCAAAGCATTTAAGCCTGCAGCCCAGCATCAATGGACCCCTTGTTTTTCTGCAGGTCCCTACACTAGCGTATATGCCCAGCACACCATTACATTGCAGTTAAAATGTACTCACCTCCCAGATAGAGGGACACATCTATACATGTACAGCCCATAGAATACATCAGAATCTGCTGGATAATTTATGAGCTTGCTTAAAAATCCAAAGGTTTCCTTAATTATTACTCGCAGTTCTTCGGCAAGCAATTGCTATCTCTACACTTGTAAAACACTTTGTAATGTAGGCTAATGAAGTTTAGTGATGGCCGATTGGTTACAGTATGTAAATTGAAAGCTGACCGTTTCTGCTCCGCCTCCAAAGATAAAAGTAAATCTGGTTTCTTTGTAATTTTCAGCTGCAATTTTGATAGCAAGATCTTCTCCTCCCTGGTTTATAGTGGACAGACCATTTTTGTTTTTCATCAGGCATAATCCAACAGGTATGTATTTGTGTGTTTTGTTTTTATTGGACAATGTATTAAGTTTTTATAGTTTATTAAAACTGTAGGCTAAAACAGATTAACATCTATGGGACTGATTCAGTTAAACAAATGGTTCCATTGTAGCCTTGTGCGTTTATTGTCGGGATATTTACGACAATAAACATCACTCATTTTACTCACGTTATTAAGCAGTGTTTGATCTACTGTAGGTGCCAGAAATGTGTGCAGAAGAGCAGTGCCCGAGGCTACAAAGAACCTTGGGGCAGATGTACTATAGTGGCACTTGTCTCGCTCCTATAGCTCTTCCTGCTTCGCCTCTTGTCGAGGCAAAGCAGGAGGCAATAATGCAGAGATGTATTACCAATTCACCCACCGTAGTGAGGGAGAGAAACTCTGCCTTCGGGAATCCATACAAAACCCTCGGCACATCAGACTAGTGCTACTGCGCTCTCTTACCTCCTACACAAGATCTTGCAAGTACTCATGCGCAGCCTAAGGCCTCCACCGAAGCCATCGCAGGTTAGCAAACATACCGGTAGGGTAATCCTGCCAATATGTGAAAACGATAATTCACAAAAATACGCTTATTTTTAAGAACATTTTAATTATTTTCTCTCGCCATACAATATTATGGTGAAGGCAAAATTGTTAGATGTTTTCAGATTACATAAATTATTTTTCTCTACATTACCTGCTTTCAGACTTTTTGTGGTTCAAAGGAAGTGTTGAATAGCGCTGGTTATAGCACATTTGGGGCATGATTCAGACTGTTTGCGTACAAGTCCAATGGGTGGACTGCGCATGTGCTGCGATGCCACTGACCCTGGTCGCAGTGCCCTAGGCACCGCAGCCTAATTGCCCACCGTCAAACTACCACAGCCAGTCAATGGACAGCGATTGGGACGCAGATTGCATGGCCCCGGCAGATGAATCAGTTTCACATTCTAAATAAGCTTAGACTTAGGTGGACAATGACCTCGAATGCTCGGACCTGGTGCGTTGTAGTTGCATCATGTTGCAACAAAGATGCATTTTCAGGCGAAAGATGCCCAGCACTAGAAGAGTCGCATGGGACCTGGCGGTGCCAAGAGGGGTTGTTTAGTGTGACTGTAGCAAGAGTGTATAAGGAAGGACACATCTTATGGCCCCAGTCTAGTCTAATGGCTGCTGTCAATAGAATATTTCACCATGGCCCTGATTTGGAGATGGATGCAAATGCCATCATGACTGCAATTCCATATGCTGTGTGAAAATATCGCAGCCGCCTTGCAAATCCAAATGACTGCGTACAAAGACGAAGATCAGTTGATAATCTGCTTTCTAAGTAACACTGTGGTTGTGCAAAAATGTATGTTGGAACTGAGATACCGGAGCCATAATAACTACGTACAAGATCAGTTGTGGGCAGACACACACCACAGAAAATGGTATTGATGCACCTGCGTTTGAGTCACTACCTCCCTGTTGCCTCCTAAAAACGGTTTCTGCCTTTCAATCAGTTTGCAAATAAATCCTCACTTCAAGTGGCATTGGTAATAAAGCTCCACGCATGCGCAGTGCAACTCCGATGCCTGCGCAGATTAACAATAATTGCTCACCTGTGTAATCATCGGAACACAGCGAACGGATCTGAATCAGGCCCTCTAAGATGTATACTCTCGCTGCTGCCGATGGTATGCAGTGTGCCCATGTGCATGCCTTAGCGAAGTTCACAATGCATTCGCTCGCTGCACATAGACAGCCCAACAGAGTGAGTGACAGGGGAAGCCGTTTGTAGGTGGTAACAGGGGCTGGCCATTAAAAATGGGGGAATGGAGGTGCAAATGCAGGCGTGCCTGAGCATCTCAACGGCATTTTCGAGGTGTGCATAAGTAAGACAGCATTACAGTACATGTCACCTGGCTGGTTTTTAAACTGAAGTGCTCACGGCAGGGTATGGTCAACCTCAAGTGCTGCGATAGCATCCGATGTACCGATGGTTGCATACACTTCCTGGACATGACGTGCACAAGTGGGCATCTTAAAACAGGCTGGTGGGTGTCTGCATACACTGATCGCTCTCTAAGAAACACTGGGCCTGCTAATGCATTGCTGTGCGATAGCACTGCCTACGCAATTTGCATACACATGGTGCGACCGGCTCTGAATCAGGCCCAGAGATCCTAGGTGCTGGGTGGAAATATTTTTCTGAATTCTCCTAAGAGCAGCTGTCTATGGGCAGCCAACCCAAATAACAAGAAATATTTTTAGAAAACACAGCGTTATAGTGGTGAAGTAAACACAATTGTTTTCTTATTTATCCAACAATTTGTTTATGCGTATAAAAAATTTCTATAACATGTCATAGAGATCTATATAAAACAATCATTACACATATACTATAAATATTATCCTTCACGGAGCAATTTTATCAATCAAAACCTTTTATCATTTTTGTATATAATATAGGATTTATTTCGGACTAAGGATAATCGCATACTGATTGTGTAGTTAATCAGAATGACAACAGTATTTGTTGTATTGTTTCGGTGCAAACTTTAAATGAGACGCATCCATTTCACACGGATTTCCTGAGATTGTTTACACCATTAATGGAATCCGGTTCTCCAGTCAGTGCTCAGGTCTCTGCTCTAATATTGTGGAGTGTTCCTCTCCCTCATTAGGTATATTCACTGCTTGTATCTACCAGTTCGGGCTCCAGTGAAAGCACATACCACTATCACTATACCGCTGTCTTGTCCGTGTTTGATAGAAAACGGTGGAGCCGGCGTGTGTCTTGCCAAGCAGGGCTCCGGTGATGGCACACACCGCTGTTCTCCAGACGCTGTCTCAGTCCAACACACTATAATAATAATAATAATGCTGTATTGAATATCAGTAGTTGCAAGAATTTCCAAGTAGTTGTCACAATGTATTTGCGGTTTGTAATTCTGATGCAATGACTGGAACGTGCACAAAAGGATAAATCAGTTCTCGAGCTATTAAAGCTCAGTATAATACCTTCTGATGCATTTCTTCTGGCCCAGCTGGATTTTTTCAAAGGAAATTGGTACATTGCTACAGAATTACAAACAGCAAATACATTGTGACAACTACTTGGAAATTATTGCAATTACTGCTATTGAATACAGCATTATTAGTGTGTGTTAGACCATGGACTGAGACTGCGTCTGGAGAACAGCGGTGGGTGCCATCACCGAAGCCCTGCTTGGCGGGAGAAGGACACTCCACAATATTAGAGCAGAGACCTGAGCACTGACTGGAGAACTGGATTCCATTAATGGTGTAAATATAATCTCAGGAAATTCGTGTGAAATGGATGCGTCTCCCTTAAAGTTTGCACCGAAACAATATAACAAATACTGTTGTCATTCTGATTAACTACACAATCCTTATGCGATTTATTCTTTGTCCATAATATAGGACTTATTTGGGACTGAGAAATAATCCTAAAAGGTTTTGAATAAATTGCTCCGTGAAGGATAATATTTATAGTATATATGTGTAATGATTTGTCTTTTAAAATATCTACACACGAGCAGTGAATATACCTAATGAGGGAGAAGGACACTCCACAATATTAGAGCAGAGACCTGAGCACTGACTGGGGAACCGGATTCCATTAATGGTGTAAACAATCTCAGGCCCCATGTCACACAGTCCACATTTCAAGCTGGTTCTATGAACATAATAAATAATGAGATCAGAGTGTGAATGTCCTGCAGTCCCAGATATTAATCCAATAGAGCACCTTTGTGATATGGGGAGATGTACAACTGATAAACCCATCACGTAGTTGCTATGGATTTGTGTCAACATGGACCAGAAGTCTTGATTCAGTCTGCATACACAAGATTGTTCTTTATATACAATTAGTAGCGTATAGATGACTGCACTATTCTAACCATCTATATAGAAATAATGATAATGATGACTTCTGACAGACCAAATTTAGGTTGCTGTAGTAAGCAGACCCTAGTTCTTGTGCGACTTTACTGTACAGACTCCAGATGTCTGGAGACTCTCTCATCCTAATCTCTGATGAGGAGTGAGATCTGAGGTTGACCCATCTGAATTACTTAACTCTCTGGTCTCTTGATGCAGCATTCCCACACTCTGATTGTTGAATGGCTGGAACTAGCCACCAGTGTGTGGAGATGGCCATCACTGATTGGTGAACTTTGAGCATCATTTCACAATCGGCATGTTCAGAGATGTCCTACTGGACATGACAAAAGCAGGCAGAGTGGCTGCGCACTGGACCCCATCCAACGTGTGCATGAACTGTATTTGTGTGGTCAGAGCCATAGTCTAGGCTTACAAAACACGTACATGCAATATGCAGCCACATGCAACTGGACCCAAAGGTTACAATTGTACTGGCCTGGGAGTTTGAAGGCTGCAGTTTATAAGGAAGAACTGAAATGCAACTATGGAACAGTCTCGCAGCAGTCCTACAAGGATCTCTTATGGTAAAAAAATGCGCACAAAATAGAGCAGACTTATGGTGTGTACACACGTAGCGATTTAAAAGAACGATTTGAACGATATCGATATCTTTCAAATTCTTTTAAATGGACCCTACCAACTTACCATCGATCACCGATGCGCGGCCACGTATGGATGATGTCGATATCAGCCGTGCATGCTGGTCAACTTACTCGATATCGAGCAAGTTACTATAGGGACCCGCGATCAAAGATCTCGGGTCGCTATAGTTATCAGTAAATTGGTAGTGTGCTGGATGATTGATATTTATCATTCAGCATACCAGTGAGGGTGCATTACTATCTGCCAGCGACGACATATCGCTGGCAGATTGCTACTTGTGTACGCACCTTTAGTGGATCTGGTGTTTCCCCCCCCCACCAGCAGAATATAACCCATTCTATTAAGTTAAGAACATTGCTTAGAAAAACTGTTCTTTCGGATTGTGAGGAGATTGTACGTCTGTCTGACAGAGCTGGATTAAGGCTTGTGGGGGCCCAGGGGCAACTGAGTTGTGGTGGCCCCCACCAATAAACTTCCAAACCCACAATAAAATTGACACCCCATCCATAGAATTGACAATCTCCCTGCCTGAAGTCCGCCTGCCCACCGCTACTACTATGCCCCTTACTGCCTTGCCTTGATTGCACTAACTGGCAGCCGACGTCATGCAAGGTAATATACTCTGATGCTGACTGGAGCAGTCCAGGTCAGGGCAATATTTGCTGCAGTGTTGGGAACCCCCATGTGTGGGGGGGCCCTGGGCATTACCCCTGCACCCCCTCTCTAATCCGACCCTGCTGTCTGACTTTGCTAGAACTGTCAGATCTAAACAAAGGCTTAAAGGCTGATATGATATTTATAGATTTAGAAGTTCACATTGCTACAAATCAGGAGTTATACTGTGGCAGAGGGTAAATCTGGGCATACATGTCAAGGTAAAATGCCTGTCAGACTGAGACATTTTATCTGGCAGCCTGCCAGCTGCAGATGTCCGCGGCATACACTGTGAGATTACAGTGTATTAGCCCTGACATCCGCGCTCCGCCTCCGGGGGAGGAGACATTTCCCTGTTTCTTCCATGGGAAGGAACACAGGAAATGTCTGTCTGCCGCGGCTGGGCATACCCTGCCCGATGCGGCCGACAGTTTACCTCTTAAATATCGCGTCGGACGGGCATGCTGGACAATCCGGCATGCCCAACTGAGCATTATTTAACCCTTGGTCGCCTACACCCATGCTACAATTATCGGGGCGATCCGCGGATATCTTGCGGATTGCCCCGAGAATTGTAGTATGTATGACCAGTTTAAGCGATGACTAGACTTGCAACCAGTCTGTATTTTTGTTGTATGCTGGAAGTGACTCTGGGCCTGATTCAGAGCCGGACACTATTTGCGAACGGTCGTTCAGAAAAAGGGGCCGGCTATTTAAATTGAGCGCTCGCTCTTTGCGGTCTGTTGACGCCTCTGTCTGAGCGAACGAAACATGCGCTCACTATTTTGTAAAGACGCCCCCTGGCCGTTCGCATCATACGTCATCTCCACTATTTAGTAGATTAATAGAGTACATCGAAAGGCGTCTGAACTGCTTGCAGTGCTTGTGGTAGGTTTTACTTCCCGCAATCACTGCGAGCAGTTCAGGCTAAAAGATAACCAAGTGACGTGGTCGATGACGCTCCTTTACTAATTATGCACTCCCATCAAACGCCCTTTTTTGACCGTTTGGCACGCCTGCGTTCGGATCTCCACTCCCCGTTTTCAAGCACCTTCCCCTGTTACCACCCACAAACGCCTCATTCTGTCACTCAAATTAGCAGGCCCTCGCTGTTTTGCGAGCGCACGATTTCCGACCGCAATGACTGGTTTGCGCAAGTGCATTAAGAGTGACCCATACGCATGCGCAGTTGTGCGAACATCGCTCATAGCGAACGAGCGGCCACTTACGAGCGGCTCTGAATCAGGCCCTCTGGAAGTTACTGTACTTTGGGGAATTTTTCAAGACACTTAGCTGATTAGATTAAATAAAGTCTGCACATTTTACATTTTGATTTTGTAGTTTCACTGTAAATTTATTCTTTAGTCCCTATAGGGATTAAGAACCACAAATGGTATGAATCCCAAGTAACCTATTGATGTAAACGTCACTAACCTTTCATACGTATCTGTGTATAAATGGTAAATATCTGTAGGACTTGTAGCATATAATGGACTCTTTCTTCCTTCTAGGTGCGGTGCTGTTCACAGGACAAATAAACAAACCTTGAGGATGGATAGTGACCAGCATGACTTGTCTAATGTTGATCCCAGTGTTTAGATATTTGTACATTGCTTTAGGATTTTTGTGAATTATTTTATGTGGGAGGTTTCATTGTGCTTTTTAACTTTGTTTTTTTATGGGATTTTTTTTAATGTGATTTTGAGAACTCCAATTTTTTTTTTTTTTTTTTTTAAACTACTGAAAGTTCATGTTTTTCTTAAGGTATTCACATTTTTATCATTTTTGTTATTTTTTTAAAATTGCTTCCAGAGTCTTAGCCTCCAGTTGTGCTGTCTAACGTACACCAGTGCTTCATGATAGATTCCACGGTACAGTGTTTGTGGCCGGATGTCTGTGCTATAAATATGGCCTCCTCCAGCCGTGAAATGGCAATACTTTGGTACACATTATATATGAAGATTTATATCTTATTAATATATTTTCATTTGTTTATATGAGGTATTTCAGTATATTCCATTTCATTTTCTCAATCAGAGATTAGACTGTACTGTTTTTATATTGTTCGTAACAAATAATGCATGTGTTCTTTTCAAATAAAACACTCCAGAGTGCCTCTGCTTTTGAGGTGCATTAAAAAGTTGTGGTGAAAAGTTTGTATTTTATTAACATTTTATCATATTAAGTAGTTTGTCTATGAAGTGAGATGAATTGTGCTAATTCATAGAGGCCAAATAGTTATAACATAAAAAGGCAAATTGTAAGTCTTGCTGATTTATTTATTTTTTGCCTTCTCTACTGGTGAAGGCATTTTACAACATTGCTAGTATATGGGCGTTTGGTTCACAGGTCCCTATAGTATGCACACAGCGTGTGCTGAGCTGCAGTGGAGACTGCTCGTGGCTGCTGACCAGCAGCCACAGCAGTCTCCTATGCCTGTGGGGGGGAGCGATCACACTGATCGTGCCCCCCCTGGCTTTGAGCAGGGCTGAGGGGACCCAGAGCACCCCCCTCTCCAGCACGCAGCAGCGCTGCAAAACTTTTTTTTGGGGGGGGGGGGGGAGAAGGGGGCATGGCCACGCCTCCCGCAATTAGGCCATGCCCCCTATTACCCGGGCCCGCTGCGGCTCTCAGAGGGCCTGTCCACAGGTGGTGCTAATTTCACTTGTGATTCTGTGAGGAGACCTGGAAAACAAACTGTCCACAGTGCATGTTTTCCAGGTCTCCTCACAGAATCGCAAGTGAAATTAGCACCACCTGTGGATCCTGAGGACAGAATTTGAGAACCTGTGCTCTACTAAACATAGGTGCACCTTCCACCAATGCTGCATTGACCATTCCCCCTTTGTTGTCCTGAGTAGGCAACAATGTATGGGAGTCTGGCCCTTTTAATCACCAAAAGTTAATGTTAAACTGTAAAGCAACTTTAAGAAGTTAAGTGTAATGCTGCTTAAGTGAAGGAGGATGTTGTATGAATATCTAAATGTGTAAGGCAAAATGTAATCTTACCAGGGGCGGATTGGGATGGAAAACCAGCCCGGGAAATTCTTGGAAGCAGCCCTAAATGGGTGGTGGGTGCTGGGTGGGGGGGGAGGAGTGTATAAATCTACAAAGCTGAACACTAAAGGACTTTCTCTCCTGACTAGCCCCAACATTATTCAGTTGCAACTTGATTTAAAAATTGTCCACCTTACTCCAACTATCCCCCGTCACTTACACATTACATTAATATTCGTACTATATAACCTTAATAATTTAGTTTTAACTCTCTTCTGGGATAAGAGTTCTTGCAAGCTCTGTCCTGGCACCTAAAGATTGACCAATATAAATTTTTGCTTTGCAATTTCGGGGATGATATTATCACATCACAACTACTGCAGATTGTGATAAATATGCCCGTGAATGATCTGGCACCTACCAGTAAGTAGGTTAGCCCTACCCCTAAACCTCCTCCCCTCCCCCCCCATTCCGCGCAGACTAACCCTAACAGTCTCCCTAGTGCCTAACTCTAACTCCAATACTTACCGTTGGGATGTCAACAGTCAGGATGCTGGCGCCAGGATTCTGACCGGTGTCTGGATTCTGACTGCATTCTGAGCGCTAGCATCTTGACTGCCGGGATCATAACTACATCCCATATGGACCTCTTTTGCATAACTGTAAAACGTGACATGTAGCAGTGTTGCATTTCCTTTACAGACTGTTGGATAGAACATGGGAGAGTAGGGGGGGATAGGTATACGCAGGACAGTAATTTATAAAGGAGCCATAGCTCATTTTCATGGTATCCAGTGCAGTCCATGAAATTTAGTGTGCAGTGACCTGGGTAATGTAGGGTGTGGGTTTTTTTTTTTTTTTCCCTTGCCACAAGTTTTTGCTTATTTTATAGTTATTTGATTAATGTGCAGCCCTCTGATTGTGGCTTCATACATGTACTGTATGTGTGGTTTGTTTCCACCATCCTCATACAGTTCAATATACAGAATATTAGACAATCCTGCACAGATCACCTGGGTGATTATATTATATAGCACCAACACACCATGCAGCACTTACAGAGACTATTTGGCCATTCACATAATTCCCTGCCCCAGTGTAGCTTACAGCCTATGTTCCCTACCACATACACACTAGGGTTACATTTTGTCAGGAGCCAATTCATCTACCAGTATATGTTTGGATAGTGGGATTATACTAGAGTGTCTGAAGGACACCCAAGCATATACAGGAAGAATATACAAACTCCACACTGATATGGATGTGACAGGAATTGCACCCATGACTTCAGTGCTGTTAGGCAGTAAATCTAACCATTACATGAATCATGCTACACAGTTTGAGTAGTTTCTCACTTGGGCAGGCTATGTACACGGATTGTATTCCCCTTTTAGTCCAGAGCTACTGCCCTCCATCTGTTCAGCACTTTTTTCCCCATCACCCCTAGAAGGCCACTTCCCTGCAGAGCATCTGAGGAGCCCTGGGAACAAACCATGACTGGAACACACTGCTAAAACTAACAAGTTAGTGCTGTCTCAGGGGTATGCAGGGAGGGACAGTGCCAATTTGGGTAATACGGGAATATTTTAAGTGTTAGGGGGCTTAGGGCGACTTTTTGCTCAGGAATAATAGCGGACAAAGGTTTGATACTGAGTTGTATGCAGTATTACTCAGTGAGTTTAATGCTCCACCCTTGTAACACTGCAGCCAGACCTCCTGAGCTCCTTACCTCTGCACATTACTGAAGCTGCACTTGGAGCTTCTGTGTGTGTAGCCCACGCCATTCTCTTCTTACACAGGCTCCTTGTCTCTGTCCCAGTACTCTCTGTGCCTCTACAGAGTACACACAGCTTCTGTGCATGCACAGACCTTGTCAATGCTGCCTGATCTGAGCTCTGATCGAGGCTGTCTGTAGCCACTGAGATGAGTGCACAGCCCAGTCAGGAGAAGGCTGTCTAGTGCGCAGCACTGACCAACCCGGAAGGTGTAGGTTGCCGGCTGGCTGACTGTGTAAGTCACTGAGGGGAGTGCACAGCCTGGTCGGGGGGAGGCTGTGTAGTGCGCGGCCTGGAAGGGGGAGGGGGGGGCGAGCTGCCTGTGTAGAGCGCGGCGTGTAGGACCAGCTCGGGAGGGGGAGCTGACGCTGACTGTAATCCTCCTGAGGGGAGCCATGTGCCGACCCATCGGGAAATGTCCAGGTCTCCTGGGGGCCCAATCTGCCCCTGAATCTTACACTAGATGGAGGAATGGCAAGTGTACATTTGAGAGCATTGATACCTGGGAGCACAAGTAGTCTCCCATATCCAAAATGCTTGGGACCAGAAATATTTTGGTTAACTGACTTTTTCTGTATTTTGGAATATTTGCAGGCCATAATGAGATTTCTAGGGGATGGGACCCAAGTCTAAACACAGAATGCATTTGTTTCATATACACCTTATACACATAGCCTGAAGGTAATTTTATACAATATTTTTAATGTGCATCAATCAAAGTTTGTGTACATTGAACCATCAGAATGCAAAAGTGTTACGATCTCATATGTGCTTAAAAAAAAAAATCCATATTTTGCAATGCTTAGATATGGTACACGCAACCTGTAATTAGTGATTATAGTGTGGGTATCATTTTATGCACGGCCAGGATTTTGTACCTAGCTCCACCAAATCTGGCATGGTGGTGTAGTTTGACCAGGCTTATGTTTTTGGTTATGTTTGAAGTTAATCAGGGCCATGGAGGTCTACGTGGTGCCCACAAAGTAGGCCGTGGAGTCTCTGATTTAAAATTTTTGTTTCAGCAAGTTCACTCAGGATGTGTTCTAGTGCCTAAAAGTGCACTGATCTGAAGACACAGGCTGATATGTACCAGTGGGGGGGCAGGCGGAGCTACAACAGAAGAGCAGGGAGTTGGAGAATCAACTGTCACACTGCACTAACAGTTACTCATTTTCTTCAAGCACATATTTCTAATGCCATGGTCTCCAATGTAAAAAAAAATAAAAAATGCTACAGATGTACTTCAAGGTCCATTCTTCAACCTGGGCAATGCTGAGTATCCCAGCTTGTCCTATATAAAGAGGCAGTAGTGAACCTTTGGAACTGCTATCAAAGTACTATTGCCTGATGCTAGATCCTTGTTTTAACCTGAACTGAAGTCTGGAAGATTATTTTGGCACAGAACAGGAAAGGCCATCAGCCTGTTCCAAGGATGACTGCATGAGTCCTGTTGTAACACACTCAGAGTTGAAAGTTATTCCAGAGATGTCCACTCTGATCTCTTCAGGCAGAGAAGTGAAGGATGGACAACTTGTGCAGGTACTGACATGGGGAAATACTAGATTCGCTAATATTAGTTTATTTAGTTGCAATAAATTGCATAGAAAAGCAATAAATGTAAGCAATTAACTTTTTCGGCTTATGACTCTGTTACAAATATCACTATCAGCTTATGTTAGTGATAACAGTTCACACATACATTTGCCGAAGCTTTATTGATCAGGAACGCTTATTTCGTTAAACTATTTATTTAACAGCTCAAGAAAGATCTTAATGGTTCTATATGCAACAATTATAATGACGCTACTCTCATACCAGGTTGAATTAATATATGTCTCAGAATGTCCCTTAAGTCACTTAACCTCTGGCCAGTAACCCGTTACATTGGTGCACATTAGAAGCTAGGTTGGTTGCTCACAATATCCTATTACTGAAGAAACAATGTTCTCAATAATATTACTTCACTAAAGGATGCTATCTGCCAATGTTGTGGACTTGTATGTTGCAAACCCGGCTTTGAGGATTTCTTTAGTAGTCTACAGCTGATGCTAATTATCTTTGTCTCAAACTGGTGTCTGATGAAACTTCGGACATCAATATAATGTACTGAGTTCTGTAATATTTTTTTATTGCTATAATGCAGCTTTAATATACCTTTCCTGTTTAGTAAATGGACAGGACCTGCACTCTGTTTCTCAGGTTATATGTAGTAATAGTACCTTCCCGCAGCAACAAGTTGTTTGATTATATTCACTGAAGTAGTCTGTGATGGGGCAAAAGCTATCCTGGGCTCTTATAGTAGCTGCTCTTAGATTTCAGTTTCCTCAACAGAAGATACAGGACCCCCGGCCCTAACTGTTATATTGCAGTGAGGATTGGCCCTTGAGGGAAAGCTATTGGTTCTATATCACTGACAGCTTATGACTGAAGTAGTAATGCTGGGTGGTGCTGGTTTTATTTACAGACACCTCCTGTGGGTTAGCTTAGCAGATTCAGTACCCTAGAGGATCCGGACAGCGGTCCCTCCTGCAGGCTGGCCCCCGGCTGTCAGTCATCAGCTCCAGGTCTCTGGGCGGTTCCTGCCTGTACATGTTCCTGCCAGTAGCGTCCTCATAGCTCTCTGTATCCCAACTGACACCACCTGGCTGCAATGGCACAGCGGGCACTGGTAAGTCCCACTCTCCGGTAAGCGCAGCACTTTCCTCACGGCTGGCTTACCTCAGGCACCCTTCTCCCAGCAGCCTCCGCGGGTCCCTTACATATCAGCGGTCGCGTGCGGGGACCTATTCCAAGTTCAGAGGGGGAGGGTTTCCCCTCTGCTGCGGCAGCAATGTCTCGCTCTGGGCCGCATGCCCACTGGATCCCTGTGTCCAGAGTTGGCAGCGGGTTCCACTGTTTCTCCATGGGGGAGGGGGCAGTCCATATACACATCAACTGGACATGTTTTGTCTATAGGCACTGTGTATAGATAGATACAGAGGCGTCACTACGGTTGGTGTCACCCGGTGCTGTAACGCACGGTGACACCCCCCCTCCTCCACCCAAAAAAAATTGGGACCAAAGTGCAGGGCCGCCATCAAAAATCATGAATCATGGTGACCAGGACTGGCAATATAGGCAGGGGCCCCCACTCACCGTGTTTCTGCAACTCCAGTTCCGCAGCATCTCCCTAGCCAGCACCCCTTCTGTCTTGAGGCAGCACTCGCATACAGCCCCTAAAAGACCACAGACACTTACCTTCTCCTATGTTTTCTGGCTGCTCCTCTTCACGCTATGCCTGGATCCTGTCACTGGTGCAGTGTGGGTGATGATATGAAGTATTTAGCGCCTAAGCTCAAATAAAATAAAAACTTTATTGTATCAGGCAGCTGCAACCCCCCACCCACACTTCTTTTCTTCTCTCTCTGTGATGCCCCCCCACCATCCCCGCTCTCTCAGCAATCTCCCCACATTCTACTTTGTGCCCTTTGTGTGTCACTGATTCCTCCCCACATACACAGACACATTCCCCGCTTTCTCTCTGTGATCTTCACACACATTTTTCTCTCAGTAAGCCCCCTTCCCCACACACACACACTCCCCTCAACGAGTGAGCCCCACTCTCCACACTCATTCCCCTCTGTGTGTGTGGGGGGAGGAGAGCTCATTGACAAATTCCCCTCTGTGAGTGAGCCCCTGTCCCCACATACACACATTCCCCTCAGTCAATAAGCCCCCCTCCCCACACTCATTCCTCTGTCAGTGAGCCCCCCTCTCCACACACACACTCCCCTCCATGAGTAAGCCCACTTCAACACACACATTCCCCCCCTCCTATGAGTGAGCCCCCCTCCTCACACCCACACACATTCTTTCTGTCAATGAGCCCCCTCCCCAGACATTCCCTCCCCAGATGAGCTCCCCCACACATTCCTCTCTGTCAGTATGCCCCCATCCCCCCACATTCCCTTCTGTGAGTGAGCCCCCCACAGACATTCCCCTCTCTGTCATTGTGTGCCCATCCCCTCCTTACCTCTGTCTAAGTGTGCCTTTGCTGAAGCCTGTTTCAATCAAGGGTAATGACTGAGGAGTCAGAGGCAGAGCAGTGGAGAAGCACGGAGCTCTGCTCAGGCATGTACTGCCCTTGGCTGCTCTGAGCTCCTTGGAAGGTGGCTGGTCTGGGGGAGGGGCCAGCCACCAGGAAGTACAGCTACATTCAATGTGGCAGCGAGGGATCTAGCTTCTGTGGCAGTAAGCTGCTGCCCGACTCTGCGGATCCCCACTGCCACTGACTGCATGCACTGGGATCCCGGGCGCCACTGGCCCATTATTCCGTGCCATGGGCCCCCCTCTCTGTCCTGTAGCGGGGAGCAGACTGGGGGATGCGGACAGCTGCATTAGTGTGGTGGCGGCAATACATGCAGGGGGGTATGGGCAGGAGTGTGCGGCTTTTGGTGTCACCCCCTTGGAGGGTGACACCCAGTGCGGCGCTCACCCCCATTGTGACGCCACTGGATAGATAGATATATATATCTATTTATCTAACAGCACATACATGTTTATATATGACTGGCATGCTTTTACGTTAAACTTGTGTACATATAGAATGCATTGTCTTGTAATATAATGTCAATTCATATATGTCCATTACCATGTATGCCTATGAACTGGCCAATACACTTTCAGGGGTATCGCACTGTTATGCACTGCCTCTGGGATAACCATATTTTATACAATATGTGGGTAGGAGTTTAATAATAAATTAGAAAGTCTAGCTTCATCCTTTATGAGCTAGGTTGTCACCCAAGGCAAAGACTCAGCTCTGCATCCCCTTCTAGTAGATAGTAGTCATCCTCTACCTTGCTGCCATGTACTGCAGAGACCATAAGTAACTACCATACAATATGTAGAATTGCAAAATAATGCTATATTGAATCTTTGATGCTCTCTATATTGAATGGTAGTCAATGACCATCATAAAATGTGGAGATCATCAATGACTACCACCTAATACACTGATCATCACAGTGATGACCATGCAATACAGAGAGCATCCCAGTGATGACTATACAATACAGGGAGTATTTTTGGTTGCCTTCAAATTCATTTATGTCACAGTGCGCTGGACACCGGTCGTCACTTACCAGGTCCGGCAGCACTGGCTTCCTAAAGGGCAGCGGGTGGGGAGATCCCGGCGCCCGCTGTCGCTGACTTCCTCCCTGGCTGCTGTCAGGTTCTCCGGTGAGCAGCAAGCAGGGAGATCCCGGCGTCTGCTGCCGCTGGCTCCTACTGTGGAATGTGTGCAAACGGCAGCGGCTCCCCTAGGGGCGCGCGCGCTGTACTGCAAGTAGTGTTAAAGGGACAGGTAGGATTAGGGAGTTGCTGATTGAAACCTGACCTATATAAGGAAGTTCCTGGGAGCACTTCAGTGCCAGAGTATAGGCTCCATTACCATACTCCAGCGTTCCTGTGCATATCCTGATTATTGGTTCTGACCTCGGCTATTCCCTGTGAACCGTTTACGCCTGCTCCCTGGTACCGTCTCGTCTGTTTGTTTGGTTCTGACCCGGCTTGTTGACTACACTAAAGTTCTTTGCACTTCAACTAGTACACCAGCACCTGTATAGGGAAACCTAACCTAAGGGCCGCGACCAGTGTTTCGGACGCAGCCATGTCCGTACCTTCTTGCGAGGGTCCCTGGTGAATACCGCCGGCACATTAGACTCCGAGCGGTCTAGCCAATTCCCTGAATATGGGTTGTGTCCACTATCCATCCGAGAGTTTGTGACACATCATTGTGACAACTCCATTCCTTATAATGAACCTCTTCATAATCATTACTACCATTAATCCCAATTATTAATTAGCCACAACCTCATCAAATTTAATTCATGTACATAAATCCCCTAATTGCCTCCCTCAACCTCGTAAGCAACACTTATCTTAAATCCATTAAAGTATTAACCGCTTATTCCCTTAGTCTTGCTATTACAACCATATACTATACCTCCTATAGCTTAATTTTCCTGTTGGAGATATCAACTGTCAACAGCTGTGACACTAACATACAGTAGCATTTCGCATGCAGATACACCAACAGTCACACACAGACTATAGGCATGCTGCATATAATTTTGATCAGTAGAAGCTGCTTGTGTGTCCTATTTGCATTGATTTGCTAGTAAGATGCATTTGAAGGTTAAAAAAAAATTGCATGAAAAGTTACTTTGCATGACTAGAAGGCCTGTTTAACGAGCAAGGAAGTAAGATTTATGTGGACACATCTACAAGTATACATTGACTATTCACCCCCACTCCCTGGGATCATGGCTGCAATTCTGGGGTCCCTCTCACTCTATCCCCTGGGGCACATGTCCCAATTGCCCCTGCTTGTTGCATCACTGAGCTCAGTGGGAAAGGTAGAAGGCAAACTTTTCCAATTTAATCTTGGGGTTTACCAAACATGTCCCAACTAGTGCTGTCCACACTGGAAAATGGCTTCTTCCTCATGTATGCATAGCATTTAAGGCCAGTAGAATCCTCTAAAAGGATATAGACTGACCTACATTAAAACAGTTGTGTTTTTAAAACTACAAATAAGGGTTTAATTGGCAGTATGTTCACACTCCTACTGGCCACTGCACAAGAACATATCGGGCAGATGCCTTTAAAATTTGGTGACCATTATACACCAGCTCATCACTCGATATTGGTGGCTGTAGTAAATACAAGTTTCTAATATAGGTGTGTCAGTTTGTGGGCTTTCTATAATAAGTTCAGCGAATTGATGTATAAAACCCTGGGTGTTTGAATATTAGTATGACTCATTGTAAAAGTTCTTGATAAAAGTATGAGTGAATGAAACGATGAGCGAACGTGACCTTGGTTGGCGTCTTTCTTTGTTACAATACCCGTGAGTGCCGCTGTGTATGTATATGTGTGTATATATATATATATATATATATATATATGTATGTGTCAGGTCCATAAATATTGGGACATTGACAGAATTTTCATATTTTGTCCTCTATGCACCACCACAATGGCTTTGCAGTTAAATCACATCTTGTTTGTTTCATTTCAGACTTTCAGATTTAATTTGAGGGTAATTACATCCAAATCAGGTAAATGGTGTAGGAATTAAAATGGTTTCTATATGTGCTTCCCACTTTTTAAGGGGCCAAAAGTAATGGGACAAACTAAACAATCCTAAATCTAACTTTCACTTTTTAATACTTTGTTGCAAATCCTTTGCAGGCAATTACAGCCTGAAGTCTGGAACGCATAGACATCACCAGACGCTGGGTTTCATCCCTGGTGATGCTCTACCAGGCCTCTACTGCAAATGTCTTCAGTTCCTGCTTGTTCTTGGGGCATTTTCCCTTCAGTTTTGTCTTCATCAAGTGAAATGCATGCTCAATTGGATTCAGGTCAGGGGATTGACTTGGCCATTGCATAACATTCCTCTTTTTAGCCTTAAAAAAACTCTTTGGTTGCTTTTGCAGTATGCTTCGGGTCATTGTCCATCTGCACTGTGAAGCGCCGTCCAATGAGTTCTGAAGCATTTGACTGAATATGAGCATATAATGTTGCCTGAAACACTTCAGAATTCATTCTGCTGCTTTTGTTAGCAGTCACATCATCAATAAATACAAGGGAACCAGTTCCATTGGCAGCCATACATGGCCACGCCATGACACTACCACCACCATGCTTCACTGATGAGGTGGTTTGTTTTGGATTATGAGCAGTTCCTTTCCTTCTCCATCCTCTTCTCTTCCCATCACTCTGGTCCAAGTTGATCTTTGTCTCATCTGTCCATAGGATGTTGTTCCAGAACTGTAAGATGTTGTTTGGCAAACTCTAATCTGGTCTTCCTGTTTTTGTGGCTCACTAATGGTTTGCATCTTGTGGTGAACCCTCTATATTCACTCTTGTGAAGTCTTCTCTTGATTGTTGACTTTGACACATATACATCTACCTCCTGGAGAGTGTTCTTGATTTGGCCAACTGTTGTGAAGGGGTTTTTCTTCACCAGGGAAATAATTCTTCTGTCATCCACCACAGTTGTTTTCCGTGGTCTTTTGGTGTTGCTGAGCTCTCTGGTGCGTTCTTTCTTTTTAAGAATGTTCCAAACAGTTGATTTGGCCACACCTAATGTTTTTGCTATCTCTCTGATGGATTTGTTTTGATTTTTCAGCCTAATGATGGCTTGCTTCACTAATAGTGACAGCTCTTTGGATCTCATATTGAGAGTTGACAGCAACTGATTCCAAATGCAAATGTCACACCTAGAATCAACTCCAGACCTTTTACCTGCTTAACTGATAATGAACTAACGAGGGAATAGCCAACACCTGTCCATGAAATAGCTTTTGAGTTGATAGTCCCATTACTTTTGGCCCCTTAAAAAGTGGGAGGCACATATTGAAACTGTTGTAATTCCTACACCCGATTTGGATGTAATTACCCTCAAATGAAATCTGAAAGTCTGCAGTTAAAGCACATCTTGTTTGTTTCATTTCAAAACCATTGTGGTGGTGAATAGAGGCCAAAATCTGAACATTGTGTGTGTGTGTGTGTGTGTATATGTATATATGTATATGTGTGTATATATATTATTATTTTATTTATATATATATATATATATATATAATATCTTTTTTTTTTCTTTTTTTCTTCCTAAAAATCCTATAGACACAGCATCACCACCATTCCCACTTACAAAATAGAGCATTCTTTTATTACAAATCTGGGTAATTATGGCAGGCTAGGCTAATGCAATGTTCCAGTTCCTTAGGACCATGATATAGCAGATATATTTTTTTATGCCTGGCTTATGGGTTTAAGGCTTTAAGCAGGGGCGGATTGGGATGAAAAACCAGCCCGGGGAATTTCTGGAAGCAGCCCTAATTGGGGTGTGGTCTGATGAGGGGCGGGTACTATTGAGGGGGGCTGGATTCCTCCTCATACAGCCTGATTCTGAGTTGGACGCAACTATTATATATTCTAAAATCAAAGCACAAGATGGGGGCTCCACATTGGCAATCAAAGAGTAAAATAATTTATTGCCATCATAAAACACTGAAAAACGGCATGCGTACCAATATTGGCAGTTGAAAACACAACTAGTATAGTAAATTCACATAGAGGGGATGTGGTTGACATGCCGGGGTCATGATGCTGGCGCTCATAAAACCGCCACAATCCCGACAGTATTAGGTTTAGTGGGAGGGATAGTTTTAAGGTTAGGCAGTGGGGAAAGTTAGCGTTAGGCTACAGGAGGAGGGTTAAGGTTTGGCTGTGGGGGGGGGGGAGGCTGGGATTCAGTTGGGTACACACTAGACAATATCTAAAGTGATTTGGCCAATTCCACCTCATCGGAACAACAAACCATTCATATCGTCCAGTGTGAACGCACAATGCCAATGCGTGCTCCCGCTGGTCATCTGTCGCATCCTCAGATCTTTTGTACATGCAGAAAGATCTGAGGAAGTTACTAGCGATGCCATGATGCCGAATGCAGCATGGCCTCCGCTACCCCCTGCTGTTGCTCTGTCACTGCAAGCATCCGCAAGTGTGTATGCACTTACCGATGCCGGCACCCCCACTGGGTCCCATTGCTTACGAGATCGTGCTGGGTACATATCGTCTAATGTGTACCCAGCTTTAGGCTGCGGGGAAGAGGGTTAGGCTGCGGGCGGAAGGATCAGGGTTAGACTGTGTGGGGGGAAGGGTTAGGCTGCAGGAAAGGTGGGTTAGGGGGAATCTAAGGGGTCAGGGTTAGACAACCAGAGATACTGCCAACAATACACCAGGCTTCTCTGGGCAAACACGTCAACGTCACAACACCAAGCCACGCTTCGAGCAGTGACGTTCATGTAACGCTAGTGGATTCGGGTAACTTACTTGGAAAGACGCCAGCCACAAAATTCTTTGGTCCTAGGACTGATATGGTGGCTTCAACTGAAGGAGAGAGTTGTTCACACCAAAAGCAATCAATTCTGGGACCTGTTCCATTTTGACATTTTGTAAGGATCAGAATTAGCGCACTATTTGTTTGATATAGACAGACAGATATCTCTATATGTACACATTTTCTAAAAATAGCATAATCACCACTAAATACTACAGGCGCAACCTACATAAATGTCAGTGTGCATCATATAGAAGTAACACCAACAGATACAGGTAGGATATATATATATATATTTATTCTCTCTCTTCTCTCATATTTAGGTGATGCATAATAATATGATCACATCCTAGGCATCACCTAAATCAGGACTCGACAAATCCCGGGGGCCAGGTCGCCATGGCGACCAGATTTTACAGGGAGGGAAGAAGCAGATTTATCAGCCCCAGCGGAGATTATTGCAGTGATATTTTCATGCACAGTGATCGCAGTTTTAATCGGGTCCTGTTACCTGTAGAACCCGCTGGCACTGCGGCAGCGTCTCCCCGACCAATCACCGCACGGCGTCTAACAAGCCAATCACTGCGCGGCACCTCCCCCCAGCCAATCACCGCGCGGTGTCTAGCAGGCCAATCACTGCGCGGCACCTCCACCCAGCCAATCACCGCGCGGTGTCTAGCAGGTCAATCACTGCGCGGTGTCACCCCTGCCAGTAGTCTTCTCCGCGGCACCTGTATACAGGCAGGTGTATTGTCGGTGGTGCCGGGCCCATCTAGCGCTCCTTCTCTGTGCACGAATAAGGCAGGGAAAGTGGACACTGCAGAGAGGATGGAGCTGCAACAGTGACCCCGCTGGGGGCTCCCAGCAAAAGCAAGCAGGTAACCACTACCCCATGTAACAGCTGCATAACACACTTTTAATCCTGTATTTTTTTATTTTTTTTTGTGGTCTGGCTCCTGGACTTTAGAAAAATTTGTCGAGCCCTGACCTAAATAATCACAACTTGTGGCCGCGGCTTTTCTCCTAAATAAAAAACTATGAAGAAAAATATGATTGATATATGAGGAAAAGGTTTCCCACTGGAACCTCACCTCCTCTGCTGACCTTGGTGGGCACAGAAGAGTACCTTCCCCGCAGGGATCAGCGCCGGATCCTCTCATGCTGGCTTGACTGCACCGGTTAGATGATTCACAAAGGACTTAACCTGAAAAGCAAGGGGCTGGTATTGCTTCTTTTGCGTATATATCTATATATATATATATATATATATATATATATATATAAAAATACTGCGCTTCCTAACCCCAACCCAATCCCACACTGTGGGCCTGATTCAGACCCGCTCGCGGGCGGGTCGATGGTGGCCCAGTGCGCATGCGCGAGACCCTGATAGCGACGGGCAAACCGTCGCTCCGGGTCTCGTACCAAAGGGGGCGTGCTGCCGATGTTGAGTTACAGCACGCCCCCTTTGGTGGGTGGGCTGGGGGCGTGGCTGCCCAGACGGAGGTGTTCCCATGGGAAAGCCTACCGTCTGGGGCTGGCCCCTCTGACATCAAAAGTGATGTCAGTGGGAGTGCTTTCGGCTCTAGTAGAGCCGAAAGCACTCTAGGGCTTGCGGCAACGAGACCATACCACAAGGGTCTCGTCGCAAGCCCGAAGGTCGCGATGGTCTTGACCATCACGACCATCTTCCTGGCCGCTCGCTATAGCTGTGGGTGCTCACCCACAGCTATGTGAGCGGCCAGGAGGCCGCTCTGAAAAACAAGAAGGACGGCCCTGATTCAGAGCGAGCGCTCTGTCAGAGCGTCCGGCTCTGAATCAGGCCCTGTGCTCCCTAACCCCGATCCTACACTGTGCTCACTTACCCCAATCCCTCACTGTGCCCCCTATCCCACACTGTGCTCCCTAACACAAACCTCACACTGTGCTCCCTAACCCCACACTATGCTCCCTATCCTCACACTGTGCTCCCTATCCTCAACCCCACACTGTGCTCCCTAACCCCACACTGTGCTCCCTATCCTCAACCCCACACTGTGCTCCCTACCCTCAACCCCACACTATGCTCCCTATCCTCAACCCCACACTGTGCTCCCTACCCTCAACCCCACACTATGCTCCCTATCCTCAACCCCACACTGTGCTCCCTAACCCCACACTATGCTCCCTATCCTCAACCCCACACTGTGCTCCCTATCCTCAACCCCACACTGTGCTCCCTAACCCCACACTGTGCTCCCTATCCTCAACCCCACACTGTGCTCCCTATCCTCAACCCCACACTGTGCTCCCTAACCTCACACTGTGCTCCCTATCCTCAACCCCACACTGTGCTCCCTATCCTCAACCCCACACTGTGCTCCCTAACCCCAACCTTATTCCACATTTTGTAAACCTCTACCCCATCACCCCCACACACAAATGGAAAGGGAAAGCCCAGGACCACCTTTTCCAAGTTTACCTGGCTCCTCTGAGTCTGATGACTGTCACTCTTCTTCACTGAAGCGCAGTACAGGGCCAGGCAACTGCTGCTGGGCGGGAGTCGATGAGAGGATGAGCAGCAGTGAGCAGTGCACTGGGGTGGGGGCGGGGCTGCTGTCTGATGACTCCTCGGAACTCTCAGACAGTGATATGAGGAGTCTGTGCTCATCAGGCAGCAGCCCCGCCTCCCCCCCACTGCACAGCCTCTCCAGTCCCCGGGAGCAATGTTAAGACACGCTGATGCTGGCCAGTTTCAGAGGCCACATGCCCAGGGCCAGCCCTGCAGCGTGCGGCCCTCCAGGGCTTCAATTGTAACAGCCCGGTGGGCAGAGGGCTGTGGGGAGCTGCTGCGGCTCGGCATGCACAACAGCCCTCCCACAGCCAATTCACTGCTGAATGAGCTTCTGCGCATGGGCAGAAGCTCATTTATTACCGCTGCCTGTTCGGAGCTGAGCTCCAATCGTGGTAGCGGCCATTAGAGCCGCCAGCTGCTCAGTCTGACTCTGATTAAAGCAGCCCAGCAGGTGGGGAGAGTGGACCAGCCCAGCGGGAACCTTCCCGCAGTCCCGGTGGCCCAATCCGCCCCTGGGTTTAAGACAACAGAATGTGATGTATTAAATATGTCAGATGTTCCTGCCCTTTATTGACCATTCTGCCACAAGTATGCAAGTGATTCTTTCACTGTTACAGCTGCCGGTGTACTAGAGTGGAGACCATTTTTGTGGATCTAGAACACACTGGAGAGCCTACTCATGTTACTGCTTCTGTTTATGGGCCTTATTCAGAGATGTACACTAATGCCACAGCAGCTGTGATCCCGTACGCAGCTGCTATGTGAAAATATGCAATGTCACAGATGCTAAAGAAGGTATTGAGACGCCCCCCTGCGGCTTTGTAAATCCAATTATCTGCATACAAATACGCAGCATCGGTCACAGATTATTGGATTATCACAGTTCTCATCTTAGAATGGTAGCAGGAACTGAGACGCTGGAGCCACTTTCCCTGTGTACGAGATCGTGTGTGCCGACTGTGACATGTCCTGCCATGCCTGTGTTCGCTGCTGCCACTCCCCGTTACCTTCCACATACAGTATACTCCCCGTCAATCACACTGTTACTAAAAAGTTGCTGCGAGCGACTATGGAAATGTACCTTGACGCATGTGCAGTGAGCCCTATACGCATGCATAGTAACAGATAATCAACTGTGTAAATATCAGTATTGCGTAGATCTCTGAATCGGGCCCTGTGTCATTTGTCTGTCTGACTTCTGCAAATCCAGGCAACCTCTTACCAGAAAAATGCATGTTCTATCATAACAATTTATTTTACCTCAGTTTGTTTATTTTTTGTTTGCAACAGCCTAGTTCATTCTAATGCTGGCCATACACGCTACAATTATCGGGGCGATCCGCCTGATATCGTTGGATTGCCCCGATAATTGTAGCGTGTGAGGGAGTGACCGAGGGTTAAATATTGCTTGGTCGGGCATGCCGGATTGTCCAGCATGCCCGTCCGATGCGATATTTCCCGGTAAACGGTCGGCTGCATCGGGCAGTGTATGCCCAGCCGCGGCCGACAGACAGACATTTCCTGTGTTCCTTCCTACGGAAGGAACAGGGAAATGTCTCCTCCCCTGGGGGCGGAGCGTGGAGGTCGGGCTGATATACTGTGAGAGAAATCTCACAGTGTATGCCGGCGACATCTGCGGCTGGCAGCCGGCCAGATAAAATGTCTGTCGGTCTGACAGACATTTTATCTGGCCGTGTATGCCCAGCATAAAGAACTTACTGTATGTGATTTGTTTTTTTAAACTTTTTTTATTACTGTAATAGTTTCCTTGTAATTGACCAAGTTTGCAAAACATGTCTATGGGTTTTTAATGTTCTGCTAAACTATGGTGCTTTCCATGTAATAAATCATTGCTTTATCTTTGTTCCTATCTTGTTCTGGTCTATCATCTGATAATGATTTCCTGTCCAAGTGATCTGTCTTTATTAGATGCTTCCCTTCCTTTTCAACTTGTCAAAGTGCTATGTTCTATGTATATGTCCCTCTTCAAAACAGCAAGGATTAGGCATAAAGGAAACTTTACAGCTCTGACGGTGGTACATTGAGATCTTCTAAGAAATTACAAAAGAAAACAAAAGTATTCTAAAACAAAGTACTGTACTAAAGTTATTAGAGGCCAGGCAACTTTTTTTTTTAAAATTGTACATAGCATACGTACAACTAAAGTTTACACAGAAAAACCTATTTCTAAAGGTGCATACACGCGTATGATTGGTTGGAATGAAAATCTGGTAACGTATGGGAGTAACTGATGATCAGCAATTTGCTCCTAAATGCCAGAAAACAGATGAAAATGGTCGTCAGACAAGTTTGTTAAATGTTTGATTTAAATAATTTGTTGAAAGAACAGTTTTTGTTCATTTTCTGGTGTTTGGGAGCAAATTGCTGATTGTCATTTGCTTTCATACCCTACCAGATTTTCATTCCAACCAATCAACGAGTTGATTGGTTGGACAGAAAATCTTTACTTGTGTACTCAGCTTTACCATTTATTCTAATGCATGTTATCCACATCTGTTGACTGTATCCCCACATCCCTAATCTATTAAAGGCTACATGGCCTCACATAAAAAAAGATAGCAAATGATCAATATCAGCCTAGTCCAAATGACCACTGCAATTAATACATCGACAGGTGCAGTCAGAGAACTGACGTCCAATGACAAATAAAAAGAATTCTATTGCAATAAAATATTTGTTGTTTTGAAAATCATTAGTATCATTTATGCATTTCTTCTCTAACATGTTTATAGTCTAGTCTTGTAATTTGTATTTATAACAAGAAACAATGGGTCTTTATATAAGGTTGGTTTTTTCCATGGCTCAACAGAGCAGACAATATAACATACCTCCCAACTGTCCTGCATCCAGTGGGACAGTCCCGTTTTTCTGGGACTGTCCCCACCCGTGGGTCGCAGTGTCCCACGGTTGGGGGGGAAGTTGGGGAGTACACAAACCGCTGCATTGCATAGCAGGTGTGCAGGAGGAGAACAGATGCCGTGCGCATGTTCTCCTGTGTAAGGACTGCCTGGGGGCTGCCCAGCATCTCGGAGAGTGCTGGGCACGCCCCCAAAGTGACGAAAACGGGGGAAGTTGTGAGGCTCCGCCCTGTTTTCCAGACACTCCCCTTTTTGCACAAGCCACACACCCTTTTTGGACACGCGCGCTACCTGTCCCTCCTTGGTATGTTAAAATGTTGGGAGGTATTATAGAATGTACACTACACATAATAGCTTAAGGGTGGCACAGGCTCAGCCCACATCTCACTATTTTGGGGTAAAACACTAGCATACTGAAACTTGCATAAAAACAGTACATGTGATGAATGTGTCAATATGAATGTCTATGGCCTGCATCCTCACCTCCCGGGAGATCCGCAGACTATGGTTCTTGTGTGGTGGCTCGTCCTCCTTCCTGCGGCTCTCCCCACCACAGCCTCCATAATATATCCTAATCCTCTACCTACGCGACCATAGGGTTACTCAGAAGTCTGATGATCGACTGATGTGCACCCAATGGTTGCATCCTTGTACACAAGTGATGGATATGCAATGCGCCTGCCGGTGTGCATCTTAATACAAATTCCAGTGGCTGCAACATTTGCATGTTTTCTTACAGCCGCTGCATATGGGATCCCAGCACTGACAGCATTTGCGTCCATCTCTATATCAGGCCCTTAGACAGTAAGCTCCAATGGGCAGGGACAGATGTAAATGATTACTGGAAATGTTAGAAAAGTCTGTCATTTCTCTGCTCCAAACTCAGTGGTTCCGCTCCATTTCAAGATCAGAGAGACTGATAATTCCAGGAAAATAACAATTTTGTGAAAAGTTTTATATATCAGCACAAACATTAACTTTTTACAGGAAAAGCTGCAACTAAACTGATTTACGTATTTATTTATTTATGTGGATAATTATATGAATAAAATGTTTATCTTTTAATTATATGGAATATTTATTTATATGGAGAAAATAAATCACATATTTTTGATACTTATTACTGAAATTCTGTGTTTCCATTTGCACCATGTCATATTCCAGGAATATCTAGAGACTATAGTCCCAGTATCACTACTGTACATTTTTATTTATTTTATTTATTACCAGTTATTTATATAGCGCACACATGTTCCGCAGCGCTTTACAGAGAATAGTTGGACATTCACATCAGTCCCTGCCCCAGTGGAGCTTACAATCTATGTTCCCTATCACATGCTCACACACATACACACTAGGGTTAATTAATTTTAATGACACATATGAAACTAAGGTTACACAGTATTTGCATATGAATTAAATATATTATTTATTAAAAATGTTATTTATTATCTGTCTATGGTAATCCACATACATATCTTGTTATAAGGATGCACACTATGGCCTGAATCAGACCCACTTGCAAGCGGCTGTCCGCTCGCAAGTGGGTCGATGTTGTGCACTGCGCATGCGCACGACGGCGGGAGCTCCGTCGTGCGCATGCGCCAGACGCGACGAGCGAAGGACTTTCCTTCACTCGTTGTGTCTGATCAAAGGGGGCGTGCTGTCGATGTTGATTGACAGCACGCCCCCTTTGGTGGGCGTGCCTCCCTGACGGGGGCGTTCCCAAGGGAACGCCTACCGTCAGAAGCCGGCCCACTGACATCACTAGTGATGTCAGTGGGAGTGATTTTGGCTCTGATAGAGCCAAAATCACTCCGGGCCTTGCAGTTGAAAAACTCAACCGCAGGCTCCGGCTCGCAATGGAGATGGTCGCGATGGTCAAGACCATCGCGGCCATCAAACTGCACGCTCGTATAGGCTGTGGGTGGTGACCCACAGCTATACGAGCATCCAGGAGGATGCTCCATAATTATGGAGGGCGGCCCTCATTCAGAGCGTGCGCTCTGCTCAGAGCGTACGGCTCTGAATGAGGGTCAATGTCATATTTACCTACTCTACTCTATTTAAATCTATTAAAATGATTAAATGTACCGGTATATGCTCAATTTAGTGAAATAAAGTTAAAACTAAAAAGTGAAGTGAATCTTTATTTAAAGATTTTTCTTCACTTTATTGGTTTTAACTTTATTTCACTAGCTTGAGCATATACATTTAATAATTTTAATATATTTAAATAAAGGTTACATTTTAAACTTTTGTCAGTCAGTATGCATGAGCACCAATACGGACTTTTCTACAATATCTTTGGAAACTGTGTGCTTGATGTATATTTACATGGTTGCACCCCCTTATGGAATATAATAATAAAGACATTTGAATTATTATATATATTAAATACTAGGAGGGGTTATACTTATTGATTTTGGATTATAGATGCACTAAATTCCAGTGCAGTGAGATTTTCTCTTCCAGACCCCTGGAAGAATGTCTGGATCTACCGCATCCCACAAAATTATTAAAAATATTGTATAAAATAACCTTCAGGCTTTGAGTATAAGGTATATATGAAACATAAATTAATTTCATGTATGTACACAAACTTTTTTTTGATGCACAAAATTATTAAAAATATTGTATAAAATTACCTGCAGGCTGTGTGTATAAGGTGTATATCGAATAAATGCATTCTGTGTTTAGATTTGGGTCCCATTTCCAAGATATCTCATTATGATATGCAAATACTCCAAAATACGAAATATTCCGATATCCAAAATACCCGTGGGCCCAAGCATTTTGGATATGGGAGACTCAACCTGTAAAACGATTTAACTAGAGATGCGGCCGCAACATGCAGTATAACGGATGGGAAGGAACAGTGCCAATAGCTGCTACTATCAAATCTACAGTGTGTGTGTGTGCATCCGACAGCTCAATCTGGACCAGACAGACCAGAGAGTAGCTGCCAGCAAGAGACAGTCATCTTTACATGAGGTGGGCGAGTTCAGGGCTGGCAACAGAAATCTAGGGGCCCAGTACACACGTTTTTGGGGCTCCTATCCCCTCCCAGTAGGTACATGCAGGTTGGCATTTGGCTCATCCCCTGTGTCTCTCCAGCCTCATCCCCAACTGTGTCTCTCAGCCTTATCCTCACATGTGTTGCACCAGCCTCAATCCTCATCTCTCCAGCCTCTTCGTCACCTGTGTCACTCCAGTACCATGTCTGTCTCCAGCCTCATCCCCTGTGCCTCTCCATCTGCAGCCTTCCACTTATATCCTCTGTATCACTCAGCATCATTAATTTACTAAAGTGAGAGTTTTTAGAAGTGAGTTTTAGAAGTGATGTTACTTGCCCATAGAAAATTATCAAATTCTAGTTATTATCTTCTAGAAAGTGATGTTAAGTAGAATCTGATTGGTTGCTATGGGCAACATCATTTCTAAAACGTACTTCTAAAAACTCTCACTTTAGTAAATTATATTTACCCCTTCATATCTTTGTGCTGGTTAAGTGGCAGTTTGGAAGCCACTAACTAACTATGTTTTTTTAATGTCCCTGTACAGGTCGGGATATGATTTTTCATGTGGAAAGCACTTCTAGAGGTCTTCCTGATCCCCTTCTGGGATGAGAAAATCTACTCCCAGCAGCAGGCATGGTGCTCAAGATTCTTTTGGGGCAAGGACTGATGTGAATGAGTAAAATATTTTTTTATAAATGCCTCCTCCACTCCCCTTCTCACTCATAAATTAACTTCAGAATTAAAAATATAAATTAAATTTACTATCAAACCCTTCCTGTCCCTGCCTTCAACTACATGCATACTCCAACTCACTCAGGTCTCTCTTGAATAATAAAAACATTTGTTTCCTGATGTGCCATGTTGAAAGTTGAATTGCTACATTTTTGTGCCGCCCACTGCTGCCGCATAGCTAAGTCAGCCAGCTAGCACCCAATTTAGGAATACTGCGGGTATGTGCACTCCCGATACCTGCGGTATTCAATTCAAAATATAGTTGTCACTGGGTTTTCAGCTCTGAAAACCCTGCGTCGCGTAAATTAATAAAAATAAAATAAATCACCAACCTGACCGGGGGTCTCCAGTGGTCTACGCAACTCCATGCAACTGTATTCCAGAGTGCAACTGCTCCTCCTGTAGCCCAGGTCAGAAGATGTGTAGGGGGTGTGCTAATGATATGGACTAAAATGGAGCTCACATCCACTAAAGTGGACAATATATCCCCAATCTAACAGGGAACACAGCTGTAATATTATACACAACACAGGATGGGGTGACGATATAGGCTTGGGTGATGGTATAATCTGGGGTGATTTATACAATATTACCCTTCACACAAGAATAATTTGTCCCTGCTGGAATCCACCATTACAGGTGCCTCTGTAATCTGTGCACGTAATTGACGGTAAAGGTCTTTCAAGTACAATTTGTAGTTCATTTTGATGGACATCATCTTTTCCACATTTTGGGGAAGTAGTCTCAGGCCGATCTGCTGAAAACTCTTTCTGAGTACACACTCAAAGGTGGGCAGCTCAATTAAAGCAAAGGCAGTTTTGTGTAAGGGCCTCCAAATTGCCTCTTTTCCTGACAGTAGTTATTTACATGTATCTCTTTCTCTTCAGATCTGTGTCCATTGGGAAGAAAAAACTATTTCTTCGTCCGCTCTGGGATGAAAATCCACTCCCAGCAGCAGGCATGGTGCTCAAGAATTCCAAAGAAAGACACAACGTAAGGCCTTAAATCAGTGGTAGCCAACCTCGGTCCTCGAGAGCTACTAATAGTTCACATTTTCCAGACCACCTAGCTGGTGCACAGGTGTATTCATTGCTCAGAGACACATTTGAAAGACCCACAAGTGGAGTTAATTATTACACTTGTGATTCTGTGAGGAGAACTGGAAAACATGCACTGTTGGTAGCTCTCGAGGACCAGAGCTGGCTACCCCTGCCTTAAATCATAGATCTTACGCTTGTCCACATACCTGTGCTGGTTAAGTGGCACTTTGAGGCCACTAACTAACTGTTTTTTTTATGTCCCTGTACAGGTTGGGAAATGTTCAATGTGGAAGCTTTGCAAAGGATTATTTTACAGTCAATTGTTTTGGAAAGCAGTCTTCCTGGTCCCCTTCTGGGATGAAAATCCACTCCTAGCAGCAGAAGTTGGCACAGGATTCTCAAGAAAGACACAACGTGAGACCTTAAGGGGTAATTTAATTTACTAAAGTGAGAGTTTTTGGAAGTGAGTTTTAGAAGTGATGTTACTTGCCCATAGAAAATGATCAAATTCTAGTTATTATCTTCTAGAAAGTGATGTTAAGTAGAATGTGATTGGTTGCTATGGGCAACATCACTTCTAAAACGCACTTCTAAAATCTCTCACTTTAGTAAATTAAATTTACCCCTTCATATCTTTGTGCTGGTTAAGTGGCAGTTTGGAAGCCACTAACTAACTGTTTTTTAATGTCCCGGTACAGGTTGGGATATGATTTTTCATGTGGAAAGCACTTCTAGAGGTCTTCCTGATCCCCTTCTGGGATGAGACAATCTACTCCCAGCAGCAGGCATGGTGCTCAAGATTCTTCTGGGGCAAGGACTGATGTGAATGAGTAAAATATTTTTTTATAAATGCCTCCTCCACTCCCCTTCTCACTCATAAATTAACTTCGGAATAAAAAAATTTAATTAAATTTACTATCAAACCCTCCTGTCCCTGCCTTCAACTACATGCATACTCCAACTCACTCAGGCCTCTCTTGAATAATAAAAACATTTGTTTCCTGATGTACCATGTTGAAAGTTGAATTGCTACATTTTTGTGCCGCCCACTGCTGCCGCATAGCTTAGTCAGCCAGCTAGCGTGCAATTTAGGAATACTGCGGGTATGTGCACTCCCGATACCTGCGGTATTCAATTCAAAATATAGTTGTTGCTGGGTTTTCAGCTCTGAAAACCCTGCGCCTCGTAAATTAAAAAAAATAAAATAAATCACCTACCTGGCCGGAGGTCTCTCCGGTGGTCTACGCGGCTCCCACTGGCTTCCCCTCTCTCTTCTTACTGGAGAGGGGGCTGCTGGGAGTCCCGGGGCTCCTTGGAGGATCCATGGGCTGGAGGGAGGGGCAAGAGCTGCTGGGAGATGTACTTCTCCCAGCGCCCATTCCGGGGGTCACACAGACACTGGGGGCACACTGGCAGTGGGGGTCTCTCACTCACACACACACACAAACACTCACTCATACACACTTACAAACACCACATATACTGACATACTCACCCTGCTGCAGAAAAGTCGGCTCCCAACACTGGATGCAGAAGACAGCGCTGCAGAAGGTAAGTAATTACGGACTAATTAAGCTAATTGGAAACTTCCAATTGCTTAATTAGTCCTAAAGGGGGGTGCCACTGGGGTGCCAGAGCAAGTCCCACTGATTTTTCCTAAAATTAACAATTTATAAAACCTCCCAGCGTGCAAAAAACCCCCACGGATCTAATTGAATAGCAAAAAACCCGCACCTGCAGGAAAAACCTTGCAGGTGCGGGTTTTTTGCTATTCTCGCACCCAATTGAATATGCCTCATAGTGTGCAGTGTGAAGAGGCTTCCCACAAGGGTCACCTTACAAATCCCATTCCCAGTTTGTGACTGCACCAGTAGACGCCAGGGCCGTAACTAGGGTGGTGCGACATGTGACACGGCACAGGGCACCGCAGGGCATGGGGCGCTGTTTGGGCCTGTCAATTTTTTGCTTATATTCATTCTCACTTGTAAATTACTCTTCTTTTATCCCCAACATCTCCCAGCCACCCTTACCTTCTCCCTGACGGACTCCCCCTCCATCTGGCCACCTCCCCAGCTTCACCAGCGCTCTCCTACATCTAGAGCTGGTGAGTTATACTGAATAATTATTATGTATGATCACGGCAGCCATTGAATTCACACTGTATTTGGCAGTGCAGTGACAACTGGATAACAGTGTTATAATAGGATCATTACCCCTTCATCATCGTACGAGACAAATCAGATTTTTCATGGCCCTTATCCATATGACCACACTCCATTTCAGGCACAAAAATTAGGAAGGGGGGGGGGGGGGGGTGCGTCAATGTTCTTCCTGGCATAGGGCTCCAAAAAGTCTAGTTACGACTCTGGTAGATGCTACACTGAAGACACACCGCAGGGGAATATCACCACTGTTTGGAATACGGACAGTGGAACATCCTACCGTTCCAGGTTCAGGCTGTCAGCTGTGGGGTGAAAAATGGAAGTGCCGAAGGGGGCATGAAATATCTGACAGCCTAGGGTTAATAAGGCCCTGCTCCTGCTGAGCCACGACGGGTCCTAGAGACCCCCGGCTCTGCTGTTATACGGATTGAGGTCCTCAGTGCAGGAGTGCTGACAGCGTCGGCTGTGCAGGAATGCCCTCGGTGTGGGAGTAGTGGCAATGCGGGGTTGCTGCCAGTGTTCTGAGTGCAGGGTGCTGGTGGTGTCGGCAATGCGGGGATGCCAGAGGTGCCCTTAGTGCAGTGATTCCCATCCACGGTCCTCAAGACACACTAACAGTCCTGGTTTTAGTGATATCCATGTTTCAGCACAGGTGGTTAAATCAAAATAACTGAAGTACTAATTGAGTCACCTGTGCTCAAGTGTGGCTATCCTTAAAACATGGACCGTTAGTGTGCCTTGAGGACCGTGGTTGGGAACCCCTGCCTTAGTGCATGTGTACTGACAGTGTAGGCAGTGCAGGGGTGTAGTGGTGTCCTCAGTGTGGGAGTGTCAGCAGTGTGGGATTGCTGACGATTTGTCCTCAGTATGTGCGGATTATGGGGGTGCTGGCAGTGCCCTCAGTGCAGGGTGTCGGCAAAGGGGGGGTGCCGGCGGTGTCCTCAGTGCACATGTCCTGAAAGTGTCAGCAGTGCAGGGGTGCCGGTGGTTTCCTCATTGTGAGAGTGCCGGTAGTGTCGGCAGTGTGGGGTTGCTGACGGTGACCTCAGTTGGTGGGGAGTGTGGGGGTACTGACAGTGTCCTCAGTGCAGGGTGTCGGCAAAGCGGGGGTGCCAGCGGTGTCCTCAGTGCATGTGTGCTGACAGTGTTGGCAGTGCAGGGGTGCTGACAGTGTTCTCAGGCCCTGATTCCTTCGAAAACGCCTCCGTTTGTGTAGCCATCCCCCGCCCCACCTACAAAACGGGGCGAGCTGTCGATCAACATCCGCCACTTTTGTAGTGAGTCCTGGAGCGAGAGAATTTCTCTCTCGCTCCGGGGCTCGCGCATGCACATGCCGGAGCTGGCTCCAGCGTGCGCATGCGCAGTGGGGGACCATCGACCTGCTTGCGAGCACTGTGCACTCGCGAGCGGGTCTGAATAAGGCCCTCAGTACGTGGGGCAGCAGTGCTGGCAGTGTCCTCAGTGCGGGGTGTCGGCAGGGCGGGGGTGACAGCAGTGTCCTCAGTGTGGGGGTCCTGATGGTGTCAGCAGTGCATGGGTGCCGGTGGTGTCCTCAATGCAGGGTGCCAGCAGTGTCGGCAGTGGGGGATGCTGCCAGTGGAGGTCGGTAGCAGGGGGTGCTGGCGGTGTTGGCAGCGGGGGATGCCGGCGGTGTCAGGCAGTGGGGGATGGGCAGGCGGCATCTTCCTAACATCCTCCTGTGCCCATATTCAATGGGCTTAACGCTGATTGGATGAGAGCCGTGACAGACGGCTCTTTCAGCCAAAAAGCGTTAAGCCCGCTCGTTATCCGACAGCGGGATCGCTGGGTTTTGCCTCGATAAGGGATCCGAGCTGTGTCGGATCCCCTCAAATCCCCGAAATTCTGGTGGGTCTGGTTCTCAGAGAACTGGACCCACTCATCTCTACTAATGATACAGAGGTACATATATTGTATGGCAGTGAAACAGGCAAACACAAAGAGTGGACGAATAACCTGAAAGTCCCAGAAGAACCTGTCACATGGATTCTATGA
Source organism: Taudactylus pleione (assembly GCA_031769625.1). NCBI lineage: Eukaryota > Metazoa > Chordata > Amphibia > Anura > Myobatrachidae > Taudactylus > Taudactylus pleione. Next base: position 13,135,916 of record JAUIMM010000119.1, read on the forward strand.
CAGGTTCCTATAGATCAAAGGGGTCCATGTACTAAAACTCCACTTACTGTGGAGGCAAAGCCGCTCCTGCTTCGCCTGTTATCATTGCTATGCTATGCCTGTTATCATTGCTATGCTATGCCTGTTATCATTGCTATGCTTCGCCTGTTATCATTGCTATGCTTCGCCTGTTATCATTGCTATGCTATGCCTGTTATCATTGCTATGCTTCGCCTTTTATCATTGCGAAGCAGGAGGCAGCTACTGCCAATGTTACTAAGAAAAGCCCCGCTGAGGAGAGAGAACTTTAAGTCACCCCCTCGGCGGTGGCAGCAGAGACATATGTCATGCTGGCTGCACTGTGGACTCACCTCTCTCCCGTCCCATGCAGCTGCAGCAGAGAGGATTTTTTTTTGTTGTCAAAACTTTAATGACAAGAAGCCAGTGAAAGAGAGGTCACTACCTGCTCCTACAGTGAGGAGAGTCAGATAACGGCAGCTAGAGGTGACGAAGCCAGCCCTGGGGAAGACATTGACCTCTCTCCTCAGTAACACCTGGGACAGTTAAGGTCGGTACACCCTAGGAGATGTCTACTGTGTACGACCTCGTTAGCGACGGAACCCAGCGGAGGTTCCGGCATCGGCAAGTGCATGCACACGTGCCGATGCTGGCAGCGACGGAGCGATGGTGGGGGCCATGCTGCATTTGGCAGCATGGCCCCAGCAAATTATATCACAAATTGGACCTGCATGCAGGTCCAGCAGAGGATCTCGCTGACGACACGCGGGAGTGCGCATTGTGTCAGCGACATAGTAGGTACACACTAGACATGGGGCATATTTAGAGAGGAGGGGGCCCGTGTTCACTCACCATCCATTGCCCCCTCCTCTCTCTCCGGCAGCAGCAGCATACTGACACATTCAGTAAATTCTGGGCACTAGTTTGTTCCCAGAGTCTACTGCGCATGCACAATACACTGGGAAAATGGCGCGTCAGCCATTTTCCCGGCGGTTTCCCTACTGCGCATGCGCAGAACGTTCTGTGTAGTGCCTCTCCAGCCGACATGGGATTTCGGAGAGGTAAGTATTTGGAAGTATGGGTGCACCCATTATAGATACGCCCCTGCACTAGACAATGTACCCGATATATCGCTCCGATCCGCCTGATCGGACGACATATCGTCTAGACTGTACCCGGCTTTAGCACTGCCATAGTTGCCTTGGGCAGCGCAATATTCTAGCCTGCTCTTAGCGCTAGCAGACTGAACCTTTAGTACATATCGAGAAGCGGGATTTTCTGTGCCTTTTTCATTTAACCCCCTTATCTCCACAGCACATGAACCACAAAGTTTCTCAACTCAAAGTCATAAGTATCCAGGACATTTTTGGTTTTAAGGATTACACCATGGGCCTGATTCAGCAAGGATTGCTGATGCCATCACGGTGGCAATCGAGCACGCAGTTGTGCTGCGAAAGTATGCTAATAATTGCAATCGCAAAGCACTTCTTTCCCGATATGATGCAGACATTATGGGAGGTACGCTTCAGCATGGCTCCTGATTACAGTATGAGGAAGATCAGATCTGCAGATCAGAAGTTATTAGCATCTTTCCTAAGAGAAATTGTGCCAGATATAGGGGTCTATTTACTAAGCTTTGTTAGGAGATAAAGGGAACGGAGATAAGGTACCAGCCAATCAGCTCCTGTCATTTTTCAAACACAGCCTGTGACATGGCAGTTAGAAGATGATTGGCTGGTACCTTATCTCTGTTCGTTTTATCTCCTAACAATGCTTAGTAAATAGACCCCATAGTATTTACAGGTAAGCTAAGCACTTTTTTAACAAAGTAGAATGGACCTCTGCATGTGGTGAGGTGCTCTGCATTTGTTCATGTGGACAATTTACATTTTATTACTTGTTTTTAAGCACTTCTCCGGTCCCAGGATAACATTCAATGCAAATCCCAGACAGAGTACATTGGAAGGAGGCCCGTGTGCATCCCCCGACACGGGCCCTCTCCTCTCACTCCGGTGGCCAGCAGCTGACTGATGCGACTGGCCGGCCACCGCAGAATCAATAGACTTTGGGCACTAGAGTGTGCCCAGGGTCTATTGCGCATGTGAAGATCGCCAGGGAAATTGTGCGGTCGCCATTTTCCTGACGATCTCCTCAAAGTGCATGCGCTAAACGCTGGATAAAATGGCCACGGAGACCTGACGCGGGACTTTGGAGAGGTGAGTATTACAAAGTATGGGTGCAGGATGTGCGGACACGGGGGCCCCATGTGCACTGCACACCCTGCACCCATTATAGATATGCCCCAGACCCCAGCGGTCTAAAAAATCTTTCCTTCTGATTCAGCTATAGAATATGGTAAAGCATCATATTTTTATAAGTGTATATTAATTTTAGTGGGTTGTGTATTTTTAATGTTCAACAATGGACATCCTCCACTAGATAACTAATTAATACAGATTAAGCTATAACCCTCTTTATATATTCTTTGTTACCACGGACAGATATATTGAACTTTCATATTTTCCAGACAAGGCAACAGTATTAAATACAAAACAGTTCATAATATTGATACACACAAATAAATTATCTGCATGCAATTCAAAGCAATATATATATATATATTGTGATAGAAGCACTAGAGAAGTGTGGAATGGCTGCTATATATGTCCCAGATTCCTGTCACATGTGTTCTGAAACCCCCAGGAGAAGACTGTTTGGGAAAAACAGACTAGAAATGTCGGCTTTAGAGAAAAGCTGGAATGGGTCCTGGGGGTGTCGATGTGAGGAGAGGGAGGGCTCCATCCACAGGCCACTCCAGGTTTTGGGCTTTTCAGCCTGGTAACAGGCTCATTAGGGCTTGCAGCTTGAAGTGGCTAATATATATGGGTTTGTTTGTGGCTAAATGTCTCACACCTGGGAGAGCAGGCACACTAGCCTGTTCAGAGACACTTGGTTACTTTGCTTGTAAGTACTGTGCACGTGTTTTGTTGATGGTGAGGGCAATAGGCCCTACCATTATTATAGAGAGAGAATCTGCTGTGTAGCTAGTGCCCATGACTTATGTTTATGTTTTGTTTATGTTAATATTCATTTGGCACAATAAAGACTGGCGCCGACCAGTTTGTACGAGAACCCCAGACTTGTGGCCTGTTTCTACGGCTGCTGTGTGTGTAAAGAGGGACCCCTATCCCGAATGTGTCACAGTGTATATATATATATATATATGGTATGCAGTCGGGATGCCGGCGGTCTAAATGCTGACTGTCGGTATCCTGACTGTCTAATCCCGGCAAGTGTCTAATGACAGGCGTCGAAATCCCAACGCCTGTCATTAGACCTATGCCGGGAACCCGACACCCGGCTTACCGATCGAAGGCAGGCGTGGCCAGCCGCACGGGGGGAGGGTTAGGTTAGGGGCTCCCGGGGAGGACTTAGGGTTAGGCACCCCCCCGGGAGGTTAGTGTTAGGCTACGGGGAAGGGGGGTTAGGTTCAGGCACTTAGAGGGGGGTTAGTGTTAGGCACTTGGGGGGGGGGGAGGTTAGGGTTAGGCACCCCTAGGGGAGGGTGAGGGTTAGAGGGGGGAAGTTAGGTTAGTAAATAGAAAAAAAATACTTACCTGTTGGGATTTTCACTGCCGGGCTTCCGCTGTCGGGATTTGACATGCGACCGGCGGTAAATCATACTGATATATAATACGCCAGGTCCGGCACTCTAACCAACACAGTCAACTGGCCGAGGTGCCCTCACAAATATAGCATAAGAATCCAGAGGTGCGGCACTCTCGTAAAAAATATTACCACTCATGATTCACAGTATACATGAGTGGTAATATTTTTTACGAGAGTGCCGCACCTCTGGATTCATATATATATATATATATATATATATATATATATATATATATATATATATATACACACTGTGAATATGAAATGGGTATGAAGTCCAAGCTCCGGCAGCTTGAAGGGAGAAGATTCCGACGGGGCAGGTAAGTACCCTATCCCTATCCCCCCGCCCCTAACCCTGAGTTCTTACAAATTACAGGAAGAGGTCAAATCTGGGACATTAGGAGCCAGTGGGATATAGAAGTGAAGCTGGTAGAACATGCAACAGTAACGTCTTAATAAATAATGGGGCCCATGTGCAAGTTTTTGTGAGGACCCCTTTTCCCAGAAATATATCACTGGCACAGTCATTACTATTTTATGTGCATGTGCCATACTTTCTGTGATATATTCAGAGATAGTGCATTGGTGCCATTTTTACAGTGAGTCCTATGGTACTGGCACCATATTTCTGATGATATCACTGTAAACAATCCAATATCGCTCTTGTCCTGAGGTGCTCGGTGTGGTGGGTGTGGTGTGGGTCCTCTTGACCCAGGGCCCAGGTATACCTCACACAAAGCACCTATCATAGCTACGCCTGTGCTGTGGGAGTAGAATCAGGTTTGTGGGGGTTTTGAGAGAGCAATTGAAGGATAGGAAATATTCTGGTGAGGCATTGCAGGGAGTTCCATAAGTGGGGAGCAGCACGGGAGAAGAATTCATCTTTTATATAAGCAAATCAAATGTTGAAATTATATAAATAAATTATTCAGCTTAAACAATTGTTTATCGACATATAGAGCTCCCTTGTTCATAATAATGTTGGTTAGGCATAGTAATTGATTATTGTATTATTATAGTCACTTAAAGCTAGAAATTGCATTAATAGCAGTAAAAAAGAAAATCACGATCATTACAATTTGTGGAACAAATAAACTAAAAGTGTATAAATTAAAATCAATCAACAACTGAATAAAATTATGGATCGTACATTTTTATTCGCTTCTTGTGCTGCTGTTGCAACGAGTTGCCCACTAGATGGCACAAACTGATCACAAGACGAAAAAAAAAAATCAAGATTCATGATATCGTCGTGTATGTTTTGTTATGTATAGGAGAACAAAGGAAATCTGGTTGAGAAAGAAAAAAAAAGACAAGTTGCTCAATCAATTTATAGCTAGCAAAATGTGCATAAAAGAAGAACAATAAAAGTACACAGTTAACAAGATCCCACTGTACTCATCTGCCTCATCTGACAAATGAGAAATACAGAATTTAAATACAGCATTTAAAAAAAACAGAAGTCATCGTTGCAAAGTTGAATTCATTTACAAGTATGCTGGTTGCAAAAAGTGCTCATGCTCTTTTTTCGCATTTAATATTTTTTTTATATCCGGGTTTGTCAAATTATTAAATCCCTAAAGCAGAGGTTCCCAAACACGGTCCTCAAGGCTCCCCAACAGTCCAGGTTTTTGAAATATGCATGGTTGAACACAGGTGACTTAATTAGTACATCAGTCAATTTGATTTAACCACCTGTGCTCATCCGTGGTTATAGGGCCCCATACATCAGCGATGGATTGCCGCGATCCTGCGATGCTGCAACCTGGCATTGGAGGATCGCAGAAATCCAACATGTTGGATTTTCCCGATATGATGAACGCGATCAAAAAATTATCATGATCGTCAAATCGGGGACATTTAAAATGTAAAATTTCAGCGATCCTGCGACGGATAGCTGAACATCAATGGTGGGCGGTCTGCGTTTCCACCCGGCAAATCGGCATTTCCGATCACATTGCAACATCGCGACAATCTGTCGCAGATATATGGGCACCTTATCTCTAGAACCTGAGCCTGGAGGACAGCGTGGGGGAACCTCTGCCCTAAAGTATTAAAACATCCCAATAGCATTATGCTCCCACCATCTTGCTCCAGTATAAGGAATTGTATTTTTGGTAATCTCTGGGAGAGTTACATTTCTATATGTGCAGTATCCCCCACAATCAGTGAACACCTGTATATGGGGGTGCTGAGAGTTGAATGATGGGGAAGAGTCAGCAGTAAATGGCGATACAGTGCTGCTTCAGGTCCTGAAAACTACAAATCCCAGCCTGCCCAAGTAATAAGTTAAAATATATTTATACCAAAGCCCCCTAATCAAGGAGCTATTAGCACCAAACATATATAGAGAGAAGACGGAGACATGAGAGCAGGACCATAATTAGGGGTGCGTGAGAAGTGTCTGGACCAGCACCATGCTGCCAGTATTGCTGCTGCAGAGCTGCCCTATACAGCCGACTGGAGCGTCCTTAGGAGGTGCCATACTTGTCGTGCTTGCAGCTCTGCCACTTTGGCGTGACATCACGACAACGTGCTCTGGGGATGGGACAGGTACAGGGAAGGCCAGAAGGCAATGTATCCACAATAATAGAACCCGCTATAAAGGAAGCAGACAATTGAGCGTGAGTACAGTAGGGACAAGTGCTTCAGAGTCATGCACAGAGGTCACCCAAAACATATCAAATCTGTAAGATATGACAATGCTGCAAGCCTCACAGAGAAAGTTTCCTATGTCACAGAGAAAGTTGCTAGTGTTGCTGAAGGAGCTGCTGATCTTTCAGGAAGAGCTGCCACGTGACTAGAAGTAGCTGGCAGGCAAATTGAAAGAACTGCCTAGGCCCTATTCCAAAGGGGAATCTGCCATTGCTAGAGAGTGAGATCCAATGGAAGCTTTGTAAGATGCCAGTAGAATAGAGAGAGTTCAGGTCCAGCACTTAGGAACAGAGGGCCTGATTCAGACCTGGTCGCAAGCACTGAGCGCTCGCAACCGGGCCGATGTTTACCCACAGGGCATGCGCACGACGGAGCCAGCTCCGTCGTGCGCATGTGCAAGACCCGGCTAGCGACGGGTGCCTTGTCGATCTGGGTCTCGCACCAAAGGGTGCGAGCTGTCAATGGTGATTGACAGCTCGCCCCGTATGGTAGGCGGGCAGGGGGGGTGGCTGGCCAAACGGAGGCGTTCCTGAAGGAACGCCTGGCGTTTGGGGGCGGCCCCACTGACATCACCAGTGATGTCAGTGGGAGAGCTTCCAGCTCTATTAGAGCCAGAAGCTCTCTGGGGCTTGCGGCCACGAGACCCTACCACAAGGGTCTCATCGCAAGCCCGATGGTCGCGATGGGCTTGACCATCGCGACCATCAACCTGGCCACTCGCAATAGCTGTGGGTGGTCACCCACAGCTATGCGAGCGGCCAGGAGGCCGAACAAAAAAAAAAAAAAAAAAAGCCCTGATTCAGAGCGAGCGCTCGTTCAGAGCGTCGTCTCTGAATCAAGCCCAGAGAGGGTCCAGCGAGACTCCTGTGTTGTCCCAGTGGTCTGCAGATTTACCTGTTTACTGCTGCTGTTGCTAATACTACAGCTAACTATCCAGGTCCTAGTTTTGATCAGTGTCTACAGCAAGTATGAATAAAGGCAATGTATTGGACCAATTTCCCAATCCCCAGATGCCGGGGTCGTGAGATGTTGGATTTAATTGATTTGCCAATCACAATCAAAATATGATTGTGATCAGCAAATTGAGGAATTTTAACATGGAGAATTTCACAGATACCCAGAAGGATTGACGATCATTGATGGGCACCGAACTGCATTTCCGATCAGCTAGTCGGCAGTTCCGATCGGATCGGGGAATTAGTGAAACGGCCAGCAGATGTTTGGAGCCCCCACATACAGAAATCCTCTGAGTTAAAGGCTTGAACTTGGACTGCCTTAAGGTGGCCATACATCTGTGACGGATTGTCGCGATGCAGGGATGCGATCGGAAATTTCCGATCGCCCATCGGAAACTTCCGACCGCCCACAATCAATGTTCTGCAATCCGTTGCCGGATCATGTTAAATGTCAGCGATTTGACGATCGCTATTATTTTTTGATCGCGACTGTCAATTCGGCAAAATATACATGTTGGATTTCTGCGATCCCGCGATGCCGGGTTGCAGCATCGCGGGATCGCAACAAACCATTGCAGATGGATGGGGCCCATTACACTGCTATGACTACCTCCCATCATCCATAACAGTTAATAGTGTTCAGGTTTTCAGAATTAATCCCTGGTGGACCCTGCCAAGTACTATAGTACATCCTGTAAAAGAGAACACGATTTTGATAGAGGGAAACTGATAAAAGGTGAGATTAAATCACCAGGGGCATTGAGTTATTAATGGTACAAGGGCTTCATACTGTACATCAATATTTTTCTTTTTGCTAAACTAACATAAGGCATATATATATGGAGTCCAGGCTGATGTCCCAATTTCTTACCGCAATCATGAAAGATTGTAGTTCTCTAGTTGCCATAGACCTTTTGCTGGCCTCCCTAATATCTGTCCTTCTTCGCAGTTGCTCACTTTAGGGCAGTCTGACTTTATTGTTGTTACAGTTTCTCATTGTTTCTTTATGATGACCATAATGCTGTTTAGAGAAATATACAATTTTTTTAAAATGTTATATCCTTCCCTGTTCCGTGTTTTTCAGTAATCTTTTCCTTCATGCTATTTTCTGATCTTCTTGATAAAGCTCTTGTTTGCATTTCATCAAAATAACTGTGGGACATCTCCCAGACTGGTGTATTTGTTTTAAAATAAATTGAAATACTTTAATTGTACACAGGTAGATTTCAATTAAATAATTATGTGATCTCTAAACACAGCTGGCTGCTTATCATATGCTGGGCATACATTACACTATACAATTATCTGTCAGATATGTGGCCCTGATTCAGAGCCGGTCGGACTGACAGAGCGCTCGCTCTGAATCAGGGCCGGTCTTTTTTTTTTTTTAGAACGGCCTCCTGGCCGCTCGCATAGCTGTGGGTGACCACATGACATCATCTCCAAGCGCCCCTGAAGCCGGACCAATCGGCCAGCATGCGGCACATTCCAGGTCATCATCACCTGGAGCGCGCCGTTCACACTGCAGGGTTTCACGGGTTACTCCCATGTTAAACCATGCAAGTTACCCTGGGTTGGATCGCCGGGTCACTCAACCCGGCAATCCAACCCTCTCACCTTTTACACCAAGGAGCTACCTGGGTTAACCCTGCAATAACCCGGGTTTTAGCTCTGGTGTAAAAGGGGTATTAGTTAAACACACAGACACATAGGGAAAAAAGCCAGCTATGCCTCATACCCCTTTTACACCAGAACTAAAACCCGGGTTATTGCAGGGTTAAACCGGGTTGCTTCTAGGTGTAAAATGGGCAAGGGTTGGATATCCAGGTCGAGTGACCCGGCAATCCAACCTAGGTAATACCCCTTTTCCACCAAAATTCCGGGTCTGACCTGGAGTTGGAACAGAGTTCCTATCCGGATCAGACCCAGAATTTAGCCAGCGCCGACTCGGGATATTCCCGAGTTGGTGCCGCTCACACCGGAGTCGGGTCTGCATAGACCCGGCTTTCCCAGCGTGAAATTGGACGCTTGGAGATGACGTAATCTCCAAGCGCCACTGAAGCCGGACCAATCGGCCAGCTTGCAGCGTAAGGTCATTGTGACCCAGAGTGCGCTATTCTCACAGCAGGGTTTCATGTTAAACCCTGCTATATACCTGGGTTGGATTGCCGGGTCACTCAACCCGGCAATCCAACCCTCTCCCCTTTTACACCACGGAGCTGCCTGGGTTAAACCTGTAATAACCCGGGTTTTAGCTCCAGTGTAAAAGGGGTATTACTTGCAGGGTTTAACACGGGAATGACCCGTGAAATCCGGGTCCCGTTTACAGCATGGGGATTTCCGGGTTTCTCAGTGCTTGGAGATGATGTCATCTCCAAATGCCGGGAGAAGTGTTCCACTGCACCCATGTGGAGTGTGAATGGCGCCTATCCGGGATTTATCCGCATTGGCGCCATAGTGAAAAAGGGGTATGTCCAGAATCTGATCCGTTTTGGAACTGTGTTCCAAATCTCGGGTCAGATCCCTGGACTGAGGGGGAAAAGCAGTATAATTCTGTATTTTGTGTCTTGCTATCAGTATACTGTAGCGGTTGAATGCCAGTCAATTAATCTATTAAAAAAGCTTGTTTTCCTGTTTTAAAATCCTCTAAAGAGCCTATTCTTCAACGTGAATGGGTTCGTTAAACATGCAGACACAATAGTTTCCGCTTATTTTTCAGATTCTTAAGAAAGTCAGGTAGGAAACATTTTTATTGAGTTTTGCATATTCCTATTTTTGATTTGTAAAAGATAGCACTTCCAGGACAATTTGTAATACGGAGGACAAGGTAGCACTGTGCCTTTTATTAAACACATGATAATCATCAGTTTACAAGAAATGGCAAACGTTGTTATCTTAAACTCCCTTATGTGAAAGCAGCATTAAAACTCCCAAGATCCTAAAAGTAATGTTCATGGCAAATTGGTTTAACATCAACGGGTGTGTCAGAGACTACTCTCCCCTGACCTGAGAAGTCCTTCTATTTCCTGAAATTCTCAAATTCTCTCATACTTCCTGGTTCCCAGTGGGCATTTAAATAAATTACCCATTACAAAGCTGCAACCTATGAATTGATATACAGGTATTCTGGTTTCCTTCCAGCATCATAAACAATTTTATCAACCCAGTTAAGTGACTAGAAGGCCAAGGCTTCTACAGAGCTGTAAAGAATGAAATGATTGAGTTATACCCCAGAGACATCAGCCTGCCATTCTGGACAAGGGCTTATTCTATCTGCAATGTGACATGTACTAAATGTAAGAAATCATATTTTCAACATAACTTCTGAATTTGGAAAGTCTACTAATGAAAATAGGTATTATTCCTTATTGGAGCATTAAATTATGTTTTTCCCTTTAATCATTCTTACCAGGTGTTTGTGGTGTTGTGAATGGTATTAATGAATTTGACCTCATAAGAAGTGAAGTGACAAATCTTATAGTATGTACTGTTTAAAGTAAATTAAGCAGAAAATTTATTTTGCATGTACTTTACCCCATAAGCATGTGATATGTCATTAATAGGTTATATACCTACCTATACTGTTAAAGAGAGCTTGAAACAAAATGCTTCTGACTAATTACCAATTAACTGAGGTGTAATGTTATTGCTTATTCTGAAAATTGGTTAATGGTGCTCAGTTCTAGGCTGCTCAATGTATTCAACTATCTTACAATTGCATTTGCACAGTATTGGATATTCAATAAGTTCTGTCACAAAGTGAAGGCATGAAAAATATAAAAATATATTTTTGATCATAAAAATATCATGGGCCTGATTCAAAGGTGGACGTTGCTGCATGCGCTTTTGTGTCTTTTGCCGGCATTGTGGCAGCGATAATATGCAAATGCTAGTCTCCTGGGGTAATAATAACCTGCGCCTGGCGCACTTTCAGCATTTCTGCATGCTGTAACCAGGGGCGCTGAGAGGGGGGGGAGCGGGTACTAATTACCCGGGCTTGCTGGAAGGGCCCGAGTCCGACAACCGCTCCACTCTAACTCTTACCTTACAGCGGCCAGGCACACGCTGCTATTATGTTGGGCTGCAGTGGGAGACTGCTAGCTGCTGCTGAGCCTATGGTGGGGAACGATCACACCCACCTCCCCAGCACGCACCCCCGCACAAAAAGGTTTTTTATTTTTTTTATCCTAAGGGGGCGTGGTCACGCCTCCCACGATTAGGTCACGCCCCCCCATGGCTCTCTACACCCTTGGCTGTAACACACCCATTACTTATTCAAACGTAACCATTGCAGGTGCAATGTGCAGTTTCTCCATTTGAGAATGACCTCTGTGGCTGAATGTCATGGCTACAGACGCTTGGGACTCCTGAGGAGAGGCAGGCTTAACAGGCGGTACGAGGTGGTTTAAGGAATGACCTTCTTATGAAATAGCACCGGCACGCAATGTTAAAAGTAAACAGGATTTATTCAAGGACAAAACTGTGTAGAAAAGTTGTAGATATTCAACCATAAAGTCCACATAAAGCAATGTTCGTAATATCACGACAAACAGGTGAAGGGGTTAGCCCCATGAAGAACTAAAGTTCAAATAACACAAAGTTCATAGCATGCACACAAGCAGGTACAGGGTTGAGCCCCAAGACATGGCTGAAATTCGGTAAGCGGAGATGCAGGGTTGAGCCCCAAGACATGGCTGAAATCCGGTAAGCAGAGGTGCGGGGTTGAGCCCCGAGACATGAGTGGAATCCGGTAAAAGGAGGTGCGGGGTTGAGCCCCGGGACGTGACTGAGATCCGGTATGAGGAGGTAAGGGGGTTGATCCCCGGAACGTGACTGAAGTCCGGTATGAGGAGGTGCAGGGTTGAGCCCCGAAACGTGACTGAGATCCGGTATGAGGAGGTGCGGGGTTGAGCCCCGAGACATGAGGGAAATCCGGTATGGATTTGAGCTTTTATGATGCAGTTGACAACTGTTATTTTAAGATGAACACGGTGTGAGGCCATGAATCAATAGCAGAGCTGGGCTAATAGTACAGCGGAGAACTAATAGCAGAGTCAGGCTTGGTTAAACAGCAGAAAGCCAACAGCAGCGCTGGGCTCTGTAGTGCAGCCGAGAAACTGTAGCAGAACTGAACCAGGAAAAGGCCCAAGCGTTTGGAAAGTCCACAGCATATACCAGGCACAACGAGGATCTGGCAGGAGTCCAAGGAAAACCTGAAGCTAACGTTGCACACAGTGGCGTATCTATAATGGGTGCAGTGTGTGCGGGGCACACACTGCACCCATATTTTTTTTAAACTTACCTGTCTGAGGTCCTGTGTCGGGTGTCACTGCTGCTCAGAACACCGGAAAAACGGCCGCCGCAGCCATTTTCCGATGTTCTGCGCATGCGCAGTAGACTCCGGGCACTACAGTGTGCCCGGAGTCTACTGCGCATGCACAAAACACTGGCAAATGGCCGCCGAGGCCATTGATCCGGCATTCTGTACATGTGCAGTAGACTCCATGCACACTGTAGTGCCCGGAGTCTACTAATGCTCCGGTGGCTGGCCAGCCGCGTCAGTCGGCTGCCAGCCACCAGGTAGAGAGGAGGGGGCCCCACACAAGGAGTGCACATGGGCCCCCTCCTCTCTTAAAACGCCCCTGGTTGCACAGACAATAATGCTCAGTTAGTAACAGACTTTTATACCAAGTGCATGTAATCCATGGGAAGTTCAAAACATGTGACTCAGAACCAGGTTTGGGAGACCAAGTAATCACAGACCCCAGCAAGCTGAAGACGCCCAAGGAACAGAAGATCATTATAACTCTCTGCATACTCCATGCAACAAACGCCAGCAGCCCGGAAGGATACTCCAGCGACCACAATGGAACCTCGGCAAGTGTAGTTTATCTTTATACAGAGATACGGTTCGGGTTCTGACACTGAAGCTGTGCATTTGAGAATGCAGCCACTTTCACTGACACACCCGCGACACTCCCATAGCAAGCCCGTGAGATATTTTTGGTGTCTACTTCAAGCCACCTCCCAGTCACCACCCAGCAACACCCATCACTAACGCCCTTTGTGTATATCCTCTGTGTAACACATGCATCGTAGGGATTTGCAGGACTTTTCACGCATGCGCAGTGGCAAACAATTGCTCATCTACATGAACATCAGCATTGTGGTGGAATTGCGTGCGCTTGTGAATCGGGACCCTTATGAGCAGCACTATTCATTTTATACTGGTCTTAATGCGCATCTGTCACAAAATATCCAAAATATGAGTTTACAAGATTTCTCCACTTTGCAATATATATTTTGAACTGTCCTCGTTTAGCTAGAACAGTAGTTTGGTCTGGGTTCCAACTAGCTGCTGCTCTTACCCTCTTGGACGAGGAGGGCTGCTGTGCGGTAGTCTAGAGAGGAGACAGTCCCAGCGATGGGACTGGCACATGCACACAAATACCAGGTTCTTTGAACTGCCTCGGCTGCAGCCCTTAGTGTCTGGGGGTGGCTTCCCGCTGGAAGCATGCTCTGTCTGCTAATCACAGCTCGAACCGGCAGTTCCATGGGGAGAAAAAATCTGTCACTGGTCCTAATCCTTACTCTCCCAATATTTATTTTATTGAGCTGGGTATTGGCACAAACATATACAGTAGTTGGCAAAGCTGACACTTAACTTGCAGCTGATTGGGGGGGAGGATTTTGCAAACCTTCTAAAAAGGAGAAGTGGATGTGTTGCCCATAGCATCTAATCAGATTCTAGCTGTCATTTATCTAGTACAGTCTAGAATATAATAGCTACAATTTGATTGGTTGCTATAGACAACATTTTCACCTTTCCTTTTGAGCAAGTTTGATAAATGAGTCTCTACATACCAGAGGAGATATGTATCAAGCTGTCCAAAGAGGGCAAGTGGAAAAGTTATCCAATGCAACCAATCACACTCTAGCTATCATATACAGTATCTATTGAGAATGCTACTGCGTTGTCTAAATGTTGAGCCTCCAGGGAGGTTTATTCCCTGTTCCAAGATGGCCACTAGCTGAAATACTGTGCATGTGTGGTACCATCCTGTTATTGTGTAAAGTGTCACAGTGGGAGACAGCAGTCTAAAGTAGCAAAGAAGATTACAGGCTACAAAAGACTTGTGGAGAATCAAACTGGTCACAGACTCAAGATCCTGAGATCTGATAATGGTGGATAAAACGTTGTTGTGAAAATATGGAATAGGGTATCAATTGACCATTGCCTATACTACTGGGGATAATGGTGTAAGTGAACGAACAAACTGTACACTAGTGGAAAAAACAAGATGCATGCTAAAGGACGCCGGCCTAGACAAATGGTTTTCAGCAGAAGCTGTGTCCACAGCAGTTTATCTCAAGAACCATTCTCCTGCAGTTGCCCTACAGGACATAACAACCATTGAAGCATGGACAAAGAGAAAACCATGTGTAAAACATCTCAAAACTTTAGGAAGTACTGCCTACATACAAATACCAAAAGAAAGAAGATGTAAGCTGGATTCAAAATCAGTCATGTACATCATACTTGGCTACTGCTATGAGAGTAAATGCTACAGATTCGTGGAATCGTAAAGTACCAACATTTTTATTAAGTCTAGAGATGTCATTTTCAAAGAAACAGAGCAAGCTATAGAAAAGCTAGAGGTTGATACGCAGAACAAGTGTGTATCACTGGATATGCCTGGAAGTTCAGCCACACGAAAGATCTTCAAGATCAAATATCGGCAAGCCACCTAAGAGGTATGAGGAAGAATTCACAAATAATGCATTTTGTAAACCTCTGGATATTCGAGAACCAAAGTCAAGATCCAACTGGAGGGAATGGAAGTCTAAGATAAAAGAATTAGCAAAATCTAAAAGTCACAAGTAAGGAAGACAAACAGAATTGTGAGAGTGACAGCATTTATGAGTTTGTGAGTCCAGAGTCTGTTAATATTGTTAATGCTGTCAGTGAGGGGGCTTTTACTGATGTGACTACCAAGAGAGCCAGATCAAAGTCACTTGAAATATTAATGTTTCTTATGTGTTTAACTATTTTCTTTTTAGAATGCTACAAAGAAGCTTTGATCAAATGTTTGTGTAACATGGAGAAGCTTGTAGCGAGGGGTGTGTGTTGAGAATGAAGAGCGCTACTGCGTAGACTCCATGCTGATCTTGTAGGGAGGCTTCATTCTCTATTCCAAGATGGCCACTGGTTTAAGTACTGCACATGCTCGGCACCATCTTCTTACTGTTAAGTGTCAACTTAGCTCCAGTGAGACTTGGTATTACCACTGACCATAATGCTTTTCCAGCATCCCTGCACTGAAACACTCATTCATAGACACTCACCGGCTGGTGGGCTGTATGTTATCCTGCTCTGCTCCAAATGCCAGTGTGTGTAACACTGAGAACGGCTGTACACATCATTCTTTCAATAAAACCACTACATTGGTTAAGTAACTGGGTTGTTCATTGTTTCAGAGCATCTGCTGGTATGTACAGAAACCCTGCTACATCATCCAACCAGGATGTGGTCAATATCCCGGCATGCCGGATGCCGGCATTTAGAATACCGGCGTCATAATCCCAACACCTGTCAGAATCCCGGCGTCAGCATCCTGACCGCCACAATGCTGAAGGTAAGTAGCGAAGTTAGGGGAAGGGTTAGGGGTTAGGCACTAGGGGGAGGGTTAGGGTGCAGGGAGGGGGGAGGTTAGGTTTAGGCACTAGCGGGGAGGTTAGAGTTAGGCACCGGGGAGGGAGGGAAAGAGGTAGGGAGAGGGGGTGGGCTAGGATACAGACTGACATGTGTCGGTATCTTAACCCTGTCAGGATGCCAGCATCGGGATTTTGACCGCCGGTAGCCCAAGTGCCGCCATACCGTACCCAACCCCATCCAACCTGTAACACTCATATTTCCAACGGTATCTAGTACATTCTATAAACTGATAGGTAGAAGCTGAATGGTTACTATGGGTAACACCTTCACTTGTCCTCTTTAGAAGGTTTGATCAATTTCCCCCCAGGAGTGTTAGCAACAGATAGTTCATGATATTGGCAGTTGTGTTAACATTAAAGATGTTTTCAATAAGAGCAAGTGTGTAAATAAACATTACTCTGACACTCCACTTGACAACTAATCATTAAGTCTCCTCTTGGTTCAGTGGGGGTGAATTTACAGTATCAGACCTAAAATGAAAAAGTGGAGCCCATAACAACTAATCAGAATCCAGTTATTTAATACAGTCTATAATGTGATGGGTATAATCTGACTGGTGCTATTGGCAATATCTCTTTTCCTTTTTAGGTCTTATAAATCTCTGTCTGAGCTCTACAAGCTTAGGTTTTGGTAGTGCCCAGGGGTGCAGAAGGGATATGTACTAGACATCCAATCCTGGCAGGGGCGTATCTATAATGGGTGCAGGTTGTCTCGTGCTGCACAAAATGCCGGCCATTTTTCCGGTGTTTTGCGCATGCGCAGTGAGGAAATCACCTCTGAAACTGCCTCTCTCTGCAAATGAGTTCTGTGGCTCCCGGCAGTAACCATCAGGATGCATGCGCAGTCTGGTTCGGACTCATGCACAGACTGATAACATCGGCCACTTGCGTGCAGTATTGACACTGTGTCCACCTCTGAATCAGGCCCTGAATTCGGTAACTTTTGGGTTCTTGTTGTAGCTTATCAGAATTTCTCTTTTCTTTTAAAACATGTTACATGTTACATTCCTAAGCTGGTATTTATCAAGCTTTGTTATTGCTTCTGGGACATATGTCTTAAAAGTTGATCCCAAATATGGACACAGGGCCTGATTCAGACCCGCTCGTGAGCGCACAGTGCT
The DNA here is from genome assembly GCA_031769625.1 of Taudactylus pleione. NCBI lineage: Eukaryota > Metazoa > Chordata > Amphibia > Anura > Myobatrachidae > Taudactylus > Taudactylus pleione. The sequence goes on from JAUIMM010000119.1 coordinate 13,153,029, forward strand.
CGCAAGCGGGTCGATGGTCCCCCATTGTGCATACACGAGACCCGGCCAGCGACAGGTGCTCCGTCGCTACGGGTCTCACACCAAAGCGGGGCAGCTGTCGATGGTGATTGACAGCTTGCCCCGATTTGGAGGCGGGCAGGGGGGGTGGCTGGCCAAACGGAGGGCGGACGAGTGATGTCAGTAGGTGGACTTCCTGCTCTATTAGAGCAGGAAATCCACTGGGGCTTGCGGCCACGAGACCCTACCACAAGGGTCTCATTGCAAGCCCAATGGTCGCGATGGTCTTGACCATCGTGGCCATCACCTGGCCGCTCGCATAAGATGTGGGTGGTCACCCACAGCTATGCGAGCGGCCAGGAGGCCTCCTTTAAAAAAAAAAAAGGGACGCCCTGATTCAGAGCGAGCGCTCTCAAAGAGCGTCCGGCTCTGAATCGGGCCCACAGTTCATACATCGGTCTCACGTCTTTGTACTTCAGCTGGTACAATACATCAGTATTTTTTTCCTTCTGGAAGATTGGGACTCCCTTTGGCAATTATACAGCTGTCACCCTTGAATATTACAACGTTGCCGTGCTTTATGAGTTTCTTCACTGACAAAAGGTTGCTTTGAAACATAGGTACATTATTTCTGGTCTGTGCAGCAGACTGGGCAGTGTAGGTAACATTTCCCTTCTTCCTTCTGAATCATATGCTGTGAATTAACTATGCTACAGTAACTCTTTCCAAATTAGTTTGGTCAAGTTACGATGAGTAGCTTTTATTGTTAGTCTTATGGCTTGTTGCACCAGAGTAAGGGCAAAATTTACTAAAGGTCAATTGTGGAGATTTTCTGCGATATCTCAATGATATTGCAAATCGGAGATTTACTAAATCCAAAACTGACTGGAAAACGCATGGAAAATGCGACTTTAGATGTAAATAGACTTCATTAGACCAAACATTGTATCCTTTTCATAGACAGCAACAGAAATCCAAGATTTACGAAGCATCGTGTCATTGAAAACGATAGAACCCACAGAAAAATCGCATCACAATAGAAGAACTAAATAGACCTGTGTACGGTGGGTTTGGTCGAAGCACTGCACAGATCAAAAAAAATGGGGTCCTCCTCTAAAACCATAAACAGTCCCGGAGTTCTCAACCTGGTTTGGTACTGGAAATTTTTTGGGGAAACTGGCATGGGGTCACCCCCAATATTCCAATAACCAGCACAAGGCTGGACCAACCAGGGGCTGACTTTATAGTGGGGACACACACAGTGTCTGGTACCACCTGCCATAATGGCAACCATCCCCAAACTGGTCAGCTCAGGTCTGGAATTCCTCAGAAGGTGAATACTCCGTAAAAATGGGTCCCCCCTCCCAAGGAACTCCCAGGCCTGGGCTGAAAACCCTGGGCTATTCCCCACACCCCTGGGGCTATTCCCCGCACCCCTGGTGCGGGGTTAATGGTGTTAAAAATAGATTGTAATATTGTTCTTTACAGTGGAACTACAGTTTCCAGCAAGCCTACCCCGACATGCTGACACGTGTGGAACAACAAGAGCCTGTATGCCTGGACATTAAGGGCCTACTGGCACCTGTACTCCCTGCTTTATTAATATATGTTTTTAAAAACATACTAGCAAACCCATGGATTGTGGGCCTGATTCAGACCCATTGCGCTTGCAAGCGGGTCGATGGTGGGCCAATGCGCACGCATGGCATGCGCAACGCGTGTGCGCAAGTCCCGTAGCAAGTGAGCAATCACTTGCTCCAGGGTTCACAAAAAAACGGGGCGGCTGTCGATATTGATCGACAGCTCGCCCCATTTTGTAGGCAGGGAGGGGGGGTGGCTGTACAAGCAGAGGCGTTCCCGAAGAAAAGCCTGCCGTTTGTGGGCGGCCCTGCTGACATCACTCGTGATGTCAGTAGTGGACTTCCTGCTCTATTAGAGCAGGAAGTCCATTTGGCATTGTGAGTGCTGAGACCCTACCACAAGGGTCTCCTCGCAATGCCGATGGTCGCGATAATCGCGACCATCGCCAGGCCGCTTGCACAAGCTGTGGGTGTACACACACAGCTGTGCGAGCAGCCTGGAGGCCGGATTTTTTATAAAAAGGGATGCCCTGATTCAGAGTGAGCGCACGCAAATAGCGTGCGCCTCTGAATCAGGCCCCGTGTCCACAAGTACTGTACACTCTGTACAGTTCTTGTGCGAAATAGAGGTCATCCCAGTTAGTCTCATAAGAATGAATGGAGGAATCACCTCCACGCACTTTCAGCCAATCAGTGCTTCCCCCATTCATTGTTATGAGAGTGACCGGGAATGACCACCATTTTGCGATAGTACTGTATGCATATTTCCATATATCTTTCACCACTGGTTGTTCTCGTTTGTGAGCAGGGGCTGATTTGGGGATCAGGGCTCATCTAGACACAACATTAATGGCTGCCTCCCATCCCCCCAATATTATTATTTTAATTATTAGTGTATAAGCACTAATCTGGGGATTGCCAGTATAAAATACTAATTAGGACTTCCTTCTTGCTTTCGAAATTTGTTTGAAAAGTATTTTTCGAACTGACAGAAAATAAATGTCTGAGTGCTTCCCCCAGCAACTGGCATCCCTAGGCACGTGCCTCACATACCTAAAGAGAAATTCACCACTGTTTGCCTGATTGACCACTGTGGACCTGATCTTTTTACCATCTTCACCATCTTTTAAGCTTCTGACTTTCACTGTTTTCTTGGGCCTAATACACATCCAATCAACTGTTGGTATCTTGTTTGCTGTCTTCTATGCTTTTTTCCCAAACACTTTATTAACAACTTCAAACACCTGAAATACAATAGTTAATACAATAAGCAAATAATCTATATATTAATAGCAGAAGGACGACTTTTATGAGTGACATATTTCTATGATGAAATTGTCTGAGCAGGGCACCTCATATACCAAATTTGAAGGTCTTGGTCCATAGATTTGCAGAAAAATATTGGCATAGTACTGTAATTGGTTGTTTTGTTTTGGAGTTATGTGACAAAATGTCTGCCCTCCATTTACAGTGCATCACCATTGTGCTCTGGAAAATGTGACAGTTGGTGAACTCTCCATGTGCACCTGCTGGGTGGTCTGGAAACGGTGTCAGTTACTGAACTCGCCCTATGCAGCTGCAGCCTGACCTGGAACATGTGACCTGCTGGGTCATCTGGAAACTGAGTTATTTACAGCCACATATATCAGCGCATCTTGCAGGGACCTCAATCACAGATTGCTGTGTTATTTCATTATTCCCTTCACTTTGCTTTGTTCACACCAAACTCCTAGAGGCCGGCCTCAAAGACGTCAAGGTGGTGGAACCCTTCCAGGTCGCCCAGAGCGGGTAGTTCAAAGATCTTAAACAACATATAACAAGATCAACTGATAAGCCGCTTGCATTGGACATGTCATGCTCGCCACAATTGTACTCTTTGGGTCCTATGGACGTGCAATGTGTGAACTGTGGTGCCCTACACTTCGTGGATTAACGGTCATTTTTCAGACTGCTGTCACAATGGAAAGGTTTCATTGCCCAATGTGGTTGTTCCATCATATTTAGCAGAACTCTTTATGACAAATACCCTCAAATTACGGACACATCATCTCCATAATATTCTCAGTAACTGATAGCCATAATATCCTCCATAACTAAGGCAGTTACCACCGGGATTCCCTAGTAATCATTATTTTAGCAATGTGGCACCCAATTCAGCTGCTGTAAAATAAATAATAGCTGGCTGCTGATTGGCAGAATGGGCACACTTGGCGCTCACAAATATCTCACACTGGGCGAGATGCAGGAAGGTGAGAAATGTGGTCAAACCCTGAAAATGCGAGTTTGACCACATTTCTCATATGCACCAAGCCCCAGAGTGTGATGCACTCCGTGGCTTGGTTGCGGTAGATAACGCCATCTTCCAGATGGCATTGCCCATAGAAGCCTATGAGCTTCTATCCGCAGAGTGCTGTAAGAGGAATCCAATCGGATCCCTCCCAGCACCCCCCACGGCACGTGCGTCCTTCTGCACATGCGCAGAAGGACGCCGGAGGGGTTTCTGGGTCATAGACCCGAAAGTCCCTCCATCGCATTACCAAGAGAGCGGTCCTTTTGTGGGGATCATCATGCATAGTTGTATACCGGCATTACTAATGCTGGTATGCTTGCGAAGACCGGCGGAATGCATCGTATCCCGAGTGCGATGCGTCATGCATCCCGCACATTGATTTTTAATAAACACCTGGCAATGATCAGATAACTATTGCAAATATATTAAATACAAAAAGCTATATATGTCTTCACTTAAATTGGCATCTCAGCATTTATGCTATATCCCATTTACTTAACGGATATCGGTAGCCTCCATTTTAGGAAATAAAAAGATTTTATGAAATAAATCTATTTTATTAAGTGTGAGATTATCAGTTCAGCATACACCAGAAAACAATGCTGGCTGACATAAATTCTGCTTTCATTGCAGACTTTGGCTAATGAGCATATTGTATCTTCTACATCTCCAATTAATGCAGCTTTCAAAATGGGTGCCTGAGGAGGAGCGGGAGCTGATATAGGCATAGCATGTCTCCGTGTACCATGATAAATGTGCCAGTGTAAAACAAAGACATCAGTACTGTCAGCTTGCCCTTGTGCCTGTCAGCGAGGAGATGTATAAAGGGAATGTACGCATTTCACTGTTAAAAGCTACATTGGGGAGAGCAGTTGTGTGTTACAGTTTATATTAAAATATATTTAATTTACATACACATTAAGTAATATGCTCATTCTCCAATTGAAGGTAGAAAATATAATAAAACTTTGTGAAATATCAATTAAAACAAAAAAAACATTTTTGGCCATTTTGGGGTAGATTTTATTTGCCATGTCAGATGGAGTATGCAGCCTAAGGGGTCTATTTACTAAGCAGTGTTAGGAGACAGAGTGAAAAGTGATAAGGTGCCAGCCAATCAGCTCCAAACTGTCATCTCACAGGCTGTGTTTGAAAAATGACAGTTGGGAGCTGATTAGCCAGCACTTTATCACTTTTCACTCTGTCTCCTAACACTGCTTAGTAAATAGACCCCTAATAGTACAAAAGGTAATATTTGTGTGGATGCTGCATAATAAATGACTACAACTTATGCTGGCTCAGGAGTGAGGAAAGCCTCAGCAGTGAAGACATTATCCATCAAGGGTGAGTTGGACGAGCCATCTTTCATTTCAACTACACGCCTAAATGCAATGACAGATTGAGGTGCATCATATGATGGAGTCAGCCATTTTGTGCCCTGAACCAATATTCAGAAAATGGTCACCTCCACTGTATGTAGATGAAAGAACGGAGCACATTAAGTCTAATAGTAAGTAGATGAAGTGAAAATTAAATTTACTTATCTGCACCAGGAAATTGAGGACAAGTCTGCCATTTTGTCCTATTCACTGTTCTACCCGTGTGTCCTATTGCAAATATGTTGCTGTGCTTATAGGTGACACTTTCAAAGACTTTAAATGTCTCCAAGTGGTAGAGAGGAAGTAAGTGATGAGGATAAGTTCTCGGAAGCCCAATAAGAAGAATCAGGCTTTCCTCTTGTCTGGGTCAAGTTCAAATTGTGTCTGCTCCTTTTTCAACATTGCTTCCTATAATGCATTTAGAATGGAGAAACACAATTTAAAGGCTTCTTATCTGCTCTACTCCATTCTGCCAAGAACGATTATGTGCAACTAAAAACCCACAATTAAAGGACTTAGTATAAGAAGAAAAAAGTGAGTCATAGATTGGTTATCTGTTAACACATTCAGTGCCAGGCAGTATTCTACATTGCAGAATATCAAACATGTCTCAAGTCCCAACCTGAGCAGATCAACAATCTCCAGCATCAATTTTAGCAACCATTAGATTAAGCATGTATAAAATGATCAGTGTCATAAATCTGCCTCTGTACTTAATGAACATAAACTGTCATGATAACAGAAATTACAGATATGATTGGCAGGTTCAGATCGGTTTCTGCATTCTCCAGCCAGCAGGAGTCTTGCAATGAAAAGCCTGTTCTATTAATAACCTCCTATATTAGCTTCATTTGTCATGTAAACTTTGCTGCCAGTGAGATGCTGGTATCAATGTCACTGCGGTGCCTATCTGCCTGCTCCTTAAAATTCATTGTGCCCCACAGTCTATGTAGGGCTATTCCTGATTGAGCTTATAAACAGGACAGGTTTAGACATAAGGTGTTGATTATATTGGAGGACACTTCCGGCATAAATGAGTGGTGTTTGGCCAAATCAAGAAGACAAATACAGTATCTTTGTTGCTTGATCATCATTAGAAATGTTAGCATTCCTAGCTTGCAGAAATCCTAGACATAAGACAGTATTGAGCGATGCAGTGTGACTGGTAAAGCTACACCTGTGTGTCTATTTCACGTTCTTGGCCACAAGTGTTTGACTCTTTTGTGTGTTAGTTGTAAGAGACTACAACATTTATGCCTTGGCTCAGCACATTGAGGATGTACAGTATAACCAGCTTTTTTTTTTTTTGTTTAGACAGGATGAGAATAATTATACCTGCTTATAAATCTTTCCTTCCTGAGGAATTGATGTACCCATTAAGGTGCCAGGAATGTTAATTGTTATTTACTGTTTATAGTGGATTGAAGCAAAACAATGTCACACTGTCCAGCTAAGGGGATCGAATATGATTTACAAAACACAACCGGTTTATGTCATATCAGGGGCGTCTTAAGAGAGGAGGGGGTCCGTGTGCACTCCCCATGTGGGGCCCCCTCCTCTCTTCCCGGTGGCCGGCAGCCGACTGACGCGGCTGGCCAGCCACTGGAGCATTAGTAGACTCCGGGCACTAGTGTGTGCCCGGAGTCTACTGCGCATGCGCAGAACGCTGGGAAAATGGCCGCAGCGGGCATTTTCCGGTGTTCTGAGCAGCGCTGACACCCACCGCGGGACCACGGACAGGTAAGTTTAAAGTAATATGGGTGCAGGGTGTGCGGTGTGGGGCCCCCCTGGACCCGGGGGTCTGTGTGCCCCGCACACACTGCACCCATTCTAGATATGCCACTGTGTCATACAGTATACTGAGAAATTCCCACTCCATACTTTAAAATAGCACAGCTGGAAATATTGTGAGCAATCATTGTAGTAGGCTACTTTCCAAAAATGTAGAAAAACTGGTGTTCATCAAAGGGATCCATAGATGTTATAGAGATAGAAAAACTGGTTCACCCACCTCAAGTCTCTGTTATCTATCAACCATGACCTAGAATACCCACCAATCCCACCACTGCTATGCCACCATCTGAATGCCAGGCATGTTTCTTACTTTTTGTAAAAATAAATCAACAACCTGCCACTGCAATGCCATTGATAGCGAGGACACACCAGAGTGGGCAATACTCAGAAAAAAAGATGACACCTTTCTGATATGGAGAGGTAAAGCAGCTGTAGTAATAGAAGCCAGGTCATTCAATAAATGTCGATCGTGGTGATGCTGTAGATTATAGCAGATCATGCAGTGTTACAATGCGTAGATACAACAACATCTCCATCATTATTTTGGTGCTGAAAAGACTATGCATCAAGGTAGAGTGGTACATGACCTCAAAGATGTGTGAAGACCATGGGTGCAAAAAGGGGGGAGGGAGCGGGTACTAATTACCCGGGCCTGGGCTTCTTGGAAGGGGCCAATGGTAGCCTGGGTCCATCGCCGTCCCCCTTTCTCTTACCTGTTAGCAGCCTCTCTCCCCAGCCCAGCACACAAGATGGCTCCAGTTAGAGGGACTTCCTGGTTTAACACCCAGAAGTCCCTCTGCCCTCCTTCTGCGCATCTGACCAGATCCCTTCCAAGGAAGAGCGTCCCGATAAGAAGTCCTTAGGCCTCTATAGGGTAAAGCCACCTGAAGGTGGAATTACCCATCGGGACATGGCAGTGGAATGAGCCAGGATGAGGGGAGCCCAGCAGAGAAATCCACTTACCTGAGAGCCATCACTGCAAGAATTCTTGAAGCAGCCACCATCTTCAGAGAAACGCCTGGGGATTATCAAAGATCTTCCAGCTTTGGTGATCTTGAATCTGAAGACCCATTCTAGGCCCTTGAAACCAGCAGTATCCTGAAAAATCTAGTAGGCACTGCTAGAATTATGGGTGGCCTTAAAGTGCCCACGGTGGGAAGATAGAGCCCATGACCCCACCAGTATTCTGAAAAGTGTAGTAACCACTAGGTCTACCCCACTTGGTATATACTTAGGCCTGGGACCAGTTAGAAGGTTGATCCTAATTTAGACTTTACACTGGGAGTAAGGATCAATAGCCTCCAGGAAAGGGCTTTTGACCTTGGAAGCGCTTAACCAGCAATTCCTGCCAACACAGCAGTTTTCACCAAAATCACTGTATCCTGCCAAAAATCACAAAGATACAGTCAGGTCCATAAATATTGGGACATTGACAGAATTTTCATATTTTGGCCTCTATTCACCACTACAATGGCTTTGAAATGAAACAAACAAGATGTGATTTAACTGCAGACTTTCAAATTTAATTTGAGGGTAATTACATCCAAATCAGGTGAACGGTGTAGGAATTACAACGGTTTCTATATGTGCCTCCCACTTTTTAAGGGGCCAAAAGTAATGGGACAAACTAAACAATCCTAAATCTAACTTTCACTTTTTAATACTTTGTTGCAAATCCTTTGCAGGCAATTACAGCCTGAAGTCTGGAACGCATAGACATCACCAGACGCTGGGTTTCATCCCTGGTGATGCTCTGCCAGGCCTCTACTGCAAATGTCTTCAGTTCCTGCTTGTTCTTGGGGCATTTTCCCTTCATCAAGTGAAATGTATGCTCAATCGGATTCAGGTCAAGGGATTGACTTGGCCATTGCATAACATTCCACTTTTTAGCCTTAAAAAACTCTTTGGTTACTTTTGCAGTATGCTTCGGGTCATTGTCCATCTGCACTGTGAAGCGCCGTCCAATGAGTTCTGAAGCATTTGACTGAATATGAGCATATAATATTGCCCGAAACACTTCAGAATTCATTGTGCTGCTTTTGTCAGCAGTCACATCATCAATAAATACAAGGGAACCAGTTCCATTGGCAGCCATACATGCCCACGCCACGACACTACCACCACCATGCTTCACTGATGAGGTGGTATGTTTTGGATCATGAGCAGTTCCTTTCATTCTCTTCCCATCACTCTGGTACAAGTTGATCTTTGTCTCATCTGTCAATAGGATGTTGTTCCAGAACTGTAATGGCTTTTTTAGATGTTGTTTGGCAAACTCTAATGTGGTCTTCCTGTTTTTGTGGCTCACCAATGGTTTGCATCTTGTGGTGAACCCTCTATATTCACTCTTGTGAAGTCTTTTCTTGATTGTTGACTTTGACACATATACATCTACCTCCTGGAGAGTGTTCTTGATTTGGCCAACTGTTGTGAAGGGGTTTTTCTTCACCAGGGAAATAATTCTTTTGTCATCCACCACAGTTGTTTTCCATGGTCTTCCGGGTCTTTTGGTGTTGCTGAGCTCTCCGGTGCATTCTTTCTTTTTACGAATGTTCCAAACAGTTGATTTGGCCACACCTAATGTTTTTGCTATCTCTGATGCATTTGTTTTGATTTTTCAGCCTAATGATGGCTTGCTTCACTGATAGTGACAGCTCTTTGGATCTCATATTGAGAGTTGACAGCAACTGATTCCAAATGCAAATGTCACACCTAGAATCAACTACAGACCTTTTGCCTGCTTAATTGATAATGAACTAACGAGGGAATAGCCCACACCTGTCCATAAAATAGCTTTTGAGTTGATAGTCCCATTACTTTTGGCCCCTTAAAAAGTGGGAGGCACATATTGAAACTGTTGTAATTCCTACACCGTTCACCCGATTTGGATGTAATTACCCTCAAATTAAATCTGAAAGTCTGCAGTTAAAGCACATCTTGTTTGTTTCATTTCAAAACCATTGTGGTGGTGAATAGAGGCCAAAATCTGAAAATTCTGTCAATGTCCCAATATTTATGGACCTGACTGTACATTCCGATAACCAAATAGTAGCCGCAATAGGAAAAAAGTTGGGAATTACTTGGGGATAAGGCTATTTACTTGTACAGCTTTCATTGTTTTCTTGTACCTGTGTTTATTGTATTCCTGTACTTGTATTTGTACACTCCTGTTACCAGTTCGAGATAAAAAGCACTGCTCTGTACTATTTGTCAAGTTATAAGGTTCATATACTGTCTTAGCTAGACTAAGAAGTGATGTATGCTTGGAAATTGACCGAGTTGCTGAGCTGTGTGGGAGGGCTGCACTTGTGTTTTTTTGTACTGTAGGGATGAGAATTGTGAAGCAGCAATCTAGGCACAAGTGGTTCCTTGGTAAGTACTACCTCTTTGTATTGTCCCTTTGTGTGCTTGTCCCTGTATGCTGGAGGAAGCTCTCTGGTGGGTGCTACAGACAGCTATGGCGTGAACATGAGAGGCCATAGGTGAGAAAAAGTTGTCTGGGATTTGTATATCTTTGATGAATTAACACTCATCCTGGAAAAGAAGTTGGGTGATTCCTCAGAGGAGAAAGTTACTAATGCGTCTCTCTCCTCACAGAGTCAACCAAACATCCAGCATCCTAAGGTGGATTAGATACCTCGTTGTACCCCTCTCACATATCTGATGGGAGAACTAAAATATAGTATACAGAAGTGTATGGATATTAGAGATGTGCGCTGACCCCTGTGTTTTGGTTTTGGATCTGTATTATTATTATTATTATCATCATTTATTTATATGGCGCCACAAATGTTCCGCAGCGCCTTACAAAGTACATAAACAAGTTGTAGACAAGCGACTTACAGAACAATACAATACAGGACCAGGGCATGGATAATATATATTGCTACATTAGTTACCATAACACCCAGATAAGCAACAGAGCATAAGCAACCAAGTGTTAGGTGCCCTAGTGGTGAGTAAGAAGTAGATGAAACTAAAGTAGGGAGAAGCACAAGAGGGTAGAGGGCCCTGCTCATAAGAGCTTACTTTCTAAAAGGGAGGGGAAGACCAGTTCGACACAGATGGGGTATATGGGGAGGAAGGAGCATGTAGCAGGGAGTTAGAATGATAGCTGGAAGGCTTTGATAAAGTAGTGGGTCTTGAGAGCCCGTTTGAAGGATTGCAAAGAGGTGGAGAGTCTGATAGGGAGTGGGACAGCGTTCCAGAGGTGGGGCGCAGTGCGGGCAAAATCTTGGAGGCGGGAGTGGAAGGATGTAATCAGCTGGCATGAAAGGCGGCGTGCATTAGTTGAATGACGAGATCGAAGAGAAAAGTGAAGGGAGATGAGATCAGAGATGTATATGGGGGAAGATTGGGTGAGGGCTTTGTAAGTGAGCGTGAGAATCTTAAATTGGATTCTAAAAGGGAAGGGGAGCCAGTGGAGGGCTTGTAGGAGAGGGGAGGCAGATGTAGAGCAATTAGAGTGGAAGATAAGCCATGCAGCAGCATTAATGATAGACTGTAGAAGAGAGAGATGGGATTTGGGGAGGCCAGATAGGTGAACGAAGAGAGCGAAGAGGAGAGTGAAGGGAGATGAGATCAGAGATGTTTATGGGGGAAGATTGGGTGAGGGCTTTGTAAGCAAGCATGAGAATCTTAAATTGGATTCTAAAAGGGAAGGGGAGCCAGTGGAGGGCTTGTAGGAGAGGGGAAGCAGATGTAGAGCATTTGGAGAGGAAGATAAGGCATGCAGCAGCATTAATGATAGACTGGAGAGAGAGATGGGATTTGGGGAGGCCAGATAGGAAGAGGTTACAGTAGTCCAATCTGGAGATGATCAGTGAGTGTATGAGGGTTTTTGTAGCATCCTTGGGTGAGATAGGGTCTGATCTTAGAAATATTTTTCAGATGGAAACGACAGCACTGTGAGAGCTTCTGGAAATGTGGTTTGAAGGAGAGGGATGAGTCCAGGATAACTCCAAGACAGCGCACCTTAGGACTAGATGAGATAGTTATTCCATCAATTGATAAAGAAATAGTGGGAAGTGAGGTTATGTGGGAGGGTGGGAAGACAATCAGCTCTGTCTTAGACATATTAAGTTTAAGAAATCATTGGGACATCCAGGAAGAGATAGGAGAGAGACAGGAGATATGAGTCAGAAGAGAGGGGGAGAGATCAGTGGAGGAAAGGTAGATTTGAGTATCATCAGCATAGAGATGATAATGGAGGTCAAAAGAGCTGATGAGTTCACCTAGAGAGGAAGTACAGAGGGAGAATAGGAGAGGTCCAAAAACAGAACCTTGGGGAACACCTACTGTAAGAGGTTGTGGGGGGGAAGAGGAGTCATGAGAGGAAACTGAGAAAGATCGGTCAGAGAGGAAGGATGACAGCCAGGAGAGGGCAGTGTCACGTAGACCAAGGGAGTGAAGGATATGCAGCAGGAGAGGGTAGTCCACAGTGTCAAAAGCAGCAGAGAGATCAAGGAGAATGAGAAGAGAGTGTGGCCTTTGGATTTGGCAGCAAGGAGGTCATTGCTGACTTTCGTGAGGGCAATTTTAGTGGAGTTGAGAGAATGGAAGCCGGACTGAAAAGGGTCAAGGAGGGAGTGGGAGGAAAGAAAAGCGGTAAGGCGTTTGTAGACAATCCGCTCAAGGAGTTTGGAGGCAAAAGGGAGGAGAGAGATGGGTCGGTAGTTAGAAAGAAGGTTAGGATAAAGTGTAGGTGTTTTAAGAATGGGGGAGACAAGGGCATGCTTGAATGCAGAAAGAACAGTACCTGATGAGAGGGAGAGGTTAATGAGGTGGACAAGATTGGAGCAGGCAGAAAGATAGAGGAAGCAGAGGAGGTGGGAGGGGATAGGATCTAGGGGGGAGGTTGAAGGGGGGGGAGGACCGGATGAGGGCCATGACTTCCTCTCCAGATACAGGGGAGAAGGATGTTAGAGTTGGTAAAGTTGATTGGGAGGGGTGATCTGGGAAAGGAGGAGGTGGAGAGCTTGGGGACTGGTTGAATATGATGTCCTAACATATGGAATACATTTTAGATGTAAAGTAGGTAGCAAAGTCAAGGGCAGAGAGCAAGGAGGGGAGACGAGGAGGGGTGGGCGAAGGAGGAGTTGAAAGTGGTGAAGAGATGCTTGGGATTAGAGGACTGAGAGGAGATGAGGATCTTGAAATATGACTGTTTAGAGAGGGAGAGAGCAGCACTATAGGATGAGAGCATAAATTTGAAATGGAGAAAATCTGTTTTAGAGCATGATCTTCTCCACTGTCGCTTGGTGGCTCGTGAACACTTTTGCAGGTATCTGGTGCATTTGGAATGCCAGGGTTGAGGAATAGATCTGCGAGTGTGAGTAGTGATTGCTGGAGCAACAGAGTCCAGAGCAGAAGTAAGGGAGGCGTTGTATAGGAAGTGGCTTGGTCAGGACAGGAGAGAGAGCGGATAGGGGAGAGAAGGAAACTGTGTCGATAACGTCAATGTTACGCTTAGTGATGGTGGCTTTTGGAGGTAGAGGAGGGGAAGGAGAGAAGGACAGGTTAAAAGAGAGATGGTGATGGTCAGAAAGTGGGAAAGGGGAATTGAAGTGATCAGAAATATCACATCGGTGAGTGAAGACCAGATCAAGCAAATGGACACTCACATGGGAGGGTGAGGAGGTCCATTGGGAGAGACCAAGTGAAGATGTGAGGGTGAGGAGTTTGGAGGCAGAGGATTCTGTGGGGATATCTCCTTCATGTTTTGGATCTGGATTAGTTTTGCCAATATCGCCCTTGCGTATTTTGGTTTTGGAACTGTCTTTTTTCTAAAAAATCATAAAAACAGCTGAAATCATATAATTTGGGCCTGTTTTTGTTCCTACAGTATTATTAACCTCAATAACATTTATTTCCAGTCATTTCCAGTCAATTTTGACCACTTCACAGCTCACAATATTGATTTAATCCTGTTTAGGCCAAAAGGTTGCATCGAGCTAGCTGGCAGACTAAGCTAAGCGACAGCAGTGGGCGGCCCTAGCATGTGGCAGTTCAGATTCCAACATGGCACATCAGGAAACAATTGTTTTTTGTTAATCAATACTGAGGCCTGAGGCAGTTGGAGTATGTATGTACTTGAAGTCAGGAAAAGGAAGGGTTGATTCAGAGTAAGTTTAATTTAAGTTTTGGACTCCGAAGCAAATTTATGAGGGAGGAGGGGAGAGCATGGGTGAACAATATGACCCATATTTTGCCTACAAAATCAACTTGGTGGTTCAGAAATTTTTTTTAAATAAAGGGACATGCAGGAGATGATGTCTGTGGCCATAAAAATGTTTGGACATTTCGGCATTCAGCAACTGCATGTCGAAGACTTCAGCGGATGTGGCAGTTCAATTACCAACATGGCACATCTAGGAAAGAGAATGACCCTGCAGTGGCAGACAGGATGACAGTTTAATAAACTATACAATTAAAAATGTCAGGCAGAAATGTATGTATATAGTAAACAGGACATGCACAGTTTAACAAACCAATCACTTCAGCGACAGGGACTGCCAGTTGTGGCTGTAGTGATTGGTTTGTTTGGGCCCCCACAAATCAAGCTACCAACGGGCAGATGACATTGCTGGCAATGTTCTCTACATACACAAACTGGCTTTACAACATAGGTAAGATCAGATGTCGTAATCGTCATCATCATCCCCATCAGTGTGTACATCCTCTTCTTCACACAATATGAATTTGTCCCGCTGGAATCCACCATTACAGGCGCCTTGACTTAATTGCTGGTAAGGGTCTTCCTCGTGGAAATTGTAATTCATTTTGATGAACATCATCTTTTCCACAGTAACATCCTACGCCGATCGCTGTCAAGATTCCTAGCTGCTCTTAAAACTCTTTCAGCGTACACATTGGAGGGTAACTTAAGTACAGCAAAGCCAGTTTGCCTCTTTTTCCTGCCAGTAGTGAAACAGACTGTCTGACATGCCTATTTGGATTCTATCCCTAAAATAATCATCCACCATTCTTTGAATGGTGACTGTATCAGACAAAGTCACAGTAGACATATCACTAATTGTACGCAGTTCTTTCAGACCCAACCAGATGTCATAAAGTTTTGCTGACTGATCTGCATCACCAGCAGTGGGTCTTTTAGGAAAATTTAGTTTTTTAGTTTTTTTTTTAGTTTAATAGATCTTTTTATTTTTTGTGGAATGCTATTTATTTAACTTTTATTTTTTTTTTACACTGGGGAAGAGCACCCCTGGACGAGTCAGCAGCCCCTTGATGAACAACACAGCACCTCTGCGGAGCAACGGAGTGCGGACAGACCACCTGCAGAGTCACAAATACGTGGATGATAAACTGCAGTCTGGCCGGCAGTATCACCGAACGATAATAGCGTAACTACTAACTAGCACACACACAAAAAAAAGATTTAAATTTTAAACTTTTATTTTTTTTACAGTGGGGAAGAGCACCCCTGGATTGACAGAGCATACCTGGATGACACAACAGCCCTTTATGACCTGCAGCCCTAGCCCCTTGATGGACAGGACAACACATCAGCACTCCTTTATGTACTGCTGCCCAAGCCCCACAACACAGCAGCACTCCTTTATGTACTGCAGCCCCTGCCCCTTGATTGACCGAACAACAGTGAGTGACACAGCAGCACCCCCCACTTTATGTACTGCAGCCCCAGCCTGACAACACTGCACCCTTGAACAAATATTGACAAGTCACTGACAACAACACACAACACTGACTGCACCCTAGAAGAATAGAGCGCATCTGTTCTGTACACTCTCCACAGCTGGAGTGAAAATGGCGCTGATCCCCAGGACCTTTATAGAATCCAAAACCCGCGAGAATCCGACAGCAGGAGGATGATATTTTGCCTCGTTTTCAGATCTGAGTCACGCGGGAAAACCCCAGCCGGTCTTGGATTCGACTCGGAATTGCTATGTTCGCGTGGGTTCGGTTCTCGGAGAACCGGACCCGCTCATCTCTAATGGTTATTAGAACTTTTATCTTTTATCAGAAAAATGACATTGTGCCAGATTACCTCGCAGCTGTTGTAATTCAGAACAAAGCTTCTCAGGACAGTCCTTAAAAATCGGGATAGTTGGTAGGTATGCCTCTTTGAGAAATATATAAAACACATGAGTATATAAATAGTAAGTCAAATACAACTTTTTAGTTACTGTATCATACAATCTTCACAGTACCTCACCCTTCTTATGCTTCCATACTTGTTGATGTCTCTTCCCATTCTTTATTAGCCATGATGAGGAATACTCTGGTGTAAGATTTCACCTAATTAAACCAAAGCCAAACGGGAGAAAAAAGAACTTCTGTAGTTGGCAGTGGGCGCAGAGCCAAATTCCTTACCTGACCTCCTCAGCATGAGCGATTAGTTAGGCATAAAAATGAGACTGTTGTAATGGTTCTTTTTGTCTAGAGCGAGGAAAATGTATTTATTCATAAGGAACCTTAACATAAACTACATATGCATCTTTCTTTAAATTACGTATCACATTTCATCTTAAGTTTCCTTGCAGAAGTTGCAGTCACTCTTTGGACTAAGAACAAGTTCCATACTCTGATTACTGTTTGCTTGAAATAGGCATCTTCTGACTGATTACTTATGCTAAAAAGGCACATTTTGTTAGGGCTTTAGAATTTACCTTTATTTTCTTTTGTGCTATGTCCCTTCTGGAAACTGACATTCTCTGCTAATAAATACTCATTTGCTGCTTCACTTCCTGTGTATACGGGTGTGATGGCAATCACTTTCTCAAACTTAATTTTCTGCTAAAGAACTTTATTTTCTGAATTAAAATTACTTAAAATGCTGAAATCATCAAATTTTTTCTAGTTCAGCTCTTTAAATTGCCTGTTTAAGTTATGCTTAACTGGGTATTACTTCCGAAGGTCTTTTCTTTTCCAGGTACAATTTATATATTGTCTGAAGAAGGTACTTTAAATTAAAACTATATCTAGCTTGGAAATGCCATATGTTTACTTAAAATTAGCTTAGATTTTATATAACTGACATTGGGTTACAATATGCCATCTGTCTCTTGCTGTAATATAGTAATGCCCTTACCTGCTCCCCAGGTCTGGAACCTTTATAGATGTGGAAAAGGCTATTAATTTGCACAAAATAGTTGCAGAACTGTCTGGTGCCTCCTGGGACTTCAACCGTGGAGTCCCGCTTGGCATTCTGGTTCTTAGATGAGTGACAGTTGGCAGTAATTGATCTGTGCTGTTTTAAATTCATTATGCACTTGGACAGAAGTCACCTGTATCTTTTGCTATTGCAGCCAAGTGCTGAGCTTGCTACCTATTTACTGTAAACATCTATATACTGTGATTTACCCTTGCAATGGGGCCTATTTATAGCTCTGTTACTGAGTTCCTGGGTGCAGTCTGTTCTGTTGTTTTAACTTTCTTCCGCCTGCCTCCATTCCCCAATGGCATGCCTACTGGCTCTCCTCTGCTCACTTCCAGCGTCTGTGATAAGTTGATGTCAGTTAGAGAGAGTGGAGTTTGCCTGAGATGAGGTCACGGAACTGGAGAGAGACATTCGGAGCCACTCACTGTCCAGTTCTGCAATCTGCAGGAGAAGATAAAACAAATATAGATGAAAAGAAAAGGACCCTCTATATATTCCATTTCTCACGGGAAGACAACCTTACATTATCTGTGGATGACTTTACAGATGTTTTAGGAAGACAAAGGTCTAATGAAATGAATGAATATGGTGTACTTTATATGTCATGATGCTCAGTGTATGCAAGACTATGAATACATTTATAGATAAAATGCTGTCTCTCTCAGCAATTGACTTCAGTAGGTGTCCAAGTAGACGTGGAGGGAATTACAATGGTGATGCTGCAAAACCATACGCCAGAGTAGGAGTAGTAGTGTCTTTGGAGTCTTGTTCTACGAAGCTATCAATAGAGGTTGAACAGGCCAAGCTACTGCACTTTCAAGAGTGCATACGTGTAGAGACTAATTCAAAACCTAACAAGGCAAAGTACAAATGTTGCTCTTGTCACAACTTAGGACATAAGGCCTCAGAATCATGACAGAAGGAAGCGTTGAATGTAGCAGACAGTTAGCGCAAAGACTGTTGGTACATGGATTCATGAGCCACAGGGCACTCTAGCTGTAATGAAAGTTGGTTCAAGCCACTAAATGCCATGTGATCCTATGAACAGCAGAGGAATAGGAGACAACGGGGCAGTGGCATAACTAGGGTATTTGGAGCCCTATGGGTGTGGTCACAAGGGGCATGGTCACTTAAAAATGGGACGTGTCAACATGACACACACCCCTTTCTTGTCACTCTGAACATTCATTTCCATTCCATATGCACCTTAATACAGTGTCCCTTATACAGTCCCCCCTATGCAGTGCCCCCAGTAGTGGTCCACCGTATGCAGGCCCCCAATAGTGCCCCATATACAGTACCCCCAGTATGCAATTTCCCCAGTAGTGGTGCTCTTATGCAGGCCCCCAGTAATGCCCCTTATACAGTGGTCCCCCTTATGCATCCCCCATTAGTTCCCCCTTATGCAGGCCCCCAGTAGTTCCCCTTATACAGTGCCCCCAGTAGTGGTCCCTCTTATGCAGGCCCCCCAGTAGTGATCCCCCCTATCCAGTGCCCCTGTAGTGGTCCTCCCTATTCAGTGCCCCCAGTAGCAGACCCCCCTATGCAGTGCCCCAGTAGTGGTCCCCCCTATGTAGTGCCCCAGTAGTGGTCCCCCCTATGCAGTGCCCTTTATATAGTGCCCCCAGTAGTAGTCCCCCCTATGCAGTGCCCTTTATATAGTGTTCCCAGTAGTAGCCCCCCCATGCAGTGCCCCCAGTAGTGGTCCCTCGATGCAGTGCCTCAGTAGTAGTCACCCCCAGTAGAGGTCCCCCCCAGTGGTGCCCCCAGTAGAGGTCCCCCCCAGCAGTGCCCCCATTGTAGTCCCCCCCAGCAGTGCCCCCATAGAGGTCCCCCCAGTAGTGCCCCAGTAGCAGTGCACCCCCCCGATGCAGTGGCCCCAGTAGTAGTCCCCCCAGTAGAGGTCCCCCCTAGTTGTGCCCCCAGCAGAGGTCCCCTCCCGCAGTGACCCCAGTAGAGGTCCCCCCCAGTAGAGGTCCCCCCCCAGTAGTAGTCCACCCCCCCCGATGCAGTGCCCTCAGTAGTAGTAGTTCACCCCCCATTAATACACGCAAGTAACTAAAAAAAAAAATATACCTGAATCCACGCTCTGGCTTCAGCTACTGCTCCCACCACCGTCGGCACGTCAGTCCTCCCGGGCTGGTGCGTTCTGCATTATGGGAGGGATGTTACCCACTGCAGGACCTGGAAGACTGAGCTCATGAGTGAGCTCCAGCCCGGCTCTTGCAGTGGGCACAGCAGCCAATGAGAGTCTGTCTGACTCTAATTGGCTGCTGAAACACACACATCTCCACCACGCTGGCGGCGATGTGTGTGTAAATACACCACCCAGGGCACGAGCCTCGGTGGCCCTGCCCTAGTTACGCCACTGTAACGGGGTCTATTTATCAGTTGAAACCCTGAACACAATAGTAATTTGGTAAAGTGTATCCTGGTGCGCAAATAGGGCTCCATTTACAAACGAAGGGAAATACCAGCGGGAATTTTCGTTTAGTATCACTGTGATACAAACGAAAATTCCACTGGTATTTAGTAATACTTACCCCTCCGGCGAGGTCCCGCGAAGTCCAGCGGAATCCTCGTCCTCGACGAGGTCCTCTGCTGGGCTGCTGGCAGCCTAACGCTGCCAGCGACGGGGCTCCATTGTTATGCGCATGCACGATGGTCCGTCTGCGCATGTGCATGACAGGGAGACCCGGCAGTGCCTGGAAGGCTTTGTTGAAGCCGGAAAGGCACCGCCGGGTCTCCATTGCCGGCAATGGGGCCCGCATCGCTCTCACCATCTTTTAGATGGCGAGAGCGATGCTGTACAAACAGCGGTAATCTTAGATTACTGCTGTTTACTAAATACAGCAAGAAGGTATAGCGCTAAAGGGGTTATATTTCGTTTGTAAATGGGGCCCATAGTCTTGTGTCGCAGAGGTACAATACCCTTTAGGAAGATGAAGTCACTGTGTCACTGTGGTGTATCTTTTCCCATAGTAGCAATAAAGTCCTGCACAATATCTCAGTCTCCTACTAGAAGTTTAAAGTTAAGTGGCAACAGACAATAGTTCCTTTAACGAACATGTGAAATAAGCAGATCCCGCAGAAAGCTTATTGCTCCTAAAATGATGTTCCTATATCTGTACAAGAGTTGCACAATAGTTGCACTGAATAACACTCTCTGTGATAGCAATAGTTTTGTGGTTTAATACTTTGATGTAAAAACAAATGACAATCCAGGCAGTATGGGATCTGTGGTTCCACAGAACTGACAACATTTAACAGTCACAAAGTTTCCTTAACTGACTTACTGCTTGAATAGGAGGCCGATTGTACATGCTGGACTCTTGTTGGTTTGCAGTAAGAAGGCTGTATACTGTTTTTGCACACTATTACTGCTTTGTAGTTAATTAGCACTTTAATACAGTCTCAGTTTTGTTATCCTTCAACGCAGTAAGGTTCTGACAGTATCTGTATTAACAAAATGGCTGATCCTTGTTCTTGCCTTCAGTGTCTCCAAATGGCTGGAGTAATTATAACATCAGTTTAGTCTGTCACAGTCTAAATTACAGTTCTGGAACAGAGATATCTTCATACTGGTGCTACACACCCTGTGCTTTTATGTCCTCATGCTGGCTGGGGCTTGTGGTGCCACACTGCTGCATGAGCTCTGACAACTTCTAGGAATTAGTAGTTAGACTCACCACAGGAGCCTCTCTGCAGCTAACACCTCAATTTCTGCCATATTCTCATTGAAAACTTTTCAGTACACTGCTCTTTCCCAATTAGCCTCCTGCTTGTCTTTTCCTCAGAAACAACTCTTGTCTCCAACACCAAATGTCTCACCCATCTCTGCATGTGCTCTCCCCAGCAGAGGCTTCCTGAGAGTTCTCTTCAGATCTCACGAGATTTCAGCTGGCAAATCTCTCTCAGCCTATCCCTCCTTGACTGATAGTTGCATGAACCAGTGAGCAGCAGGGGCAGGAAAACTCTTGTGTTAAGTGCTTTCTGAACTTGCGTGATCATTTTATAGGGACCCATACACATTTATCAAGTTCTGGGGCACTACCCATTTACATTTTTTTTTTTAAAGCCTGCACACACAGGACCTGATTCAGAGCCGAACGCTCTGACCAGAGCGCTCGCTCTGAATCAGGGCCCTCCTCCATGAAAATGGATCGTCCTCCTGGACGCTCGCATAGCAGTGGGTGACCACCCACAGCTTATGCGAGCGTCCATGATGATGGTCGCGATGGTCAAGACCATTGCGACCATCGGGCTTGCGATGGAGACCCTGCGGTAGGGTCTCCCTGCCGCAAGCCCTGGAGTGATTTTGGCTCTATCAGAATACATGTAAAAATGCAAACATTAACATGTGTCGTCTTATTTAGTACGTTCATTTTTATATTAACTTTTATTCATAAAGTGCTTAATATAAAGACACATCTTACCCTTAAAGTTTTAACACTGTTGTGTCAGATAGGTGTCTTTTTGAGAATGTAGGTCCCTTTGTACCAAAATAGTCATTGTTGTTGCCCCTATAATGATTTTCCAAAATTAAATCAGATCAGTGATTGATTGGTCTGGATGAAAAAATCCTATCCTAGATGGGGTGAGACTATTATCCATCAGGTAACATGCATCCATGTGCTTGGCAACTGGGATGAACTAAAGGCTCATTAGGTTCAGTTTTACCACCACTTTGGCATGAACCTGCACTGTCTGCCATTACACCACAGCAGCATGTATTGGGTATGAAAAGTGAGTTGCCCACCCCCACCCCCATATAACTGGGCCTGCATCAGTGAATTTGAATTGTACAACAAGCTGTCTATTCTACAAAGCTGTAAAAATGTATTATTAATTTTAACCAGTTAGTTTTTAAAAGATTAACATACAACTTTATTCCTACTTTACATGGATCAGCGGTGTCCCTAGGGGCGGTGCGGAACTTACTAGGTGACACCAACCCTAGTGACACCACTGTTCCTATGACATAGTATAGTGGTGTGCAGGGTGTGCAGGAGGCAGTATTGGAAAGGGGAGGAGTCATGACTGAAAATGGGAGGAGTCAGGACTAGAGAGGAGGAGGAGGCAGGATTCATTGTTAAACCGCCCCCCCCCTAAAAGAAAAGTCTAGATCCACCACTGATTCACACAGGGTATATCATGCTGCCACACATGTGTGACTTTTCCCATATATGCCTTGAGTCCGGGAAACCAACTTCCCGACTGTCTTATCCCGGCAAGGCACTAATGACAGGCATTGAAATCCCAACGCCTGTCATTAGTCCTATGCCGGGAGCCCAACACCCGGCTTATCGATCAAAGGTAAGCCGGGCGCGGACAGCCACGAGCGGAGAGGGTTAGGTTAAGGGCTCCCGAGGGGGACTTATGGTTAGGCACCCCCTCGGGAGGATAGACTTAGACTAGGGGAATGGGGGGTTAGGGATAGGCACCCCCGGGGGGGAGGTTAGGGTTAGGCACCCCCCGGGGGACTTAGGTTTAGGCTGCAGCGAAGGGGGTGTTAGGCACTTGGGGGGGAGGTTATGGTTCGGCACCCCTAAGGGAGAGTTAGGGGGTAGAAATTAGGTTAATGAATACTTACCTTTTGACGATCTGGATTTTCACCCCTGCCAGGCTGGCGGTGAATCATACTGACTTGGGTCCGTGTATTGCTTATCTCTCACAGTGTAACCTTAGTAGTGCGCCCAACATGGCTGCCTCACCTGGTACACATGTGGATGGGATGAAAAATACATGGACCTGACTACTATGGTAGGATTCTATTCCTAGCGTTAGAACCAGGGCCGGCAACATAAATCTGATGTCTCTGGGGGCCCCACCTTCTCGCCACCATCCCCGATCCCGCACATCCCTCCCCTGCATGTGTGATATGTTAAGCATGATATGTTAACTAAAAGATACGCCAGACTTTAAATAAAGTAAAAATACACTATGTCTCTCTGTCACTGATGATGCAGGCTGTAGTTCTTCCCTGCTGTCTCTTGCAATGTCTTCTTGATGTCAGTGCTGTGGATACCTCAGTGGTAGGTGGGATGGTGTCTGCAGTAAGCCACCCTCAGTACTCATCACCTTCCTCAAATTCAGCCTTGAATCACCATCCTCAGCCCAGAAGCCCCCCATCACTTTTCTCCATCCCCAGACCCCATCCTCAGTCCCCAGCCCCTATAACCTTCTGCCCCCAGCCCCCTTAATCTACCTCTGCCCCCTTCACCTGCCTCCATTCCCCAGGCACCATTACCTTTGTCTGCGTCCAGCCCATCACCTTCTGCCCCCAGCCCTCATTACCTTCCTCTGCCCATAGCCCCCTTTATTTTCCTCTGCCCCTTCACCTTCCTCTGCATCCAACCCATCACCTTCTGCCCCAGCCCGATCACCTTCCTCTGCATCCAGCCCATCACCTTCTGCCCCAGCCCTTGTCACCTTTCTCTGCGTCCAGCCTCCACCAGACACCATCACGTCACCTTCCACCCCGTCACCTTCCTCTGCCCCTTCTTCCTTCCCCAGCCCTAACAGCAGCCTCAAATACCTACTACATGATGGCAGGCCGGGGATCCATCCACATCCACCCGGGCAGGAAAGACATGCGGCGGCGTGACAAATGATGTATTTGTAAAGGTCATGCCCGGTCTGGGCCGCAGCTGAGCCACCTGGAACAGCCCAGCGCTGCCCTGGCCAGGCTAAAGGGAGCAACATTTTTAAGGGCCCCAGTAATATTGCAGCAGCAACAATAACAGGCCTATATCTCAGTTTGGATTGCAAAATGACCCCATCCCGGACCTTGTCTCTTCCTCCTGGTTACATCACTGCCTGCAGCTCCCAGCACAGGCCACATTGTTATCTGAGTACTACTTACAGTTTGTGGGGCTTTGTGGGGCTTGGGAGGAGAAGAAGCCTCTGGCACTGACACTGCTGATGCTGAAGCAGGAAAGCAGGCACACTCACTGTTTCACAGGCTTTGCTGCTGGGAGAGGCGGCCTTCCCTACCCACAACCCCGTGGTACATGGCCGACTCTTAAAAACATCAGAAGCTAAGGCTCTGCCCCGGTAACCTCCGTTCAAGTGTGTACCATCTCCGTTCCCTCCCATAGGACAACCTGCCCCATCTCCCTTCCCTCTCATAGGGTAATCTGCCTCATCTCCCTTCCCTCCCATAGGGTAACCTGTCCCATCTCACTTCCCACCCATAGGGTAAACTGCCCCATTTCCCTTCCCTCCCATAGGGTAACCTTGTCTTGGCCCATCCCATCTCCCTTTCCTCCCATAGTGTAACCTGGTCTTGCCACATCATATAATAATCATCCTCTCAGGCAGAGGGTGGGAATGTGTTAGGAGAACAGCCCGCAGACACAGAGACAGCAGCATCTGCCATCTTACCTCTGCACCAGGTACCGGGACTGCCGCACCGAGGAGCTCGGGAGCAGCGCCTGACTGCTCTCCCACATCTAGCTGCTCCCATCACCAGGACCAAGTGCCGGGCACGTGGAGAAGATGGAGAAGATGCCGAGGATGATGGCCTGCTGCTTGTCACCGGGCTAGTGTGCGCGGGGCGCATGGGCCGCACGAGGTGAGGAGGGAGTACCGGGGGTGGAGCCTGAGCATCTGACATCAGTATGGATCATCTTCCCTCCATCGCTCGCTCCCTTCCCCTGACCGCTTGCCCGATCACCCGGGAAAGTTTAAAAGTTAAAATTAAGAAAAAAAAAATCTATAGTTACACCACTGCGTCTGGACCTCAGGGACCCTCTGGACCTTGGGGCCTGGTACTGGTGTTTCCTTAGTCCCCCCCTGTCGCCGGGCCTGGTTAGGATACTGCAACCACCCATTTTGTGTAATTTCTTCTAGGCGTAACCTATTCCACCCAGGGTAATCCTACGTAGTGCGCTCAAAATGACTACCTCATCTGGTATGTTTTGTGGGTGGAATATATAACCCATGGAAGTTATTTACCAAAATGTCTGCACCAACCCTGCAATATGCTTATTGTGCTTTCTAGGTCTCGGTTGATTTTAATTATCTCTGTGTGGTCTACTATTTTTTACAACACCAAATCCTTGTACAATGTACAGGGCCAGAATAAGGCTTGCAGGGGCCCTGGGTCAACTAAGTTGTGGGGGCCCCTACCAGTAAAATTTCCACGGTCCCCCGCAGCCACTACTACTATGCCCCTTACCGAGAGAGAGAGAGGGGGGGAAAGAGTAAAAGAGAGAGGGGGGAGAGAGATGGAAAGTGGGGGAGATGAGGGAGACAAAGAGAGGGAGAGAGAGACAGAGGGAGAAAGATAGGTAGGGAGAAAGACAGACAGTGATAGGAAGAGAGAGGAGGGCGGGGAAGAGAAGGGGAGAGAGAGAGGGGAAGGGAGAGAGAAGGAGGAAAAAAGTGAGCGCTCGCTCTGAATCAGGGTGGCTGCTTTTTTTTTTAAAAAACGGCCTCCTGACCACTCGCTAAGCTGTGGGTGACCACCAACAGCTTTTGCGAGCAGCCAGGTGATGGTCGCGACCACCGGGCTTGCGACGAGACCCTTGTGGTAGGGTCTCATCTGCCACAAGCCCCAGTGAGCTTCCGGCTCTAATAGAGCTGGAAACTCACTACTGACATCGCTGGTGATGTCAGTAGGGCCGCCCTCAAATGGCAGGCGTTCCTTCGGGAACGCCTCCATTTGGCCAGCCACGCCCCCTCTGAAGCCTACAAAACGGGGTGAGCTCTCGATCAACATCGACAGCCGCCCCGTTTTGCTGCGTGCCCCGGAGCGAGTGATTTCTCGCTCGCTCCGGGGCTTGCGCACGCACAGTGTGCACACCACACGTGCGCACTGTCCGGCCATCGACACGCTTGCGAGCGGGTCTGAATCAGGCCCAGAGGGTGGGAGAGAGGCCAAGACAGAGGGAAAGAGGGAGACAGAGAGGAAGACCGTACAGTACCTTATTTCAGTTTCATGTTCCTGACAGGGACGGGTATGTCAAGGCATCTTCAACGTGATGGGATGGGGCTTAGAGATTGGCAGTCATTGCCACCCACTGTAGATGCTGAGAAAAGCTGCTGCTGTCTCTGTCTTAAATCCTCAAAAGACCATCAATGAGTGACAGACTGCCATGAGCCGGCCAGGGAGGATTCAAGAGTGGCCCGGTTCAGGACCATGTTTGCTGAGTGTGGGGACCCCCAATGTGTCGGGGCCACTGGATGACTGCTCCGTCCGCCCCACCTATAATCCAGCCCTGACAATGTACCATGTTTTCTGATGTCTGTAAAGCGACTTTGAGGCCTACAGGAGAAAAGCGCTATATAAATAAAATTATTATTATTATTATTACTGGAGAACAAGGGATACAAATTCAATCCTATTCGCAAAGGGCCAGAGTGTTGTTTACAACAAAAGAAAGACTGTAATTATAACAGCACCCCAGTGTCAGCAACTATATATCCTGGACACTGAAGAGTGTTGTGCAATTGACAGCTTCTGACTC
The DNA here is from genome assembly GCA_031769625.1 of Taudactylus pleione. Taxonomy (NCBI): domain Eukaryota; kingdom Metazoa; phylum Chordata; class Amphibia; order Anura; family Myobatrachidae; genus Taudactylus; species Taudactylus pleione. The sequence goes on from JAUIMM010000119.1 coordinate 13,179,683, forward strand.
CAACCAGTCAGTGGAACTATGGCACAGGAGATTGGATTATCTAGGGTACAGTAATGTACAGAAGCATGGTGACAGGAATGTTGATGAACAATCCTAAGAGGACAGTGTAAAAGTTGGACAGTGTAAAAGTTGCGTGAAGGGTAAGCTTATATACATGTTGCACCTTTCCCAAGTCAGCATCCATAGCTTAAGCACAATTAAAATGAGTGCATACAGACGTATGTGGACCAATGGAAGTGGAATCAATGAGTGGGAATTTTTTCATAACACTTTTAGAGCCGTATTTACTTACCTGAAATAATTACAGCACAAGGAAAAGTGCTAGTAGCCTATTCAATTATAAAAATCCACGGCTAATGCGTGTTATCCCATACACTCTGAGATAAGTATCCGAAGCTATAGGCTAATGCGTATGTGGCACCTGCAATAAGTGTACTTACTGCAGATTTCTGTTCGAGTCTCCCTCAGGCTTGAACAGAAATCTGCATTAAATGCAGCCTGCGGGCTTATTATGGGCTGCTGCATGCTACAATTGAATAGCCCGGGTCACTGCATTAGCCCGCAGTTATTTACCACGGCTAATTGAATCCAGCCCATAGATAATGCTACAAGGATGACACACATTTACTTCCTGAAAAGCAAGAGCAAAGTTACAAGCAAAACTGTAGAATACAAGAGCCTAGTAGACAATCATATAGGCCTGAAGATTACTAATGCTATGATCCGATAATGGTGGAGAATATGAAAATGGAGTTCTAGCTGTCTACCTCAAGAGGAATGGCATACAGCACCAACTAACAAATGCCTACACACATAGAACTCAATGGCATGCGTGAGAGAGGAAAAAGAACAACAGTTGAATGACCATACTCTATGGTAAACGATGCAGATCTGGACAAGAGATTCTGGCTAGAAGCAGTCCAAACCACTGTCTATCTCAAGACTCGAGCACCTACAGTGGCAGCCAAAGACAAGACACCATTGAAAGCATGTTCACGGTTTACGTATTTTTGGTGCAGATCATACTGTATGCCAGTATTCCTAAAGAAAGTAGGTCCAAGTTGTATCCCAAGTCCATCTTGTGTATCATGCAGGGATACTGTCAACAAAGCAAGGGATACAGATTTTGGGACATTAACAAAAATGTTTTAAAGGCAAGTGACATAGCATATCACGAGATCACTTCATATAAAGACAAGCAGGACATTCAGCGCACAGGTCTGTCCCGTCCAAAGTCAATACTGTGATACAGCCCGGCTTGTATTAACACACTATCTTGTAACAAGCTTGCAATTCAACTATTCAGTATGGGCTGATAGTAATCGCGTTTCGCTGGGCTAATGCTTTTTGAGCCTTGAAAAAGCATTAGCCCAGCGAAATGCGCATCGGCGTTCACCTTGCTGTGATTTATTCCCCATGTTATACTAATCATAATGTATTAATGCGTATTGTATGTGTACCGGTGTGCGGGTTGGCAATAGCGGGAGACACCCGCGATTACTATCAGCTCCATACTGAATAGTTGAATTGCAAGCTTGTTACAAGATAATGTGTTAATACAAGCCGGGCTGTATCACAGTATTGACTTTGGGCAGGACAGACCTGTGCGCTGAATAACATTAGGGGGACATAGCAGCGTTCTGCTACAGCACTAAACCTATTACAATCCTAGTGTCATTACATCACCTATATCGGATGAGGACAGCCTGTCTACATTTGCTAACATATTGCCAACTGCTTTGTAACAAGTCACTATGAGATATGATTAACAAAGTGTCAACCTGCCCACACTTTTCATATGCAGGCTGACTCCAGTATTTAGTCTATAAGGGCTATGATATAGAATATATTTTTACTTATATCTTTAATATGATTATCCATCACAATATTATATTTGTAAGGATGCAATTAATTGTCATCATATTTTGAAGAGAACGCCGGCAACATTCTTACATACCCAGCAGTCAAACGTGTATATTTTACCCAATAGAGGATGACAATATTTGTAACACATTTGTGATTTCCTATGTTGATGAACATTGTGAGGAACAATTAATTGTCATCACATATTGTAGAGAACACCGGCAACATACTTACATACCCAGCAGTTAAATGTGTATATTTTACCCAATACAGGGTGACAATATTTGTAACACATATGTGATTTCCTATGTTGATGAATAATTCTATACATATGAACAACAATATCTGCTTTGTCAGTTTTGACTAATTGAATTGATTAATAGGGAAAGTAAACATTACAATTAAGCCATAGCAACACCATTGCTGGATTAATACCTAATATATTGATTTACACCTAGAGTGGGAATAATCACTAAGCGAGACATTTTTATTTCTATTCACTTAGTTTATTAGTATCGTCTTCACTATTGTATGTGTGTCTATATGTGAGTTTTTAATATTTCGCTGTATTATTATCAATATTTTATTTGTAACTAATAAAAGTTATTTTTTAATAAGAAACTATGTAACAAACAGTGAGCCACCAACAGAACAACTCCTATCTTCTTTTTTGTTTTGATATTGCCATTAGGCAGGAGGCAAAACCTCCGAATTATATTAGTAATATATAATATGTGGTATTTATATTATTCTTAGTAAGGGGTTTTTCGGTTTACATCAGAATAAGAAATACTATAAGTACTGGTGCAGAGGTTATTTTGGTCTCTGAATGTCTTAGAACACACAATAAATAGAATAGAAACCCTGGATTTATCAAGCATTGGTTTTGAAAACCACCATAAAACCGCTGGCAAACCCCCTGAGAAAAATTACTAGCCTCAGACAGGTGTGATTACTGAAACAGCAGGAAAATTAATTGTTTTTGATAGGCAATAATTAACTCACAGGAATATCATCCAACTGGACTATGGAGAATCATTATGTCTCTCATCAGATATGAGAGGTCTTTAATAGAAATACACAAACAAATAAAAATATAGAAAAAAATCCCACACAAACAGAAAATCATACTACTGGCCCAAGCCCAGAGCACAGATTGATCATGACTGGAGTCGGCAGCACTAGGTTGCAACTTGCGTTGCTGGCTGGATCTTGTGCGGTACTGCGGTTAAGCCTAACACGCACGCACACACACACACAGAAAAGTATAAAAGACACTTTGATTGATTTTTTTTTGACTATATATATATATATATATATATATATATTGTGATAGGATCACTGGTAAAGTGGTCTGTGGCAGGTACATTTGTCCCAGATTCCTGTCTTATGTGTTTTAAACCCCCAGGAGAAAGTCTGCAGTGTAGCAGGCTTGAGTCTTGGCTTTTTGAAAAGCCGGTTTGGGACCTGGGGTTGTGGGTGAGAGGAGAGGGAGGGCTCCACCCACGGCCACTCCCGGTTTTGGGCCTTGCAGCCTGGTAACAGGCTTGTTAGGGTTTCCACCTGAGAGTGGCCAATATAAGCCTAGTGTGTTTAGGGCTGAGTGTCTCACCTGGGAGAGCAGACAGGGAGTTTGCTCAGAGACACTTGAAAACCTATCTGTGAGTGTTGTGCTGTGCCTTTGTTGCTGGTGAGGGCATTAGGCCCTGCCAGGTTCTGGTAGTGAGGGAACCACCTGTAAAGTTAGAGCCCAGCCAGGGCTAGGGTTTATGTTTATGGTTTCTTTTTGTTGTTTCTGTTTTGCACAATAAAGACTGGCGCCGACCAGCTTGTACTCGAATCCAGTCTGGCGTACTGTTTCCCGGCTGCTGTGTGTGTAAGGAAGGAGTCCCCTACCCAGGAGAGGGACCCCCTAACCTGACTGTGTCACAATATGGTGGAGAATGCGGGCATCCACACACACTGAAGTTGCAGCGAGAGGAAAACTTTCCATTTAAAAATGAAAGGGACAGACACCCAATTTGTGAGTGTGGAAATAACACTGTGTCCTTGGAGTCCCATAGAGGAGGCGTCAGCCAATGCTCAGAGAGGCAAGGTTCAGCTTCCAACCTATACCCCAGGACAAAATGGAGGAAATTATTAAGGCCTTGCTCCAAGCTACAGCAGCTCAGCAGGAATCTACCAGGGCTCAGCAGGAAGCTACAGCAGCTCAGCAGGAGTCTAATAAACTTCAGCAGGAATCCACCAGGGTGCAACTATTGGCCTTGGAGACAGCCCAGAGGCAACAACAGGTTTCCATCGAGGAAAACAGCCAGGCCATAAAAGAGGTGGTACAGCACCTGATCGCCCGACCCAGAGATGTTAATACTGGTCCTCCCACCCCCACTCACTCCATTCGAGCCAGTCACTTCCTCCAAAAAATGACTTCGGGCGATGATGTGGAGGCCTATCTCACCGCATTTGAAAGAACGGCCGAAAGGGAGAATGTAAAAGTAGTTGATGGTAAACCCGTAGACCCTGATAGTCCTTTGTCCTATCCCCACATGGCAATGTGTCAGGATTTGTTATATCAGGTGACTAAGAAGGGGGAAGATATTGTGGAACAACTAATAGTTCCCAAAGCCTACAGAAGAACAGTGTTGGATCTGGCCCATGGTCATATAACGGCAGGCCATCTAGGGGTAGAGAAAACCACTGAGCGAATAATGCAGAGGTTTTTCTGGCCCGGGCTCCATAAAGAGGTATCTGACTTTTGTGCATCCTGCCCTGAGTGTCAGTATCATGCTCCCAGACCACATTTTAAGGGTCCACTAGTTCCATTGCCTATTATAGAGGTGCCGTTTGAAAGAATAGCGATGGATTTGGTTGGACCCTTAATGAAGTCTGCCAGGGGACACCAGTATATTCTGGTCATAATGGATTACGCTACCAGGTACCCGGAAGCAATCCCGTTGCGCAATATGTCAACCAAGACCATTGCCAGAGAGCTAGTTCATGTCTTTAGCAGGCTAGGTATACCTAAGGAGATACTAACTGACCAGGGTACACCGTTTATGTCAAAAGTCATGAAAGAGTTATGCCGCCTGTTCAAAATTGAACAGTTAAGAACTTCGGTTTATCACCCCCAAACCGATGGGCTGGTCGAGAGGTTTAACAAGACGTTAAAACACATGCTTAGGAAAGTGGTCGACAAGGATGGTAGGGATTGGGATTACTTATTGCCGTATTTATTGTTGGCCATAAGGGAGGTTCCCCAGTCCTCCACCGGGTTTTCACCCTTCGACTTGTTGTATGGGAGACACCCAAGGGGGTTACTAGACATTGCCAAAGAGACATGGGAGGGGCAGTCTAGTCCTTACAAAACGGTGATTGAGCATGTTTCTCAAATGCAGGAGAAAATTGCTGCGGTAGTGCCGATAGTGAGAGAGCACCTGGAACAGGCTCAACAGGCACAGCAGAGGGTATACAACCGCAATGCTCAGTTACGCAGCTTTGCTCCTGGGGACAGAGTGTTAGTGTTGGTTCCCATTGTGGAAAATAAACTTTTGGCTAAATGGCAAGGGCCCTTTGAAATCTTAGAAAGAGTGGGACAGGTCAATTACAAAGTTTACCAGCCGGGGAAAAGAAAGCCGGAACAGATATACCATATAAATCTGTTAAAGCCCTGGAAAGATAGAACGGTACTGTCGGCCGTCCGAGCCCCTCCAGTAAATCCAGGGCCCTTAGTTCCCGAAGTGACAGTGGCAAAAACCCTGTCGGCAATTCAACAACAAGAGGTCAAGGAGTTTCTGATCAGAAATAGGGTGCTGTTCTCTGACGTACCTGGGAAAACCTCGGTCATTAAACATTACATAATCACTGACCCAGGGGTTAAAGTTAATCTAAAGCCCTATAGGTTACCAGAAGCACAAAGAGAATCGGTGTCGAAAGAAATTAAAAATATGCTAGAGTTAGGGGTTATTGAAGAATCACATAGTGAATGGTCAAGTCCCATTGTGTTGATTCCAAAGCCCGACGGGAGTGTGCGTTTCTGCAATGACTTCCGAAAGTTGAACAGTGTTTCAAAATTCGATGCCTACCCGATGCCAAGAGTGGATGAACTGATTGAGAGACTAGGGACGGCAAGGTATTTAACCACTCTTGACCTAACCAAAGGGTATTGGCAAGTACCGTTAAACGAGAGCGCCAAACAAAAGACAGCTTTTTCGGCACCAGAGGGCTTGTTTCAGTTCAAGATGTTGCCCTTTGGGCTACATGGGGCACCTGCTACCTTCCAAAGAATGATGGACAGGATTCTAAGGCCCCATAGACGTTATGCAGCTGCTTATCTGGATGACGTGGTCATTCATAGTCCTGATTGGCAGTCTCACTTACCCAGGGTACAAGCAGTGTTGGACTCCATCTATAAGGCAGGTTTGACAGCCAACCCAAAAAAGTGTTGTCTAGGCATGGAGGAAGTAAAATATCTGGGATACACCATTGGCAGAGGCCTGATAAAGCCTCAGCTCAATAAGGTTGATGCCATACAAAACTGGCCACGGCCTCTGAATAAGAAGCAGGTGAGAGCCTTCTTGGGAATTACGGGGTACTACAGGAGGTTTATACCCAACTTTGCCACCATGGCAGTCCCACTGACTGACCTGACCAAAGGCAAACAAAAAGTCATGGTGGAATGGAGTCCTGAGGCAGAAAAAGCTTTTCAGGAGTTGAAAGTAGCGTTGTGTTCCCAACCAGTCCTGATGACTCCTAATTTTGACAGGGAATTCATAGTACAAACCGATGCATCAGAAGTAGGTATAGGAGCGGTCCTGTCCCAGAACAAGGAGGGTGAGGAACACCCTATTTTCTATCTAAGCAGAAAGTTGAATGTACATGAGAGAAACTATGCCACAGTGGAGAAGGAGGCTTTGGCCATAAAGTGGGTGTTAGAGGCTCTCAGGTACTACTTGGTCGGAAGAAAGTTTAAATTGATAACTGACCATGCCCCTCTGAAGTGGATGACCGAAAATAAGGACAGTAATGCGAGAATTACAAGATGGTTCTTGGCGTTACAAACTTTTAAATTTTCAGTGGAACACAGGCCAGGAAGCCAGCTGGCCAATGCTGACGCGTTGTCACGCGTTCATTGTTTGGGGGTTTCAGTTGTTCCGCCCCACAGGTTGAAACAAAGGGGGGGGGATATGTGATAGGATCACTGGTAAAGTGGTCTGTGGCAGGTACATTTGTCCCAGATTCCTGTCTTATGTGTTTTAAACCCCCAGGAGAAAGTCTGCAGTGTAGCAGGCTTGAGTCTCGGCTTTTTGAAAAGCCGGTTTGGGACCTGGGGGTTGTGGGTGAGAGGAGAGGGAGGGCTCCACCCACGGCCACTCCAGGTTTTGGTTCTCGCAGCCTGGTAACAGGCTTGTTAGGGTTTCCACCTGAGAGTGGCCAATATAAGCCTAGTGTGTTTAGGGCTGAGTGTCTCACCTGGGAGAGCAGGCAGGGAGTTTGCTCAGAGACACTTGAAAACCTATCTGTGAGTGTTGTGCTGTGCCTTTGTTGCTGGTGAGGGCATTAGGCCCTGCCAGGTTCTGGTAGAGAGGGAACCACCTGTAAAGTTAGAGCCCAGCCAGGGCTAGGGTTTATGTTTATGGTTTCTTTTTGTTGTTTCTGTTTTGCACAATAAAGACTGGCGCCGACCAGCTTGTACTCGAATCCAGTCTGGCATACTGTTTCCCGGCTGCTGTGTGTTTAAGGAAGGAGTCCCCTACCCAGGAGAGGGACCCCTAACCTGACTGTGTCACAATATATATATATATATATATTTATATATATATTTTTTTTATGAGTCCAGAACTTGGGCCCAGATGGACACAGCACCAGCCCAGATGTATCTGCAATTCTGCATCAACCCAGATCGACACAGCAGACATGAAAAACACCAGCTCAGGACACAGCAGACAGCACAGACAGTCCAGATGGATCAGCAACAGCCCAGATGGACACAGCAGACAGCACAGAGACAGCTGTCACAGGCACCAGCCCAGAATGAATCAGCAGTCACCAGCCCAGGACACAGCAGACAGCACCAGCTCCTCTCCCAACCCTACACTACCCACCCTCCCTGTTCAGTCTCCACACCCAGAGTGAAATGGCGTCCGTCGCGTGGTCCCTTATATACTACATTGATCATAGAGACGAAAGCTTGCAAACCACGAGATTTTGTCTCTATGGTTTTGCCTCGATTTGAGAGATCTGAGTAAGGCAGGAACATCCATGCCTGCTTGGATCTGGCTCGGTTCTGCTAAAGTCGGGTGGGTTCAGATCTCTGGAAACCGAACCCGCTCATCTCTAATTAAAATGTTGAAAACGACCAACGATGCGTGATCCCACTGGTCGTTTACGACATCAATCATCGCCTGAACATGCAGGCCAACCTGGTGATAACGACAGGTTGGGCATGTTCGGGGTGAGGGAGGGTGCCTGCACTGACAACATATCGTTCAGTGTAGGCACATTATCCACTGCACAGGATGGAGAACGATTGCACGATTCCAATGTTGTAATCGTGCAGTGGTTCCAGTCTCGTGTAGTGGATACGCACCTTTACTAAAAAGAAAAAGAAAACAAAAAGACTATATGGAAAACACACTTTAATAGACAAATAAGATAATTTATAAAAAACAAAACTCACGATTAGCAATCACTTAATATTTTTCTCCTTAAACTTTTCTACAACTATCTCCTTCTCCACTTACACTCATCACAAACCCTCAAAGTGAAAGTAGCCGGCTGTCTGTGTCTATGATGTCAGGTGAATGTTGTTTCTGTAAAGGCACCATTAAATTAATATAAATAAAATAGCTTCTATTCCACTGTCATCTGTTTCTATAATATCAATTGAAAGGTGCTTTCTACAATATAACAAATGCAGTAGCAAAAGTTAATACATAGAAATAGAAAAGTTTCTTTTCCACAGTGGTCTGTTTCAATTATGTTAATTGAATGTTGTTTCTATAAAAGCACCATCAAATGAATATGATTAGATTAGTTTCTAACCTGTAGTGGTTTCAAAAGACTTTCAATAGAAACCACTGCCAAATATATCACTCTATGGTGGGTTGTCATTTAGAAACCTACAGTGGATTGACAGGGTTTCAGTTTAGACATCAAAACTGACCTTTAGTAAATGCTGTCAATTAGAAATAGAAACCGCTGTCAATTGCCGGTTTCTCAGAAAGCCGACGGTTAAGATAGGGCACTGCCAGCCCAGGAAGGTTAGATTTAGACACTAGCAGCAGCGGCTCCTGCCCTCTTACCTGGGGGGGGCTGTCGTTGCTGCTGGTCTGGCCGGGTTCCGGCGCCTACGCAATGGTAAATCATACCGAACCCGTAGGATTATATACAGTACAGTAACACCATTTCACCTGGTGTTACTGTATATCTGATCCTGCGCCAGTCACCTCACATGTCCTCTTCTCCTGTATTCTCCTTAGATCTTTTAAAATGGGTTAAAGCACTCACTGGCCTTAGGGGACCATGTAACCGATTTACTGTCTTTCCATAATGTTATAATGTGTTTAGAGGGACATATACTGGAAACCTTATGCAACATTAAACTGTGCTAAAAAATTCCTAACACCGAACATCCAGAATGCACAGGGACATTTTAATTTCCTTGCAATTACACAGTCTAACAATGCAGAGCTAACACATATCTTATATTATAAAGACATTAATATCATGTTCTCTGTTATCATAACCACAAAGGAGCTTGAAAGAAAAAAGTAATGAAATCTATACATCATTGCTTTTTAACAATCCACTCTCAGAACACTGAGTATATAATTAATGATGCTCAAGTTGAGGCAAATCTCTGCTGGGACCCTAATAATGGGCAAATGCCTCATTATTTAAACTGTCACAATGATCAATAAATTCAATATTAGAAATAGAAAATATCTTTTGAACTTTCATTGATGATTTAGTGATTTTATTCTCAACTGCTAGGTGATATTGACTGGGAGCCTGATTGCGATACGGACACAAAGTCGATGTTTTATGCAGATTAAGCGATTGTCTGCCATTGCGCATGCATATAAATTGCACTGCACACGCACAGTGATTGAATTTTGTTTTCGGTCACAAAGAGGGTTGTCTCACAAAATGACTGACAGATAGTCGGCATTTGGGGGAGGTAAAGGGGGTGGCTACAGAAATGCAGGCATGTTGGGTCTGTTTAAACTGTTTTCTGGCGTGCATATATTATCCACTCCGATCTTCCACGCGTTTGGAGAGCCCTATGCTTGTCAGGAGAGTCGCTCTATTGAAACAGGTCAGGCTCACTCAGAAAGTAGATGGGCGCTTGATCTGCATCAATGTTTCTGATGTTTATGTTATTGAACGTTGTTGGACAGATGTGAGAAGGCAGCAGTGGGCGTCCCTATGCTAAGGTAAACGTCTGAGTCATTAGCATATATTCGCAAATGCGGAGCGAGTGATATCACAAATGCAATTATGTCCAGATCGGAATCAGGCCTTGTCGCGGTAAGAATAGACTTACCACTATGCTCGGCCAGAATCCTATGATATGAACATGCGTGGCCCAGCTAGGCGACTCACATATGTATATTGGAACTGGAAGCCCTGGCTTGGCTTTTAAATTTCACTTGTAAGAAAAAGTTAAAAAATATCTAAAAATATTTTTAAAAATAATTTCCATTCTAAAAAAATCTTTCTTTAAATGTCTTCTGTTATCACCATCCTGAGATAGCGATAGCAGAAGGATGGCAGTGGTACTTGTACGACCATTGCTAAATAGGCTAATGTTTTCACAGACAGGGGCTATCTCCTGCATAGCACGGTGGTAGCCTTTGATCAAAAGGGAGAAGACCTATCACACGTGTTCTCCTGGAGATAAGGTTTTTCTCTACTTTATAATTACAGCCAGTGGAGGTAATAGTAATGCTCTGTACATACTCCAGGCTTGGACAAAACGGCGGGCCAGCGAGTTCATACTGTAGCACACATCACTGACATTCCATGCATTGTATATTACAACTTTTCTGTGTAAGATGCTATTTGAACAGTGGGCCTGATTCAGACCCGCTCGCGAGCGCATAGCGCTCGCAAGTGGGTCGATGGTGGGGCACTGCGCACTCACGGCGCACACCACGCGCATGTGCAAGCCTCGGAGCGAGAGAGAAAGTCTCTCATTCCGGGACTCACTACAAAAGGGGCGGCTGTCGATGTTGATCGACAGCTCTCCCCGTCTTGTAGGCGGAGCGGCTACACAAACGGATGCATTCCAGAAGGAACGCCTACCGTTTGTGGGAGGCACCACTGACATCACCAGTGATGTCGGTGGAGAGCTTCCTGCTCTGTTAGAGCAGGAAGCTCTCTGCGGCTTGCGACATACGAGACCCTACCAGAAGAGTCTCGTTGAAAGCCCCGATGGTCGCGATGGTCGCGACTATCGTGACCATCACCTGGCCGCCCGCAAAAGCTGTGGGTGGTCAACCACAGCTTAGCCGCAACAACAACAAAAAAACCCTGATTCAGAGCGAGCGTTCTTAAAGAGCGTCCGGCTCTGAATCAGGCCCAGTGTCCGAAATGTGGAAAGTGACTTTAGATGTACAGTAATAGTGTTAGGAGCAATTGTTCAGTCCTGCTACACGTTTTACCATAACTACAATGGAAAATCAGACCGAACAAGGGATTTTTAATATATTATACACATATGCTGAGCATATTTCAGTTTTCCTTTAATCTAGCAACATATACATGGATTGAATGTGATGTATGCAGTGAATGCAGATTTACACTTTATCTAAAAATAATGTCTACATAATGTTCATATCTATCTGCTATTATAGAAGGCTTTCTGTTACCAGCTATTTCAACATCAATGGACCTGAATGATATCTCTATTCCACAAAAGGTATTTATTTTTCCAGACTTTAATAATAACCCTGAACTTCAAGATATAAAAATAAGTGCCACATTATGTGATCCTCCTTACTGGGCAGCAAAGGCTCATTCTCCACATCTGATAAACCCGGTATTTTTCCTTTACATGTTACTCTGCAGAATGTGACACCTTTGTACATACAGAAGAAGGACACTTAGCAAGCCTACTGCAGTATCTGCATTTCCCTGACTGTTCCTGTCCATTTTATAATAATGGTTTAGTCTAAATATGGTCGTCACTGCCGAAACCTGGCGCAATGTATAAACTCTGGACTCTTGGTCGGTTAAATTGAAAATATAATATGTCAAACAGCATTTCTGCATTGCGAGCCTGTTCCACTTGAAAGATCAGCAAAGTGTTTGTTCCTTCAAAGGTTTCTGCTTCCCTGGCTAATGTTTCCTGCATAATAAGTAGAGTCTTATTAATATGATGTATTACCAAAGTAATAATAGGCTCTGTTTCCACCTTCCTCAAACACTTTTTAATGAGCTGTTCAGTTTGTGCCATGTTACTTAACCTCTGGACAACAGGATGCCAAATGCCTTTGTTTACTACTATCCCGTGCAAGCCCTGGAGGTCACATATAATATTGTATATTCATTTCATAGGGCAGCTTTCTATTCTATCCTCTGCATGTTCTTGGCACATTTAAATGAAGTCCTTGTTGAGCCTTGGCAGGCATCTCCCAGCTCAGCAATATGTGTGCAGATGCAGTGGGTGAGAAAAGACTGGCAGTTTCTTAGTTATCCATGTCATTACTTTGGCAGGACAGAGCTTTTGGATGTAATGTTTAGGTGACATTTCTACCTGTAAGATGTAAATCTCTTTCAGAGCACAGTTCGCTTTTGGCTGTGACATTGTTATTAGGAATTCTCATTCTGTTATGGAGGAATAAAATGTAGTTATAGCTTTGCTTTTCAAAAAAAAAATTAAGGGGGCTGATGTGGAATCAAATGCACGCCTATTTGCAGAGCGTATCTTGCGTGTGTTTGAAATGCTGCAAAAGAAACCGAGATGAGTCCGCACAAGTAAAGAAATCTAGATTGGTAGCTACATAAGATAGCTATATAATAGTCAAAACATTAGAAAAGACCAACATACTGATATATCACTTTGGAGAATCCCGGATAATTTAGAGTTGGTGGTGCACCCATAGACTTTGTGCTGTACACATGCAAAAAAAGTGCCTTTGCTCTAGGCAAAGACAGGGGGAAAGACAAATTTTGTCTATACTCCGGCACTCTTAAGTAAAGTATAATGAAATATAGTAAATGAGATAATAATAGAATAAAAATTAACTTTTATTTATGAACGTTAAAAAATTACGTACAACAAATAAATGACGTACACATATAACAACTAAACATACAAATCATCCGACCCGGAAGAACATCCAAACCGGATTAATAAGAGTAGATAAATGATACCTGGTGTGAACAGAGGGCCTGATTAAGACCCGGTCGCAAGCGCTGAGCGTTTGCAACCGGGTCGATGGTGGCCCAGAGTGCATGCGCACGACGGAGCTGGCTCCGTCGTGCGCATTCACGAGACCCGGATAGCGACGGGCAATCCGTCGCTCCGGGTCTCGTACCAAAGGGGGCGTGCTGTCGATGTTGAGTGACAGCACGCCCCCTTTGGTGGGCGGGCCGGGGGAGTGGCTGCCCTAACGGAGGCGTTCCCATGTGAATGCCTCCTTTTGGGGGCGGCCCCACTGACATCACGAGTGATGTCAGTGGGAGAGATTTCGGCTCTGTGAGCCGGAATCTCTCTGGGGCTTGCGGCCACGCGACCCTACCACAAGGGTCTCGTCGCAAGCCCGATGGTCGCGATGGTCTTGACCAAATATAGTCACAGAAAAACATCTGTTATGACATACATATTGACTCTGTCGCACAACATATATCAATATACATCATATGGCGAAAATATCTATTACATGCGACCCTCAAATAAATAGCACACACAAAATGTATATATAGTGCAATAAATGCAAAATACCAACATCATCCACTAAAATACAATATTTGACACTACCAGGTTAATGTAATTTTAATTTGTAGATAGTGTTAGGAAATAAATAAATAAAATGGATGATGCTGTAGATACATGCTGGGAACTCAAACTAATAGAAGAAAGTAAGACCTGGGATATAATTGCGCACACAAACTTCTACTGTCCCATGTCTAAATCAAACAGGGGATGAGAGAGTGTGTGATATGTTAGTCCCAGGTGAAGAGAAAGGAAATGCTTCTGCTTTCTGGGATATCCAATTTATCTCTCCTCTGGTACATATTGTATTGCAGTGGAGATGAAAAGAGGGGACCCAGATGAGAGAGCTTGATGGAGGAATATAAAAGGGTGTAGGATTGAGTGTGCTCAGACAATAACTATTAAGATTATGTGTAATAACGCATGAGCAGGAGTCAAAGCTCCTATTAGTAAAAAAGAGGTACACAGGTGTATGGAAACATTATTATTAAACCTTTAAAGCCAAGGGTGTAAAAAATAAGGAAGAAAAAACTAAGGCCCTCATTCAGAGCCGTACGCTCTGAGCAGAGTGCACGCTCTGAATGAGGGCCGGGCTCCATTTTCATGGAGCGTCCTCCTGGACGCTCGTATAGCTGTGGGTCACCACCCACAGGCTATACGAGCGTGCATTTTGATGGCCGCGATGGTCGTGACCATCGCGACCATCGAAATTGCGAGCCGGAGCCTGCGGTTGAGGTTTTCAACCGCAAGCTCCGGAGTGATTTTGGCTCTATCAGAGCCAAAATCACTCCCACTGACATCACTAGTGATGTCAGTGGGCCGGCTTCTGACGGGAGGCATTCCCGTGGGAACGCCCCCGTCAGGGAGGCACGCCCCCGGCACGCCCACCAAAGGGGGCGTGCTGTCAATCAACATTGACAGCACGCCCCCTTTGATCGGACACAACGAGCGAAGGAAAGTCCTTCGCTCGTCGTGTCTGGCGCATGCGCACGACGGAACTCCCTCCGTCGTGCGCATGCTCAGTGCAGACCATCGACCCACTTGCGAGCGGACAGCCGCTCGCGAGTGGGTCTGAATCAGGCCCTAAGTCCTGTGATCCACAGAAACCAGAAACTCCCCTCTAATCTACCCCGTCTAAATCAAACTGGGGATGCAGGAGGAGTGGCAGCGTGGTTCACAGGGGAAAGAAAAAGTGAAGCTGATGGAAGCTGAGATGTCAGCTGTGTCTTGCCCTGTTGCCAAACGGCATTGCAAGGAGAGTCGCCCGCTGATGTACTCAGCACAGGAGCGCGGTAGAGAGAAAGTGCAGTACCTGAGGTCCAAGGGAGCAGCATGCGTTGGTGTGTGATGGCTGATGACAGGTGACCAAGCCCAGCGGCGAAACGCGTGTCCTCTCTCTGCTACTTGTCTTTCCCCCTGTCTTTGCCTAGAGCAAAGGCACTTTTTTTGCATGTGTTTTTGAAATGCACATGCTCTGGAATCAGGCATATGCGAGTATGGAATGGGTATGAGCCACCGGTTCATATCCCAACACCGGAAGACCGAAGGGAGAAGATCCCGACAGGGCAGGTAAGTACCCTATCCCTACCCCTCTCCGTCCTAACCTTCCCTTAGTGGTGACTAGGAGCTTTCACACTCATTCTCTGCTATTGCCAAACAACTATTCATCACCTTATCCATCTGTGCGTTGATTATCTAAAGCTCAGACAGCAGCGGTCACGTGACCCGGAAGTGACGACGGGAGCCAAGCAGAAATCCGCATCCAGGAGCCGTGCTGACATCAGGAGCCATGCGGACATCCATAGAGGACAGAAGAGGGAGACCAGCAGCAATGCAGCAAGAGTCAGGTGAGTCCCGTATCTGAAAGGGGGTGCCCGGCGGAGATCGCAAGGTCAACGCTGGTCCACTCCCACCCTAGGTGGAGCAGGCAGGTGTGCAGTCAGGACCGTGTTGCCCATACAAGGCGCTGGCCCCAGACACCATTCAGCCTCCCCAGCCAGGGATCCCTGCCACACTGCTGCACAGCCACAGCGTCCCGTCCTGAAGGGAACTTGGGCACCGCAAGCTGCAACTACAACATTCATGCTCAACCATCCAAGGGGCCATTAATGGGACGCCGTTACCGGTTACATCCCTCCATGACATTGTACTAGCACTATTAGTGACCATTGAATAACGACCTGTGTGTCAGCCCAGATCAAGTACACACACCTTACCAGTGGGCTAGCTAGCTCACACCACTAATCCCTCCCTAGGGGTTATCCACACCTAGGAACACCCTAGACGTTCCCACACAGTTTTTACGTCTTGATTTTAGTAAGCAACCTTTACTTAGGGTACTAGGTACCAGTATTTGTTTACAAACACTGCATATAAACCAGTTCTTGAATAAATGTACGTTTGAACATACATTTGACATCATCCTTTTTCTTGTTCCACCTAACATGTACATCCATTATCATTATTTGCATAAGGGTGAGCGCTGTATAATCTTTTACTATTAGTGGTGCCTAACCCTAACCTCCCCCCTAGTGCCTAATCCTAACCTACCCCCTGGGGTGTCTAAGCCCTAACCCCCCCCTTCCCCTAGCCTAACCGTCCCGAGGGGTGCCTAACGCTGTCCCCATGGGGGTGCCTAAAACTAACTCTCCCCCCTCCCTGCGGCTCATAGCTACAAAGCCCCGCTTACCTTCGGTCAGGATGCTGGCTGTCAGGATTTTTTCATCAAGCTAAAGATAGGCATCTGTATTTCCACACCTATCTTTAGTCCTGGGTTGGGATTCTAGCGTCAGAACTCCAATGGCCAGCATCCCGGCCGCTGGTAAATTAACTACATACCGCGAGTATGGGTGATGCAGAGTCAAATGCGTTTCATTCGCATTCTCCTTTCTTGACTGAAGAGGCATAACTGAGCTGGTTAGGGGCATTCTCATTTAGGCAAGTACAGTGTGAGTGTGTTGATGGTGTTGTGTACTGCGCAGAATTGGATAGAAACATAAATACACCTGTTTCCAGGTATAGGATTGTGAAAGTGCGCCCTGATGATATTGTTGATGATTAGTGTATGGTAAAGGTCAGGAGAACCACAAAGAAATGTACAACTCTGAATACCAGAAAATACAGTACATGTATTTAATGCCATACATACAGAGCAGGAGCAATTCAGATTGTTTGCGCCCAATAGAGCTTATTTGAAAAGAAAAATATAAAACATTATTCTATTTCCATCTGCCTTTGCAATAAATAAATTCTTCTACTGTTGATATAACATAGATTAATATCAAAATCAACATATTTTAGCTGAAGATGCCATCTCTCCTTGTGCTTTTAATTATGTTAGAGACTGGCACACATGAACACTTCTGTGCACTGGTAGAGGTTCTAATCTAAATTATGCTGCAAATCTAGCAAAAAAAACCAACACGTTTTCTAACTTCTATATACTCCTTTCCACGAGAAGCCCGGAAAGGTGATGACTGATGGGGTGGGGCCAGGGTTGGACTGGCCCACAGGGGTGAAGGGGAAATCCCCGGTGTGCCCCACTGCCTGTGGGCCCTCTCTCTTCCTCTAGGTGTCAGGTTCCAGACCTCAAATTATAGATTGCTACTCTAATAGATGGCCAATTACCTAAAGGAACAGAACCACTGATCATGGGGGCTTGGTTTCCTTCTATAGAAACTTCTATATACCAAGATTTGCCTAATGGTTAGCTGTGTCTGTGGTGGCTGGCATGGGCCCCTACCACTGCATTTTCCCAGTGGGCCCTTCCTGCCCCAGTCAGACACTAGGTGGAGCCCATAGAATCACTTTATATTAGCACTGTATTAGCCCAGCCCTCTACCTATGGATCCATGATTCACTCCATTATTCTCCCAATCTTGCCCACTTCACTAGGAAGTGTGTGGGATGTGGAAGAACCAACCACTCTCCTGGGGGCATGGAGGACTATGCACAAATTCAGGTGAATAACAACCAAGTACATACATGGTCAGGATTATGTTTTTCATCACCCTTGGCCACTTTTTGCATGTCCACATTCACCTCCTCTCCCTCCATGACTCTTCATGACTCCAACCAAAACTGTATCTATTTTGTATTAAATGTGGATGCAGTTATCTCTAAGTCCAGTTTACATTCATGCTTGCTTACTCTCCCAGAATTTCCATTAGATATCTGAATTTGGATGTCTATTGCCGGGAGAGTAGACAACCCTCCTCCACCCCGCACACTCTTCCTATGAAGAAGGGAGAACGTAGTGTGCAATTGCTTTAAATTACAGTATCATCTTGGACTTGCCCTTGCAACATAATGCCTTAATGTCTGGCATAGCAATACGGGGGCGGATCCATGATGATGATGTTGCAACTCATCATACCACAACCTGCCCATCCCACAAAGACCGCTCCGGATCTCTCAGAGACCAGAATAAAAAGTAGGTAGTACAATATGCTTTAAATATAACTAAACATAGAAACAATTATTAACAGGGTGAGCAGATTGCTGCCTCTGCACCACTGAGACCCTGAACCTGGTAACATGTGGCCTTCCCCCGAATGCAGAGCTTACATGTAGAACATTTAATTGTGTTGTCTAATTATTCAGCACAATCCAACAGTTTGTAATGTGAATGCTGATGACAGCTACCAGTTACTGCATGGCCTCTGAAAGCATGGACTGAATGGACATCTATCAACAAACTGGAGTTTCATGTACAGAAATAAATGTTCATATACATTCATTTTAATAAACACCTAATTATTCCATAATCATACTAGAGACAGGAAAAAGATTAATGTGACAGCAAAGAGCTGATGGCACATCACAGCAAGGGGGCACTGAAATATGTGGCCCTTGCCAGGCTTTTAATTGCTATATTTCAACCACAAGGCAATGACAGCACCAATTAAATCTCAAGTTGTAAATATGCCTATAGCCCATTTTCCTTCGTCACTAGATGCGTTTTTAATATTTATCAGACAAAGTTAATGCATGATTAGGAGCTCTCTGATGGGAAAGAGATGAATTAAGGCTGCTATGTCATCTGGGTGTTGAGCACTCTTTGGTGTTCAAGCCAAAAGCTGAGGATAAGCTCACCAAATCTCTGTACGTGCTGTCATTTCATGCACAAGCCAACCCCTTAGCTGGCAGAGGATTCAAACTACATTCAGAAAGTCACCTCCGTCTAAAGGGACAGATGGCCAGCTGTCACCGTAACGCAGATATATTACCTTATACGCTGCTGCTGGATTTATTCATTTATCATTACAACCTCTCTATAGGGACAGCATTTGATTTGTTTTATAAAAAAATAAAACATTGTCTTGTCACAGTGCCAGCAGATAATACAGTTTCGACCCACTTGTTGATAGAAGTACCCATTTTATCTGTAACTTCATTCATTGTATAATATGCGGTCTATTTTTTTTTATCTCTAATGCAAATATTTTTTTTTATAGTCTCATCTAGACCCCATGAACTTTTTGTTTTCATAGGAAACACCAAAAATAATCTCATGCCAATTACACATATTAGTCAGCTGTGCAGTACACACTTGTGTTGCTAAAAGGGTTCAGAAGTAAATGATTACTCATTCAGAGTCAGGTTCATAGCAGATGGACAGCTATGGCAGAGTATGTGTACAGTATGTGCAATCTAGAAGGAAACTTGGCAAAGATAAATAACAGAGGGGCCCATTTATCAATTAATTTCAAAACTTGTGTATGATAATGGTGCTCCATCCAATCAGCTCCTAACTGTTATCCATAGGCAAAATCAGGGATCTGAGTGCTCAATCAGCGCACTAGACCATAGAAACCAGAGAGCAATTACCAGCCAGAAGAAACAGGAGCTTTACCATGAGGTGGGAGAATGTGTGCTTAGAGAGATCTTCTGGTTATTTTATGTAAGTTTATTTTCTAAGAGATGTTTAACCTTTTCAGCTCAGACAGGCTAGCCCTACTGATGCATCTAATGGCTTATGGTGATCGCTCCTCCTGTATATTTTACACACACTTTATATGAGACAGACTATAGCTTAAATACTAATTACGCCCTCATCACTCACTCTAAAATCAAGCATTTGGAAACTCCCCTCTAGAAATCCTGCATTTGCCCCTCTTATCTGTTTCAAAAATGACAATTGGGATCTGATTGGCTTCAGCACAATTTAATATATGCAACAAGTTTTAAAATTTGTCGCATATGATAAAATTCATTGATAAATGGGCTGCAGAGATAGATCAAGACAAGAAAGCAGACTGAGGGGGGGGGGGATAGGTCAATTTGGTCAAAATCTCCTATTTTTACTGATTTTAGAGTCTTCAAATTACTTAATTTCTCTCTCTCTCTCTCTCTCTCTCTCTCTCGTCTATTTTCTGCAATCCGTGCTTGAAATGCAGATTGTAGTGTGATATTTTCACCATATCACAGGGATTTATAAAACATCCCCTGCAGGGACGGAGCTTGTGATAAAGCTCTGTCTATGCAAATCCCATCCGCAGCCTTATCTTTGTATTTTTCATGAAAAATACAGTGATAAAGTGTCCGCGCATGCGCCCCCCCGGCGCCGCCGCTTCCTCATCTCCCCAGGGGCTTAACCATTACCCCCCACATGCAACTGCCGCCACCTCTGCCCGAGTGTGCCACCGCTGAAACCTCAACCCTTTCCCCCTACCACTGTCTGCTGCTACCCCCCTCCGCCTTCCCTACCCCTGTGGTTGCTGTCCCTGCCACTGGTTTAGATTTACCTGTACTGGGGACCGAGCGGTGATCTCCTCCAACCGGACAACCAACTGATGCTGCAGTCAGCTGAGATGCAGGAAAGGCCAGCACTTTACTGCATCTCAGATGACAGCAGTCTTCAGCTGATTGGCTGGGCAGAGGATCACGGATCGTTGGTGTCGAACCAGGGGCAGGGACAGCAACCACTGGGGGCTTGGCGGCGGAGGTTGAACGGTGGCAGCGGAGGCAGGCAGGCGGGGAGATCAGCGAAGCCGGTAGCACACTCGGGCAGCAGCGGTGGGTGGGTGGGGGTAGCTAAATGTTTAGCAGCAAGGGCAGAGGAGGGCAGAGGAGGGCAGTGGCGGAGGTTTTGAAAAATTATGGGGTTTCTTTTTTTGTTGTTTCTTCTTTGCAGTGATCAGTGTGTGATCCATTTAGACCACACAGCTGATCACTGGAGCAAGCTCCCGGCTCTGCTCTGCCTGTCAGAGCAGAGCAGGAGTCGAGGGACTGGGGAAAGCCCTGATAACGCCATCTCCAGGTGTCATTATTATCACAGGGCATACCCACTTATTTTTTACAAGTTATTTTTTAGTAACTATCAGACAGATCGCATTAGCCATTAGAATTATGGGAAATGCGATCTGTTTACTAAAAATATGTGAATTGATAGTTTTTCACAAAATTTACGCCAATTGCCCTTTATTAAATTTATGTGATACTAAGAATGTGAAAAGGTTGTGAAAACACCCCTTTTCACTTTATTCTAGTAATAATAATGTTAATAAATAGGCCCCGATATATGAAGACTTGCCATATCATCCCTCTTATTCAGGACATGTGAAGTACACAGATTCTGTGGTTGGCTGACTTCAAGTCTTCATTTTAGCTTAGTCAAATTCATCAGCGGGGCGATTCATCAGCGGGCCGATTTTCTGTATGTCCGCGGCAGACTCCTTCTTTATGTAAATGCGAGAATCCTGCCGTCTATGCTGAAGATCCGTGCATCTGCATGTAGAAGCCTATCCCTGACAGTGTGTGCAAAAGTCTGGTCTGTAGCAAGTGTCAGCGTGCGTATGTCTGATTCAGTGCATGCGCAGTATTCTGAAATCATGAGCATTTTCACTTGTGTCTGACTCAGAATCAGGCCCAGGGTACTTTCCTATACTTACATCTATAAAGGCATCCACCGTATTAGCAATATAATACATAAAGACATACATCTAGACATTGTCAGCCTTTTTACTGTAGATCTATAAACCGGATCCCACAAAAATCACCTTTAACTTCTTATTCCTTTATCTTCCATACATCTTTGCATATTATATTTCTGAAATATTTCGCTTATGTTATTAAAAATCATTTTAATGAAAAGAATAAAAATTTTATTTCTTTCCTCAAGTGCCCCACAGAAAATCATCTCTTCTCTCCTTTTTATATTATGTCTATAGTAATATTTTGGACCCCTCGTTTGCTGGGTTTGAGATCACAGAAAGTGCTTAAAACATGTGGTTTGCATGGCTAGCTGTCATGCCCGGCATTGCTGGGTCTTACTTTTTCCTGTGCCCCTACCCTTTCATATACCACCCCTCTCTGTCTTCCTCTGCCCGTATTTCTCTCTCACCTGTTTTCCATCTGCCTATCACCTCTCCCCTCTTCCCTTTCTTCTCTTCTTTCATCTCTTTCCCCATCTATTTCTCTCTGTCTTTTCCACTGTCTTCCTATCACTTTCTCCAACTTTTTTCTCTCTCCCCCTTCGTTTCCTCTTTGTCCCAAACCTTTTTTTCCTCTCTCTCCCCCTCTTTTCTGTTTCCTCGTCTTTCACACATACTGTGCCTCCACATCTGTGTGTCACTCTTCACACATGTATCCAATGCCACCTTCTGGCTTGTACACCCAGCTATCCCTTCTTATCCATCACCAAAATCTTGTCTGACTTACTGTATCCCTACCTTTTACTGCATACATATACTGTATATATATTCACGCGCCCTACATAACTCCATTTATACGGTATACAATCGGGAAACCGGCTGCCTTAATACCGGCAGCTGGCTTCCCGACTTTCATATCCCGGCGAGTGTGAAATGCCGGGCGTCTATATCTAGACGCCAGTCATTTCCCCGACGCCGGGAGACAGGCGCCCGGCATCCCGATCAAAGGGATGCCGGGTACCGCGAGCGGACAGCCGCGGGGGGGGGGAGGGTTAGGTTTAGGGCACTCGGGGGGGGGACTTAGGGTTAGGCACCTCCCTGGGAGAGTTAGGGTTAGGCTAGGGGGAGGGAGGGTTAGGTTAGGCACCCCCGGGGGGGACAGGGTTAGGCACCCCCCCGGGTGACTTAGGTTTAGGCAGCAGGGAAGGGGGGGTTAGGGTTAGGCACTTAGAGGGAGGATTAGGGTTAGGCACTTGGGGGGGAGGTTAGGGTTAGGCACCCCTAAGGAGGGTTAGGGGGTTAGGTTAGGTTATACTTACCTTAGGGACGATGGGGATTTCCAGCGCTGTCGGGCTGCTGCTGATCTGTTGGACTGCCGCTGCCAGAAATCTAACTACCTGCCATGCGGCAGCCGGCATATCATACCGATTCCATTTATACACTATGTCTGTGCTAATTAGAGTTGCTAAAAGGAAGCGCAGTTCAAAAGAATCCACATGTTTAAGAATATACATGAAAGGTATAAAACATATATGCAATTTGTTCTCAGCATCAGTATGTTTAACACGCAGAAAGTTTAAAAGATGTAAACTAGGGGGTACCCAAAATTTGTGATGTCGGGGTGATGCAGAATTCCTAGGAAAAAGGGGCATAAATGACTCACAAGCGTATATCTGCACATTTTCTGAGCTGTACATACTGTGAAGATGCATACACCTATTTAGCAGCATATGTGCCTTATAGCAAATGCAAACGTTCCACCTCCTAATGCTGGGTACACACTGTAACGATGTGTACCCAGCCTATGTCTCGTGCTGGAAATTCTGGAAATCAAACATTCCCCAAAAATCCAAGTGTCTATTCGCCCCTGCAAGTGGCCGCTCAGTGTACAGTACATGCTAAGGAAAACTGACCAAACATTTTTATGTAATCCAAGAAAATAGCAGTTTAATTTTGCAGGAGCGATCACAGCAATAGCGTTTTAGGTATAGTTTATATTAAAAGTGCTTTGTGCAACTAGTGTACAGTATATGTCCTGCTTTTATAACCTGCTGTGGTTGAATAGTTAATTTGGCTGTTTGGCATTCAGTAATTATGTTAGGGTGATTAAACAGGATTCGCTGATACATATCATCTAGTATTTCATTCAGTTAAGGCTTGATTTTACACTGCGTGTCTAAATCTGGACACCCCTACTGATAAGTGTGTTTTTCAGGGGTATGCGTTCGGCATCCTGGCGGTCTGGATGTTGTCACCAGAATACAGACGCCGGCCAGAATCCCGGTGCCGGCATCCCGACCGCTGGGATGCCGAAGGTAAGTAGCGGTGTTGGGAGGGGGGGTTGGGTAAGGTTAAGGGGTTAGGGTTAGGCACTAGGGGGAGGATTAAGCACTAAGGGGGATTGTTAGGTTTAGGGTGTGGGGAGGGGGAGGTTAGGTTTAGGCACTGGGGGGAGGTTAGGTTCAGGCACCAGGGAGGTAGGGTTAGGGTAGGGAGAGGGGAAAGGTTAGCATACCGACCACCAAGTG
This sequence comes from Taudactylus pleione, assembly GCA_031769625.1. NCBI lineage: Eukaryota > Metazoa > Chordata > Amphibia > Anura > Myobatrachidae > Taudactylus > Taudactylus pleione. Next base: position 13,203,886 of record JAUIMM010000119.1, read on the forward strand.
TCGGTATGGTAACCCTGGCCGCCTGGATCCCATCTGTCGGTATTACATACCCTTCCCTTTCCAGGATGTAACAATTACAGTAGTGGTCACTGAGTTGGGAGTAAAGCAAAAAAAAAAAAGTAAACAATGCTACAATGCAAGGGGTGCAAATACATTTATATTTTGCCATGCAGGGTAAATACCGGCTGCTTTTGCATCTAGCCCACAAATGGTGGGCAGCTTTATTTTTAAACTGCTATTTAAATATGAAGGTGCCCCCCCCTGCAGCGCAACATAGTTTTACCAAGGAGCAAAGTTATTGTACTTGATCTTTTTTGCTTTGCTCCAAACTCAGAATCAGCCCCATTGTCTTATAGGAGAAGACCATGATGGACATTTGCTTTGCAGAAGAATGCTGCCATGGTTAGGAATGATGCATTCTATTATGCTGTCCCGTACATGTTTGTGTCCTTTAAAAGAAGTTTATTGTATTTAAACAACACTTCAAAACACTGGCACATCCCAAATTAATTCCCATAACACATTATTTAACAATGCCTGTGCTTCATCCATGACTAAAAATTAATGGCAACATGTTTGCTGATGTGACAAGTAAAATAAATAAATAAAACATAGAATAAATACTCCTTCCCAGTTTCTAACATATACTGGTAAACTAGAAAGTTGTCCTATCATGTAGTAAGAGGTAGCAGTTTTGGGGCTCCAACTCCCACCCCTCCCATAGGTAGAAAAAAAACACAAATACATCCATAAGTGAGCTCCTTAAGTCTACAATTGCTCACTTGATCATTTATGTTTATGTGTAAAATACAATGTAGATCTCAATAGTTCCTCCTTTTATTTTTTCTACACTTAAATACAAGTAATCAGAATCTTTCAGTGTTTACATATCTTTGATTCAAGCCAAACTGCTAAAATAAACTATTGATTAAATGATACTTTAGGATAATCCACAAATGTCAGACTTCAGTCTTTTTCTGGTGCCCTCAATTAGAACTCACTTTTGATTCGCTCATCCCTGCTAATAGGCTATAAATCCGGATCTGCTAGAGCCTGTAGTAAATTGGCCGGATAAGAATGCAGCCTCTCTGGAACTGATCAAGCTGTAAGGATATCAGATTTTCACATGCAAAGCTAGCAAAACTGATTGTGGCAGATTTAATTCATTGGTTAGAGCAGAAAGGGTTATAGATAGGGCTGCCACCTTCTCTGGAAATATACCAGCTGTACTACAGTATCGCTGTTATGTTTCTGACCTACTAATAACACTGCCACAAAGCTCCATTGTTACCAACACTTGTAGTCATCTGCCAATCTTGCCAGGTTTATCTCTCTCACCTTTCTCATCTGTCCACCTTTATTCTTTCTCTCTATTCTCTACTGTTCCTCTCACTTTAAGCTTTGTTTTCCACTCAATCGTCAGCCACTCTTTTAACACCTTAATCTTTTTGAGTCTCCAAATACATCACTTTTCCATGTTGATTTTGAGACCAAAAGACACATTTATAAAAGTTTTCTTGTGCGTAATAATTGCGTACCATTAAAGGTCATTTTAAAATTGTCGCAAAATAAGACATATTAACTTTACAAATGTGCAGCCCCCAAATATGTACCAAACCTGCCTTATTGAAGTACCACCAGGGGCGTCTTAAGAGAGTAGGGGGCCCGTGTGCACTCTCCGTGCAGGGCCACCCCTCTCTCCCTGGCGGCCGGCCGCCGACTGACGTGGCTGGCCAGCCACCAGAGCATTAGTAGACTCTGGGCACTAGAGTGTGCCCGGAGTCTACTGCGCATGTGCAGAACACCAGAAAAATGGCTGCGGCTGCCATTTTCCAGTGTTCTGAGCAGCGCTGACACCCGCCGCAGGACCACGGACAAGTTTAAAATAATATGGGTGCAGGGTGTGCGGTGCAGGGCCCCCCTGGACCTGGGGGCCCATGTGCCCCGCACACACTGCACCCATTATAGATGCGCCACTGAGTACCACTTTCCCAACAGTTTCATGCAGCCATGACCAGAAGAACCTTTATCTGGTAAAGAGTGTAGCATTTCTTTGTAGGTAATGTAAATGTTGCATTGATGTTTTTACACCCCTTTGACAAGAGAATTGCATTGCTTGTTCCAGGAAGGAAATTGGAGAACAAAAAGTGTAGTAGGAACGTTAAGGGGCCCATATGTCATCAATGTATTGCCCCAATTCCCCGTTCTGCTGATGCCAGGATCAGGGAAATCCAACACCAATCCCGACCAATAAATGATCAGGATCGGCGAGTCTGGGATTTTCAACATTCTGTTTTTCCCCTATACACTAACGGATCTCCGATCATCGATGTCCATGGATCAGCATTTTTGATTAGCATCAGGGAATTGCAGCGCTGATGTATTGTCCACATTAGTTAATATGTCAAACTAAATAAATTAAACTAAACAGAATCCTTTACTTACAGTACCAGCCAAGAATTCTGTAGCAGTCAACAGAGAGGTAAGGGTCTACAGTAGGCGTGATGGCAGGGCCGCTGGGAGGTCTATCAGGCCTTGGTACTAGGGGGCATGGCCAATCCCAGATGGGAATACTGGGGTACTTTATACATGCTGTGCAGCCCGCTGAAGGGGGAAGGATTACACAATCTTGGGTTGTGGCTGCTTCTCCTCTGCAGTCGCGGCCCAGATACATAACTTGGCCGGAGACTTTGTACCTACTCCCATCTTCTCGGAACCCCAGCCTGGAAGAGCTACTACGGTATATGCCAAAGTAAAGCAACTATATGCCAAAATATAGCAGAGGCTGTGTATTACTGAGCTGAATAATACACATAAAGTAACTAAACAAGTCTATCATGCCCTCTTTCCCCTAAAATGAGATGGAATGTGTAGAGCTGCAGTGGAATGTCAGGTGATCAAAAAATCTTTATGGTAAAATATCATATTTGAAAATGTCAATGTTATGGTTTAGTTGTTCCCGAAATGCACTTCTACTGCACAAATGATTAATGTTTAGATTATAGAAACTGATTTTGACTGCATCATATGAGAATTTGACTTATGTTACTGAGAAGCAATGTGTCTAGCAGTTAAAATAAAAGTTACAAATAGCACCATATGCCAGCTATAATGTAGGAACAGATATGAATCAGATGCTTGCTAACCTTCACCAATCCTTACCTCACTTGGCTTCCAGTCACAGAAACCACCAAGGCCAGGGACTAATGTACAGTAAAGGTTGACTTACTGTAGGTTAAGTAAGGGTGCTAGGCTCTTTGTTACTTTGGGGCTCTATATATTAACATTATTTTTACTAAAATAAAGTCAAAAAGGTTGTTTTCACACCCTTTTCACATTATTTTAGTTTCACCTAAAGTTACTAGAGGGCAATTGGAGAAGAATTTGTAAAATTCTACTCCAACCCCTAATTATCACTTATTTTTAGTAATCAGATCGCATTTCCCATCATTGTAATGGGAAATACGATCTGCCTGGTAGTTACTAAAAATTGTGAAAAAAATACCGGAGGAAGCCCTGTGATAATAACGCCACCTGAAGGTGGCATCATCCAGGGTCTCCCCTGGTTACCGGACTCATGCTCCGCTCTAACAGGCAGAGCAGAGCCCAGAGCTGGCCCCAATGATCAGCTGTGTGGTCTAAACAGACCGCACGCTGATCACTGCTAAAATAATAAAAAAAACAGTAAAAAAAACAAATAACTTACGTGAGACCAGGGAATGGAGATCGGGGCTTTGGTGATGTCCTCCCTCTGGTCAGCTGGTCTCCCATCCTGCACTGGGACCCGGTCATCAGGTGACCGGGTCCCAGTGCAGGATGGGATGTCAGCTGACTGGAGCCATGGAGGACATCACCGGAGCCCCCCAAAAAGCAGGTAAGTTCAATTAAGTGAGGGGGGGTCATGGGGGGAATTGTGGGGGGGGTCGCGATTGCGGGGGTGGGGCTTAGTGATGGGGGCAGGGGCTTAGCGGCGACCGGTCGGTGCATGCGCGGGCACTTGTCACAGTATTTTTTGTGAAAATACCGTAATAAGTGTGAGGAGGGGATTCGCAGGGACAGAGCTTTATCGCAAGCTCTGTCCCTGCAAGGGATTTTTAGTAAATCCCTGTGATATTGGCTGAATTCGCAATGAGAATTCAGTCGGTAATATCACACTACAATCTGCATTCAAAATGCGGATTGTAGTAAATAGAGCCCTATGCATTAAGAGTTTCTCTAAACTACTCTGTGTACCTCTCATTCTCATACCCTGCAGGTACCCTAGTGTCTGCTATATGGATTTGTTTATTGAGAGTGTCTGAAAAAGTCCTGCTACAAGGGACAATGTATTAAACTAGAGATATCTGCTGCAGTCCCACGGTTATTGATCACAAATGCAGTCCCCATAGGGTTCTATGGGGACTGCAAAACTAGAAGTTTACCAATCTCTGTAAAGCTTAGGTGTTCAGTACCTGGCCCCTGATTGCTAACAACAGTGCAGCCTATAGGTTTCATTTACGTGGCTTTCTTTATGGAGATGACTATACATGCATATTAGGAAAGCTGGGTCCGAGCCTGGAAGTAACATGATGGTTGTAGCTATCACATTGCTTTTCTCTTCTCAGCCACTAGCCCATATGCCTGCAAGAAATTTTTGATGCATACCACTAAATATGATTGTTATTGCCACTATAAATATGATTGTTATTGCCACTATAAATATGATTGTTATTGAAACTATAAATATGATTGTTATTGCCACAATAAGAAATGATGCTTTTCAGGGAAAAATACAGCTACAATGACCCCATAGAGTTATATCTTATATTCTCCCATCTCTCTGGTAAACCCCTCCTTGTATGGTGAGTACACAAGTTAACCCATCTAGGGCCTGATTTAGAGGTGAACATTAATGCAGCCGCCATTGCATCTTTATGCTAATGCTGCAGCCGATGGGAATTGAACAGAGACACCTACCGGCTGTGGTGCTAATCCACTGCTTTCTTTAATAAGATGCACCATCGGCCACACATCAGTCGCACCATCGCAACTTGCACCAGCCCTTTGATAGGTGCAGTGTCTCTGTCACAGCATGCCTGACCCGGACATCTACTTACCGAGTCCGGCGGCACAGGGATCCAGGGCATATGGTGGGCAGTGGCGTAACTAGGGTATTTGGCACCCAGGGCAAGAGGAAAAATGGCGCCCCTCCCAACTGTGTGCACGTCTTGAAGGTGTGTGCACCAGAAAGTGGGCGTGGTCACATGACTCAATGGACGAGACCACTGAAAAAATGGGGTGTGTAAACATGAGACGCCACCATTTCTCATCACTCTGGGAATATTCCTTTGCATTCCATATGCACCTTATTGCCGCAGTATCAGTGCCCCTTATGCAATGCTCCCATTAGCAGTGCCCCTTATGCAATGCCCCTTATGCAGTGCCCCTTATGCAATGCCCCCTGTAGTAGTGCCCCTTATGCAATACCCCCTATAGTAGTGCCCCTTATGCAATGCCCCTAGTAGCAGTGCCCGTTATGCAATGCCCCCTGTAGTTATTCCCCTTAGGCAGTGCCCCCAGTAGTAGTGCTCCTTATGCATTGCCCCCAGTAGTAGTGCCCTTTATTCAGTCCCCCTAGTAGTAGTGCCCTTTGTGCAGTGCCCCCAGTAGTAGTGCCCCTTAAGCAATGCCCCCAGTAGTGCCCCTTATTCAATGCCCAGAAGTAGTGCCACTTATGCAGTGCCCCCAGTAGTGATCTATAAGCAGTGCCCCCAGTAGAGCCCTTTATGCAGTACCCCCAGTAGTGCCCCTTATGCAGTGCCCCCAGTAGTGCCCTTTATACAGTGCTCCCAGTAGTGCCCCTTATATAGTGCGCCCTGTAGTGCTCCTTATGTAGTGCCGCTTATACAGTGCCCCAGTAGTGCCCCTTATACAGTGTCCCTTACACATAACACAGAACACAAAATTATACTTACCTGACTCCCCGCTCCTGCGCCTGCCGACAGCCTATCCTCCCGTCCCGCTCGGCGCTATGGGAGAGACGTCCCTTCACCCACTGTGGGAGCTGGAAGGTGGAGCTCATGAGTGAGCTCCAGCCCGGCACCGGCCCTGGATGCAGCAGCCAATAAGAGTCTGTCTGACTCTTATTGGCTGCTAAAACAAACAGATTGCCAATGGGCATTGGGGGCGGTGTGTTTGTCTTAGTGTATAATGCCGCTGTTGGACGCCAGCTGGCGGATAAAAAAATCACACACACACACCCCCTGCCTTCGGGTCTAACAGTGCCCAAGGCACGCTCTCCGCTCGACCCTCCCTAGTTACGCCATTGATGACGGGGCAGCGGCCAAGAGGTGCCAGCATCCACTGCAGTGAGTCCCACTGACTATGAGCTGCTGCGGGCTCACCAGCAATCTCTCCCTTCTCCTGTCTGCAGTATGCTTCTACTTGCTTAGACTGCACAGGCGGCTCTGCGAGCCGCTCTATGCAGGATTTAAACAACCAGGCATGCCAAAATTGAATCTCAATTGGACATCCTATGGAAACTCCTCCTATAAAAGGAAGCCCCTGGGAGTACTTCCCTGCCAGAGTATAGGCTCCCAAACCTTACTCCAGCATCTCCATCACCTCTGTTTATTACTGTTCATTCCTCACCTTGGCTTCATTCCTAACCTGGTTCCGTCTAGTCCATGGCACCACTTCGTCTGTCTAGTTCTGACCCAGCTTGTCGACTATGCTTGTACGCCCAGGGCTGTCCCGATCTATACGCCAGGTACGCGGCCGCGTAGAGCACCAGACTGAGGAGGGTGCCGCACCAGTAATGCACAGTGAGTCACCGTTACTCACTTGGCCCCCTAGGCGCCCTTACCGTATACTGACAGACTCCTCTGACAGACGGACAGCTGTTCTGCTATTCAGAGGAGGCTTTGTACTGATTGCTCCACCTCCCTGGAGACTGCTCTGACTGGGAGCCTCTTGCAGCCCTGAGCACACAACAGCAACCAGAAATATACTTTGTGCTAATTGGCTGAGTTTGTCACTTCTGGTTCTCAGCGGGGGAGATGGGAGATAGCATTGCTAAGGCTGCAGCAGGTCCCAGAGGCGGTGATGGAGGATTGCTACTTCAACGCCCACTACTTAGGTGAATGGCCTCCCCAGTCCTCTCCCAATGCTAGGGAATAGGGGGAGGGGGAAGGAGAAGCCTCTGGTGATGAGGATGAGCTGGAGCTGCACTATCACAGAGATGGGAAGGTATATGCCTCTGCTGGCCGGAAACATGCATGCTGTCCTATGTTGTCACCTTCTCTTTGTGCAGCACCAAGCTCATTAATGTCAATATGTTTGGTTTAAGTGCCATAATTGTGCCTGCAACTCCCTAACTCAGCTACCAATGTTTTTGTACCCCCTACATTGGAAAATATTTTTAATCTAGTTTATTTTAAATGCTTTATATCTTTTTGATATCTCTCTTTCTTACACCACCCACCCCATTTTCTCTGTTACATCCCCCCCCATTCTATCTCTGTCTCTTTCCTCACCCCGTCATTTTGCTCTCTGTCTTCCACCCCCATGTTCTTGCTGCCTCTCTTACCCCACCCCATTCTGTCTCTCTCCTCCCATTGGGCGGGCTGTATTAAAGTGGAAAAATACGGTAAACCCCCGAAAATGCAGTTTTTGGTGGTTTTACTGCATTTTCCATAGGTATTGCATGCGCAGAAAGATGCTAGAGGGACTTCTGGGTGTTAAACCCGGAAGTCCCTCTATCCTAGGGCATCGCAAAGGAGAGCTCTTATCGGGAGATCTGTCTTTTGCATTGTACAGTAAATCGCATCTCTGAGTACAAACTCCGGTAATCAACTGTGGTATGATCCCGATGAGAGGCTGGATGTACCGCAATGCTGATGCGATTCTTAGTACATTCCACCTATTATCTTGTTCTTTCTGTTTGGGTTTTGGAGCAAATATATATTTATCCATGTTTGCATGTACAGTATATAACAAAAACGTGGAGTAAAGGGCACATGATGATTTTAATCTTTACATTTTATATACACATGTACATATGTTTATATATATATATTTTTCCCACGAGACCACGCCCCAATATATTTTTTGGGTTCACGCATCAGTACCCCTGGGGGGCGGCAAAAATAATATTCACTTACCTAAAAAATTGGTCTTGGGCCGGCTCTGTGTATGCCTTACAATATACCCCGCTATGCTCCAGTGTACACCGGCACCTGTATTAGGTAACCAAGTCAGGGGCTGCTAACTGCATTTCGGGCGCAGCTAAGTCCAATCTCCTTGTGGGAGTCCCTGGTGAATACCCCCAGCATGTTAGACTCCGCACATCTGTACTGGCTCTTAGGCAATCCCAAAGTACAGGCAAGCATCCACTATCCATCCGTGAGTGTGTGACAGTGTCCATCTGAGTATGGCCTCCTGTGTGAGCAGCTCGGCATCTTTGTACACAACCACTTTCAGCGACGCGCCTGCAACATCACCGTGCATCTTTTTAGCCAACCCCTGTTCAGAAACGCCCCTGACATGTCTGATACCGTACAACTAAATTTGTTATGCGACTCTGTACAAAGAAAATCGGGTGGTGCCACTCAGATGCATGTGCACATGAAAAAACTATGGCCATGTGTTAGTGCAGCGTCCTTGCACAGTCAACAGCATGGCTGTACATCAGGGAAGGCTATTGTTATGGCATTAGCATACTGATGCACATACAAGACCTGCAAATGATGCGGACATGGATGCTGCAGCGTCTGACTCACAATGAGGCCCACTGAGTCCTAACACTGCACAGTTTCATATGATCAATTACAACATTCTGATCTCAGTTATAATCACCTTTAGAGTAATAAATATTACCTGCCTATGTCATGTGAGTTACATTTAACATAACTGGAAACTGAATGTGTCAGTTTAAAAGTTTATGAAATGATATGTACTATATGGATCAGTATACTGTATATCAGTATCACCATGAGATATGCAAAGCATTTCAAGAATAAAGTATAGAGACTAATATGTCAGTCTGGGAAATAAATACAAGTGAATTAATATATATAGCAGAGAAATAATTAAATATGCCCAAAGAGTTTTTAATATGATTAGGTTTATAGGAAAACATAAACCATAGGTGACATTTTAGATTATTATTATTGTTATACAAAATGTACTAGCTGCATTTAATGTAATTAGAACCAGATTTGTGGCTTTCATTGGAACTAATTTAGTAGGAATGCATTACTATTTCAATATATTTGGCCACAATATTTTGAGTAGTCTATTTTAAGTATACTGTACAATAGCTTCAAGAAATGGTAGGCAGTAATCCTGACTTTTAAGAGAGTGAGACCTGCAATGTCAGAAGACCTCTATCTGGTGGCCTTGAACAGTGGTCTTTTGATACAACGGGCAAAATTTACTAAGCGGTGGTTTGACGGCGGGTTCTATTCTACACCCCGGCGGTTTGGTGGCGGGTTCTATTCTGTTCTAAACCCCGGGGGTTTGGTGGCGGTTTTGCAGCAGTTTCTAAATGACAGCCCTGTTCTATTATATTCTATTCTAAAATGTGTTTTGATGGCAGTTTTGCAGCAGTTTTGGCCTTAGTAAATCTGCAGATAGCAAAAACTGCTGCCAAACCACAGTCAAAACACATTTTAGAATAGAATAGAAAAAGGCTGTCATTTAGAAACTGCTGCAAAACCGCCACCAAACCCCCATGGGGTTTAGAACAGAATAGAACCCACCACCAAACCGCCGGGGTTTAAAATAGAATAGAACCCGCCGTCAAACCACCGCTTAGTAAATTTTGCGCTTCCAGTGTTTGCCAGGATGTAAAAGGTGTCCAATCAAAGCAAATAACCTCTCCAATGTCAGAATAGAAGGGGATGTGGGTATCGGAGAGATGTTCATTCACTTAGTACATGTCTAATGGCTCCTTCTCTTGTTGCGGGTAGAAGCAGAGTTTGAAATTAACATATTGAAGCTTGTGGTATATTCAGAACAGGCATTGGTCAGTGCTCTTCATACATGACAAGCTTGATATGTGTTGTGAGTATGGAATGGTTGTGTAACCCCCTTTTTACCATTAAAGGGACTCTTGGTTACTAATTATTTTGATGTCTAATGTACCCATCTATCACCTCCTGCTAAGGAGTGTAGATCCTTTTATTAAATCAGTGTGTGGTAACTACTTTTTACTAAAGACCCCAAGTGTGGTGTGATGCAAAGGGTACCTTACCTGTCTGGTTTATCCCTTGGTTCTTGTCAGTCGTCAGGCGTTATTACAGGCAACAAAAGTATTTTACCAAAGGAATTTACAGACAATGCAAGGATTTATTGTCAAAAAACAATGTAAAATATCAAGGTTTACGACAATAATTACGGTTTCAGCAATTAGAAATACAATTCTTATTATACACTTTGAACAAGCAAATGACATTTGGATCCGTAAAGTTTTATTTGAGCGGGAACGCTGGAACTTCAGATCAGACTGTGAAAACAAGGGGTTAAATGCAGGCATACATATTACATAACATTCACACATACTGGCAAGTGTGAAGCAAGTATAACCTTCAGTTACTTTGTGTACAAACAAAGACAATTTTGCCTACCCTTCTGTTGCATGCACGAGATTGTCTAAATAGAAGTCAATGTTTGCAAACGGTGCCCGGGATAATTACTGTGGTTGCAGGTATCAATTCTCCTAGCAGTGCTGCAATTGGACTGTACCAAGTGACACAGTTAATGTCTCCTGTCTTTTACCTGTCCTTAGTGAACTGAGGGGGTCATTCAGACCCGCTCGCGAGCGCAGGACGCTCGCAAGCGGTTTGATTTTGCCCCACTGCGCATGCGCACGACGGTGGGAGCTCCGTCGTGCGCATGCGCGAGACCCGGATAGCGACGGGCTCTCCGTCGCTCCGGGTCTCGCACCAAAGGGGGCGTGCTGTCGATGTTGATTGAGAGCACGCCTCCTTTGGTGGGCGTGCCGGCGGCGTGGCTGCCAGATGGAGGCATTCCCATGGGTACGCCTACCGTCTGAAGCCGGCCCCACTGACATCACTAGTGATGTCAATGGGAGTGATTTTGGCTCTGATAGAGCCAAAATCACTCCAGGGCTTGCGGCAGTGAGACCCTACCGCAGGGTCTCCGTCGCAAGCCCGTCCATCATCATGGACGCTCGCATAAGCTGTGGGTGGTCACCCACAGCTATGCGAGCGTCCCGGAGGACGCTCCATTTTCATGGAGGAGGGCCCTGATTCAGAGCGAGCACCCACAGCATATGCGAGCGGCCAAAAAGATGGTCTCGATGGTCAAGACCATCGCGACCATCGGGCTTGTGACGAGACCCCGCAAGCCCTGTAGTGATTTTGGCTCTATCAGAGCTAAAATCACTCCCACTGACATCACTAGTGATGTCAGTGGGGCCGGACCCAGATGGTAGGCGTTCCCATGGTAAAGCCTCCGTCTGGCAGCCACGCCCCCGGCACGCCCACCAAAGAGGGCGTGCTGTCAGTCACCATCAACAGCACGCCCCTTTTGGTGCAAGACCCGGAGCGACAGCTTGGCTGTCGCTGTCCGAGTCTCGCGCATGCGCACGACGGAGCTCCCTCCATCGTGCGCATGCGCATTGGGGTAACATCGACCCGCTTGCGAGCGTCCTGCGCTCGCGAGCGGGTCTGAATGACCCCCTCAGTTGTAGATACTTGAATAAATGGCTGCTGTGTATATTCCTGACTCCCTGCAAAAGTCTCACAGATGCTATACACTGGATTGTGGGTTTGAATTGCTTGAACAGCAGCAAAAAGATATATACAGACTCTGTGCTGATATGGGGAGGATGAGTTACTCACTGCAAGGCTTCATATTATTATAATCTCTATTGCCTGCGAGGTGTGGTGCAGGGGTGCAGTGATTTAAGATTCTGACAGACCTAATCAGCACTTCAGCCCACCGGACAGCAGACTCTCCTTCTTGTCAGCCCCCGGCTGTCAGTCACCACAACAGAGGAAGTTTCTGGAGTCGTCCCACTGAAAACTGCTTCCTCCTCTCTGTATCTCTTTCAGTTTGCAGCAAATCGGTCCCGGCAGTCGCCTCACAGCAACTGACGATCACTTCAGCGCGCTCCGGTAAGCGCAGCACTCCTACTCTGCTCCTGTCACCTCAAGCTATTTCCCGCTCAACTCTCGCACTGGGCTCTCATTGACTTAAACATGAGGGAGTTCCTCCTAAAACTCAGTAGGAAGAGTCCTGATCACATGACCTCTCTTGCAACTTTATTACACTAAGGGCCTGATTCAGACTCGCTTGCAAGCACTATGCACTCGCAAGCGGGTCGACGGTGGGGCATTGCGCACGCATGAGCCCCGGAGCGCGTGAGAAATTCACTCGCTCTGGGGCTCACTACAAACGGGGCGGCTGTAGATGTTGATTGACAGCTCGTCCCGTTTTGTAGGCGGGGGTGGCCGGCCAAACGGAGGCGTTCCCAAAGGAACACCTGCCGTTTGAGGGCGGCCCTATGGACATCACTAGTGATGTCAGTAGTGAGCTTCTGGCTCTATTAGAGCTGGAAGCTCACTGGAGCTTGCCGCAGACGAGATCCTACCAAAAGGGTCTCGTCGCAAGACCGATGGTAGCGACCATTGCGACCATCACCTGGCCGCTTGCAAAAGCTGTAGGTGGTCAACCACAGCTTAGCGAGCGGCCAGGAGGCTGTTTTTTTTTAAAAAGCGACCGCCCTGATTCAGAGCGAGCGCTCGCTTTTTGCGAGTGGCTCTGAATCAGGTCCTAAGTTCAATGGAAAGTGCCATTGTGTCCTTGCTAGAGGGGTAGTTAATTGGCATAAACACACAGCAGTAAAGCACCATCACTTTACTATAATACATACATATCTATATATATTCACAACAGTACTTCTTTTCACCATTTAATATGTACATATATGAAATTACATATAACCAATAAATAGGTGTTAGAAAGGGCTCTTTCTCCCTATTTAAATACTGGGGTGCAACAAGTGCCTCCACCCAAGTATCGATATGTAATAATTGGCCTACTGGGGAAAACCCAAAATATAAGTAGAAATTATTCAGAGGTAATGGGATGACCATTTATCTAATTTATATAATACCTTCAGGAGATACCTTCTTCCTTATACCTTGCAGATATAATTTATTTTTGTTTTAAATAGGTAAGTAAACACACATTAGAGGCATAGATGTTAGCATATTGTATGTATTTATACTATAAGCATAACCCAATGGGCACATAGCAATAACACATGGCATACAGCGATAAGAATAAAATACATTACAATTACATTGTCAATCAATGGTAAGCTTTTAGGGACGAGTTTTAGGTAGTAATATAAAACTACTTAAACTGTGTACTGTAGAGGGATAACCATAACAGTTAATATTGTTTAGATGCAATAGATGACTCTTATGACAACCAGATTTTGTAGTCCCATCGTTGCTGTCAACCTAGTTAAGAAACTATAACCTGGTTGTCCTGTTCCCCACTGGATGCTGCTAATTGCAACCTATACGCCAGTGGCCATAACCAAATGCTGAACTTATGAGTTTACTTCCTTTGTACTCTCACACCAGTTCTTGTACCCTTGCAGCAGTTAAATCAAAAACGCAGAGTTTGTAAAAGTCTCTTAATTAGTAAAATTAATTCTGTCTTGCCTAAAATTATACTCTGCCGTAGAGATATTGGAACGTGAGATAATAGTACTGATTTCACAGCCTGTCACAGTTCTCTAACTCACTGAAGATAAAATGAATTTAAGTAAATATCCCAGTGTTAATATCACTCTCCCAACTCTCTGTGCATTTTGTCATACTCACATGATGAACTGAGTTTGTGCAAACATATATATTTAAATATGCTGATCTCTCCTAATGGTAAGTCCTCCCTCCTGTGTGGAAGTTATGTATGCTCAAGGAGTGTGACATCGCTAATGAGGGCTTGAAGCCTAAGCTGCCATTCCATGTTAGATCTGCTCACCACCTCCTCTATGCTTATGTGCCTTGACTTAGTATACTTGCTCCAGCCAGTGGCTGGTCATCGGGATTATCACTCCCAAACGCTGAACAGTCCCTCTGCTGGTGCTTCCTCCTGCCACAGTTAGTTGCTGCCAGCTCTGCCATTGCTGTGCTGCTCCGCTGCCGTCTCTCGTGGCCAGCTCTGCCTCTGCTTCACAGCCTCCTCGGCTGTATGTCCTGTGTGCCTCAGCATGAGCTCCGCCTACCATCTCCAGTTACAGCCTCTGGGTGGCCACAGGTAACTTATCTGCCCTGCCACCAATGAACTTTGGCCCTAGCCGCTGAGTCCACCAGCTCTCTCTCCATCTTCACCCCCCTGTGCTTGGCAGCCTCTCCATAGCTCTGCTACTGCCCAGAGCACAGGGGGGATGAGCACTCAAGAAAGTGACCAGCAGACCCTCTGTAAGTCTGCTGGCTGGCAGTACCTGTTTGTTATACCTCTCTCTGCCCCGCCCTTCATTCCCTGGGCGAGATGCACTAACAGAGTGCAAAACTTACCGCCGGATACCGCAATTGTACAGATCGCACATGCACTAACATATGCGATCTGTACAGCAAAGGACAGCTCTTTCTATAAGAGCTGTCCTTTGCGATCCCTGCCGCCTTGTGGCTTCTATAGGGTAACGCCAGCAAAAGCTGGTGTTACCCTCCACAACGGAGCCCTGCGGCCAGCTGATTGATGCATACGGAAAATGCGGTAAACAGGGGTTTTACCGCATTTTCCGTTTAGTGCATCCCGGCCCCTAACAGGAACCCAACCACTCCCAGCCATTTCACTCTGCCCCTTCTCCAGTGCATGTGCATCCCACACACACTGGGGCACATCCTCGCCACAGAGAAAAAAGTACTGCACAAATCGATACGTAAATACATTAAATATATATATATATATAATATATATATATATATATATATATATATATATATATATAAAAAAAAAATAATATATATATATATATATATATATATATATATATATATATATATATATACTCCAACCAATGGCGGCACTCCGGATAACAAACAATGCGGACACTTAGCTGGTTTCAGCGACGTTTCAGCGCCTTTAATCAGCGCTTTTATCAAGCATATACAATAATACAAAAGTGAATAACAGACTTAAATAGCTCACCACCCAGCAGGCCAAACCTCCGATGTAGCACACGTGCGCTGCCAGACAGCAGTCGCACAGGACATGACGTCATGGTCAGCCGCTGGTGTAACCATAGTGATGTGAATGCACACTAATACTCACTGTGACTGCTCATCGAATGATCATAAGATAAAAGCAAACTCTGTGTCAAAACCGAAAAGCGGCCTGAAACAGAATATGCACCATTAAGTGAAAATAAATGAAAACACCAATACTCTAAAACTTACTCTCGGCAAACTGCCGTAATTATGCTAAAAGCACCATGACCACTACCTACACCTATACATACATGACCGACAACATCAACACGACATACCTTAACATATATGACATTGGACACATAAAACAATGTCAATTTACAATGTACAACAAAATATTAATGCACACAATAAACAGACGAACAGCAACAGATATGTACCCACCTTGTATCAACCCACAAAAAACTTATTATGACTATAATCAGGCCCAAAAATTAACAAAGACTACACTAAGATGAAAAATAGTGTCCGAACATGTCAAACAGCCCCCTTGGAAGCAATAATCTATTAACCGCTACGGCAAGCACCACTAACTGTTAAATGATAGACTCTATGGATGTTTATACAAAGCATTGAAGACCTAAAGTCTCATTCAAACCACGAGGAGCCAATGTCTCTAACCTCATGATCCAATTGGCTTCACACTGTAACAGTTTCTTGCCACGATCACCACCTCTCTGTAGAGGAGGCACATGGTCAATAATGCGATAGCGTAACGTCGCAATGCTATGTTTGGCCTCAGAAAAATGTCTGGCTACAGGCTGTTCACTGGTGCCGCTAACAATAGCAGCCCTAATAGCTGACCTGTGTTGCGCCATACGGACTCGGAGTGTACACTCTGTCTTCCCTATGTACATTTTAGAACAAGGGCAGATGATCGCATAAACAATGTATGAACTAGTGCATGTAAGGTGATAGCGTATATTATATTTCACACCTGTGAATGGATGGAAAAACGAAGGCCCTGTCTGCAAATAGCTGCAAGTGGTGCAGTTGGAACATTTATAACAACCCAATTTAGGATTACCCAAAAAGCTGCTTTTCTTGGATTTACCCAATTGGGTGATGTCATTACGCACTAAAAGGTCTTTGAGGTTTCTACCTCTGCGATAACAAGACATAAGAGATGAATTAATGAGGGGTTGAAGGTGCTTATCTGTGCTGATGATTGGCCACAGACGTTTAGCTTGTCGATTGATGGAGGAACTCATGTGGTTAAAGTTGTTAACCCATATATGCCTGTTAGACTGAGCATTTTTAACGGTACTAGGAACACCAAGCAGTTTATCTACTGGAATTGCCAACGCTTTAAGTTTGGCTTGGCTCAAACTTAAAGCGTTGGCAATTCCAGTAGATAAACTGCTTGGTGTTCCTAGTACCGTTAAAAATGCTCAGTCTAACAGGCATATATGGGTTAACAACTTTAACCACATGAGTTCCTCCATCAATCGACAAGCTAAACGTCTGTGGCCAATCATCAGCACAGATAAGCACCTTCAACCCCTCATTAATTCATCTCTTATGTCTTGTTATCGCAGAGGTAGAAACCTCAAAGACCTTTTAGTGCGTAATGACATCACCCAATTGGGTAAATCCAAGAAAAGCAGCTTTTTGGGTAATCCTAAATTGGGTTGTTATAAATGTTCCAACTGCACCACTTGCAGCTATTTACAGACAGGGCCTTCGTTTTTCCATCCATTCACAGGTGTGAAATATAATATACGCTATCACCTTACATGCACTAGTTCATACATTGTTTATGCGATCATCTGCCCTTGTTCTAAAATGTACATAGGGAAGACAGAGTGTACACTCCGAGTCCGTATGGCGCAACACAGGTCAGCTATTAGGGCTGCTATTGTTAGCGGCACCAGTGAACAGCCTGTAGCCAGACATTTTTCTGAGGCCAAACATAGCATTGCGACGTTACGCTATCGCATTATTGACCATGTGCCTCCTCTACAGAGAGGTGGTGATCGTGGCAAGAAACTGTTACAGTGTGAAGCCAATTGGATCATGAGGTTAGAGACATTGGCTCCTCGTGGTTTGAATGAGACTTTAGGTCTTCAATGCTTTGTATAAACATCCATAGAGTCTATCATTTAACAGTTAGTGGTGCTTGCCGTAGCGGTTAATAGATTATTGCTTCCAAGGGGGCTGTTTGACATGTTCGGACACTATTTTACATCTTAGTGTAGTCTTTGTTAATTTTTGGGCCTGATTATAGTCATAATGAGTTTTTTGTGGGTTGATACAAGGTGGGTACATATCTGTTGCTGTTCGTCTGTTTATTGTGTGCATTAATATTTTGTTGTACATTGTAAATTGACATTGTTTTATGTGTCCAATGTCATATATGTTAAGGTATGTCGTGTTGATGTTGTCGGTCATGTATGTATAGGTGTAGGTAGTGGTCATGGTGCTTTTAGCATAATTACGGCAGTTTGCCGAGAGTAAGTTTTAGAGTATTGGTGTTTTCATTTATTTTCACTTAATGGTGCATATTCTGTTTCAGGCCGCTTTTCGGTTTTGACACAGAGTTTGCTTTTATCTTATGATCATTCGATGAGCAGTCACAGTGAGTATTAGTGTGCATTCACATCACTATGGTTACACCAGCGGCTGACCATGACGTCATGTCCTGTGCGACTGCTGTCTGGCAGCGCACGTGTGCTACATCGGAGGTTTGGCCTGCTGGGTGGTGAGCTATTTAAGTCTGTTATTCACTTTTGTATTATTGTATATGCTTGATAAAAGCGCTGATTAAAGGCGCTGAAACGTCGCTGAAACCAGCTAAGTGTCCGCATTGTTTGTTATCCGGAGTGCCGCCATTGGTTGGAGTATGTGTCAGTGTATCCCCGTTTGGAGGTCACAGTGAGGAGGGCACCCGGTCCAGTTATACAATATACCTGTGAGTGCCGGATCTTGGAGAGTTATATATATATATATATATATATATATATACAGGTTGAGTCTCCCATATCCGTTATTCCAAAAAACGAAATATTCCAAAAAACTGAATATTTAGGTACATATGTGACGTCACGACGTCACCTGACGTCATGACGTCACTAGTATCAGCGGCCAATGACTAGCGGAGTGGGCGTGGTCCACACCCCAGGCCACCCCCCGCAACACCCACCGGACCCCCAGCGGCAGCCGCCGGACCACTCGTTACAGCCGCAGTACCCGCCGGACCGCTCATGACAGCCGCAGCACCCGCCGGACCCTTCCGCCTTACCTGCCGGACCCTTCCGCCTCAGTCGCCGGACCTCTCACGACACCCGCCGGATCCCTGTAGCACCCGCCGGACCACCGCAACAACCCCCGCCGGACCCCTGTATCACCCGCCGGACCACCGCAACACATTCCGGACTCACCCGCAGCACACGTCGGGGCCTCCCGTGACACCCGCCGGGCCCCCCCCCAGGTATTCCGAAAACCGGAATAATCCAAAATCCGAAATGCTCGTGGTCCCGAGCATTTCGGATATGGGCGACTCAACCTGTATAAAAAAAAATAAAAAAAATATATATATATATATCTATATATCATGAACTACAATACTCCATTGTAAATACATGACCCACATATACATTTTACCTCGTGAATTGTGATTACATACATGAATATATATATATTATACCCTATATATACAGTATATTTAATAATATGGTCTATAACCCTTAGCCAGGGTTACAGTTGCAAACTGTACAGAGTGTTATTTTAAAAATATTCCTACCAAGAGAGTCAGCAGTAACACAGCAGTAAGCAGGGGTCCTGAGCAAGGCACACCTGTGACCCTCCGTATTCATACTTTGGGGAGGAAGATTGACTAGTAAAATACCTCAAGTTACATTCATTATCATTTGTAATGGGTAAAATTAGAAATAACTTTTGAAAGTCCTCACAAGTCTGCATATGTAAAACAATTACAGGAACGAACATGCCCTTACTGTACTTGGCCTACTTAGAACCCTTCCCCACCTTCACCATCCTGCCCCATTCCACCCATCCAGCCGCAGGCAGACATAAGTGCCAAACTCATACAAATCTGCATGGACACATTGCTTTGTCCTTTTTTGGACCTCATTTATCTGGCAACCTTATCAGGCTCTATTGTGTGCCATAATTGTTTTCTAATTATTCTGCCTGAGATCATAGAAGTTTACATTCATAATTTAGTCCAAAATAATTATTGCAATATAATGTCTTACATGCGGTCTACAGCGATTCTACAAGTCTTTATTAAACAGTGTAGTGATTTCCATTACACATATTTTTTTTTACAAATATGTGTTTTATTATTTTAATAATTTCCACATAGTGCTACCCTAATCCAAGTTGTTAATCACACTCTGGGTTATATCTATTAAACGTCTATTTCAGAGCTGTAACTAGGGTGGTGCGACATGTGCCACGGCACAGGGCACCGCAGGGCACGCGGCGCTGTTTGGGCCTATCAGTTTTGTATTTACAATCATTCTCACTTGTAACCTCTTCTTTTATCCCCGGCATCTCTTGGCCGCCCCTATCTCCTCTCTGGCTGACTCCCACCTCCCCAAGCACATTCAATCACATCCTCTTATTTAATACACACATTTCAAAATACTATCATATTTAGGACTCAAACCTATCACCTCTCACATGGCAGTCAGATACCTTACACATGGTGCTATCTGCCCCACAATTTCTGATGGCAGCCCTGAACACAGCCACCGATTCCTGACAAAGGTGTTACCAGCACACCACATTTGCTGCATATACACTACAAGCAATACTCTTTCTATACCTTCAGTCGGTGATCTACACAGCCGGCTCCAGGCTTGTGCACAGCTGTTCTGATGGACAAATCCTGTTGCAGATGCAGCTTCACCAACGCTCTCCTACATCTAGTGCTGGTGAGTTATACAGCATATTTATTTTGTATAATCATTGATGCCTGTGTAACAGTGGTAAATGAGATCAATACCCCTTTATCATGGTTTGGGACAAATCAGGTTTGTCATGGTTTTCCCCATGAGGCCACGCTGTTTGTTCAGATGTGCAACTTGTATCTATTTGAAAAATGAAGGGTGGGGGGGGCGCCAAAGGTCTTTCTGGCACAGGGCATCATAAAGTCTAGTTACGGCTCTGGCCAATTTTGAGCTATTTTAAATTGATCTAAATTCGATGTTATGTTTCTGGAGCTAATTCACACATTTACTAACATTTAAAAACCAAATAAAAAATTGCCTGTAAATGCTTGATTTAACATCAGAAACAAAACATTCATTTAGATTGATTTTGATCGATTTAGGGTGGTATCCATTTAGCAGAGCTAAAGTAGCGCTGCTAATGGATCATCGCAGGCCTATCCAATTAGCCACAAAGTGCTGCCTGACGCCGGCACTTATCGTGGATTTTGTTCGGGACCGGCTGCGTCCCGGAAAATAATCCACGAAATGTGCTGTTTTTTTCAATGCTGCAATAGCGAAAACACATAAATCTGTGAGCTTATCACGGATCCTATGTGTTTTTCAGCCAAAATATCATATTTCTTTGTCCAAAATAATAGGATATGGGGAAATAAAACATTGGTGAAAAATGGGGATTATTGCCAAAAAAATCCCTGTTTTTCACCCCCGAAAAAATATCGGGGCTAATTGGATGCCACACCACGATTAAAATCAACTTTTAGTAAATATACCTTTCAGGGGCAGTGTTCCATACTGCACATACCTACAGTAGCATAAGGAAACACTATTTTCTACAAAATTCTCTGTTAGCTAGGATTAGATAATCATAATCATGTAATTGCAATGCAAGTTTTATGGTGTCTTGCACCAGTTTAGTGCACACAGATGTGTTTACAGGTGGCTCTGTATCCCCAATTGCTAGTAATTGAAACAGTTTGAGTGGAAATCCCAGTCATGTCTAAACCCATTCTGCCATGCAGTGTCATTACTAGGTTATTCACATTTTATTCCTCCTCAGGATAAAACTAATCTACCAGCACTTTTCAAAAAGATCCCTGATGTATCATGTGCCCCCTGGCAGCCATAGATTACATACACCATAATACCGAATGTGGGGAAGTCATTAATGAACCAGGAGTATTCGTTTCCTGATTGTTAATCTCCAAATTAAAGCTAATTTGAAATATAATGTAATTATAGAGAATATATAGTCTACTTATTCAACTGTGCATAAATTGGTTATAATTGACTTAAGAAAGGTCTAATTAGACTGTGTGGCTGATGGTGCCTAAGATCTTCCCAGTGTATGAACCTGAATCCTCGTGTTTAATTTACAATCGTGCTGTAATAAGAGGGTTGGTTCTCATAACTTAACTCTTATAACTCAATTTATTTGTTAAGTCATTAGTTTAAATGTCTCTGGCTCCAGCAATAGCCAACACAGACAGTTGTTACGACCCCTGTGGCCTAGCAATTTATTTCACATATAAACAATGAATTTGTTTAACCGAATTGTATTACGTGTTTGTTTTTTACTCTAAAAGGGCTGCACAAGTGCTAATATGCAATGAAACAATGGGCCTGATTCAGAGTTGGGAATAGACTGTGATATCTCTCTCAACTGTGAACCTGAACAAACCATATTGCAATGCAAGGGGTGTAAATACATACATTTTTTTTACATGTGGGATAAATACTGGCTGCTTTTGCATGTAGTCCACAAATACTGCACTGCTTTATTATTACTCTACAATTTAGATGTCAGTTTGGAAACACTGCTCCCAAATCTAAATCTCTGCACATTTTAAATCTGCCCCCCCTGCTGTGCAGCATGGTTTCACCAAGATGATCAGTTTATTCTCAAGTCTGAATCAGGCCCAATATTCACAGGTATTACATCTATTATCTGGAAACCCTTTATGCAGAATGTACTGAAATCTAGAAATGTTGCTGTTATTTAAATATGTCATACACACAGATATGTTCATTATAAGTAGGGATGTGCGGCGACCCCCGTGTTTTGGTTTTGGATCTGTATCCCCTTCAAGGTTTTGGATCTGGATTTGGTTTTACAAAACCAACCTTGCGTGTTTTTGTTTTGGACCTGTATTTTTTTTTTTTTTTAAATCATATATCAATATTGATTTCACCCAGTTTAGGCCAAAAGGTTGCATTGAGCAAGCTGGCTAAATAAGCTAAGCGACAGCAGTGGGCGGCACTAACATGTGGCAGTTCAGCTTCCAACATGGCACAAAGTGGCACTGCAGTGGCAGACAGGATGGCAGTTTAATAAATTAATTAATAATAATGCACATAATGCAAAGAAAAGAGGTGCAAGATGAAATGTCCTTGGGCCATTCCACCCAGCCTTATGTTGTATATAGTCAACAGGACATGCACAGTTTAACAAACCAATCACTTCAGCGACAGGGACTGCCAATTGTGACTGAAGCGATTGGTTTGTTTGGGTCCCCACAAAACAAGCTACCAACGGGCACCTGACATTGCTGACAATGATCTCTCCATGCACAAACTGGCTTTACAGAGGCTAGATGTGTAGTGCCCCAGAACCAGGGTTGCCAACATTTAACTCCCTCCTTCCGGGAGGGAGCTGTCGGGCAATCACAGGGGAAAGTCTCACGGCAAAAAAGGGGCATGTCGCGGGAGGAAAGGGGGCGTGTCAGGAGGATGAGACGCTATTGGGGGCGGGGCATGGGGCGTGACAGCGCGATCGCGTCATCATAGCCCCGCCCCCTCTTCACAATGCCGATATTAATGGCATTGTGATGCAGGGGGCGGGACTACGATGACGCGATTCAGCGCAAATCGCGTCATCGCCCCCCCGCTGCCGGGGTTTATGCAGGTGGGTCGCTGGGGCCGGGAGACTTGCCTACCTTTCCGGGGGGCCGGGAGCGGCACCCAATTTTCGGGAGGCTCCCGGCCAAATCGGGAGGGTAGGCAAGTATGCCCAGAACTTGATAAATGTGTATAGGTCCCTATAATATGATCATGAAAGTTCAGAAAGCACTTAACACAAGAGTTTTCCTGCCCCTGCTGCTCACTGGTTCATGCAACTGTCAGTCAAGGAGGGATAGGCTGAGAGAGATTTGCCAGCTGAAATCTCGTGAGATATGAAGAGAACTCCCAGGAAGCCTCTGCTGAGGAGAGCACATGCAGAGATGGTTAGGTCTAGACTATACAAGGCTGATGGACCTGTGACATCACACCCATGTGACCTGGCCTGAAAAGGGGAGGGGCAGGGATGCTAACGGGGGACCGAAAGAGTCCCCTCGCAGGCTCGCTACGCTCGCCATGCTTTGGGCACGGTGGATCGCTGTGCTCGCCACAAATATTTATTCCCCCTCTATGCCCTAGTGGATGGTAACACAGGAGCGGTCGAGCCTCCTGCAGCGGTCACGTGGTCGATACGGCACAGAGGTCCTTTAGCCACATAGGAAATCTCAGCAATCATGCAGAGATGTGTGAGACATTTGGTGTTGGAGACAGGACAGGAGTTGTTTCTGAGGAATAGATAAGCAGGAGGCTAATTGGGAAAGAGCAGTGTACTGAAAAGTTTCCCATGAGAATAAGGCAGAAATTAAGGTGTTAGCTGCACAGAGGCTCCTGTGGTGAGTCTATCTACTAATTCCTAGAAGTTGTCAGAGCTCATGTAGCAGTGTGGCACCGCAAGCCCCAGCCAGCATGAGGACATAAAAGCACAGGGTGTGTAGCACCAGTATGAAGATATCTCTGTTCCAGAGCTGTAAATTAGACTGTGACAGACTAAACTGATGTTATAATTACTCCAGCCATTTGGAGACAGTGAAGGCAAGAACAAGGATCAGCCATTTTGTTAATACAGATACTGTCAGAACCTTACTGTGAGTTGAAGGATAACAAAACTGAGACTGTATTAAAGTGCTAATTAACTACAAAGCAGTAATAATGTGCAAAAGCAGTATACAGCCTTCCTGGAAACCAACAGGAGTCCAGCATTTACAATCGGCCTCCTATTCAAGCAGTAAGTCAGTTAAGGAAACTTTGTGACTGTTAAATGTTGTCAGTTCTGTGGAACCACAGATCCCATACTGCCTGGATTGTCATTTATTTTTACATCAAAGTATTAAACCACAAAACTATTGCTATCACAGAGAGTGTTATTCAGTGCAACTATTGTGCAGATATAGGAACATCATTTTAGGAGCAATAAGCATTCTGCGGGATCTGCTTATTTCACCTGTTTGTTAAAGGAACTATTGTCTGTCACCACTTAACCTTAAACCTCTAGTGAGAGACTGAGATATTGTGCGGGACTTTATTGCTACTATGGGAAAGGACACACCACAGTGACTTCATCTTCCTAAAGGGTATTGTACCTCTGTGACACAAGACTATTTGCGCACCAGGATACACTTTACCACATTGTTATTGTGTTCAGGGTTTCAACTAAGCCACGTCTGTGCTGGAAAGTAGCTTTGGAACCTGATTGAAACACCATTGTGAGATATCTGAAGAAATTTGCCTCTGTCTAATTTACCTGCTAGGTTAGTCATTTATTGAAGTGTCGAAGTATTTGTATGTTGAAATGTATATTTCCTTGTCCATTGAAGTGTCTATTTATTTGCCAACAAACAAGTTTTGGACCTGTCCAAAGAAATTTCGTTGTCCATAAAAGTGTTATTGAATGTGTTATGTACAGGTTGTCTTTAGCCATCTTAACCTCTTTTGATCCAGAAAATAAAAGGTTAAAGGATTTCTATGTCGGTTATTGAGTTGGGAGTAAGTAAGCTTTGCCAGTACCATTGCCTCTCTGTCACTTATATTCATTCTCATATCAACTGAATCTACATTGCGAGGAAGGAAGAAGAACCACGTTGCAGAACGGAAGTAAGTCTTGGCATTGTAGTCACTCCCTTCCTCCAGAGTGGTACAGATGTTGTCACCATCATCATCCAATTCCCCACCCTCATCAGTGTGTACATCATCTTCACACAATATTTATTTGTCCCCGCTGGAAACCACCATTACAGCCTCAGGTGCCTCTTTAATTTTTGGATGTAATTGGCAGTAAAGGTCTTCCTCGTGAAATTTGTAGTTCATTTTGATGAGCATCATCTTTTCCACATTTTGAGGAAGTAGCCTCCTATGCCGATCACTGACAAGGTTCCCGGCTATGCTGAAAACTCTTTCTCAGTACTCACTGGAGGGTGAACAGCTCAAGTAAAGCAAAGGCAGTTTGTGCAAGGGCCTCCAAATTGCCTTTTTTACCTGCCAGTATTGAAATGGACTGTCTGACATGCCTATTTGGATGCCATCATTAAAATAGTCCTCAACCATTCTTTGAATGGTGACCATATCAAATGGAGTCACGGTAGGGGTCTCATTAATTGTAGGCAATTCTTTTAGACCCAACCAGATGTCAAAACTTGGTTGTGTTGACTCATCTGCATCACCAGTGGGTCTTATTTTGGAAAAGTTTAGTTTTTTCCTGGCAGCCGCACTTGCTGGAGAAACTGCAGGAGAGCCATTGCTGCATCATGTGCCGCTTGAGCTAACAATTTACTTACCAACAGCTCTTTGCATCTCTTCAGATCTGTGTCCGTTGGGAAGAAAGACACAACGTATGACTTAAACCTAGGATCGAGCACAGTCGCCAAAATGTATTGCTCCAATTGGAAGATCCTGACAACCCTTGGATCCTGGTGAAGCGAATTAAGGACTTGATCTACAAGTCCAACATACTTAGCGGAATCTCTTAGTTACAGCACCTCCTTCCATTTCTCAAGCTGCTTTTCCAACAGTCTAATGAGGGGAATTACCTGACTCAAGCTGGGAGTGTCTGAACTCACTTAACAGGTGACTACTTCGAAGGGTTTCAGCACTCTTCACAACACGAAAAGTATTTTCCACTGAGCTTGAGTAAGGTACAGTCCCCCTCCTCTTCCTATGTCATACTTCGTTGTGTAGCTTTGGATGACTTTTTGCTGTTCCTCCATCCGCTCTAGCATATAAAGGGTGGAGTGCCACCTCGTAACTACCTCTTGCTGCAGCTGGTGACAGAGCAAATTCAACATTTCTTGCAGGTGCTGAAATCTTCTACATGCACCTGCTGAATGGCGAACTTGCCCAGAAATTTTACAGGCCACAGAGTGCATCTCCTGCATGGCCCTGTCTTTTAAAAAAAAAAATTTGCACCACCAAGTTAATAATGTGAGCAAAACATGGGACATGTTGGAATTCACCCAGCTGTAATGCTCTCACAATATTGGTAGTATTGTCAGAAATCACAAATCCAGAGGAGAGTCCAAACGTGGTAGGCCATTTTGCAGTGTCTTCCATGAGTTTTTCTAAGAGGTTGTCAGCAGTATGCCTCTTAGTGAAACTGGTTATACACAGAGTAGCCTGCCACTAAATAAGCTGCTTTTTCTTAGATGCTGTTGGTACCTCCGAAGGCGGGACCAACCAATCAACGGCTGTTACAGTCATGTAATCTTGCGTTTGCCCTGTTTCATTTGTCCACATATCTGTGGTTAAGTGGACAGTGGGTACAACGGCATTGTCAGGTCACTAATTAAGTCTTTTTAATGTCCCTGTACAGGCTGGGAATTGCTTTTCTAGTGAAATGGAACCTAGATGGGATTTGGTAGTGGGGACAGAGGACCTCATTTAACTGTCCAAAACTGACTGCACTACTGGCGGATATTGGACGCACATCTAATACCGAAAAAGGACATTTTATAGACAAGTCAATGGTGCGCAATGGCAGCAGCTCTAGAGACCCAAAAGTGAAGAAAGTATTGCCCACACTTTCAAAGCAAATCATTTATAGAAATATTAATACACAATAGGTAACAACAAAGCACTAGCTTAATTACTTTCCTTTAAAACATGGTGTTAATCAGGTCCGTAGAATTAAAATGGAACAACTGTTTTTCTTCCAATGTATATAAAAGACAAAAAAAACAATACAATAGTGCAACCATGTCTTGATGGATTGATATATTAAGATGAATGTAAAGCTGGACTCCTACCCGATGTTGTGCCTACTGGTTAGGTAGACTATGAATGCAGTATCGGGAGAGGGATAACAACCAAACTTTAGATCCTCATCCAGTAAGTCCTCCTCAATTTCTGCAGTACAGGTAGAGAGTGAAGAAGGGGAAGAAAGCCTTTAATAGAGTAAAATAGTTTTAATTTCCAGAGTAAACATTTAAAAACACATTCAAAAATACAAAAATAGCAGCAATGATAAAGATGGACCCCTACCAGATGTTATGGTCTGCTATAAATAATAGACTTTAAGGCGTGAATCGCAGGTGTCCAGGCGTCCCCAGCAACTCCTCTTGTTTCAGCCCAATAGGAAAGAGTCCATCCAGGAAACAAATACTCCTAGAGCACCTCCTCACTGATGCATTTCAACACTCCCTGTGTCTTTTTCAAAGTGTCTAATACCAGCATAGATTTTTTTGCGTCAGTGATCCACTGTGCAACTGGGTGACTGCTGTCATACTTGCTCCCCCTTACAAAGGATTGTTTAACAGTCAATTGTTTTTTAGAACTACTACTACTAGTCTTCCTGGTCCCCTTCTGGGATGAAGATCCACTCGCAGCAGCAGCAGGCCTAGCGCTCAAGGATTCTTCTGAGGAATCCAGGATAGGGGAGGACTGAGTTAGCCTTATCAAATTGGATCCAGGACTAGTTCCGAACATGATTGAGGATATTGTTGATGAAGGTGTTGGCGGTAAAGATGCCAGGTGTTTGGATCTAGCAGAGAGAAGGGAGCTAGCTGATGCTGGACTGCTTGTTGTTACTTTTTTAGCCAAAGTTTCTGAATTTTGCAAACACATTGGATGGATGCACTGTAGATGTCTTAACAGGGAGGAGGTTCCTAGATGGTTAAGGTCCCTGCATCTACTTACTCTGGCATGACAATGTGTACAGATGGCTTGACAATTGTTGTCCAGATTTGGGTAGAAATTATTCCAAACATAAGAATTGGATTGTTTTGGTTTATGCCCAGGCATGACAATGGACTTTTCCTTATCATGGGCAACTACTGTTTCCACTGGAGCCTGATTTACACAAGCAACATCCTCATTAACAACATCCTTATCATCAGCATTGTTAACGATAAATAATGTGAAGTCCGCTCAAGCTTACTTGGAGTTCCAAAGTCCAAATGATTTATTAGCACAAATAAATAAATAGAGTACCGCCCCCTTACACTACGCATGCGCAGCTGTCACAGCACAAGGCTTCATCCTGAATGCACTGACTTCCAACAGTCACTGCAGTACAATTTATAAGGTCACATTCAAATAGTCCTTAGGGAATACAATCATTGGGTACAGGCAGGGATCTGTATATACTCAACGTCAGATAGGTCAGTTCTTTCTTCTTTATGTGTGAGCAGACGGATCTTCATTAGCCAGTGGGTCATGCCAAAACTATCCCGTTCTGGAAATCCTTTGTCTCATAGTATCAGGTGGGAGGGGGAAATGTTTGCGTTTCAGGAGAAGCACATTACATTGCTAAACTGCAATTAAAAGGGATCTAAAACATTATACCAATAATATTACATTTATGTTTACAAAAGAGATGCAGTATTTACCTATAATACACTACAAATTAAATGCTGATTAAAATAAGACTAAACATCAATATACAGTTATGTAACATTATAAATATACTTAAAGTATATTTAAAATAAGAACTTTATTTTAATGATATTCCATAACCGCACGGTGAGATGGTTTCTGCAGGGTCACCAAAGTTATCCTATTGGAATACAGAACAGAACAAGCCCAAGGAATGGTGCAATATTATGAATCACAATAGCATACAATCAGATCTCATACATTCAGATGCCATGCATTCAGATCTCATACAATTAGATCTCATACAATCAGATTGACTAATGATTCATTTGTAACCTATACAAGTAAATGTCTTCATCCAAGATATCTAACTTTAACAGAGCACCCTTTGATAGTTCACAAAACACTATCATACCTTCTTCTTATGACATTTAGCCAGACATAAATATTTTTTTTTAAGATAGATATATATATAAAACACAAATCATACATCGATCATTCAATTGGGTACAGGAGGAAAGGGTAAGACAACCCTTATATGCGCCCAACGGATCCACTAGGGACCATTGGTAAGATATGGGAACTCATCTAACCTATAAAGGATGCTTGGGGAATTTAGGACTAAATTTTCTATGATGTCTGGTGTAACATTTACTATACATATAATTATATATGGCTAAATCTATTCACATTTCTTTCCTTACTAGAACCAATTTAAATATTTCAAAATATGCATACATTTCTTTACCCTCCACCAAAAAATACTAAACCTCTAAAGGATGTCTGCTTATTTAAAATCACTATTAAGCGTACATAGACATTTCTCCTTTTCAATTCTGATCTCATAATATTTATAAACCCTCCATAGTGTTTCAAAATCCCAAAGTTTCATCAGATCTATTTACTATACTAAAATTGAAAAATGCGTTAAGTTGGACCAAATTTTCTATCAGTTTCTCATTTGATTCCATACCTTCAGCACCACCACCAAACCCATTCTACATCACTTGATTACCTTTGCAAAAATAGATTGTTCTGTGGAAAAAAAAAAAATTGGGAAAAGAGAGAGGGAAAAAGAAAATAGGATAGAAAAAGTCCGAAAGAACTGTGGTCTTCAATGCTGTAGAAGTAGATCTTTTTTGTTGGATCTTAATTTCAGGTGTTTAATGGCAATTGTCTCTTAAAGTCTCATGGAATAGATTCTCGAGTGATGGTGTAACAGGTTCAGTCTCTGCTTGGTCTGGAATCTTCACAGTATTACTGACTTTTTTTGCAGTGGGTGGCGTGTATCCAAGTATCTCTTTCGGCTAACTTCTTGTAGTGCTGGTCATTAAAACCTGGTATGGTCTTTCCCACCTGTCTACTAAACAACCTGAACATAAGAAGTTTCGGATAATAACATATTCTCCAGGCTCAATCTCAAGGCATTTTTCTTCTGGCCTCTCAGGAGACAATAATTTCAAGTTCTTTTTGTTGCCTCCTCACGTGCTTACTCATTTTTATGAGGTACTGAATAGTCACTTCATTGTTGCATTTTAAATTTTCTTGAGGATCTTCCATCACATGGGGTTGTTTACCAGATAGTATCTCAAAAGGTGACAGGTTAAGATGTGGTTTTGGAGTGGTCCTGATGCTGTGCAAGACTAGCGGCAATGTTTCTGGCCATGCTAACCCAGTTTCAACCATCTCTCCCCACCCGTCCACTAGCCTTGGGCCTATGGGGAGTGTGCAACCTGCTACCAATACCCCTGGATTTACACATGTTCTGGAAAACTTCACCAGTAAAATGAGTACCTCAATCACTTCCAATCACTTTGGGAATACCAAATCTACACACAAATTCCTGAACAATTTTCTTAGCAGTAAAAACAGCAGTATTAGAGGCAGCTTGACAGGCTTCTATCCAGTTAGAGAAAATGTCAATACAAACTAATACATGTCAATTTAAACTAATACATACTTTAAATACCTGCATGGTGGTAATTGGATGAAGTCGGTTTGTATTACCTGAAAAGGTCCATCTGTAGGAGAAATATGGGATGGCTCTGTATTGTCTTCCCAGTGTTCTTTCTCAAGCAAGTAAGACAGAACATTGCTCTCTTAACAGCCTGTGAAGAGAATACTGGTGCGCACCAATATGCACCCACAAATTCGCACATACCTTCCTTACCAGATGAGTCAGACCATGTGCAGCCTCTGCTTGGCTTGAAAGATATGTCTTGGGGCTACTGGCCTACCTTGTCCACCCTTCCAGAGTCCCAAGGACTCCTGACCACATTCCTTTGCCTTCCAGGTGGCCTTTTCCTGCTGGGAACACAAATCCTGCATTTCAGTTAGTTTCTATACACTTAGAACTTCAAACATCATTATCTTAGTAACACTTTTTTTACAGGTAGGCCTGCTGCCCACTTTGTGGCTTCATCTGCCCTACTGTTGCCAAGTGATACTGGGTATCTGTCATATGTGTGTGCTTAATACTTAATGACTGCCACCTCTCCTGGTAGTTGTAAAGCTGTCAAACGCCTTTGTATATGTCGTGTCTGTGCCACTGGTTTGCCTGCTGCTGTCATAAACATAAAACATGATTCTTATCGGTCATAGGACCCCAACTTTATATATATGAAATCAAACTAATATAAATGTTCCATGCAGGGGCGGATTGGGATGGAAAACCAGCCCGGGAAATTGATAGCAGCCCTAATGGAGGCGGGGTCTGTCAAGGGGGTGGGGTCTGTCGAGGGGGGCGAGATCCCTACTCATAGGGCCTGATTCTGAGATGGACACAACTGCATCTTTTGCAGCAGTTGCGTCTTTAGGCTAATGCCGCTTTAATGGCCTTTTCTGGTGTACTGTACATCCCTGTGCTGAGTGGTACTGTATGTCTAGGCGGCCCGGGAGTAGGGTGGGTTATATATTTATAAAATCCTGTGTTGACCAGAACTCCTAATAGCTTTTGCTGGTGTTACAGTATGTAGTCCATATATATAGGGAAACACAGATCCAGCTCTCAGCATACCAGCAACACAACGGGCCGGGATGCTCAGCCAGAAACAAAGTATGAATAAATCCAAGCAGGGGGTGGCACTCCAGAACTTGTATCTCTGTACAAGTCCTGGAGTGCCACCCCCTGCTTGGATTTACATATATATATATATATGCAGTATATTAACATGTATGTGTATATATATTAGGGGTGAGCGGGTTCGGATTTCTGAAATCTGAACCCCCCCGAGCCCCCCCGATCCGAGGCCGATCCGAGTCAGGCTTGACTTTTCCCGCCTGACTCGGATCTGAAATCGAGGCAAAACGTCATCATCCCGCCTTCCGGGTCTCGCGGGTTTTGGATCCTATATAAGGTACCCGCGTCGGCGCCATTTTTTCACTCGGCTGTGGACAGTGAAGAGGGAGGGTGGGAGTTAGGGCTGGCTGGGCTGTGTAGTGTAGCGTAGTGCAGAGTAGTGTTGTGCTGTGCTGTGCTGCGCTGTGCTGCGCTGTGCTGCTGTTGTCCATAGGGTCTGTGTCCACTACTTCAAAGTCCATAGGGGCTGGCTGTGTTGTGCTGTGCTGCTGTTGTCCATAGGGGCTGTGTCCACTACTTCAAAGTCCATAGGGGCTGGCTGGACTGTGTTGTGCAGTCAGTTGTCCTAGGGGCTGTGTCCACTCCAAAGTCCTGTGCAGTGTCCCAGTCCTAAAGGGGTGCTGTAGTGTTGTCCAGGGGGTGCTCTGTCTGTCAGGGGTGCTCCCCCCAAGTGCTAAAAAAAATATATTTTTTCTGTGTTTGTGAATTGTGTGCGCAGTAGCCGCACGTGCATCAACAAAGTAGTGCCAAGCGTGCGCCTGTGTCATAAGTAAAGGGCCGGCTGGCTTGACCGTTAAAGGGTGCTGTAAACCCCAAAGTACACTCCAAACCAAATAACAAAATATTTTCTGTGTTTGTGAATTGTGTGCGCAGTAGCCGCACGTGCATCAACAAAGTAGTGCCAAGCGTGCGCCTGTGTCATAAGTAAAGGGCCGGCTGGCTTGACTGTTAAAGGGTGCTGTAACCCCCAAAGTACACTCCAAACCAAATAAAAATTTTTTTTCTGTGTTTGTGAATTGTGTGCGCAGTAGCCGCACGTGCATCAACAAAGTAGTGCCAAGCGTGCGCCTGTGTCATAAGTAAAGGGCAGGCTGGCTTGACCGTTAAAGGGTGCTGTAACCCCCAAAGTACACTCCAGTCCAAACCAAATAAAAAATTATTTTCTGTGTTTGTGAATTGTGTGCGCAGTAGCCGCACGTGCATCAACAAAGTAGTGCCAAGCGTGCGCCTGTGTCATAAGTAAAGGGCCGGCTGGCTTGACCGTTAAAGGGTGCTGTAAACCCCAAAGTACACTCCAGTCCAAACCAAATAAAAAAATATTTTCTGTGTTTGTGAATTGTGTGCGCAGTAGCCGCACGTGCATCAACAAAGTAGTGCCAAGCGTGCGCCTGTGTCATAAGTAAAGGGCCGGCTGGCTTGACCGTTAAAGGGTGCTGTAACCCACAAAGTACACTCCAGTCCAAACCAAATAAAAAAATATTTTCTGTGTTTGTGAATTGTGTGCGCAGTAGCCGCACGTGCATCAACAAAGTAGTGCCAAGCGTGCGCCTGTGTCATAAGTAAAGGGCCGGCTGGCTTGACCGTTAAAGGGTGCTGTAACCCCCAAAGTACACTCCAAACCAAATAAAAATTTTTTTTCTGTGTTTGTGAATTGTGTGCGCAGTAGCCACACGTGCATCACCAAAGGTGCAGCGCCAAGCGTGCGCCTGTGTCCCATAACTAAAGAGCCGGCTGGCTCATTTCTTAAAGGTGGTGTAACCCACAAAGTGCACTACTCTCCAGCAAAAATAAAAAAATATTTTCTGTGTTTGGCCGCACTTATATATCAAATCGATATAACATAAATGGAGGACCAAACTTTCTCCGATAAAAATAAAATAGAGAAAGATCAAGAACCACTTCCTCCTAGTGCTGATGCTGCTGCCACTAGTCATGACATAGACGATAACATGCCATCAACGTCGTCTGCCAAGGCCGATGCCCAATGTCATAGTAGAGGGCACATACAATCCCAAATGGCAAAGTTCAGGAAAATGACCTTGAAAAAAACATTTAAATCATCTGAAGAGAAACGTAAACTTGCCAATATGCCATTTACGACATGGAGTGGCAAGGAATGGCTAAGGTCTTTCCCTATGTTCATGACTAGTGGTTCAGCTTCACATGACGATGGAAGCCCTCCTCCCACTAAAAAAATCAAATGAGTTAAGCTGGCAAAAGCACAGCGAAGAACTGTGCGTTCTAAGAAGATATCACAAATCCCCAAGGAGAGTCCAAGTGTGGTGGTGGTTGCGATGCCTGACCTTCCCAGCACTGGACGGGAAGAGGTGGCTCTTTCCACCATTTGCACGCCCCCTGGAAGTGCTGAAAGGAGCACCCACAGTCCACTTGCTGATATACAAATTGAAGATGTCACTGTTGAAGTACAACAGGATGAGGATAGTGGTGTAGCTGGCGCTGAGGAGGAAGTTGGCGAGGAGGATTCTGATGGTGATGTGGTTTGTTTAAATCAGGCTCCGGGGGAGACAGTTGTTGTCCGTGGGATGAAAAAGCCCATCACGGTCATGCCTGGGCAGAAGACCAAACATTCCACCTCTTTGGTCTGGCAATATTTCTATCCAAATCCGGACAACAACTGTCATGCCATATGTACCATATGTAAAGGTGAAATAAGTAGGGGTAGGGACGTTAACCACCTAGGAACATCCTCCCTTATACAGCACCTGCAGCGCGTTCATAAAAAGTTACTGTCAAGTTCAGAAACTTTGGCTAAGACCGTAAGCAGTCCAGGGACACCTAAATCCCGTTGTCCTGTTGTATCCAAGCGCCTGCAAACCACACCGTCAACTCCCTCTTCGTCAATTTCCTCCTTAGTCAGGATCGGAAGTAGTCCTACAGGCCATGTCACTGGCATGACTGACTCTCCTATCCGGGATTCCTCCGGAGGATCCTGCATTGCTACGCCTCCTGCTGCTGCTGCTGCTGTTGCTGCTGCTGGGAGTCGTTCATCATCCCAGAGAGGAAGTAGGAACACAACTACTTTTACTAAACAATTGACCCTCCAACAGTCCTTAGCAAGGAGGATGAAGTACGACAGCAGTCATCCTGAAGCAAAACGTATAACTGAGGCCTTGACTGCTATGTTGGTGTTAGACGTGCGTCCGGTATCCGCCATTAGTGCAGTGGGATTTAGACAATTGATGGAGGTAGTGTGTCCCCGGTTCCAAATCCCGTCTAGATTCCACTTCACTAGGCAGGCGATACCGAGACTGTACAGAAACGTCAGAAAAAGTGTCCTCAGTGTCCTGAAAAATGCCGTTGTACCCAATGTCCACTTAACCACGGACATGTGGACAAGTGGAACAGGGCAGACTAAGGACTATATGACTGTGACAGCCCACTGGGTAGATGTATCACCTTACGCAGCAACAGCAGCAGCGTCACCAGTAGCAGCATCTCAGAAACGCCAGCTCGTTCCAAGGCAGGCTACGCTGTGTATCACCGGTTTCAGTAAGAGGCACACCGCCGACAACCTCTTAGAGAAACTGAGGGAAATCATCGCCCAGTGGCTTACCCCACTTAGACTCTCCTGGGGATTTGTGATATCTGACAACGCCACCAATATTGTGCGGGCATTACATCTGGGCAAATTCCAGCACGTCCCATGTTTTGCTCACACAATAAACTTGGTGGTGCAGAATTTTCTGAAAAGCGACAGGGGCGTGCAGGAGACGCTCTTGGTGGCCCGAAAAATGTCTGGCCACTTTCGCCATTCAGCGACTGCGTGCTGAAGACTGGAGCGCCAGCAAACACTCTTGAACCTGCCCCGCCATCACCTGAAGCAAGAGGTTGTGACGCGGTGGAACTCAACCCTCTATATGCTTCAGAGGATGGAGGAGCAGCAAAAGGCCATTCAAGCCTATACATCCACCTATGAAATAGGCAAAGGAGGGGGTATGCATCTGACTCAAGCGCAGTGGAGAATGATTTCCGTGTTGTGCAAGGTTCTCCAGCCCTTCGAACTTGCCACACGTGAAGTCAGTTCAGACACTGCCAGCTTGAGTCAGGTCATTCCCCTCATCAGGCTTTTACAGAAGCAGCTGGAGAAAGTGAAGGTGGAGCTAAGATGGAGCGATTCCGCTTGGCATGTGGGACTTGTGGATGAAGCCCTTCATTCGCTTTGCCAGGATTCCAGGTTGGTCAATCTGTTGAAATCAGACCACTACATTTTGGCCACCGTGCTCGATCCTAGGTTTAAAGCCTATGTGGTGTCTCTCTTTCCGGCCGACACAAGCCTGCAGAGGTGCAAAGACCTGCTGGTGAACACACTGTCAGCTGAAGCAAAATGTGACACGTCAACAGCTCCTTCTTCATTTTCTCCAGCAACTGGGGCTGCCAGGAAAAAACTTAGGTATCCTAAGCAACCCGCTGGCGGTGATGCAGGGCAGGCAGGACCAAGTTTAGACATCTGGTCCAGACTGAAGGACCTGGCATCCATTTCTGACATGTCTACTGTCACTACATATGATACTGTCACCATTGACAGAATGGTGAAGGATTACATCGGTGACAGCATCCAAGTAGGCATGTCAGACAGTCCGTACCTGTACTGGCAGGAAAAAGAGGCAATTTGGAGGCCCCTGTACAAACTGGCTCTATTTTACCTGAGTTGCCCCCCCTCCAGTGTGTACTCCGAAAGAGTGTTTAGTGCAGCCGGGAACCTTGTCAGCGAAAGGCGTAGGAGGTTGCTTCCACAAAATGTGGAGAAGATGATGTTCATCAAAATGAATTATCAACTCTTCCAGGGAGACCAGCCTCCAGAACGTAGAGAGGGACCTGTGGTGGTGGATTCCAGTGGGGACAAGTTAATACTCTGTGAGGATGAGGATGTACACAACACTGAGGAATCGGTGGATGAGGAGGATGAGGACGACATCTTGCCTCCGTAGAGCCAGTTTGTGCAGGGACAGATTAATTGCCAGCTTGTTTTGTGGGGGACCAAACGAACAAATCATTTCAGCCACAGTCGTGTGGCAGACCCTGGCGCTGAAATGATTGCTTTGTTAAAGTGTGCATGTCCTGTTTATACAACATAAGGGTGGGTGGGAGGGCCCAAGGACAATTCCATCTTGCACCTCTTTTTTTTCTTTGCATTATGTACAGTTTGGGGCCTAGTTTTTCAAACTGCCATCCTGTCTTCCACTGCAGTGTCACTCCTAAATGGGTCACGTGTTTGTGCCGCCCACTCGTGTCGCTTAGCATAGTCATCCATCTACCTCGGTGCAGCCTTTTGGACATAAAAACACTATTGTGAGGTGTGAGGTGTTCAGAATAGACTGGAAATGAGTGGAAATTAAGGTTATTGAGGTTAATAATAGCATAGGAGCAGAAAAACCAACACATTCTGTGATTTTAGCTGTTTTTATGCTTTTTAAAAAAAAATACAGATCCAAAACACAAAACCCAGAACCCAAAACACGGAAGGGTGGTTTTGGCAAAACCAATCCAGATCCAAAACACGAAGAAAGATCCAGATCCAAAACCAAAACACAAAACACGAAAAGTGGCCGGTGCACACCCCTAATATATATATATATCCATATATATATATACACACACATATGCATGTATACATATATATATATATATATATATATGCATGCATTATATATACATATGCATATATACATACATATTTGTATACTGTATATATAATATATGCTGTATATATGATGTACATGTTATATAGGTCATATGTATATATCATGTATAAATCATATATATAAACTTACTTTAATATGTTATATATTAATGTTATTTATTATTCGGCTGGTGCCTACCTGCTGCTGCAGCACACAATAATAACAGGCCAGTTCGCTGGGCGCCAGCAGCCTGGCACAGTGCTGCAAGTTGCATCGTATCGGCTGCCTGCTCACGGTGTGGAGTAACATCTGTGGGAGGTTGGAGGTGGGCCATGGAGGGGCTAGAGGCGGAGCAAAGACTCCGTCTGCCATTTTTCTAAATTAAGCTTCAAGTTCTGCCGTCACGTGCACTTTCATTCACAGGCTGTGCAACTGGCCGACCCCTATCGCGGTAGCGGATCGACGCGGGGAGGGGCAGTTTAAGTTAGTTAAGGGTGGGCTGAGCGGCCATTGGCAGCTGAAGCTCCGATCGCTGCAGCACAAGCCCAGGGAGGGGGGTCAGTTAGGGAAGGGTAGGCTGAGCGGCCACCAAAGGCACCGGCCCAGCGGGAACTGGCCCGGTGTCCCGGCGGCCCAATCCGCCACTGGTTCCATGCAATCATGCGTATCTGTGTAACTGCTAAACCTCATCACTTTCCACCCTTTGTATTTTATGAGATGCATATGGTAAATAAATACAGGATTTAGCATATTGCATCTTTTGATGGTTATTATTTAATGATCCCATAAGGGACAACTTCCATCTTGTGCTCGTTTGATTAATTAGAATGAGCAGATACTGCATAGTGTGCATATAACATTAGATTATGCCCCTATACTGTGTTTTTCATAAATCCTGTCTGGTGTCAAGTGCCTCGTCCCCTGGTTCAGATATGTCCCACAATATTTCTCCTTTTATCGACATGGCTGTAGCTTATTCTTAATGTGTCCTGCTTGCAAGAGATGAAACAATTGTTTTAGCATTAGGCAAAAAAGACAATAATGACCATAACAATAACTCATCCATATGACTAAAGATGGATACATATAGAGGTTATTAAGGATCTGGTCGCCCCTCTATCTAAAATAAAAGTTTGATTAGTACCAGAAACATTTTTTTTTTCATTAAGCTCATCATTGAGGTTTTCTGTCAATCTAACTGGCTGTAGCATACAGGTATGACCTAAACTTCAAGAGTTATTGACATACTCACATGTAGCATTTGTGGCTAGAATTTGTGCTTATCTCTTTATGTAGCATCAGGTACTTGGGTATTCTCTGAATAATTCAGGCCAATTTTCCTGTTCCTGATTATGTGTAGGGTAATTTCTCCCATGTACCTGAGAATAACCTAAGTCTCTATTTCCCTTCTTATACTGTCCCAATTTACATTTCCTTTCTCTTGATTATATTTTTTATCATGGTCAATAGCTGATTTCCAAAGGGCATCTACCTTGATTCCTCTCCAAATTTTTAATTGTGGATTCATGGGCATTACCCAAATCCTTAATCAATTTTTGACAATTTGTTTGCTAAATACCGGCAGCCGGCTTCCTGACTGTCATTTCCCGGCAAGGGAGGAATGCTGGGCGTCTAGATGTAGACGCCCGCATTTCCCCGACGCCGGGAGACCGGCGCCCGGCATCCCGATCGTAGGGATGCCGGGCGCCGCGAGCGGACAGCCGCGGGGGGGGAGGGTTAGGTTTAGGGCTCCCGGGGGGGACTTAGGGTTAGCCACCCCCCTGGGAGGGTTAGGGTTAGGCTAGGGGGAGGGAGGGTTAGGGTTAGGCACCCCCGGGGGGGACTTAGGGTTAGGCACCCCCCCGGGGGACTTAGGTTTAGGCAGCGGGGAAGGGGGTGGTTAGGGTTAGGCACTTAGAGGGGGGATTAAGGTTAGGCACTTGGGGGGGAAGTTACGGTTAGGCACCCCTAAGGAGGGTTAGGGTTAGGGGGGTTAGGTTAGGTTAGTAAATACTTACCTATTCACGATCAGGATTTCCAGTTCTGTTGGGCTTCCGCTGCATCGCACTCTGCTCCTGTCGGGCTGCCGCTGACGGGAATCGAACTGCCGGCCATGCGGCCAGTGGTATTTCATACCAATTCCTTTAGATCTTTCCTTGAGCCCATCCATTATCACTGTAACAGCTACTTCCCTGTGATGCACATCATCCTTTATATCTGATATCCTGTGTACTGGGTCATTGCTAACAGAGCTCGGGCAAAATAGTCTGCTGCACTCTCACTATCTTTTTGTTTGATAGTGAAAATTTCCAGTTCACTACCACTGGAAAGTATATGGCCAGCTGTGAGATTATTTAAATGCTATTTTCTTGATTATCATCATCTGTTAAGGATCTATCTTCCTCCAATAGACAATCCTTTATAAAATTGTGTATATCAATACAGGGAGGAAGACAGGCCCTCAACACCACTTGCCAATCTTTATTAGTTGGCTCATGTGCATTACCTAGATCTTTAACAAATTTCTGGCATTTGGCCAACTCCTTTCTAGGATCTGGGAAAGCAGACATAATTGAATGTAGCTCAGATCTAGTCCATGGACAATGCATTACTAAATTTTTTATAGGAACTACACCATCTTTGTCCACTTTGCCATTGGGAACTGCTATTGTGTGGACAGGATGTAAACCTACCACATCGCTACATTCAGGATTAATTGCTGGAATTACTGTTTCGGTAGAATGAATGTTCCCCCGCCTATTACTTTCTCCACTACTCTCACCAATTTCAGCCGCTGCCTCTGCTGGTAGGACCACTCCCCTTCCTTGCCTGCATGGTACTTCTTGCATGTTCTCAGAGAACCGGACCCACTTATCTCTACAGGGAAGTACAACTTTGTATTTTATTGCATATTACTTATTTGCACACAAAACAAATCATTTTTATTTTTGTATGGAATTAGGGTGACTGCTATTTATCGTATGAAAAGAACAAATTGAAAAGGGAAGGAAAGTAAAGAAAATGGACAGGAAAAGATGTACTGAGATATGAAAGGGAATTTTCTTGACCGGTAACACTATACAGGGTCGGACTGGACACTGGACATCTGGCAATTCTGGAAAATGCCAGATGGGCCGGCCTGGTCAGATATATATATATATATATATATATATATATGTATACATGTATTTATTGGCTTTATTGAGGCCAAACAGACCAATAACTATATCAATTGACTTTATTAATTCAGACCAATCTATTTACTGTATTTATCTTTTATATCATTTGTTTTGTTGGTCTCTACTTCTAATGCTAATTATAAAAACATGCCATTTGAGTGTAAGCAGAAATCAGTACAATCCATCATTCCACTAATTGATTTTTCTCTTCCTCCTTCTTATCAGTGTCCTCCTCGCTACAGTGCTGAAAAGAAAGTCATGTTTCTCTAAGCAAATTGTTTATATTTGGGAAGCTGTTCAAAATGCAGCACATGTCACTGCTTCACAGTGAGGGTGGTCTAATAAATCCTAGTGCTAAAGAAATGTTTAAGCATTGAGGGGGCTTATTACATTTACCCTCTTGGAATTATTTATGTCCTTTACATAAATGCACACGCACACTCATGAACTACGATGTACAGGGCTGTTGAGGGTACATATTGTTGGCTATAAGCCCTACAGTCCCTTTGAAGCCTCCCATTCCCCCTGTGCTGCTGGAAGACTGGCTGTAGCTTGCAATTCCTGACGTGCTTTCATCTTTCTCTCCTATAGTAGTTGAAGCACAGTAACGACTCTTGTAGCAAATGTTATGTTCTAGACGTGAAATGAATCCTGACACATGTTACAATATTGTGTTTCCAATGTGCCCCTCAGAACCGTTCCACATTTACACCACAGAACAATGTTATGTGATAGAACTTAAAAGTAGCACTAGGATATGAGTTATACAAAGACGAATTTTGATGAAAAAATAAGTGGTACAGGAGCTTTGAAGCCAAGGGGGGGGTAAATCCAGGGCAAATGTGTGATGTATTTCTACTGTACAAAAACATGGAACCATCTTGTGCTTGAAAGAAAGCAGATATAACAATGTAAAGTGGCTGAATTAAGCACATACAGTTGAAATAAGTCATAAAGGTGCATATTTGTCACAATACACATTTTTAATGCAATAAATATTTTTTGCCAAATTCGCAATGTGAAAATTAATATTTTCATCCAAGTGTTTCTCTTGCCAGGAGACGGGCTCCGATAAGAGTCT
This sequence comes from Taudactylus pleione, assembly GCA_031769625.1. Lineage (NCBI taxonomy): Eukaryota > Metazoa > Chordata > Amphibia > Anura > Myobatrachidae > Taudactylus > Taudactylus pleione. Next base: position 13,245,656 of record JAUIMM010000119.1, read on the forward strand.
GTCCTGGCGTAGATCTGGAAGCAGTGTCATACCGTAATGCTTCACTGTTTGGCGCCCTGGCAGCCAATGCATATGCACGGCCAGCGGCCGGCACATGTCACCCGGGGCAACAGAGACGGAGCCCCTGGCTCTCTCACAAAAAAATTGAAAATTAGTAGCCCGTAGATTACTATAAGGTTGCATCTGGGGATGGTATTACCTATTGGGGCCAAGCTCGGGGAAATGCTTCATATTCTGGAGCTATGGGGGCTGCATTAGTGTACAAAAATGGAGGGAACATGCCAGCCCCTCATTTTATAATGATTTATGCCAGAAAATCAATTGTTAATCTGTTCTGCTTCTGATCTATAAACCCTACTAGACAATCAGTTACATACTCTATCTGTGACTTGCTGGTATACTCTATGTGTGGTATGTAGTTACTACTATGTTCACTCTGTGATTAGGGATCAGTATGAAATACCGCCGGACGCAAGAGAAGATCCCGACAGGTGAGTATTTTAAGTGTTACTAACCCTATTCCCCGCCCCTAACCCTCCTTTAGGGGTGCCTAACCCTAACCTCCCCCCCAAGTGCCCAACCTTAACCCCCCCGTAAGTGCCTAAACCTAACCCTCCCTTCCCCACAGCCTAACCCTAAGTCTCTTGGGGGGGTGCCTAACCCTAACCCCCCCTTCCCCTAGCTTAACCCTAATCCTCCCGGGGGGTAGGTAACCCTAAGTCCCCCCCAGAAGCCCCTAACTATGCCCCCCCACCCCCGCGGCTGTCCACGCCTAACGCCTGTCTCACCTTTGTTTGGTATGCCAGGCGTCGGACTCCTGGCATAGGTCTAATGACGGGTGTCGGGATTTCAACGCCTGTCTCGTTAGTCCCACTGTCGGGATTGCACAGTCGGGAACCCAGTGGTCGGCATTTCGACTGTCGGCTTTCTGAGTGCATCCCGGTGATTACTTTTCCCTTCTCATCTATTACATAACTGTGAACTACCCTTAGAATTTATTAAATGCAGCATAATACCCTTCTTTAATATAGCATTATTATTTAAGGTGTCTATTCCTCCATTTCCGTATACATGATTACTTGTGTCTGGGTGAGTCAGGCAGCGGATTCCAGAGTCTATCCATAGCAGAAAGGTCTGTTACTTACTACACTACCTGCTGGGAACCAGTCAGGAAGACTTGGGTGAAGGAGCTGTGTCATCGCCGCTGAGTGATAATCCATTTATACATATTACTCACTCCTGGAGCCGACCTGTGCAGGGGGGATACTTGGTTACACTGATATTTCCTCCTCACTATACAGTAACAGTGAAAATTGGATTCAAATGAATCTTCAAGCAGTTATGTTTATCCCTTTAAATTAGGTATGTATGTTTTGAAATGTATCTAAAGTTGGTTCAGTTGCTGGTCTTTATTATGCAGCTCTCTCAGAAGTCTGGTTACTCTACACATAATGGTAGGGGGTATTTTCTGTCTGTTAACATGAAAATAAAATAACTTTCTGCTACTTTGAGCGGAGCTGGAACCGGTTAGGAACTAATTTGGAAGAATGTAAACACAATTTCAAAAAGTTTGAAAACCATTAAATATGTTTTACAAGAAGGATTGTTTACACTACCTATCCAGGCTAGGTAACTTAGATTATATATTGTCTAACATTATATTTATCAAGCAACACGTGGGTTCAATTTTAAAGGTGTATTTTGCCCAGTTTGCTGTCTGTGGGCCAGAAACCACTAACGACTAAACTGATCTCTTATGTCACTATAACTCAGCTCAATACCATGTTCCTTTACTCAACTCTAAACAACTCAATTAGATTTGAAATGTGTTGCAGCATCTCACACTAAGCTAATATGAGGCCATGTTACCTTTCGTTTGTCATTTAACAGACTCACTGCATAATGGGTTTATGCTGGATTCGCATGCGCCCTTTCAAATGTAATGTTTGTATTTATCAGTCAGAAATGACATTTTTTTTTACTCTGATTTGTTGCTCATCTAAATGGTGATAGATTAATGGAACATGGCCTTCTACAAGCAGCCCTGGCTCCTCAAATGTTTAAATTGATTACGATGAAAATCCTAACATGTAAATAGGCAACAAGGATGCGCTTGAGTTACTGTAGCAGCCAGTTTTATTACACAAGTTTAAACTGAACCACCATACTTTCACATCAGCAACAAGAGTAATGACCAATCCATAGTCCACAGACCACATAGTTATGCGAACCTCAACTATCATGTTACTCGTACATTCTCAGCAATACAGTTAATTTGGGGTTCTGTAAGAATATTATATCATCTGGTTGCTACAGGATACCTTTATAAGAAAAATATTCTAACATGATATTAAATCAATACAATTAAAACACTTTTATACAGCACTGCTGCATGTATTAGTCATTTTTGCTGAGGTCTCTTTTAGCACTGAAAAGCTGTTAAATTGTATCAGTTGACGCTTAAATGTGTTTGAGTCAGGTAACGTGCATGGGCAGGGCTCAGTCATGTGTGAACTAGCACAGACATGGATGAACCTGTCTGACTTTCTCTATTTCATCTTGTTTTAATCAGTCAAGAGTTTGCGAAATTTAGACAGACTTGTATAAGAATTTACCCTATCTTCAGATAGCGATAATAGAGCAAGTATCATGGGCGATACTTAATCTCCAGCGCCAAGAACAGCGGTGGCGGTTTGGAGCGAGCATTTGTGTCTGCTTTCTGTCTGGGATAACAAAACTGTTCTTGCGTAAATTGGGTACACACCTAACAGATATTTGAACAACCATCATCTGGCCGCAGGTCCCGCTGGCCGTGGGTCGTGTCGTGTCCCTCTCCCCGCGGCCTCTGCAGCAAATGTACGGGCGGTCAACTGAGTTCCACACATCCAATGTGATATGTCTGTAAATGACATCGTTCACAGACATATCGGGCAAAATTTACTAAGCGGCGGGTTCTAAACCCTCGGTGGTTTGGCGGCGGTTTTGCTATCCACAGATTTACTAAGGCCAAAAGCGCAGCAAAACCACCGTCAAAACACAATTTAGCATAGAGTAGAACAGGGCTATGGCTTAATTTACTATTCAGTGGTTTTAGTGTCATTTAGAAACCGCCGTCAAACCACCACTAAACCGCCGAGGTTTAGAACCCGCCATCAAATCACCACCAACATGCCAGAGTTTAGAACCCGCCACTTAGTTAATTTTGCCCATGGTCTGTACACACTTGCTGACGCACCCACGACATATTGCCCGTTCAATTGAACATCTGCTATATCGGCCAGCGTGGACCCAGCATTAGTATAAAACACTTAATTATAAATATGTACTTGACAGCATGCCAGGACGAATTGCAGAGGTCTTAAAAAAGAAGGGTCAACACTGAAAATATTGACTCTTTGCATAAACTTAATGTAATTGTCAATAAAAGCCTTTGACACTTATGAAATGCTTGCAATTTTACTTCAGTATACCATAGTAACTTCTGACAAAAAGGTCTAAAAACACTGAAGCAGCAAATTTAGTGAAAACCAATACTTGTGTCATTCTCAAAACTTTTGTCCATGGCTGTACATACACCCCATGGCACTGATGGAAGTGGTGTCTTACTAGATGACAATGCCCTCATCTACAAAGCACGCCAGCTTGATGAGCATGTCAAGATGAACACAAACGTTTACATCTGGTCTCTAGAACGACACTACAGTTCAACACGATCAACCCAGTTTCAGTTGAGTGACTAAAAGGGTCACATCCAGTGGCAGCACTAGAGGTGTGGCTGCAGCGCAGTCCAAAATTCCCATAGGGGAGCCACACCAACTGCCACCCCAACACTGCCAGACATCGCCACCTGGAACTCACTGGTAGCTGGTAGTGGGTGTAGCTCCCCTATTTGAATTTTGGACTGTGCTGCAGCCCCACCCCTGGAGCCACCACTGGTCACATCCCTCATGCACAGTTCCAGTTATTAGTAGGCTCAATGCCATGGATCGTACAGGCACACTGACTGCATGTGGAGGCCCAACATTGTACTAACTGACCTTATATTGCTGTTTCCATGTTGTTTGTTTTTTGAAGGGATGGGGGGTCACTACCTGCATATTTTTTTCAATGTGATATTCTAAACATTTTATAGAATTTCTTCATTCAGAAAGATAATTGGTTATCCTAGCCTAAACTGATTTATTAAGTGCATAGAAATGGATGAAATGTCATCTTTAATACTGAGAAGACATAAGTGCAAGATATTGAGCGGTCCAGCTGATGTATTTGTTGTCATGTATGGGGGTGTGGTGTAGCACATTCCAGCATGTCTCTTTCCGTCTACACTTATCCATTTAGACAAAGAGGTCTTTGGGGCAAATACTGAAATATTTTCTTTCTGCTTCTCCTGTGATTCTCAGTATTTGTAATTCTCACTGACATCCTCTCAGAAGCACAGCTGGCAGACAGTTCCTCTGATATTCATTTACAGGGCACTGACAGGTTTTAATTTTATTTTCATCAGGGATACCGCAGTACGAAATGTGCAAAAATATAGCAATAAGGCCCGCATTATCAATGTCTATTTGTTGGCCTCACATACAGTGGTTAGAAATTTTTATTTGCCCCCTTCCTCATTTCTTTCATTTTTGCATCTTTGTCACACTTAATAATTCCAGATCTAAAAACAGAATTGAATTTAATACATAGACAACATGAAACAGTTTTAAAATGAGTATTTTATTTATTGATAGAAGAAGAAGCTATCCAACACCAACTGGCCTTGTGTAAAATAGTAATTGCCCCTTTAGTTACTCATTCAACTAATGAACCAAATTGAATTGATAATTGGGCTCAACTAGATTAGACACAATCAGGCTTGATTACTGCCAGTCATGTTGAATCTAAACATCACTTAACTAGAACCTTTCCAGCAATGGGAAGTTGGCTAAAAGGTCTCACCAAGAAGCACAGTGTGCCGCCATCAAAATACATTCCGAAAGAGATGATAAAGAAAATTATTGAAACATAGCCTGGAAAGGGTTACAAAGCCATTTCTAAGGCTCTGGGACTCCAGCGAACCACAGTAAGAGCTATTATCTCCAAATGGAGAAATCTTGGTACAGAGGTGAGTCTTCCCAGGAGTGGCTGGCCTACCAAAATTCTTCCAAGAGCACATCAATAATTCATCCAGGAAGTCACAAAAAAATCCAGATGAACATCAAAAAACTGCAGGCCTCGCTCGCCTCAGTTAATGTCAGTGTTCATGATTCCACCATAAGAAAGAGACTGGGTTAAAATGTGTAGATATGTATCCTGCTAGGACCCTGCAGGATGAGACTTTCCATGGGGCTATGCATGCTGGGAGGGAGTTCCTGTTTGTGTTCAGTTTGGTTATTGATGTTGCTCTAAATAAACGTGTTATGCTGCACTCCTGAGTCCATGAGTCTTAACTGATATACAAAACATCTACAAAATTGTATCCATGGGAGAGTTGCAAGGTGACCATCACTGCTTACCAAGAGCAACATAAAGGCTCAGTTCACATGTGCCAAGAAAATCCATCGATAACCCACAAGCCTTGTGGGCTAATGTTCTGAGCACTGACGAGTCAAAAATAGAACTTTTTGGAAGGAATCGGTTCGATTCCCGGCAGCGCCTGGCCGACAACAGCAGAGTTCCCAGCAGCGGAAGCCCAACAGCGCTGGAAATCTCGATTGTGGATAGGTAAGTACTAACTAACCTAACCTAACACCCTAACACTAACCCTCCTTAGGGGTGCCTATCCCTAACCTCCCCCCCAAGTGCCTAACCCTCAACCTCCTTCTAAGTGCCTAACCCCCCCCTTCCCCGCTGCCTAACCTAAAGTCCCTCGGGGGGGTGCTTAACCCTAAGTCCCCCCTGGGGGTGCCTAACCCTAACCCTCCCTCCCCCTAGCCTTACCCTAACCCTCCCGGGGGGGTGCCTAACCCTGAGTCCCCCCCGGGTACCCTAAACCTAACCCTCCCCCCCGTGGCTGTCCGCTCGCGGCGCCCGGCATCCCTTTGATCGGGATGCCAGGTGACGGTCTCCCGGCGTCGGGGAAATGTCAGGCATCTACATCTAGATGCCCCACATTTCATCCCTCGCCGGGATAGGACAGTCGGGAAGCCGGCTGCCGGTATTAAGGCACCCGGCTTCCAGATTGTATACCTTTTGGAAGACATGGGTCCTGTTACATATGGCATAAAACTAACAGCATTGCACAATAAGAACATCATACCAACAGTCACATATGGTAGTGGCAGTGTCATGGTGTAGGGATGCTTTGCTGCTTCAGGACCTGGGCGACTTGCTACAGTATAATTCATGGAATCATGAATTCTGCTCTCTACCAGAAAATATAGCACAAAGTCAATTACAACATAAAAAAATTCAAACCAGTACTGTATATCAAATCAATGTATTGTGCAGAATCAAAGACAAAATAAAATATGACTTGTATCATCAGTGCTGGATTAACAATAGTAAGTCCTGGGCGGTCATCCAGGCCCCCCACTCATTTAGGGGCCCCTGCACATAGTTAGTGTACTGTGGTGTAATGTAAACTGGGGATTCTATGTGGCAGAATGTGAACTTGGGGTCCAGTGTGTTCAACACATTTGTGGTGCTGGGAGTAATAACATAAAGAGAATATTTGACAATTGTATTTGTAGGGACCCCACAAGTTATACCCCTTTTACACCAGAGCAAAAACCTGGGTTTTTGCTGGGTCTACCCGGGTCGCAGCTCAGTGTAAAAGGGTCCCTGAAAAATAACCTGGGTCAAGTGACCCTGCAATCCAACCCAGGTAGCTATCAGGGTTGGACCCAGGATGGACCCAGGTAATGGTGCAGTGTAAACGGTGCAACCCAGGTTATCTGACCTGTATCATGCCTAAAATGAGCGGATTGGTGGTTGTCGAGCATTCACCTCCCACTTTTCATGACCTCACAGGTTTAGCAAGGCAGACCTGAGTTCAGTGTGAACAGGGCTAAACTGGGAGTAACCCAGATCAAAGGTGCAGTGTAAATGGGTCTGACCTGGGTCTGACCAGGGTTGGAACCATGTCCAAAAACCCAGGTCGGACCTGGGTTTTTGGTGAAAAAGAGGTATTAGTTGCCCTCGGATCCCCATAAACCCTAACCTTACACAGGTACATGTCCATCTACAAGTGCATTGTTCTGTATGAAAGGTGCCTGCACTGGCTCCCTGCATTCTGTATAGACAATGCCTATGCCTTAAAACCATATCTATGCTTATTAGTCTTAGTGTGCTTGTAAGCCTTGTTCCATTATGATGCTATTTTTGTTGCAAATTTTGGCATTACACGACCTTCTATCACTCTTACAATTATGAAGAACTTTGTAAATAGAAGGTAAGTGTAATTGAATTTATTTTTTTCCCCTGGCTTCCACTGAAGATACTGTAGGAATAAAGGATTTGATTCTCCTGACCTAACTGCAGAGTCGCACACAAATATTACATTTGTAATTATTGACAGATCAGGCAGTGCCTGTAGAACAGCAGCAGTAAGTAATTATCAAGAATATGATGAATGTTAATTGAACGACCTTCGCTACAGCACTATGGGAGAGCTAGGCGTTGTTGGAGGGCTTCCAGTTTCATTTTTGGGATTACTTCTGTCTCGAACAATCTAAGGCTTCTCATAATTTGCATTCAATCAATAGCTGGACAAATAAGCTAATTAAATTGGCTTGTTGGGAAGATTAAAGCAGCTGCATCTTTATCTTTTTAATCTTTTGTGAGTTTAATAAGATAGGTCATTATTGTTATTCAATACAGTAAAGCTTATTGAGAGGTTTCATGGGAGACATAAAGTAAAAGTTCCCTTGGGCTATATAACACTTTGATCATTTTCTGGCATGGGGCGTCTTCTCTAACAATATGTCAAGAAGAAGCATTGACGTGCCTAGAACTCTTTTGTACAGTACTGTAGATGGCGTTGTAGGTATTTTCATAGTATCCTGGAGTTTAGATTCTGGATGTAATAATCTGAATCCCTGTCAGAGTATGGCCTCCATTGTAAGTGATTGCAACAGTGGTGATTAAGGGTTTGATTCTTTACCAATCGCGACTGCTAATACGAACGCAATCGGCCGATTGTTGCATACTGCGCATGCGTATGCATCGCAGTGCGCGTGTGCGAACCGGTCACGGACCCATCGCAGAGCGATTGACCCATCGCAGAGTGATTTACAGGAAGTGCCATTTGTGGGTGGTGATGGGGGGGTGGTCGGCGAAACACAGACGTTCCAGTCCGTTTGAACGCCGTTGCATGGTACTCATAGCGTGCGATGAGGTTAGCAATTTCTGAGTAAGGGCAGAGCTTGTGCAAGTGTGGTGAGGCTGCGATGGTACTTGATTGTACCTATGTTTTCGCAGTCTTGCTAAGGATTGCGGATGTGTGTAAGGTAAAGTGGGCGTCCTTATGTTGTGCTGTGATGGCATAGCGATCGCAGTGGATTAACGTACTATCGCAGTGAGCCTGCGTGCGTAATCGCTATTGCAATCACAGTTGCGATCCATAATAAATCAGGCCCTGCAACTTACCTATTGGTATATTAGTACCATTTACTATGTACTATTTTGTGGAAGGTTAGAACTGCATGTGTAATACATAGATCACTGCATAGCTGAGAACTCAAGAGCAGACTGGCTATCATGATCTAACTTGCATAGACCACTGCTCTTGGGCAGTATCTTATAAAACATATTCTTTAAATTGAATTTAAATCCATAGGCATCAATTGTAAAATTATCTTCCACTCCCATTGGCAATAGAACCTATTAACATTAACCCCCTCCTTAGTAATAAAAGACCCTGTTTTATAACCCCCACCCCGATGTAAAATACCCTGTTTTTTGCACCCCCCCTATCCTCCTCCCCTGTGACTGGTGTATTTTTATTATTATTTTGCCCCCACCAACATCAAATTACGTTAATGTCGCATTACCATCCATGCCCCACCCCTGGTGAAAGTAGAGTCCCCCTGGGGGTACTGCCCCCCACCCACATGGGGCATTAACCGTCCCACTACCCCACATGCAGATTACAGCAGAACTTGTGTCAAGGGGTATTTATGATCAGTCCTCCCTGCTGCAACTAACCTCTGCACTTGCAAAGATCAGCCAAATAGTGCTTGGGGGGAACAAATTCCTTCTCGTACTTTTGTGCCCAGTGCATATGCTCAAGAATACTGTTCGCACGGCATTCTGGCGTGTGATTCCAGTAGTGATGTCAGCAGTCACGGAGCGCTGCATCACTGACTGGTATACCAGGGAGTCACAAGAAATCCTCTTTCCTTATTAAAACCTGGGGTACGCAATGGGACTGTAGGATCGCATGGGAGGCAAGCATCAGCTAGAGCCAAGCTGGCTGTAGTTACCAGTGACGCTGAGAGGGTGGAGGTATTAATTACCCACCCCAATCCTCTTAGAGGGGATTGGTGGTGGCTGCGCCAGCTGCTTTGCAGCATGTGGTGCCACACGTTGTATTTTATCTTACCATGCAGCAATTCCCCATCACATTCACCCTCTGAATTTCTATAACTATAGCCCAGCCAAGAGATGACCATGGTGTCCAGAAATGGGGCTGAACAAATATTGGTAGTAGTGCTAGTGTAAGTCTCTTATTGACTAGGGCAATAGGCAGCATTAATCAGATACTCATTTAATTTGTAAACATTAGCAGTGCTTTCAATCCCAATAAAAGTACTTGATTTCTTGCAGAAACTCGAACTCTTACAGTACTTACATGCACCACATCTTGTAAGTGATATTACTACAAAGAGGGCTTCAAAAAGGTAAATGGGTATAATTGATTATTAGGTACTACATTATCTGGATGTAAATATCTCTTCTTCCCTTATTTCAATACTATATTTTAACCAGTTCCTACAGAGGCAAACACAGGGGGGGTCCTGGTTGCCTGGAACCCCCCCAGCCCAGACCATAACCACAATAGCGATAGGATATAGTTAATTTTACTAGAGCTGCATGTTTTCAAGATCTCCTCTGTATCACAACTGAAATAATTAGTACCCCTACTTTAAAATGTGTCAGTGAGTAGTGACTATACCTGTGCACCAACTTGGAGATCTGGTAAACATGCACTGTTAGGGGTGCACTACTATAGACCATCTAGAGCAGGGGTGGGGAACCTTTTTCTGCCAATATATATCATTATATGTGGCCCCTTTGCAGGCCACGCCCCCTCCGATTGATGTCACACGGGGCGGGGGCACAATCACCGGTGATTACAGCAATGCCCGGAGCATCCTGAGGATGCTCTAGGGAGCTGAAGGGCAGCGCTGTGACCGTCTGAAGCATCCTAAGGACGCTCCAGGTGGTACTGCTGCAAAGATTCTGGCTGCATGGTGCCATTCTAGGCACCCTGCTAGCCAGATGAGGCTAGCAAAAAAAAAGCTCAGAGGGCCAGACCAAATGGTTCCGAGGGCCTCATACGGTCCCCGTGCAGGAGGTTCCCCATCCCTGATCTAGAGGGTTAATTATTAATTGTATAACATACACTATCCTGTGCATAGGGAGACCAATGTGAACATATATGTCCAGGGCTGGCGATAGGTTCTTATGCCGCACCCCCAGAGTCCGCCCTTGCTCCAATGCTCTGGAATTGTGGCCACATCTGAAATAAAAACATTCAACTCAAGCAGGATGGCCCTACTGCCGCAACTAATGGATTTAAAGGTCTGGTACTAGGTTCTTATGCCACTCCCCAGACTCCCGGTCTTGCTCCAATGCTCTAGAATTGTGGCCAAATCTCAAATAAAAACATTCAGCTCAGGCAAGATGGCCCTACTGCTGCATCTAACGGCTTACTCTGATCACTGGTCCTGTATATGCTGGACTTATGACACACAGTACTCTGTACTTTGGGCCAGGCTTGTCTACCCTCCCGATTTGGTCGGGAGCCTCTCGAATATCGGGTGCCGCTCCCGACCCCCCGGAAGGGCAGGCAAGCCTCCCAGAATCCCCCACAGCCCGATGACGCGATTCGCGCTGAATCGTGTCATCATGGCTCAGCCCCCGCTTCACAATGCCTTTATTTCTGGCATTGTGATGATGCGGTCACGCCACTGGCCCCGCCCCCAAAACGGCATCATAGCCCGGCCACGCTCCCCGCTGTATGCAGGCATTCAGCTCCCTCCCGGAAGGAGGGAGCTGAATGTTGGCATGTGTGCTTGGGGCCTGAATCAGACCCACTCGCTAGATGCGATTGCTCGCTCCCAGCGTATGCAAATCCAGCAAGGCAGGCCCACTATGTCTTGGCGAGCAATCTCTTTGTGTATGCAGACGCCCACCAGCCATTCATAAGACGCCCACTTGCGCACGTCATCTCCTGGAGGTGCATGAAAGCTTTGGTACATCGAGCACCATCGGATGTGCTCCCAGCGCTTGAGATTGACTATTCCTGGCTGCAAGCACTGCGATCACTTCAGTGTGAAATACAACCAGGTGACGTGTACAATGACGCTGCCTGTTAATTATGCACGCCTATGAAACGGCGTTGAAACACAGGCACTCCTGCGTTCGCACCTCCACTCCCCCGTTTCTAGTGGCCTGCCCCTGTTACCACCCACAAACGGCCTCTCCTGTCACTCATTCAACTGGCCTGTCTATGCTGAGCGAGCGAGTGCTTCCCGGTCTGACGCAGTGGTTCGCACATGCGCAATGTGATGAATATGCATGCTAGGGGTAAGCGGGTTCGGATTTCTGAAATCCGAACCCCCCCGAGCCCCCCCGATCCGAGTCCGATCCGAGTCAGGCTCGACTTTTCCCGCCTGACTCGGATCTGAAATCGAGGCAAAACGTCATCATCCCGCCTTCCGAGTCTCGCGGGTTTTGGATCCTATATAAGGTACCCGCGTCGGCACCATTTTCTCACTCGGCTGTGGATAGTGAAGAGGGAGGGTGGGAGTTAGGGCTGGCTGGGCTGTGTAGTGTAGTGTAGTGTAGTGCTGCTGTTGTCCACTACTTCAAAGTCCATAGGGGCTGGCTGTGTTGTGCTGTGCTGCTGTTGTTAATAGGGCTGTGTCCACTACTTCAAAGTCCATAGGGGCTGGCTGGACTGTGTTGTGCAGTCAGTTGTCCATAGGGGCTGTGTCCACTCCAAAGTCCTGTGCAGTGTCCCAGTCCTAAAGGGGTGCTGTAGTGTTGTCCAGGGGGTGCTCTGTCTTTCAGGGGTGCTCCCCCCAAGTGCTAAAAAAATAATATATTTTCTGTGTTTGTGAATTGTGTGCGCAGTAGCCGCACGTGCATCAACAAAGTAGTGCCAAGCGTGCGCCTGTGTCATAAGTAAAGGGCCGGCTGGCTTGACCGTTAAAGGGTGCTGTAACCCCCAAAGTACACTCCAGTCCAAACCAAAAAAATATATATTTTCTGTGTTTGTGAATTGTGTGCGCAGTAGCCGCACGTGCATCAACAAAGTAGTGCCAAGCGTACGCCTGTGTCATAAGTAAAGGGCCGGCTGGCTTGACCGTTAAAGGGTGCTGTAACCCCCAAAGTACACTCCAATCCAAACCCAAAAAATATATATTTTCTGTGTTTGTGAATTGTGTGCGCAGAAGCCGCACGTGCATCAACAAAGTAGTGCCAAGCATGCGCCTGTGTCATAAGTAAAGGGCCAGCTGGCTTGACCGTTAAAGGGTGCTGTAACCCCCAAAGTACACTCCAGTCCAAACCAAAAAAATATATATTTTCTGTGTTTGTGAATTGTGTGCGCAGTAGCCGCACGTGCATCAACAAAGTAGTGCCAAGCGTGCGCCTGTGTCATAAGTAAAGGGCCGGCTGGCTTGACCGTTAAAGGGTGCTGTAACCCCCAAAGTACACTCCAAACCAAATAAAAAAATATTTTCTGTGTTTGTGACTTGTGTACACTGTGGCTGCAGGTGCATCAACAAAGGAGCAGCGCCAAGCGTGCGCCTGTGTCCCATAAGTAAAGAGCCGGCTGGCTCATTTCTTAAAGGGTGGTGTAACCCACAAAGTGCACTACTCTCCAGCAAAAATAAAAAAATATTTTCTGTGTTTGTGTGCGCTTTAGCCGCACGTATATATCAATATAACATAAATGGAGGACCAAACTTTCTCCGATAAAAATAAAATAGGGAAAGATCAAGAACCACTTCCTCCTAGTGCTATTGCTGCTGCTGCTGGGAGTTGTTCATCATCCCAGAGAGGAAGTAGGAACATCACTACTTTTACTAAACAATTGACCCTCCAACAGTCCCTAGCGATGAGGATGAAGTACGACAGCAGTCATCCTGAAGCAAAACGTATAACTGAGGCCTTGACTGCTATGTTGGTATTAGACGTGCATCCGGTATCCGCCATTAGTGCAGTGGGATTTAGACAATTGATGGAGGTAGTGTGTCCCCGGTTCCAAATCCCGTCTAGATTCCACCTGCATCCTCAAAGCAGCAGCGACAAGCGTGCGTCTGTTTGTTAAAGGGTGGTGACACCCTCAAAGTGTGCTACACAAACAATAAAAATATTGTTCTTTTTTTTTCTGTCTTTGTGATTTGTGTGGGCTGTAGTCGCACTTGCATCCTCAAAGCAGCAGCGACAAGCGTGCGTCTGTCTGTTAAAGGGTGGTGTAACTCTCAAAGTGCTCCAAAAAATAAAAAACAATTTTTTTTATGTGTTTGTGACTTGTGTGCGATGTAGCCGCACTTGCATCCTCAAAGCAGCAGCGACAAGCGTGCGTCTGTCTGTTAAAGGGTGGTGACACCCTCAAAGTGTGCTACACAAACAATTAAAATATTGTTCTTTTTTTTTCGGTCTTTGTGAAATGTGTGGGCTGTAGCCGCACCTGCATCCTTAAAGCAGCAGCGACAAGCGTGCGTCTGTCTGTTAAAGGGTTGTGACACCCTCAAAGTGTGCTACACAAACAATAAAAATATTCTTCTTCTTTTTTCTGTCTTTGTGAATTGTGTGGGCTGTAGCCGCACTTGCATCCTCAAAGCAGCAGCGACAAGCGTGCGTCTGTCTGTTAAAGGATTACATCGGTGACAGCATCCAAGTAGGCATGTCAGACAGTCCGTACCTGTACTGGCAGGAAAAAGAAGCAATTTGGAGGTCCCTGTACAAACTGGCTCTATTTTACCTGAGTTGCCCCCCCTCCAGTGTGTACTCCGAAAGAGTATTTAGTGCAGCCGGGAACCTTGTCAGCGAAAGGCGTAGGAGGTTGCTTCCACAAAATGTGGAGAAGATGATGTTCATAAAATGAATTATTAACTCTTCCAGGGAGACCAGCCTCCAGAACGTACAGAGGGACCTGTGGTTCCAGCGGGGACGAATTAATACTCTGTGAGGATGAGGATGTACACACTGAAGAGGGTGAGGAATCGGTGGATGAGGAGGATGAGGATGACATCTTGCCTCCGTACAGCCAGTTTGTGCAGGGACAGATTAATTGCCAGCTTGTTTTGTGGGGGCCCAAACGAACCAATCATTTCAGCCATAGTTGTGTGGCAGACCCTGGCGCTGAAATGATTGGTTTGTTAAAGTGTGCATGTCCTGTTTATACAACATAAGGGTGGGTGAGAGGGCCCAAGGACAATTCCATCTTGCACCTCCTTTTTTTCTTTGCATTATGTACTGTTTGGAGCCTAGTTTTTCAAACTGCCATCCTGTCTGCCACTGCAGTATCACGCCTAGATGGGTCACGTGTTTGTGCCGCCCACTCGTGTCGCTTAGCATAGTCATCCAGCTACCTCGGTGCAACCTTTTGGACATAAAAACACTATTGTGAGGTGTGAGGTGTTCAGAATAGACTGGAAATGAGTGGTAATTAAGGTTATTGAGGTTAATAATAGCATAGGAGCAGAAAAACCTACAAATTCTGTGATTTTAGCTGTTTTTATGCTTTTTTTCAAAAAAATACAGAACCAAAACACAAAACCCAGAACCCAAAACACGGAAGGGTGGTTTTGGCAAAACCAATCCAGATCCAAAACACGAAGAAAGATCCAGATCCAAAACACGAAAAGTGGCCGGTGCACACCCCTAATGCATGCGCAGAATGCAAATATCAACCAGCTACGAGCGATCGCATCCTAGCGAGCAGGTCTGAATCAGGTCCTTTGTATGACACATATTAAAGCTGGATAAGTGCTAATTATGTCCTCTTCATGGACTGTCCACACTCACTCTAAAATCAAGTATTTGGAAACCCCCCTCTAGAAATCCTGCGTTTGCCCCTGTCATATATATGTTTTAAATACATTTCTAAAAATGCATCTATTACTCAGAAAGTCATATTAAAATGGATATAGACATATAAAGAAGTAGATGTGTTTAATGTAGATATATCATGTGTAGATAGATAAATAGATAGATTTTATATCTTTAACGTTTATTCTTCAGATGCAAAGTTAGATGTTTTCAATCTCTACGCACTGAAATATCTTTCATCATTTAACCACTGAGATCAATCACAACTCTTTCTACAAACAACTATCAATAATCAGAAGATTTTAAAAAAGCAAATATACTGTAGCATATAAAATACACTTTTAAAAACTTTATTTACATATCTAAAAAAATATATTTATCTGTTGTCCTAGTAATTGTTAGGATCCGTGACAGCGGATCATCTTGGTGGCAGGTCCCTGCTATAGTTGTCACTGGGACACTGCATCTTGTCCTGATCCATGTTCCGCTTCCCAGTGTGTGTGTGATTTACCTGCAAGTCAGTGGCAAACACAGGATTTCCAGAGGGGGGTTTCCAAATGCTTAATTTTAGAGCGAGTGCGGCCTGTCAATGAATAGGGCAGAATTAGTACTTAACGAGCTTTAATAAGCGTCATACAAAGTCTATTGTGTGTATTAATTCCAGCATATACAGGACCAGTGATCACAGTAAGCCATTAAATGCGCCAGTAGGGCCATCCTGCCTGAGCTGAACGTATTTATTTTAGCTGTGGGCACAATTCCAGAGTATTGGAGCAAGTCCGGGAGCCTGGAGGAGCAGCAGAAGAACCTAGTACTGCCCTGGACATATTGTATATGTACCTATTGGGCTCTATAGCAGCACATCCCTAACAGTGCATGTATTCCAGATCTCCTAGTTGGTGCACAGGTTATTTATTACTGGCTGATAAATGTTAAAAGATCCACAGGTGGTGCTAATTATTTCATTTGTGATACTGAGAAGAACATGCAGCACTAGTAACAATCTATTATATTACTATTTCTATTGTGGTCATGGTGTGTGCTGGGGAGGGAGGTTTCCAGGCAGACAGAAACCCCCCCTGCGTTTGCCTATGCAAGTAACATCAGAGCAGTGCTTGCCACACCTCAGTGTATGTGATCTCCCTGCAAGTTTTATCTATGCAGTGTCTGCCGCTTCCCAGCATGTGTGTGATTTACCTGCAAATACACCAGAGCAGTGCCTGCCACACCTCAGTGTCTGTGATCTCCCTGCAAGTACATTAAAGCAGTGTCAGTTGCATTTCAGTACTGTGAACTTTTGTTTATTCATTCCAGCACTCTTATATAGTGTATGCCCAGCATAAGAGTGTTGGAATGAACAAACAAAAGTTCAACCTGACTTGAAGTGCATAATGTCAGTTAAATTATGCAAAGCATTCTTTAATCACACCAGGTGGCCACCAGTGTAGAATTGGTAGGTACTTCCGTATCTTTGCGGCCCTTGGTTACGCTACTTGCATATCTTCACGATTCAGTGAAGATACGGAAGTAGCGTAAACTTCAGGAAATACTATTCGGACCCTTGCGGGGTCCCTGTGCTTGTCGCATGGTCTGAAGTAAATTTGTAATAGTATGTATTCTTTCTCCCTTCAGACAAGCGCTGTTTGCCAGAGAGGTGCTTGGCTGTAGAGGTTACTAGGCATATATATATATATATATATATATATATTAGGGGTGAGCGGGTTCGGATTTCTGAAATCCGAACCCCCCCGAGCCCCCCCGAGCCGAGGCCGATCCGAGTCAGGCTCGACTTTTCCCGCCTGACTCGGATCTGAAATTGAGGCAAAACGTCATCATCCCGCCTTCCGGGTCTCGCGGGTTTTGGATCCTATATAAGGTACCCGCGTCGGCGCCATTTTCTCACTCGGCTGTGGACAGTGAAGAGGGAGGGTGGGAGTTAGGGCTGGCTGGGCTGTGTAGTGTAGTGTAGTGCAGAGTAGTGTTGTGCTGTGCTGTGCTGCGCTGTGCTGCTGTTGTCCATAGGGGCTGTGTCCACTACTTCAAAGTCCATAGGGGCTGGCTGTGTTGTGCTGTGCTGCTGTTGTTAATAGGGGCTGTGTCCACTACTTCAAAGTCCATAGGGGCTGGCTGGACTGTGTTGTGCAGTCAGTTGTCTATAGGGGCTGTGTCCACTCCAAAGTCCTGTGCAGTGTCCCAGTCCTAAAGGGGTGCTGTAGTGTTGTCCAGGGGGTGCTCTGTCCGTCAGGGGTGCTCCCCCAAGTGCTAAAAAAAAATATTTTTTCTGTGTTTGTGAATTGTGTGCGCAGTAGCCGCACGTGCATCAACAAAGTAGTGCCAAGCGTGCGCCTGTGTCATAAGTAAAGGGCCGGCTGGCTTGACCGTTAAGGGTGCTGTAATCCCCAAAGTACACTCCAAACCAAATAAAAAACTATTTTCTGTGTTTGTGAATTGTGTGCGCAGTAGCCGCACGTGCATCAACAAAGTAGTGCCAAGCGTGCGCCTGTGTCATAAGTAAAGGGCCGGCTGGCTGACCGTTAAAGGGTGCTGTAACCCCCAAAGTACACTCCAAACCAAATAAATTTTTTTTTTCTGTGTTTGTGAATTGATTGCGCAGTTGCCGCACGTGCATCAACAAAGTAGTGCCAAGCATGCGCCTGTGTCATAAGTAAAGGGCCGGCTGGCTTGACCGTTAAAGGGTGCTGTAACCCCCAAAGTACACTCCAAACCAAATAAAAAAATATTTTCTGTGTTTGTGAAATGTGTGCGCAGTAGCCGCACGTGCATCAACAAAGTAGTGCCAAGCGTGCGCCTGTGTCATAAGTAAAGGGCCGGCTGGCTTGACCGTTAAAGGGTGCTGTAACCCCCAAAGTACACTCCAAACCAAATAAAAAAATATTTTCTGTGTTTGTGAATTGTGTGCGCAGTAGCCGCACGTGCATCAACAAAGTAGTGCCAAGCGTGCGCCTGTGTCATAAGTAAAGGGCCGGCTGGCTTGACCGTTAAAGGGTGCTGTAACCCCCAAAGTACACTCCAAACCAAATAAAAAAATATTTTCTGTGTTTGTGAATTGTGTGCACTGTGGCTGCACGTGCATCAACAAAGGAGCAGCACCAAGCGTGCGCCTGTGTCCCATAAGTAAAGAGCCGGCTGGCTCATTTCTTAAAGGGTGGTGTAACCCACAAAGTGCACTACTCTCCTGCAAAAATAAAAAAATATTTTCTGTGTTTGTGTGCGCCTTAGCCACACGTATATATCAATATAACATAAATGGAGGACCAAACTTTCTCCGATAAAAATAAAATAGGGAAAGCTCAAGAACCACTTCCTCCTAGTGCTGTTGCTGCTGCTGGGAGTTGTTCATCATCCCAGAGAGGAAGTAGGAACACCACTACTTTTACTAAACAATTGACCCTCAAACAGTCCCTAGCGATGAGGATGAAGTACGACAGCAGTCATCCTGAAGCAAAACGTATAACTGAGGCCTTGACTGCTATGTTGGTGTTAGACGTGTGTCCGGTATCTGCCATTAGTGCAGTGGGATTTAGACAATTGATGGAGGTAGTGTGTCCCCGGTTCCAAATCCCGTCTAGATTCCACCTGCATCCTCAAAGCAGCAGCGACAAGCGTGCGTCTGTCTGTTAAAGGGTGGTGTAACCCTCAAAGTTTGCTACTCAAACAATAAAAAAATTCTTCTTTTTTTTTCTCTTAGTGAAATGTGTGGGCTGTAGCCGCACCTGCATCCTTAAAGCAGCAGCGACAAGCGTGCGTCTGTCTCTTAAAGGGTGGTGTAACCCTTAAAGTGCGCTCCACAAACAATAAAAATATTCTTCTTTTTTTTTCTGTCTTTGTGAAATGTGTGGGCTGTAGCCGCACCTGCATCCTTAAAGCAGCAGCGACAAGCATGCATCTGTCTGTTAAAGGGTGGTGACACCCTCAAAGTGTGCTCCACAAACAATAAAAATATTCTTCTTTTTTTTCTGTCTTTGTGAATTGTGTGGGCTGTAGCCGCACTTGCATCCTCAAAGCAGCAGCGACAAGCGTGTGTCTGTCTGTTAAAGGGTGGTGTAACCCTCAAAGTGCTCCAAAAAATAAAAAACTATTTTTTTATGTGTTTGTGACTTGTGTTGCGATGTAGCCGCACGTGCATCAACACAGTAGCAGCGCCAAGCGTGCGCATGTGTCATAAGTCAAGGGCTGGTTTGGACATTTGGTCCGGACTGAAGGACGTGCCAACAATTTCTGACAAGTCTACTGTCACTGCACATGATACTGTCCTCAAAGCAGCGGCGACAAGCGTGCGTCTGTCTGTTAAAGGGTGGTGTAACCCTCAAAGTGCGCTCCACAAACTATAAAAATATCCTTCTTTTTTTTCTGTCTTTGTGAAATGTGTGGGCTGTAGCCGCACCTGCATCCTTAAAGCAGCAGCGACAAGCGTGCGTCTGTCTGTTAAAGGGTGGTGACACCCTCAAAGTGTGCTCCACAAACAATAAAAATATTCTTCTTTTTTTTCTGTCTTTGTGAATTGTGTGGGCTGTAGCCGCACCTGCATCCTTAAAGCAGCAGCGACAAGCGTGCGTCTGTCTGTTAAAGGATTACATCGGTGACAGCATCCAAGTAGGCATGTCAGACAGTCCGTACCTGTACTGGCAGGAAAAAGAAGCAATTTGGAGGTCTTTTACCTGAGTTGCCCCCCCTCCAGTGTGTACTCCGAAAGAGTGTTTAGTGCAGCCGGGAACCTTGTCAGCGAAAGGCGTAGGAGGTTGCTTCCACAAAATGTGGAGATGATGTTCATAAAATGAATTATCAACTCTTCCAGGGAGACCTGCCTCCAGAACGTACAGAGGGACCTGTGGTTGTGGATTCCAGCGGGGACGACTTAATACTCTGTGAGGATGAGGATGTACACAACACTGAAGAGGGTGAGGAATCGGTGGATGAGGAGGATGAGGACGACATCTTGCCTCCGTAGAGCCAGTTTGTGCAGGGATAGATTAATTGCCAGCTTGTTTTGTGGGGGCCCAAACGAACCAATCATTTCAGCCACAGTCGTGTGGCAGACCCTGGTGCTGAAATGATTGGTTTGTTAAAGTGTGCATGTCCTGTTTATACAACATAAGGGTGGGTGGGAGGGCCCAAGGACAATTCCATCTTGCACCTCTTTTTTTTCTTTGAATTATGTACTGTTTGGGGCCTAGTTTTTCAAACTGCCATCCTGTCTGCCACTGCAGTGTCACTCCTAGATGGAGCACGTGTTTGTGCCGCCCACTCGTATCTCTTAGCATAGTCATCCAGCTACCTCGGTGCAACCTTTTGGATATAAAAACACTATTGTGAGGTGTGAGGTGTTCAGAATAGACTGGAAATGAGTGGAAATTAAGGTTATTGAGGTTAATAATAGCATAGGAGCAGAAAAACCCACAAATTCTGTGATTTTAGCTGTTTTTATGCTTTTTAAAAAAAAATACAGATCCAAAACACAAAACCCAGAACCCAAAACACGGAAGGGTGGTTTTGGCAAAACCAATCCAGATCCAAAACACGAAGAAAGATCCAGATCCAAAACCAAAACACAAAACACGAAAAGTGGCCGGTGCACACCCCTAATATATATATATATATATATATACACGTCCAAAAAAACGGCACTCCACTCCTTCACCAGGTACTTATATCCTGGGTGCCTTCCCTTGTAGTAATAGTAAGGAACTATTTCCGGAATATGCAGAGAGAGTTCATGGGTGGCACTCACAGGACTTCAGGACATAGTAATAAATCAGGAGACACCACTCCACCGTGTGAATTAACGTTTCAGTTGTTATTTCAACCTTCGGCAGACTAAACGATTTATTATTATATTTATTACTTATTACTTTATTATTATATTTATTATTTATTATTATTATGAGTGCCTGCCCATGAACTCTCTCTCTCTCTCTATCTCTATATATATATATATATATATATTTATAACTAAAACAAATCAGGTGCCGTGATAATGGTAGCAACAAAATTAAACAAAGTTCTTGTGCAAATTGTAGTGCATAGGAAAATCCATTGGACGGCCAAGCTCCTCATCCAGATGAACACCAACTAATCTGATATAAAGTACAATGACAAGAGCGCCTACTAGTGCAATAAATGTGTGAATTACACCACTGTGTATCCAATGAATATAGGTGGACCCGTACCAAATTAAATAAATTAATGGCTTATCTGGTCTCTTATAGAATGATCCCACGCAAAGTCCCAGCATTAATCGTATATGAGTTTTATTGTGACTGTAATCCAAAATAAATGATCAGAACACCACTGACATGATTATTCATACATTATTTAAGAGACAAATCGCTTACCTGAAAACTGCAACAATCCCCAACGCGTTTCATCAAGGTGGACCAATGTTCTCTCTCTTGGGCTTCCTCAGGGGTAATGTGTATACATATATAAAGAAATTATGTCATTGTGCTCTGTGCATGCAAGACCTAACGTGCACAGAGCACAAGCTGTCCTCTGGTCTTATTGTACAGCAGCACACTGACTGACTGTAGCCAATAGCAGCCTCTGTAGAGACTTGGTCATACTGTAGACAAGGAGTGGTAAGAGAGAATAAGAAAGATGGGGAGAAAGGGGAGGAGACATTGAGACCCGAAAAGAGAAGAGAGTCTCTGGAGAGGTGAGGGGGAAAATCTATGTTAAGGAACAAAATAACAATACCACAAAACACCAAGGCAGCACATCGGCAAACAAATATCTTCTGAATTAAGCAAAATACTTGTTTTAGTATCAGAATCTGAAAAGTCTCAATATTATAGGAAAGTCCAAGCTTATTCTATCTCTGTCTGCTTGTGTTAGCAGGGACACTAGGTGCATGTTTGCAGGAGCCTGATTGATAGGACAAGTCTGAAGCTAGCGGAAGCGATTCTAAAGATGATTTCCTCCTGCACACTTTTTATGACTCTGTCCTGCCCTTGTCCACTTCTTGATTACAATCATATGACAAACGAGTATCAGAAGCAGTGTAAGCACCCAACCTCATCCCTAAAATCTGAATTTAACATTTACCTTTAGCAGCCATTTCAAATTTGGCCTAAAATGTAGAGCTTTCAGATAATACAGCATATCAATTGTATTTGTCACTGTAGATTACATCACAGGATCCCACATTTTTACATTTTCCAGCTTTCCTGCATTGTCCATTTTAATCAATTGCACAAGGGCTAAATGTTTCATTTTCAATTACCAGCTTGTCTCAAAGGGGAAATTGGAATGTAAAAGTGAGTCTAAAATATAAATTGGTTTATTCGAAAAAGTAACATGCATAGAATCACATGTATAGGAATTGTTTCTTTCTATAGGTGCTAATTATCCAACACTCACCCTAAACATAGTGAATAAAATGGCCCAGATGCCTTCCAAATATATATAATAAATGAGTCCAGATCCAACACAGAGGCACTCAGGGGCTGTGCAATATGCAGGAAAACAGGCCAATACAACTAACTCCACTATTCCAGTTTACTCATACAGACTGGCCTGATTCTGGAGATGTGGATTCTGACTGTCCCCTAGGATTGGCATAACCAATAAAGTGGGCAAGGAGTCAAACATACTGGTAGATCTCACCAGCGACCCTTGCAAGGAGCTTATGGACTTGGGTGCACCCATCACGGAGCTCGTGGCCCTCTGAGTTGGTTCCAAGTGGGATAGCAAAGAGTAGACAGCAAGCTGAGTCTGGTAATAGAGCAGGAATGCCAATACCGAAGAGTATATCAGCATCAAGGACAGGTCATGACTGGCCAAGGTCAATAATGAGTAGTACAGATCAGAGCCAGGGGATAGCACAGGAAAGAGGTCAGGAGCAAGCTGTGTATATATGTGTAGAAAAAATATTTCATACTGTGCCATTGCTTCAGGCATCTTCATATCTTCATAATTGGAAGAACAAGCCTGTAAAACTATGCAGTTATTTTCTGGGTTTGCAGTAATTGTGTATAAGATACGGGATGTAGTTATGAGACCGGCAGCCAAATGGCCGCCGGTCTCAATCCCGATAGCATAATCCCGGCATGGGATTTGACATAGGCGTCGGAATACCGACGCCTAAGCTAATCCCGATGCCGGAACGCCGGACCGAACGTCGTCTCTGCCGGGTAAGTATACTCTTAGCCCGGGGATGGAGGGGTTAGGTTTAAGGACTCCCGGGGGAACTTACAGTTAGGCACCCCCCTGGGGAAGGTGAGGCTAGGGGAAGGAGGGGTTAGAGTTAGGCACTAGGGGGGAGGTTAGGGTTAGGCAGGAGGGTTAGGTTTACGGTGTGGGGAGAGTGGTTTAGGTTTAGGCACCCATGGGGGGAGATTAGGGTTAGGCACTAGGGGGTGAGGTTAGGGTTAGGCACCCCTAAGGGAGTGTTAGGGGGGGAGAGGGGAGGGTTAGCATGCCACCAGGCGTCGGGATCTTCACCTGTCGGCCTGTCATTGTCGAGCTGCCGGTATTTCAATCCCATTCTATAAAATACTACTGGAAGATTACAACAGAAATGGTTAATTATGTTACTTTTTTTTTTCCCAAACCACTGTACTGAAAGTAAAAATAAATAAAGAAATTCTTCCAAACTAAACCAAAATTCATATCTTTTTTTAACCAATTTTTAAAAAAATAAAAATTAAACCCAGTTATATAGTGTGTGTATTTATTTTTAGATCACCAATACGTTACAGATTTTTTATTGCCATTACAGTAATTTTCTTGATTCTTTTTTCTTTCTTTCTATTTTCCCTTTTCTCCTTCTGACATTTCTTCAGACAACTTTCTTTAGATGAAGCAGTGATATGTCATTCTCCAAAGTATTTATCCTTTTAGAAATGACTCCTGATGTTGTTGTAGCAGAATTGTTACCAAAAACATACTTAGCAATCTTTTCACATTCTGATGACAACCAATCAGTCAGTCCGGCTAATGTAGCTATTAATCTCTCATAAATTTACTGTTCCCTTATTCACTCCATTTATCTTATTCCACAGTATAACAATTACCTACTTAAGTAAAAGTTTATATTCTGTGTGACTCAGGTTCTTTTCCTAGATGTGTCTGTACCTGGACCACTGCCAATTCACCAAAACCAGTCGATCTCCTTTTTAAAGCTCAAATAGCTACCAGGATACCTTAATATGTTGGGAAAGGAATGATGAATTCTTTACTTTTTCCTTGGTGGATACTTATAGGAGATGTCTTGCAGTCCTTTTGTACTTGAGTAATTTAAAATCTAAATTAGTTTTTATTCTGCTTGGTGCTTTTAAGGCACCTAGGTTTAGGGGCAATATTTCTGCTTTCCTAAAGGGCCTCTTACTTATATATGAACACTGGCCTTAATTCCAACTGGACAACACAAAGATATCCCGTTACCGCATTTTCCCCTTTAGTACATCACGGCCTATACCTATTCTACAGGAGATTAATATATTATTATTATTATTATTATCCTTTATTTATATGGCCCCACAAGTGTTCCGCAGCGCCTTACAAAGTACATAAACAAATAATTTGACAACTGACTTACAGTACAAAATAGGACAAGGACATGGATAATATACATTGATACATAAGTGACCATAATACCTAGATATGCAACAGAGTGTAAGCAACCAAGTGTTGGGTGCCCTGGAGGGGGGTAAGAAGTAGGCAAAAGTAAAGTAAGGAGAAGCACAAGAGGGTAGAGGCCCTGCTCGTAAGAGCTTACATTCTAAAGGATATATAGTACATAGGTTCTCAAACTCAGTTCTCAGGACCCCTAACAGTTCCTGTTTTCCAAGTGAAATAAGTAGATCCACCTGTGGATCCTTTAAAATGTGTCAGTGAGTAATGAATACACAGCTGCACCTGCTGGGTGACCTGGAAAATGTGAACGGTTTGGAGTCCTGAGGACTGAATTTGAGATCCTCTGATATAATATAATGCTAAGCAACTTTTTCTTTGAGGAGAAATGCATCAGTAAGCTACCAAAGAAGGCACATATGTTATAGCACTTGTGGCATATGAGCTTTGTTTTACTTTTAACCAGTGAGTGGCTTTCTGAGCAGCACCTATGGTACTTTTGTACAGAACTCTGCATGCACGTGAACCCTCATACACACCAGCCGTCCAGGTAGCAAATAAAACATCTTGGATTTACTACTGGCGAAAGAGTAGATCCATCACACAAACTGCCATTTTTTTGTGTTAATTTATATAAAAAAGTTTGATGGAGACTCTATCCTATTAAATTAATAACAAGACTCTCTTTGCTAATAAATATTGCTGGTGCCTAGAACTACTCTTTTGTTTTCAATTAACAAGTTATACTGAGGTCTTCTTTTCCTATAGAATATGGATTATTTTACACCAACACTTCTAATTATTATTGACCGTTCTAGACTCTTACCTCTACACTCCCAGTAAAAAGTTTTTAGGACACCACAGTTTATTCAGTTTATATTAAATTGAAGCAAATTCAAATTCAGCGAATAACCTGAAATGATAATCTGGAAAAAATATGCAGTTTTGAAAAAATGAAAAAGGAATGTAGATTTCAGAGTTTTTTTTTTTAAATAAATGCCTTTTCAGCTAATGAGTAATGGGTCAAGAATTTACAGCTGCTGAAAAATAAGCTTGCGTGGGCAAGAATCACTGTCAATGAACTACTGAAGACCAAAAGAAGGTCTTATGGAACAATTAATCAAAATTTGAAATCTTTGGCTAATCACGCAAGGTTTTTTACAGTATTGAGTAGGTGAAAGGATGGTTTTTCTGCTGTGTGTGGGGATTATTTACTAAATTGCGGCTTGTAAAAGCTGCTATTCCTCCTGAATTTCCTTACTAACGCTGTCTTCACACCAGAGGGTAGTAAATCAAACCATAATCATGAGTGGAATAATCCGATGTTAGCACTGTAGCCAGACAGTTAGGGAGTTGTTACAGGGTCTGGCAGGCTTTAACAGGTTTCACGGCCCATCACTAACCAGGGACCTTTTTGAAACAGGTGCTAATAGTGAGCCAATCACCGCTTGCCATGGGCCTTCTTGTGGATGGCCCATCCCATGTTGATATGTCATTGACCTGCCCTCTCATTCCGTCAATTACTAGTTAGCATGAGTCGGTAGAGTACAGTTTGACAGAGGTGATGTGGACGGGAAAAGGGTTCAAGGGAATTGATAAAGAACTATCTTGTTATGCAGCTTTACAGCTTATCAAGATGGCTTCACTATAGTCAAAAGCTTTGTATCATATATTACAGTGGCTTAGCGGAAATTGAGTTTACAGAGGAAATATTACCCTATGTACCATGTAGCAATGCCTTTCCAATAAGTTCCAGTAAGATACTAACTTCAGCTAAACCCAATCTGCCATTTTGTTGTTTACATATAGCCACTAACTGTAACTAATACAGTTTATTACTACTGGTGCTGTGATACTCTAACTGGTACACTTGGGGTACTCAGTTGTGGTGCGGTCCCTTCACCGTTACTTTCCTCTGCTCTGGCTATGGTGTGGATATGGCATCCATGACCAGAAGGGACCCTGAATACAATGTTCTTAGCGCAAAGTACTTGATGTAGAGGACACATATGGACCACAGGTCTAATGTAACAAACGATAATTGGGTGTCAGACCATCTTGTGATGAAAGAACATAAAAAAATAATTTACACTCGTGCACATCCTCCAGCACAGTAAGTGTGAATGTTACAAGCTGTACTTCAGTGGTGGCCAAACTGGTCCTTAAATACCCCAAACAGTTCATGTTTTCCATACTGCCAGTTGATATATAGAATGTTTCAGTTAGGAATGAATGCACCACATGTTTTTTAAATGTGACAGTTAGTGATGACAACACCTGTGCACTAGCAAGCACAATACTTGCAGCAGATGGTAAATATTGTATTTATTAAGCCTGATGGTTGCAAAAGAATGAATACACTTACACGAACACCACCAGTACAGTCTTATGCATATGACACAGCAGTGAAATGGCAGTACATACTGGACCTGATGTTGCTCTACAGCATGTCAGTCAATCCAATATACCAAACAGCAGGGGTTCCCAAACTTTTTAGAGTCATGGCACCCTGGAGTATCAGCATTTTTTCCAAGGCACCTCATAGCCAAAAGTTGAGAAATTCAGCAAAAATGAAATGTAGTAAATTGCGCTTATATGTCACCCTTAGGTTCAGTTATATGGTGGTTGACAGGGCTGTGCATCTTTTTGTCAACATATTCTTTGATTGGCAGTCATTAGCACTGGTTTTACCTATCACATGACTAAAAGTCATTTTATTTCGTACTGGAACAGCAACCCGAGGCACCCCTGTAAGTGCCCTGAGGCACCCCAGGGTGCCACGGCACACAGTTTGGGAACCACTGCCATACAGCATACAGGGCACTCCAGATTAGAAGTTCATCACACTTAGGGGTATATTTACTAAAGTGAGAGTTTTTAGAAGTGGAGATGTTGCCCACAGCAACCAATGGGCAATAACTCCACTTCTAAAAACTCTCACTTTAGTAAATTTACCCCTTGGTCTCAACCCTCATGGAGGACTCCTAATGTGCAGTACATCCCATCACATAGAGACCTTCTTTCATCCATCACCCAGCATACACTTCAAGCAGACATACCAACGTCCCTACATTCAGGGGCTCTGTGTCACTTTCCAGGTACCTTTCACCCACTATGTTGGCAATTTTGTGCATACTTTAACACTTTCACTGCAGGGCTCTTTTCTTAAGCATACAGTTACTCAGGACTCTTGAACACAGCTCCCCTCTTTCCACGCTTCCATCTTGCAACAACCCCCTCCACTATGGGAACACTTCTCAGGAGGTTTCCAGCAATACACATCCCATGGAGACACTCTCTCACACAAGTGTCTCTTTATCTCTCACCCTTACGTCCTCTGCAGACACTCATTTTCTCCAACTGCAGTCTCATTATCTTTGCAGAATATTCCTAAATCTCCTTTCTACCGACAGTGCTTCCTTTAAAGGAGACTTTGTATATAGGGTCTTCCACTTTTAAAATATTGGGTGCAATTTTAGGACTTCTTACGGGGGGGGGGGCGTATTTCTTGTGCAGTGGCTTCCATTTCTATTATTATTGGAGTTAGGGAGGTAATTTAAGGAGGGCACCTAGTTCTGATGGCTTGGGCCATCTACTCCGAAGTTTGATGGCACCCAGGAGGAAGCTCCTGATTTATGGTGCTGTTTAGCCCCATCACTGTACAATGATTTCATAGTTGAATAAGTTATTTTTGAAAGCAGCTCACATACTAAAACTTTTAAATGTATTTTTGGCTATTTGTGAACTTCATTGATACTTAATGTTCCTTCTCCACATTAATACATTTACTGCATAAAATATTGGCAATGAATTAATCCAAGGTAATAAATGCATTGTAAAAAGGGTTTATTAACAGGATATAGCAGTACATTTTATTTCTTAGGCCACGTTATAAGTTCATCATTGAAATTATTAATTTATATTCTTTCTCTTAGACTAATTTAAAAAGCTTACATTGCACTGTTAATAAAAATTGAGACAGATCAATTTAGAACTATAAGAACTAGTAACAATTATCCACAGGATTAAGACTTTTGGATTTTTTTCTATACTGAGATTTGAACACTGATGAATACTGTTTGCCTGCAGCCCTGATGCTTGCAAGTGGATAGAGAGACAGCATGACCAAAGCACGTACCCTCTCATCCATTGCATTTGTTTAAAATGTAGGGATGCTACTTGTACATAAAGGTGGATCAGGTGTGTTTCTTGCTTTATCTTTTGTAGGTTGTGGTGAATGTAGAAGAGGAGCCTTTGATGTCCGCATCTCTGCAATTGGAAAAAGTCCTGTAGCAATGGTGAATCTCATGAAGATGGAGCCTCTGTTGATTTATTATAAGGTGAGGTGAAGATCAGTAGTCTGAAATTGCTGCTTTGAAGGTCCTCCGTCCAGTCAAAGAGCCTTTCCTCCTGCCAGACAGTACAGAGCCCCTCTCCAGTAACATCCCCATGGGTTTCGGGAACTAAGATCTAGGCCTAGGGTTATGGAGAATGATTTTATGGTACAATTTTCTAAAGTTCCTGTATTGAAGTAGAGTTGAGCGGGTTCGGATATCAGAGATCCGAACCCACCCGAACTTAGCGATCCGAGCCGAGATCCGAGTCGGATAGGGTTTTCCCGCCTGACTCGGATCTCAAAACGAGGCAAAACGTCATCATCCCGCTGTCGGATTCTCGTGGGTTTTGGATAGTGGAAATGTTCCCTGCGATCGCCGCCATTTTCATTCCCGCTGTGGAGAGTGAAGAGGAAGGAGGGGGCTGTGAATGCTATGCTGTGCTGTTGCTGTGTATAGGAGCTGGCTACTGTTGTCACTTGTCAGGGGCTGGCTACTTAATGTTCGTAGGGACTGGCTATTGCAGGGGCTGTTATCCTGTCCATAGAGGCTGGCTGGCTGTTGTCCATAGGGGCTGGCTGGCTGTGCTGCTGTATCGTCCAGGGGGTGCTCTGTCCATCAGAGGTGCTCTTCAACCTCAGTGTGAAAAAAAATAGAAGTTTTTTTTCTTGTGTGCATGTTAGCCTGTGTCATTTATCAAAGGGCTGCTGCCTCGTTCAGGGGTTCTCTCCCCCCCAAGTGCCAAAAAAAAGTGATTTTTTTCTGTGTGTGTGTGTGTGCGTTAGCCACACTTATTATTAGCAACATAGCTGCATAGGAGTGCTGCCTGTGTCTTTTATCAAGGAGCTGCTGCCTCGTTGAGGGTTGCTCTCCCCCCCAAGTGCCAAAAAAAATTAATCAATCAATCAATGTATTTTTTCTGTGTGTTTGTGCGTGTTTGCCACATTTATTACCAGCAACGTAGCTGCGCAGGGGTGCTGCTTGTGTCATTTATCAAGGAGCTGGTGCTTCGTTCAGGGGTGCTCTCCCCCCCAAGTGCCCCCCAAAATATGAATCAATCAGTCATTCAATGTCTTTTTTTGTGTGTGTGCGCATTAGCCACACTTATCACCAGCAATGTAGCTGCACAGGGGTGCTGCCTGTGTCATTTATCAAAGGCTGCTGTCTTGTTCAGGGGTGCTCTCCCCCCAAGTGCCCCCCCCAAATTAATAATTCAATCAATCAATCAATGTCTTTTTTTTTTGTGTGTGTGTACGTGTTAGACACACTTATCACCAGCAACTGTGCAGGGGTGCTGCCTGTGTCATTTATCAAGGGGCTGCTGCCTTGTTCAGGGGTGCTCCCCCCCAAGTGCCAAAAAAAAATCAATCAACAATCAATATGTTTATTTTTTTTCTGTGTGTGTGTGCGCATTAGCCATGACATCACAAACGCCTCAGTTGAGATTTGCATAAACATTTCAAATTGTGAAAATAGAGGATATGATTTAAAAAATGGAATAAAGCAGATAAAACTGCGTTCTCTGATTATAGTGTCCCTACTCCTTACCTATGGCCCCTCTACCTGAATTTCAGCAAGTCAGAGGGGCAACTCCATGCTGCTCTTCCTATAGCCCAGGTCAGAAGATGTGTAGGGGGTATGGTAATATGGATTAAAATGGAGCTCACATCAACTAAAGTGGACAATGAATTTAACAGGGAGCACAGCTGTAATTTATACACAACGCAGGATGGGATGATGATCTAGGCTTGGGTGATGGTATAATCTGGGGTAATGTATACATCATCTTCTTCACACAATATTAATTTGTCCCCGCTGGAATCCACCATTACAGGTGCCTCTGTAATTTTTGCACATAATTGACGGTAAAGGGTTTTCTTGTAGAATTTGTAGTTCATTTTGATGGACATTATCTTTTCCACATTTTGGGGAAGTAGTCTCCTATGCCGATCACTGACAAGGTTCCCGGCTGTGCTGGAAACTCTTTCTGAGTACACACTGGAAGATGGGCAGCTCAATTAAAGCAAAGGCAGTTTGTGTAAGGACCTACAAATTGCTCTTTACATCTTTTCAGATGTGTCCATTGGGAATATGAAACAATGTCTTCATCCCTTCTGGGATGAAAATCCACTCCCAGCAGCAGGCATGGTGCTCAAGAATTCCCAAGAAAAACAGATTTAAACCTTACATCTGAAATGTTGCATTTGCTGCTATTTTCCGCTTGTCCACATATATGGTCTGGTTAAGTGGACAGAGGGAACAATGGCATTTTGAAGGCCACTAATTAACTTACTAACTGGGCAGCACAGATGGTGTAATGGTTAGCATTACTGACACACAGCACTGAGGTTGTGGGTTCAATTCCCACTATGGCCCTAACTGTGTGGAGTTTGTATATTCTCCCTGTGCATGTGTGGGTTTCCTCCAGGTGCTCCGGTTTCCTCCCACACTCCAATAATATACTGGTAGGTTAATTGGGTCCCAACAAAAATTAACCCTAGTGTGTGGTTGTATGTGAGCATGAGGTAGGGAATATAGATTGTAAGCTCCACTGTGGCAGGGACTGATGTAAATGGACAAATATTCTCTGTAAAGCACTGCGGAATATGTGTGCGCTATATAAATCACTGGTAATTAATAATAAATAAATATATTTTTTAATGTCCCTGTACAGGTTGGGAAATGCTTTTTATGTGGAAGCTTTGCAAAGGATTATTTAACAGGCAGTTGTTTTGGAAAGCAGTAGCACTTTTTCTGGTCCCCTTCTGGAATAAAAATCCATTCCTAGCAGCAGAAGCAGGCGTAGGATTCTCAAGAAAGACACAACATTAGACCTTAAATCTTAAATCTTGTGCCTGTCCACATATCTGTGCTATGTTTTTTTTTAATATCCCTGTACAGGTTGGGAAATGTTTTTTCATATGGAAACTTTGCAAAGGATTATTTAACAGTCAATTGTTTTGGAAAGCACTACTAGAAGTCTTCCTGATCCCCTTCAGGAATGAAAAAAATCCACTCTCAGCTGCAGGCATGGTGCTCAAGGATTCTTCTGGGACAAGGACTGATGTGAATGTGTTACATTTTCTTTGTAAATGCCTCCCATTCTCCCTCATAAATTTACTTCGGAATCAAATTTTTTTAGTAAATTTACTACCAATCAACCCTTCCTGTTCCTGCCTTCAACTACATACATACTCCAACTCCCTCAGGTCTCTCTTGAAAAATAAAAACATTTGTTTCCTGATGTGTCATGTTGGAAGTTGAACTGCCACGTGTTTGTGCTGCCCACTGCTACCGCTTAGCTTAGTCAGCGAGCTAGCTTGGTGCAAAATTTTGGGCCTAAACTGGGTGAAAATAATATAGTGAGCTGTGAGGTGGTCAAAATTGACTGGAAACAAGTGGAAATAAACATTATTGAAGTTAATAATACTGTAATAACAAAAACAGGCCCATTTTATGTGATTTTAGCTGATTTTATGATTTTTTAAGAAAAAGTCCAGATCCAAAACTGAAATCCAAAAAAGAAAACATGAAAGGGAGGTTGGGCAGTAAGATGTCGGCAATGACCAGCGATGTGCGTTCACACTGGTTGTTGCCGGCATTGCTCATCGCCCGAACATGACGGTCAACCTGACGATATCGTCAGGTTGACCATGTTCTGGGATGAGGGAGGGTGCCTGCACTGAATGACATATCGTTCAGTGTAGGCACTCCACTGTACAATGCACGACTGAACAATAACGTTATTGTTCAGTCCTGCACTAGTCGTCGTGTGGATACACACCTTATTCTCCTGGCCTAATTCAGATTTGGGAATAGAGTAAGATAGAGCAAGTAACCATGTTCCAATGCAAGGGGTGTAAAAACAAATTCATTTTTTGCATGCAGGGTAAATACTGGCTGCTGTTGCATGTAACTCACAACTCCTGGACAGCTTTATTATTACACTGAAATTTAGATTTCAGCTTGGACACCTCCCTCCCAAATCTAAATCTCCCGGCACATTTTAAATCTGCCCCACCAGCAGTGCAGAATGGTTTTATCAAGGGGCCTGATTCAGGTTGGATTGCAACTGCAACAGCATATGCAGACAGCCAATTGTTGGCGATCGCAGTAGCTAGGCAGACCCATTGCAGAGTGATTGATAGGAAGTGCCGTTTGTGGGTGGTGACGAGGGGGTGATCGGCGAAACTCAGCCGTGCCAGTGTGTTTGAACGCTATTGCAGTGGCATGCCTAAATTATCCACTGAGATTCCTTATGCAGCCTGAGGTCTTATAGCATGCAATGTAGTTAGCAATTTCTGAGTAAGGTCAGAGCTTGTGCAAGCGTGCGTGAGGCTGCGATGGTACTCGATTGTACTGATGGTTTCACATTATGGATGTGTGTAAGGTAAGGTGGGTGTCCTTATATTATGCTGTAACGGCATAGCGATTGCAATGGATTAACATGCTATCACAGTTGAACTGCGTACGTAATCGTTATTGCATTCGCAGTTGCGATCCTATGTGAATCAGGCCCTCTATTCCCAAATCTCAATCAGATCCAAAGTGCCCATTGATGAGACAAGTTTGGGCTTCGTTTGACAGAAGTTACCTAATAGGTTCAGAACAGATATATAATTTATACTACATGGGTTATTCACAAATGGGGAGTTAGATAAAATACTGTATAAATAACACAACTTTTAAAGGATTACCTCAAAAAGATTTTATAATATTCATGTCAAGTAATTAACATGTTAGTCATAAATATTTTTCAACGTTAGATTTGGAGTCACTAACATCTAAATCAAAAGAGTTGTTTGCAGGGGCTGGCTGGCAACTTTTAGCCTGGGGGGCAAATGCATGCAGGCGGCCCTGGCAGAGGAGTAGCGTGCAGCCAGGGTGCCCGAAAGAATGTGCGTGCTACGGCGCCCCCCCCCTCAGGAGAGGACACCCTTATGCAGGCCTCGAGTAGTGCCCCCAGTAGTGATCCCCCCTAAGCAGTGCCCCTTGTGGCACCAGTAGTAAGCCCCTTATATAGTGCCCCCAGTAGTGGTAACCCTTATGCAGTGCCCCTTAAATAGTGGCCCCAGTTTTAGTCTTCCCCCTATGCAGTACCCCCACTATTGCCCTTTATATAGAGCCCCCAGCAGTGGTCCCTCGATGCAGTGCCCCCAGTGGTAGTCCCCTCCCCCCTATGTAGTGCCCCTAGTAGTAGTACCCTCCCCCCTATGCAATGCCCCTAGTAGTAGTCCCCTTGTAGTGCCCCTAGTAGTAGTCCCCCCCAGTAGTAGTACCCCCCTTGTAGTGCCCCCAGTAGTAGTCCCCCCCTTGTAGTGCCCCCAGTAGTAATAGTCCCCCCCTTGTAGTGCCCCCAGTAGTAGTAGTCCCCCCCTTGTAGTGCCCCCAGTAGTAGTAGTCCCCCCCCTTGTAGCGCCCCCAGTAGTAGTAGTCCCCCCTTTGTAGTGCCCCCAGTAGTGGTCTCCTCCTTATAGTGCCAGACCCCCGCACTAGACACACATAATATAAAAAAAAAAAACAACACTTACCTGACACCTGCTCCTGGTCCCGCCGCCGAGATCAGCTCCTCCGTCTGCCGCTTTGCATTATGGGAGTGACGCGTCATGGGAGTGACGCGTCACTCCCATTACCCACTGCGGGAGCCGGAAGATGTCCGGCTCTGGCAGTGGGAGCAGCAGCCGATGAAAGTCTGTCTGACTCTCATCAGCGGCTAAAGCAATCACACAGCTGCCGGCTCCGGCGGCTGTGTGTTTGTGCTGTGTAGCGCTGACCGAACTCCGTCCGGTCAGCGCTACACATGCGGTGCAGTCTGTGTCACAGTGACACAGACTGCTTGCGGCCCGCATGACGCTGCGGCCCGGGGGGCACATGGCACCCTGCCCCCCGGCCCAGCCCGCCACTGGTTGTTTGTAATGTCTGCAAAGCCATATTTTATAATAAGTGAAGTAATACACAAATAGGCATTGCTTAAAGCAGCAATTCCACATTTATTTTTGTTATATAACATGTTAACTTTAAGAATGCATCATGTGTCATTTTTAGCCTAGTCTTAACTATCCTCCTGCAAAACATTATCTGCTTTGTACTGCCTCTCTGGAGGTAGCCATTATGGCTACCAATGGGGGCGATTAAATTCAGCGCAATGCTGAATTAACCCCGGGAAGGAGTTCCTGGAGCTATTCATTTGACCCCGCTGTTATGTTCCAACGGCGACTACAGGATTTTTGCTCGCACCCTCCTGCAGTGTGAACAGAAATCTAACTTAAGTGCCAGCCATGATGCTACTGGCACTTTAGTTGGAGAGTGCAGGTTACAGTGACCAAACACCCATCTTAAGGCGCGTTAACAAGCATTCTACGACTTAACTGGTTCTAGTGGTTCTAGTTGTGCTTAGCAGCGCAGTCATTTGAATAGCTCTGGAAATTCCTTCCCAGGCTATACAGCATCTCGCTGAATTGAATAGCCCCCAACGTGTCACATCTCTCAGCATGTAATGTGATGGTTAAGGAGTGAGAAGGTGAGAAAGGATGCCACAGAGCAGACACAAACACATTGTCTGGATACAGACACAGTCTACATGCTACAAACTCAGGCTCTCAGCATGTTAGGTGAAGCCTGAAATGTGGGGGGAGGGGGGGGCTATGAAAAAGAGCTCACTACATCATGTGCTATGCGACTGTGGTTGCCATGTTATTCACATAACGTTGAATAATTATTAATAGCTGTCTGGAAAAAAAAACTACAGGAAAATTGTGACTAGCAACATAATTCTTATAGCCTGTCACACTTAATTATGTTCACAACAGACCTCATTTTATAATGGGATTTCTGCTTTACTTATACCCCTTTTCCATCAAAATCCCAGGTCTGTCCCAGGATTTTTTACCCGGCATTTTGGCGTCTCGTACCTGGCTTAGATACCGTTTCCTCTGCACCCTCATCCCGAGTTTTTCCCGGGTTGCCTCCGTTTCGACTAACCCAGGTAAGCCCAGCAGAACCTGTGGATGTCAGGCCATTTTTAATGACATCCACATTTAATGACATTTTGAACTACATACTTTATTATTTATTATTATTGTAAATTGTTTTATTATTTATTTATTTCATTTAATTATTATTATTTTATTTATTATTTATTTAATTGTTATTATTTATTTAATTTAATTACATGTTTAATAACATTCTTTATTCAGGCATCTCCTCTGGTCTCTGGGTGATTACATCAGCAGCCAGCTCCCTGGAAGGACCAATCAGCAGCTTTTGCAATTACCTGGGTCAAAAAACACGGGTCCGAGCTGTTTCCACTGCAGTGTTACCAGGTTTTACCCGCTAAAAACCCTGCACGATACCCGTTAAGAAATTCTGGGTCAGTAGACCCGGGATTTTTTCTCTTGGAGCCGTTTCCACTGAGCCAAGTCCCGGGTAGACACAGCAATTACCTGGGTTTTTTAGGCAGTGGAAAAGGGATATTAGGTTGTTGAAGTGGTTCCTGCAGATGAAATATGAATAGCATGCTGTATAAATGAGAGCCCGGCATCTATTCTCCCTTTTCTGCAGCGCTTGGGGGCTGCCCGGGAATGTCCGTAAGTGCCGGGCATGCCCCCAAGTATGACACGCCCCCTTTTCATGAACACGCCCCCTTTCGGACTCGCGTGCGCATGGTTGCCCTCTCTAGCTCCGGCGCCCTGCCTGCCACCGGAGCTAGAGTGAACACTATATTATATTCACCCCAGTTGTTGGAAGACAGTGGCCCTGATTCAGAGCCGCTCGCAAGCACTATGCGCTCGCAAGCGGCCCGATGTTTATGCACTGCGCATGCACCGCGTAAAGCATGCACAGTATGCGCGTGTGCGAGCCCCGCCAAGCAACTGAAGTTCAGTCGCTACAGGGCTCGCAAAACAAGACGGGGCGGCTATCGATGGTGAGTGACAGGAAGTCCACTCGGCCTTGCAGCAGCCTAGACCCTACTGTAGGGTTTTGTCGCAAGGTCGATGGTCGCGATTATCGCAATGGTCTCCTGGCCGCTCCCAAAAGCTATGGGTGGTCTCTCACAGCTTTGCGAGCGACCGGAGAACAAAAAAAAAATGCCCACAATCCCAGCGAGCGGCCAGCGGCTGCGAGAGGCTCTGAACCAGTGGCCAATGTTTAGTATAATACCCAAACCCTAGTGATCGAATATGCCTTAAAGATCCCAGTGTACAAAAACCTAGTCCCTGGAGGTCAGTGTTCAATACAGAGTGTAGCCCTTGGTGTCCAAGTGTACAATGCAGAATCTATAGCAGGGCCGTAACTAGGGTAGTGCGACCAGTGCCATGGCACAGGGCACCGCAGGGCAGGGTCCCTGTTTGGGCCTGTCAATTTTCCTGTTTATTATCATTCTCACTTGTAGCTTCATCTTCTTTTATCCCCAGCAACTCCTGGCCTCCCCTATCTCTTCCCTGGCCCTTCCCCTGAGGCCATGGCCCTTTTTTTGGTGCAATATCTTATGTGCGTATTTGAAAAATGGTGGGGGGCCAATGTTCTTTCTGGCACAGGGCACCAAAAAGTCTAGTTACAGCTCTGATCTATAGTATTACCTGGAGGATTGTGCACAGATGGTGTAATGGTTAGCATTACTGCCTCACAGCACTGAGGTCATGAGGTTGATTCCCACTACAGCCCTAACTGTGTAGAGTTTGTACATTCTCCCTGTGCTTGTGTGGGTTTCTTCTGGGTACAACCGTTTCCTCCCACACTACAAAAATATATTCTTAGGTTAATTGGCTCACCCCCCAAAAATTAACCCTAATGTGCAAGTATGTGTGTGTACATGTGGTAGGGAATATAGATTGTAAGCTCCACTGGGGCAGGGACTGGTGTGAATAGCCAAACACTCTCTGTAAAGTGCTGCGGAATATATGTGCGCTATATAAATAACTTGTAATAAATAAAATAAATAAATAAATACATGCCGCCCCCCCCCCCACTATTTTGTTTGACATGGACATTTAAAATGCTGTCCGTGAGGCTTAAAAGATGAGAAATGTGAAAATGAGGATTTGCCATGTGTATGAGTGGCCAAATATATATACAAGATGCACACCCTACGCTCACATCACAATAAATGGCTTTGCAGACTGCTGGCCTCAGCGTGACCACTAGGAGGCGCAAGAAGGTCAGTGTAGAAACATTGCTGTAATTCAATTTGCAGAAGTAATCTTTTAATTTAATACAAACCTAAAAGATGTGCTTTAAAGTCTTCAGGAAGACTACACAGTATATATATATATATATATATATATATATATATATATATATATATATATATAGTAAAGTAGGCTTCTCTCTCTCTCTCTCTCTCTCTCTCTCTCTCTCTCTCTCTCATTCTACCTCTTTGTCTTTAAAACTTAAATATTAACTGTGTCCTTTCTCCAAACACCCTCTGATTTTAGAGAAAGACATGTAGAGCAGACACACAGAGAATGACCAAATTGAGCTGGAGAGAATGTACTATCAAGGTGACTGTAGTTATACACTTGAAAGAGATTCTGTCAAGACATTACATCTCTGTGCAATGCATTTTTTATGAGTTCTCAGATGAGTTTGACATTGGTGCCCTGGTTTTTTCTGAAGCATCGGGAGATGGAAAATTCACATTTGTAGACAGTTTGTATTTTCTCCACCCCTTAAGCTTTGAAGGGTTCCAACTCGCTCATATTTCAGTGAGAGCCAGCAGACATTGACAAATGCAGCTATTAAACATACTGTAACCAAAGAGGAAGTACACTCATTTGTTTGCATGCCTTGCATTTTGTGGTATTTTATATGCATCATAATTACTTTGAGAAAACCCATATAAAGGGAAGCAGTTGGCTTGTCATATAACAGTGTTGTATTCATATTTATCATTACTTTAGGAAAACATAATCACTTGCTCATTTTAATATCTAAAATGCCATTAGTCATAAGTTTGGCATAAGTATGATAAATCATTGTTATATGTGTAGGAAAAAGGATATGTCTCCATCTGCTTCATACTGTAGGAATGAAACATTTATACCCAGCCGTGTGAGGGAAATACATTATCATATGTGTAATATGTGAGGATTGGAAGTCATCAGCCTTTCCTGAAACTATTACACTATAACCTATGGGTAAG
Organism: Taudactylus pleione; assembly: GCA_031769625.1. Taxonomy (NCBI): domain Eukaryota; kingdom Metazoa; phylum Chordata; class Amphibia; order Anura; family Myobatrachidae; genus Taudactylus; species Taudactylus pleione. The sequence goes on from JAUIMM010000119.1 coordinate 13,284,935, forward strand.
GCTTTTTATTACATTCTGCTAACAGGATACATCATTAGATGTGTTGGACTTGTTAAAGGGAGCACTTATTTTGATACACTGTTTGATCATTTTAATATCTCAAAAATTTTATGTCCTTTCAGGTAGGAGTGATCTTGTAATAAATTAGTTTGAATTACAATATAACTTAATCAAAGTAATACAACGTTCTACTGAACTACACAACTGCAATATTAATAAATAACGGTGATACTTTGGACCTGATTCAGAGCCGCTTGCGAGCGCTGTGCGCTCGCAAGCGGCCCAATGGTTTGCGCACACTTCGTTCTGCGCGTGCGCGAACTACTCTATGTGATCACTTGCTGCTCGCTCGCCCAGCAAAGACAGCCCAGTGAAATGAGTGACAGGAGAGGTCATTTGTGGGTGGTAACAGGGGCAGGACAATAATAACGGGGGTGTGGTGGTGTGAACGCAGGCGTGCCAAGGTGTTCCAATGCCGTTTTTAAGGCGTGCATAATTAACAGGCAGCGTCATAGTACACGTCACATGCCTGTTTTTTACACTGAAATCCTCGCAGTGCTTGCGGTAGGGTTAGGCAACCACAAGCACTGCGATCGCATCCAATGGTGCTCGATGTACCAATGTTTTAATACTCTTCCTGGAGATGACGTGCGCTAATGGGCGTCTCTACATAGGCTAATGGGTGTCAGCATACACAGAGCTATCACTCGCACAGCCAAAGTGGGTGTGCTTATGCCTTGGCGAGCGATCGCTTCCCATGGCGTCACTTTGACAAATTTGTATACGCATCCAGCAAGTGATCGCATCTAGCGAGCGGCTCTGAATCAGGTCCCTTGTTCATTGATATAATCTAACATTCCTCTACAGTCGTATTAAAGTCAAAATTTGCTTCTCACACCAGGTGAGACAGCTGAAGCTGGATGGGCCGCTGCTGTGTCCCCATTGTCGGCAATGGGGACCGCATCGATCTCACCATCTAAAGATGGCAAGAGCGATGCAGTGACAAACAGTGGTAATCTTAGTTTACCGCCGTTTGCTAAATACAGAAAGGGTGACATAAACCCTTTAGCGAGCGCTAAAGGGGTTATGCATTGTTGATAAATCGAAAATAATAAACCACTTAACAAGGTAAAATTAAACTGCACAAAAAAAAAATCACATACCAAATGGTATCTGTTGCAGAGTGTAGCTAGGGGGACACAGTCAGGAAGCCGACCGTTGAAATGCCAACCGCCGGCTTCCCGACTGTCTAATCAAGGCAGAGGTCTAATGACAGGTGTCGAGATCCCGACGCCTATCATTTTACCTACGCCGGGAGCCTCGACGCCCGGCATACCGATCGAAAATAAGCCGGACACCGGGAGTGGACAGCCGTGGGGGGGGGGAGGTTAGCTTAGGGGCTCTGGCTCCCCGGGGGGGACACTTAGGGTTAGGCACTCCACTGGGAGGGTTAGGGTTAGGCTAGGGAAACAGGGGGTTAGGCACCCCCGGGGGGAGGTTAGGGTTAGGTATCCACCCTGGGAGACTTGAGTTTAGGCTGCGGGGAAGGAGGGGTTAGGTTTAGGCACTTACAGGGGGGTTTAGGGACTTGGGGGGAGGTTAGAGTTAGGCACCCCTAAGGGAGGGGAAGTTAGGCTAGTAATAGTAGAAATACTTACCTGTCAGGATCTTCACTGCCAGTCTTCCAGCATCGGGATTTGGACATGCTTCCGCCAGTATTTCATACCGATCCCATTCTTGTTGCAGGTGGGAGAGGGCCACAAACTCGTATATACAATAACACCACTGCTATGTTTATTTAATATATGCTCAACAGGGGCGTCTTTAGAGAGGAGGGGGCCTGTGTCCATTCCACGTCCATAGCCCCCTCCTCTCTACACGGCGGCCGGCAGCCGACTGACGTGGCTGACCGGCCACCGGAACATTAGCATACTCTGGGCACTAATATAGGATGATCGGACGACATATCGTCTAGTGTGTACCCGGCATAAGATTGGTGGTGGGATTATATGCCAGTGCAACAGTGCATCTGAACATCTTGCCTGAGTGCCATACAAGTGCCATCTCCTTGTGCAATAGTGCATCCGAACATCCTGCCTGTGTGCCATACAAGTACCATCCTCCTTGTGCAGCAGTGCATCCAAACACATTGCCTGCGTGCAGTTACAAGTGCCTCCTCTTTGTGCAGCAGTGCATCAAAACCCTTTACCTGCGTGCAATTACAAATACCAACTCCTTGAGCAGTTATACTTCTTCCTGAATTATATCTCTTGGGCCATCGTTGTATTATCTCTATCCCCGTGGATATCGGAAACCTGACCAAAGGGCCGCGACCTGCCTGCTGGGTGCAGCTTAAACCCATATCCCGCTTGGAGGGGTCATTGGTGAACACCTCCCAGCAGGTTAGGCTCTGCGCCTTTGGTCAGGTCTCGCCAACATCCGACATTCGTGGATGAGGAGATCGTATATACAGGCCCCACGTCTCCGATTCCTCCCTCAACCCGGGACCTCAGCTTTCACCCCCTTAGTAAGTGATTTCACAAAGTGAAATGTGACACTGGGGTTGTTGAGAAGCTCATCCAGGACTGGATGCCGGTCGCTGAATGTGCTGACTGCAGCCTGGACTGATGGATGCTCCTTGGTGTCATGGGTAGGTAGCTGTGGGCAGGGGGGATGTGGTACGGACTGTCACCAGCGGCCCTGGATCCGGATATGGGTGTCGGTGAGTCCAAGTAAGGATATGGTTTGTGTGGGATGTAGCCAACGCGTTTCGGCAGTGCAAGCCTCATTCCAGGAGTTCGTGAGTGAACAATTCTGTGTTGGTGCTGGTTTTTAAACCATACTGCTGAGTGCGGGGGGTGGGCACATGACTTGTTTCAACCAATGGAGCAGGGGCGGCATAACAGTGTGATGTGTAAAGTGACGTAGAAGGGGATTCCAGACTGGAGCCAATGGGGAGGAGGCTGGGTGGGGAGCTGACGGGCTAAGTGTGGTTCATTGTGGAGGGAGGTCTAGTGCAGTGGGGGAGTGTAGCGGGGTAGTATATGTGCTGACCATTGAGGGTGAAAGGATCTGGATGGCGGTTTTTGAAAGCTGACTGGGTCGCGGCACCGGAGTATGCGAGCGATGCCCTGTTTCCGGGTATGGGAGCGGGTGCGTGTTACATAGTGACCAATGGTGAGGAGGTAGGGGAGTAATGATGTGTAATGTTGTGGGATGTGGCGTGGGATGGAATCCCAAGAGACGTGTAGATTGCTGCAGCCAATGGGAGTGAGGCTAAATGGAGAACTGACAGGTTTGATGTGTATCCCCGGATGGACGGTGTAATGTGACAGGGGAGTGTGAGTGCTCCCCAAAGGGGGGGAAGTCCGGATGGGGAAGTTGTGATATTAAAATAGTAACATGTCTTGGGGGAGTATGTGCCGAGCAGTGATGGGAAGGAAGTTTTGTATGGTGGAGTTTGGATTGGATGTTTGGAGAAAAATGTGTCCTTAGGGTCCGGTGTAGTGTGACTGGAGGGATGTGTGTACGTGTCAGTGTGAGGGGAGAAAAACTGTGTGGAAAAATGTGGGTAATGAAGTAAATAGGCGGGATGGGTGGGCGTAGGGTGCGTGGGGGTGGTGTCAGGTGTGTCATGCACCGAGGGATATGTTGTTGATGTGAGTGGTGATGGTGGAGGTGAAAGGGGGGGGGTTGGTGGGGTATATATGTGTATATATGTGTATACTGTAGGGAAGCCGGTGCTGGGATTCTAACTGGTGTCCGGATTCCGGCGCCGGCATTGTGAGTGCCTTCATCCCGACCTGTCTGGATTCAACTACCTCCCGTTACCATGTAGGTTCAGAATTAAGTAATTCTGCATATCACCTAAATGCCTAACACCTATAGTGCCGGATTCAGAGTTGTACGCTAATGCATACACAGCTACAATTTTTTAAGCTACACATGTGACAAAAAATGCAAGTGTAGCAGCCACCCAAAAATAAATAGAGATACCCACCGAAGCCATCGCTAAAGCACAGCAATTACGTACACATTCGCAGTGCATTCACACGTTTTCCAATAACCAACCGCTTCAGTGAGTCTATGGCTTCGCAGGATTGCTGTGTGAACTTAGAGGCAGGAGCCACGCTGCATGTGTACAGGATTGCAGACGCATCCAGCGATACACCCAGAAAATGCCCGCAACACGCTGACGTATTTCCCACCACTCCCCCGTTATTTCCCCCAAACAGTGTCTGCCTGTCAATCATCCTGCATACGGGATTGCAGATGTGTGTTGCATACACGTGCACAGTTTACCGATAAACGCTCTTTTGCGAAAATATCAGCATAGCATACAACTCTGAATAAGGTCATAGCCAGTGCAATGTATGTGCAGGTCACCTAAATAATGACTACATGTGCAACCTACATAAATGTCAATGTGCATGATATTTAACACATAGAACACCTGCAATATTGCAATATATATCATACCATCACCTAAATATATAGGATCCTTGCAATATATTATACAGTATCATCCCAACACCTACAGTATCATCCCATCACCTAAATTTATAGGTATCATCCCATCACCCATTTGCCGGGTGCCCGCTGAGATTTTGTTACCAGCGGGTGCCCAGCTCCTTCCCCACAGCGCCAGCAGCCGGAGAATGGAGCTCACATCCGGCTCACCCCACAAGCACTATGGGAGAGACATCATGACGCCTCTCCCATAGTTCAGCAGCGCAGCCAGGCAGACCAGACGGCAGTGGATGCGGGAGCGGGGCTTAAGGTAAGTATTAGAATTTTTTTTTTGTGCAAGCTAGCGGCTTACACAAAATTATTACTGGGGGCACTACTCAGGGGGCACTACTACTGGGGGTATTACTCAGGGGGCACTACTTCTGGTGGCATTACTCGGGGGCATTACTACTGCAGGCACTACTCGGGGGCTCAGGTGACCGCACCATTGCTAAACTCTATATCGGTCCCCCAAATGAATCTCACCTCCACACTACAGCAAACCTGATAATCTTATTCTCATCTCCAAAAAAACACGCTATCCCTCTATCACATGCCATCTGAAATGCCAGGTAAACTGGTCCCCACCCATGACCTTTTCATCTCCAACTCCCGACTTCTCCTAGCCATTACTGAAACCTGGATTTCACCCTCTGACACCACTTCTCCTGCTGCTCTCTCCTCTGGGGGCATCTCCTTCTCCCCCCCACCCCTGGCCTGGGGGTTGCCATGGTGGTGGTATTTGGGTCCTTCTATCCACCAGTTATTCTTACCAGCTAATACCCTCTGAACCATCGCTTACATTACCCACTTGAGGTTCATGCTATACGCCTCTTCCAACCAGTAAACCTCAGAGTAGTTGTCATTTACCATCCCCCTGGCCCTTCCTCCAAATTCCTTGACAACTTTGCTTCCTGGCTCCCTCACTTTCTCTCCTCAGATCTTCCCTCCATTATCCTAGGTGATTTTAATATTCCTATTGACATTCCCACAGAATTCTCTGCTGCTAAACTACTTACCCTCACCTCTTCATTTGATCTCGCTCAATGGACCTCATCACCCTCCCATGTGTGTGGGCACTCACTTGAACTGGTCTTTACTCACCGTTGTGATATTTCTGATTACTCCAATTCCCCATTCCCCCTCTCTGATCATCACCTTCTCTCTTTTAAGTTATCCCTCTCTCCTTCCCCTCCTCTACCTCCTAAGGCTACCATTACTAAGCGTAACATTGAGGCTATTGACACTGTTGCTTTTTCCTCCCTGCTGGACTCGCTTCTTTCCCCTATCCTTTCTCTCTCCTGTCCTGAACAAGCCACTTCCCTGTACAATGCCTACCTTACTTCTGCTCTTGACTCTGTTGCTCAGGCAATAACTACTCACCCTCGCAGATCCACACCAGAACCCTGGCATTCCAAATACACCAGATACCTGCAAAAGTGTTGACGAATTGCTAAGAGTCAGTGGAGACAATTGCGCTGTGGGGGAGTTCCTCTATTTCAAATTTATTATCTCATCCTACAGTGCTGCCCTGTCACTCTCCAAACAATCATATTTCATGAACCTCATCTCCTCCCAGTCCTCAAACCCCTGGCATCTCTTTGCCACTTTCATCTCCCTCCTCTGCTCTTCCCCACCTCACCTCCCCACCTCGCTCTCTGCCCTTGCCTTTGCCACCTACTTTACATCTAAAATCGACTCTATAAGTGAGGACATTATATCCCATCAGACCCTCAACACTCCTGCCCCTCCTTTCCTGACCACCCCTTTCCATCTGTCTCACAAACTCTGACATCCTTTTTCCTTGTTTCTGGAGAGGAAGTCATGGCCCTAATCCGGTCCTCCCCTCCTTCCACCTCCCCCCTATCCCTTCCCGTCTCCTCTGTTACCTGACTCCCTCTGCCTGTTCCCATCTTGCCCACCTCTTCAATCTCTCCCTATCATCTGGCACTGTCCCTTCTGCATTCAAACATGCCCTTGTCTACCCCAGTCTTAAAAATCCTACCCTTGATCCTAACATACTCTCCAACTAATGACCCATCTCTCTCTCTTTTGCCTCCAAACTCCTTGAGCGTATTGTTTACAACTGCCTTACCACCTTTCTTTCCTCCCACTCCCTCCTTGATTAATTTGAATCTGGCTTTCATTCTCTCCACTCCACTGAAACTGCCCTCACGAAAGTATGCAATGACCTCCTTGCTGCTAAATCCATGGGCCACTACTGTCTGCTCAATATCCTTGATCTCTCTGCTGCATTTGACACTGTAGACCACCCTCTCCTCCTGCAAATCCTTCACTCTCTTGGTCTACATGGCAATTCCCTCTCCTAGCTGACCTCCTACCTCTCTGATCTTTCCTTCTCTGTCTCCTCTCATGACTCCTCTCCCCCCCACTTCCACTACCAGTAGGAGTTCCCCAAGGCTCTGTTCTTCGGTCTCTCTTATTCTCCTTATATACGTCCTCTTTAGGTGAACTCATCAGCTCTTTTGTCCTCCAATATCATCTCTATGCTGATAATACTTAAATCTATCTTTCCACCCCTGACCTCTCCTCCTCGCTCCTTACCCGTATCTCCAACTGTCTCTCTGATATCTCTTCCTGGATGTCCCAGTGCTTTCTTAAACTTAACATGTCTAAGACTGAGCTGATCATCCTCCCACCCTCTTCCATTACCTCACTTCCCACAATTTCATTATTTATAGATGGCACAACTATCTCCTATAGCCCCAAACTGTGCTGTCTTGGAGTTATCCTAGACTCCTTCCTCTCACATTCAGCACCTCTCGCAGTCCTGCTGTTTCCACCTAAAAAATATTTCCAGGATTAGACCCTTCCTCACCCTGGATGCTACTAAAACCCTCATCCACTCACTGGTCATCTCCAGATTGGACTACTGTAACCTTCTCCTAGCTGGCCTCCCAGTCTTCCAACTCTCTCCACTACAATCGGTTCTCAATGCTGCTGCTCAGCTCATCTTCCTCTCCAGACGTTCTATATCTGCTTCCTCTCTCTTTCAAGCCCTACACTGGCTCCCCTTCCCCTTCAGATGCCAATTCAAGGTTCTTACACTCACCTTCAAAGCCCTCACAAAATCCTCTCCCACTTACATTTCTTACCTCATCTCCCTTCACACTCCCACCCGTCCACTTCGCTCAACTCAAGTATGCCGCCTCTCTTGCTAACTAATTACTTCCTTCCACTCCCGCCTTCAAGATTTTGCCAGTGCTGCTCCCTACCTTTGGAACTCTCTCCCTCTCCCTAACAGACTCTCCACCTCTCTACAAATCTTCAAATGGGCTCTCAGGACCCACTACTTCATCAAGGCCTTCCAGCTCTCATCCTAACCCACTTCATGCTCTTTGCTCCCTATCTACCCCTTCTGTGTCATGACTGTCTGTCTGCCCCTCCCCTTTTAGAATGTAAGCTTTTGCGAGCAGGGACCTCTTCCCTCATGTGCTTCTTTTTACATTTTCTTCTACTCCTTACTCCCCATAAGGGCACGTAACACTTGACTGCTAACTCCCTGCTGCTTATTGTGTTTTAATCGCTATTGCAGCAATGTATATGTCCTTGTCCTCACTGTAATGTACTGTAAGTTACTCGTGTCTTGTTCACTTATTAGTTTATGTACTCTGTAAGGCACTGCAGAATGCTTGTGGCGCCATATAAAGGATAATAATAATAATTAAACAGCGCCAACGTCTTTTTACGCTGCCAATGGCATTCTCAAAGGCCATTTAGGCAAAACTAAGGATGTGGGTGCAGGATATTTTTTCTGACGTCGACTGGAGATGTTTGGTGTAACCCTTCATTAGCAACCGCCACAAATGATATCCCTGATAAGGTGTACCGGAATCTCCATCCCATCCACGGTCTTGGATTTCCGTAGTCAAATACAAGATTATCACTATATTACAGTGGTGGCACAAATATATTCACATGGGGGTATTATAGGTAACTGAAATGTTATATGTAAATCACTGCAGTATATACAGTAGTATACTGTATGTGTTTGCAAATAACAGTAATAATTGCAGCTATAGTGCACACATATTCTGCAGAGCTTAACAAAATTTTGGTCTTTTACAACAGTTGATCTCAGAATCTACAGTCAGGGGTGCCGAGAGAGGGGGCAGGTACAATTTACCCGGGCCCGGGCTTCTAGAGGGGTCGCCCCCCCTCCCTCCTCACTATCTCCCAGCAGCCCAGCAGGGATGCAGAGGGAGATTGCACGAGCAATCTCCTATGCCTGAGGGGGGGGGGGGCGATCACACTGATCGCACCCGCCCAGGCTTTGCGCCGGGCTGAGGGGCTCACAGCGTCCCCTCCCCGGCTCGCAGCGCTGGAAATGTATATTTTTTTGATTTTTTCTTCGAGGGGGCGTGACCATGCCTCCCGCGATTAGGCCATGCCCCCTCTTTACCGGGGCCCGGCGGCGCTCTCAACGGCCCTGTCTACAGTATATTGGCTATTACATGGACACACGAAATGTGCACAATATGTATATTCAGGGCAGTTTCTAGGGTCTGAGGCTCCCAATGCAAGTAGTCAAAATGCGCCCCCCTCCCCAAGAAGCAGTAATATTGCGGAGTGGGCGTGGCCTCATTGTGAGGGGGTGTGGTATCACAGTAAGGGAGCGTGATCTCAAAAGACCACAGAATGTCAGTCGCTGTGACTACTGAGCCCAGGGGTGGCTAACCTGTCAGAGACACAGCACTGAAAAGTATATGTAGTTAAATTAAAGACGGACAGCATGCGCGCCCAAGGTGCGCGCTCAAAAGATGGGATGTCGCCTAGCTGTCACAAGCCCACACCGCATTTGTGTGTGCATGCCTTTGGTGTGACATTTGCAGGAGTAACGATACTGGATTAGAACCTCTACACACTTCTTCCTGTACCTTCTAATATCTTGCCTATACCTTATAATATCCTGCCTATACCTTCTAAAGATGACGCTAATTTGTGTATGCAATCATACAGTAAATAAAGACTTAAGACCTACAATCTGTGGTTCCAAAGCACAAGTATTATTCAAGTAAAAGTACAGTCAGTTACACGCTATTGATCCAGACACAATTCGGCGCAAAGGAATTATACAGACCCAAGTACAGTATACATACGCAGTGCTTCTGGACCAGATGTTAGGCATCAGCAAGAAACCCCTCATCTATCAGCATTCAGCACGAAGACTAAAGACCCAGTGTTGGAGCACGCATATTTATACCCCCCAGGAATAGACAAAACAATAGGGACGTTTGTTGCTGATGCTATTGGTTCCCAAGGGGGATCCATCTGTTACAGAGCATTTAACAGGCTGATTCAAATTGACACAACCCAGCCTTCGACAACTGAGGGTCCCTAGATTCCCACCACATGCAACATCCTAACAGTTACTCATATCATATACATTTTGTTGGTTGAAGTCTCTGCGGTCCATAAGTCGAGAATGCATGATGCGATCTCCCCACCGTTAACACTGGAATACTGTGGAAAGAGTACGCATTAGTACAAAACCAAACACGTCTTACTTATCATGTATAAAACCTTAGTTACCAAACAATCTTTATTTCATAGCATTTATACTAAATGAACAAACTTAAAACTTATACCTTAAAGCTTATGAAACCTTGTAAGGGAATATGTAATGTGTGAGTATGCGGGGTTTGATATAAAGACGCTAGTTAACTTGGTGCGGGTGCGTGCGCATTTAGCTACTAAACGGTGTTTTCATATAGGAATTTAGGCATTCGCTAATATGCGACTAGTCAACAGCGCAATTGTGCATATTAAGGTGTAAATGAGAAACGGTGAAAGATGCAATCACATGATGCTATTAGTAATATCGCCATATGTACTTAAATGTGAGTTTATCTAAAATGGTGCTTGGGCGGCCATTCGCAAAATGGCGTCTTGCGATCTCATTTCCAAGATGGCGTCTTGCGGCCAGTCGCAAGATGGCATCGCCGCGATTCAATTTTAAACTGATCTTGTCTCAGCCAATTATCCAGCTTCGACAGTCCACCCTTTGATAGCAAACAACATGCTATCACAATCTACTCTTTGAATTTAATTTAGGCTTACATTTACATATAAACCATCAATAATGTGTCTATGGGTGGAGACATAAAACTAATATTATATACACACCGCGGATCTTTGAAGATCTTGGAAGATCATGTGAAAGGTGTGGGAATGCACCAGTCTTATAAAAGCAGTCTTGAAGGGGAATTAGGACTTTACATTATCTGAGGTGTTCTAAAAATAACATTTCAATAATACATTCTATGCACATCTAAATATAATACATCAAATGATGGAATTTCCTAGTTCAGGGTTGTAATGCAGTTCTATATTTACCTCGGTATTCATATTGTCATTACTGACCACCATCATAGTTTCATTCTTGCGTTTTACTCTATTTTTACATTTTCCACACTTCAATACAATAGGAACACACCGGGCACATATGCCAATTATTATGATGACAACTAGTATAAGGATCAAGAATTTGCCTATGCTAGCGATCACTTCCTGGACCCATTCCCCTAGACCTGAGAACCATTTTACTGGGTTCAGCCATGAAACCCATCCTTCTATCTCTTCCCCTACTTCAGCCACTGAAGCATTATGGTTCTTACGAAACTCCCATTTTAGCTACAGAATTTCATCCATCTTTCGGTCTATCACCTCCTTGGGGTCGCTGGTATCATTGGTGACATAGATGCAACATTTTACTCCGAACTGGGTGGCTAACGTTACGCAATACCCTCCAGTAACAGCAGTTAAATAATTCAACACTAGCCTGTGTTGCACCAGTTCTTTCTTGTACGCTTGCAATTCTCTCCCTGTATACCTGAATGTGTCATCGTACATCTCGGTGATATTATCTATCAATTTAGCAAGTTCCTGAATATACCTAAAATTTAATGTACCCTGAGCAATCCTGGTGGGATCCAGTTCAACTAAAACTTGAAAGCCAGTTGTCTCACTGATTAACTGAGTGGCTTTATGCATGTCACCAGGTATCATATTTCTTTTGCCTCTGTGTTCATATTGTGTGTGAAGATATGGTGATGGTTTGTTTTTATGTATACCAAGCATTTCAACATGTGTGAGGGTCATAACTTCTGGGACTACTCTTCCCAGGTAACACAAACCTTCTGAACTCGGGGAGAGCCATTTATACGCTTTTCTTCCACATATGAAATATATATTATCAGGGAGAACATAAGGAATGGTATGCATCATTATCATTAAGCACATTTCTCTTGCAAACAATCCTATTTCTGGGTCTTCCACCTGGTACATGCAAGTTTCTGGCTGTATTATTTTAGCACAATAACCATTTGGCACCTTACCAATAAATTCTTTGGTGGAACTCAATGTATACCTATACCTAAAATGTTTCACACAAGATTTAATTGAGCATAACAGATCATGGTTTATGGACTCATTATCAGCTCTTTGTGAGACGGTCATCGTCTGATTATTCCCCATCACTTCCCAACTCCCGGGTTTATTGGGGTTGGTTATGTTTAAACACAAAAGTGATCTATCTACTTGGAATTAATAGAGTTTGAAATTAGGTGGTTTGGATGAGAGGAATTTTCCATCCAATGTTTTCCCTTTCTGTAATTCTAAAATTTCCGTGATATTCAGTGGAAATGGCACCAACCCTACGTTATGCTGTCCCTGTGGCACATGTGAACACACCCAGCAATCAGTTTGATTTAACACTTTGACTACCATGCTGTGATAATCCTCTAAAGGATACCCACCCCAGTACGGGTTATATTTAGGTTGGCACCGTTGGATACAGTTCTCATCAACTAGGGACCCACATTGCTCACAAATACAGGAATCTTCAGACGATAAACCTCCACACCGTCCCCGAGTATCCAGAATGACAGCTCTCTTAACAATACCAGTACTAAGATTGGTCAGACACTCCCCTGATTGGTATTGCACTCCTCCTGACTTCACTCCATCAGCACTGCCATCAGCTCCCATTTCCTCGATTGGTCTCCCATCACAGAAACTGGATATTCTTGGACCGACCAAGATGGTGAACACTCTAAAAGAGAATATGAAAATGAACACAGCAGGCCCGTCCATTGTCACAACAAAACCTGCAAGCTTCTTTTAGTTCAGGTATCTCACTACAACCTTTTCAATCCTCCCGGATTGATAGCGAGTGGCAGGTCCACACTATCAGCCTTGTCTCCAACTTGTTTCTCCACCGGTTGATTGACCTTTTTGCAGTGAGTGGAATGGTCCCAGGTATCTTTCTCGGCCACCTTCAAAGATGTAGTACTCGTCAGCAGCACCTGGTACGGACCTTTCCACCGATCAGTCAAACAACCTGAACGCAAGAAATTTCTGATCATTACATATTCTCCTAGTTCAACATCATGACAGTTAGTTTCAGGCATATCATTAGACAACAATTTCAGTTTCTGCTGCTGTTGCTTTAACTGCTTACTCATTGATATAAGATACTTTACAGTTACCTCGTTGTTACCCTTCAGGTCTTCCTGTGGACTTATGATCAAATGAGGTTGTATACCGAACAATATTTCAAATGGGGACAGATTCAGAGGAGGTGTAGGAGTGGTCCTTATGCTATGTAGGACCAAAGGTAACGCTTCTGGCCATCCTAGTCCAGTCTCTGCCATGATTTTACTTAACTTATTTTTAATAGTGCCATTCATCCTCTCTACCTTGGCACTGGCTTGCGGTCGGTAGGGAGTATGAAGTCGGCTATTAATACCCATCAGTTTACACATATTTTGAAAAACATCACCTGTGAAATGAGTACACCTATCTCTCTCGATGATTTTAGGGATACCGTACCTGCATACAAATTCCTGAACTAATTTCTTGGCAGTAAACGCAGCAGTATTAGTGGCCGCTGGGTAGGCCTCAACCCAGTTAGAAAATACGTCTGTGCACACTAATACATACCATGCTGTGATAATCCTCTAAAGGATACCTACCCCAGTACGGGTTATATTTAGGTTGGCACCGTTGGATACAGTTCTCATCAACTAGGGTTCCTGCAGGGTGGTAATTGGATGAAATCAATTTGTATCACCTGGAAAGGTCCATCAGTCGGTGGAATGTGGGACGGTTCGGTAGGAATCGCTTTCCCTATGTTCTTTCGCAAGCAGGTCAGACAGGACATTGCTATCTTTTCTGCTTGTGAAGAAAAACCTGGTGCGCACCAGTATGCCCTCACCAACTTGCACATACCTTGTTTACCCAGATGAGTCAGACCGTGTGCTGCCTCAGCCAGGCTGGGGTAATATGCCCTGGGGGTTACTGGCTTACCTTGTCCGTCCCTCCAGAGCCCGGAGGACACTTGCCCACATCCCTTGGACTTCCAAATGGATTTTTCCTGAATTGAACACAAATTTTGCATCTCAATCAATTTCAGCATATCAATTGTTTGGAAAGACATAATTTTTTCAGTTGGAGAAAACATTTTTAACCCTGCTGCCCATTTTGCAGCTTCATCGGCTCTGTTGTTGCCCAGTGACACCGGATCATCCTCACATGTATGGGCTTTACATTTAATTACTGCCACCACTTTGTGCAGTTGGATTGCTTCTAAAAGCTGTTTTATATGTCGGGAATGTGCAACTGGTGTGCCTGCTGCTGTCATAAAATTTCTCAGACGCCATAGAGCCCCCAAATTGTGCACCACCCCGAACTCATACCTCGAGTCAGTGTAAATGTTAGCAGATTTGCCTGCTGCCAGTTCACACGCTCTAGTTAATGCTACTAACTCTGCCACCTGGGCTGAGTGAGGAGGACCAAGAGGCTTAGCTTCTATGATGTTTGTGTCATTTACAACAGCATAACCTGTACATAATTCACCTGTGTCTGTTTGTCTATGACAACTCCCATCCGTATAAAAGGTCACATCCACATTCTCTAAAGGTGTGTCATGTATGTCAGGTCTAGCAGTAAAGGTCTGATTTAGATATGTCATACAATCGTGCGTATCATTATGTCTGCTGAACTCACCTCCCGCCAGCAACTCCTCTCCTTCCACCCTTTGTACATCATGTTGTACATATGGTAAATACGTTGCTGGATTCAGCATGCTGCAACGTTTAACAGTAATGTTTGCGGGTGCGATTAGAGCTAGTTCCCATTTGGTAAACCTAGCTGAAGAGACGTGTCTGGTTTGAGCTGAGTTCAACAGAGCAGATACAGCATGGGGAGTGTAGACAATTATATCATGACCCAATACTATGTCCTCACTTTTACTCACCAATAGAGCGGTGGCTGCTACACTTCTCAAACAGGTGGGGAGTGATCTTGCCACAGTGTCCAATTGGGCACTGTAGTATGCTACGGGCCTACTGGCATTACCATGTTTTTGTGTAAGGACACCTGCAGCACAACCATCGGCTTCCATACAATACAAATCAAAAGGTTTTTCATAATCAGGTATTCCCAATGCAGGAGCTTTTGTCAGACTATCTTTAAGATTAAGGAAAGCCTGCTCTGATTCCTCTGTATTTACGACACGATCAGGCTTTTGAGGAAGAGACTAATTCCTGTAAAGGTACGGTAAGGCCAAAATAGAAAAACCTGGGATCCACATTCTACAGTATCCATACATTCCCAAGAAGGTACAAATTTGCTGTTGATTCTGCGGCAGTGTCATGTTTTGTATGGCCTGGATTCTATCCGTTGTAAGATGTCGTAAACCCTGAATTAGGCAGTGTCCCAAATATTTTACTCTGGATTGGCACGGCTGTAGTTTGTTCTTAGCCACCTTGTGTCCTGTATGCGAGAGATGAAGTAACAAAAGTTTAGTATCAATTAAACATGACATAAACGCAGGGCCGGTTCTATGGTTACGCATGGTACGCGGCCGCGTAAGGCGCCACGTAGTGAAGGGTGCCGTGGCCGCGACCATGCAGATTTCAGTGGCTTACAGTGGTGCAGACTGTGTCTCTGTGACACAGTCTGCACCGCGCGTGTAGCGCTGACCGGACAGAGTTCGGTCAGTGCTACACAGTGCCAAACACACAGCCGCCGGAGCCGGCAACTGTGTTTGTTTCAGCATCTGATGAGAGTCTGTCAGACTCTCATCGGCTGTTGCAGCTCCCACTGCGGGAGCCATCTTCCGGCTCCCGCAGTGGGTAATGGGAGAGACGTCGTCATGACGACGTCTCTCCCATAATGCAAAGCGGCCCTGGAGAATGGTCGGGAGTAGCGGATATCGGCGGCGGGAGCAGGAGCGGGGGGTTCAGGTAAGTGGGTTTTTTTTGTTTTGTTTTTTATAACGTGTGTCTCTACTGGGGGGGCTACAAGGGGGGATTACTACTGGGGGTACTTGAAGGGGGGATTACTACTGGGGGCACTTGAAGGGGGGGATTACTACTGGGGGCACTTGAAGGGGGGATTACTACTGGGGCACTTGAAGGGGGGATTACTACTGGGGGTACTTGAAGAGGGGATTACTACTGGGGGCACTTGAAGGGGGGGATTACTACTGGGGGCACTTGAAGGGGGGATTACTACTGGGGCACTTGAAGGGGGGATTACTACTGGGGGTACTTGAAGGGGGGATTACTACTGGGGGAACTTGAATGGGGATTACAGGGAGCACTAGAAGGGAGGATTACTACTGGGGCACTTGAATAGGGATTACTACTGGGGCACTTGAAGGGGGGGATTACTACTGGGGGCACAGGAAGGGGGGATTACTACTGGGGGCACTTGAAGGGGGGATTACTACTGGGGGCACAGGAAGGGGGGATTACTACTGGGGCACTTGAAGGGGGGATTACTACTGGGGGTACTTGAAGGGGGGATTACTACTGGGGGTAATTGAAGGGGGGATTACTACTGGGGGAACTTGAAGGGGGATTACAGGGGGCACTAGAAGGGAGGATTACTACTGGGGCACTTGAAGGGGGGATTACTACTGGGGCACTAGAAGGGGGACTACTGGGGGCACTTGAAGGGGGGATTACTATTGGGGGCACTACTACTGGGGGCACTTGAAGGGGGGATACTACTGGGAGCACTTGAAGGGAGGATTACTACTGGGGGGGACTACTACTGGGGGCACTACATGGGGGGGAAACCTCCACTGGGGGCACAAAAATGGGGGGACTACTACAAGGGGGGACTACTAGGGGCACTACAAGAGGGGGGACTACTACTGGGGGCACTGTATAAGCTTACTAATGGGGGCACAAGGGGCACTGCACAGGGGGGACCACTACCGCGGGCACTGCATAGGGGGGCGCCAAAAAACCTACTCGCTTACCAAAAAATTTGGGCTAGGGCCGGCCCTGCATAAATGAGTCAGAACATAGCAATAAATCGTCCACATATTGAATTAGAACAGATCCATTGGCAGGTTGGAAAGATTGTAAACAGTCGTGCAATGCCTGGGAGAAGATACTGGGGCTGTCTATGAAACCTTGGGGTAACCGTGTCCATGTGTATTGTAAACCTCTGTATGTAAATGCGAATAGATACAGGCGTTTGGTGGGATCTGCATCAGAATGACAGCTGGATTTGGCACTACAGGGAATTGGCTCTCTACCACCTTATTAACACCTCTAAGGTCTTGTACCAGCCTATAACCCCTCCCACCACTCTTTTTCACTGGAAAAATGGGTTTGTAAACTCTCTTTCAGACCGTCCACGAGTACCCTGACTATCATTCCCCTGTGGTGAGTGCTATCTTTAATATCCTCTATCCCAGTGTACTGGGTGATAGCCTGCAGTGCCCGGTCGCAATAATCTTCTGCAAATTCACTCTCCTTTTGCTTAATGGTGAAAATTTTGTTCCAGTTAACTACTACTGGAAAATATATACCCAATTGAGTTACAATGCGGGAAATGTTACCTTGGTTTACTTGGTCGGTTAAGGGAACGTCACCATCCAATACACAATCCGTGATAAATTTTGTCACGTCGGTATTGCGTGGTAGGCAGGCCCTTAACACCACATGCCAATCTTTATTAGTGGGCTCATGTGAACTACCCAAATTTCTAAAAAATCTTTGACATTTGGCTAGTTCCTTTTTGGGATCGGGGAAATCATTTATGATGGAATTTAGTTCTGCTCTTGTCCAAGGACAATGCATTACCACTTCCCTCGTGGGCACTATACCATTCGCATCTGAATTTCCATTTGGAACGGTTATTGTCCGAATGGGATGCAGACCTGTAGCGCTGCTACCTTTGACCTGGTTACCTGGCTGGGGGTTTAGTCTGCTGCTGCTACGTATGCTATGAACAACTTCCTCTATGGGTGCAGAGGATGTTAACACTTCCCTTGCTGTTACCGATGGAGATGGCGGCACCACTCATGATTGTGGTGATGCAGCATCAATCATCTGCACAGCATGGGAAATGGCAGACATTACAATAGGCTCATCATCCACATCATAAACATTTTCTTTATGGTTGCTTAAGAGAGGGTACAAATTGCTTGTTATATTTTTATGAGTTTTTTTGGTAACTGTACTTGCACCTCCATCCACATAAGGCGGGGGAGGTGAGCGTGAACTGCTGGCAATACTCTCCACAACGCTACCTTGCCACACGTGTGCGCCATTTTGTGGCTCGCCCGTATTGCAATTTAGCGTCGCGGATGTATTCTCTGGCAATGTGCTTGCGACGCTAGTTTGTGTCGTTTGCACATTTTTAAGCCACGCATCCCCTTCATGCTGCCACAGTTTTAAACATTCATAATATTTAACCTTTTTCTCTCGGGAGCGCATCAGACTGATGTGATCCCAGACATTATCTAATACATTTTTATCAAAACTACCAATTCTGGGAAACGGTCTAACACTCTTCATCGTCATTTTAAACCATACATCACAATACCTTATCGCATAAGTCCCGTACCTAGTATGCATAATACGATGAACCGATCCGATCGGCGCCTCCATTAGCAGCACATCATTGTCTAACATCTCTACTGTTTGCGCGGCTCCCAGTCTGAGACAAAATCCTACGCTTTTCAATGAAGATTTAAACTGGTGAAAGACAATAAAGATACTTTCACTGACCTGTGGATGATTTAAGTCGGCGGCGCCCACACACCTGGATAAGATTTGAAAAAGGCAACTTCCACACCCGGATAAGATTTAGTAAGGCAACTTTCACACCTATGGAAGTTTGTATGTCGGCCACTTCCACGCACCTCTCTACAACAAAGACAACATGTACACCTGCTACTGTGTAGAGAACGGTAAAGCTGCTTACCGAGCGACTAGCACTTAGCCCTTAAAGGTCATACGGTACCTTTAACTGTAGGGAACAAGTTACCCCTACCAACAAACACTCACTGTTACACACTTTTTTCCTGCGCAGAAAAATACACGTTAACCCAGATATTGATAATAATTGAAAAATGTAAACCTCAACGGCTTTATCTAAAACACGTGGCAGCACAACCGGAAGTACGTATACGCTATTGTGCGACCAGTCGCATACACAATAATGCAACTACGACACAACCGTATGACAACCTTTAGCTGCGTACACAAAAGTGCATCTTTGCTGTGCGCAAACCTGTGACTCAGCCGCGTACTCAGTACTGCGGCACCCCTTTAAACGTAAGGTTCTATTAACAGAGGAAAACAAACTTTTTCCTCTCTTGTCCCTGGATTCTAGTCAGCTTCCTTGATTCACACGGAGACGGATAGCGATCTTTCAGCACAAAGCGGTTGCAGGTAAACCCTGCATATGGTCACTCCACCCTTTGCTGAAATATCGATAGACGTATGTACCGTGTGAGCAGGTAAGTGACTTCACTACGAGCCCCCAACTACTGGATCAGAACCTCTATACACTCCTTCCTATACCTTCTAATATCCTGCCTATACCTTCTAACATCTTGCCTGTTCCTTCTAAAGATGATGCTAATTTGAGTACGCAATCATACAGTACGCAATCATACAGTAAATAAGGACTTAAGACCTGGAATCTGTGGTTCCAAAGCACAAGTATTATTCAACTAAAAGTACAGTCAGTTACACGCTATTGATCCAGACACAATTCGGCGCAAAGGAATTATACAGACCCAAGTACAGCAGCGCTTCTGGACCAGATGTTAGGCATCAGCAAGAAACCCCTCATCTATCAGCATTCAGCATGAAGACTAAAGACCCAGTGTTGGAGCACACATATTTATACCCCCCAGGAATAGACAAAACAATAGGGACATTTGTTGCTGATGCTATTGGTTCCCAAGGGGGATCCATCTGTTACAGAGCATTTAACAGGCTGATTCAAATAGACACAATCCAGCCTCCGACAACTGAGGGTCCCTAGATTTCCGCCACATGCAACATCCTAACAGTTACTCATATCATATACATTTTGTTGCTTGAAGTCTCTGCGGTCCATAAGTCGAGAATGCATGATGCTATCTCCCCACCGTTAACACTGGAATACTGTGGAAAGAGTACGCATCAGTACAAAACCAAACACGTCTTACTTATCATGTATAAAACCTTAGTTAACAAACAATCTTTATTTCATAGCATTTATACTAAATGAACAAACTTAAATCTTATACCTTAAAGCTTATGAAACCTTGTATGGGAATATGTAATGTGTGAGTATGCGGGGTTTGATATAAAGACGCTAGTTAACTTGGTGCGGGTGCGTGCGCATTTAGCTACTAAACGGTGTTTTCATATAGGAATTTAGGCATTCGCTAATATGCGACTAGTCAACAGCGCAATTGTGCGTATTAAGGTGTAAATGAGAAACGGTGAAAGATGCAATCACATGACGCTATTAGTAATATCGCCATATGTACTTAAATGTGAGTTTATCTAAAATGGCGCTTGGGCGGCCTATCGCAAAATGGCGTCTTGCAATCTCATTTCCAAGATGGCGTCTTGCGGCCAGTCGCAAGATGGCATCGCCGCGATTCAATTTTAAACTGATCTTGTCTCAGCCAATTATCCAGCTTCGACAGGAGTATGACCTTGTATCACACCCGTTTTTAGTCACGTTGGGGGTGAACCCAGTACATTGAAAATACAAACCAGATCCACATAAAATACACTGAAATAAACCAGGTCCACATAAAATACACTGAAATAAGCAACTTCAGGATTACACTGCAACAAACCACTTTCACATAAAATACATTGGAAAAGCCAGAGCCACATAAACTATGTTTTAAAACCACATCCACCTCAAATACATTATTAAATCCAGAACCACATAAAATACATTTTGAAATCCAGAACCACATAAAACACATTGAAAAAACAAGATTCACATAATACACACTTCATTCCAGCCCCCTCCCTTGCCATTCCAGGCCCGACAGGTCTTAAGGTGCGTACAGATATAGCGATTTTTTTACCCGATTTGGCCAATTTCGACGAATCGTGACGACGAATCGTGACGAGAGTTTCCACTCTCGATCACGATGCCAATGCGTGTCCCCGCTTGTCGTACATCGCATCTTCAAATCTGCCATGCTGTAGGGCAGATTTGCCAATCAGGGACACAATGCACCAGATGCACGATAGATCTTAAGTCAGATTGGATATTTTTTACTCCAAATCGTGACCACGACTGCCGGGGTGCTGCCTGGGGAGAGTTCAGGGGAAATAGTGCAGGTCAGATTGTGAGCACATCGCTATGTGTGTAGGCACCTTTAGGCTTACCCCCCCACTGGCTCACAGGCAAAAGTGCCCATTATGCAGTGCCCCCTGTAGTTCTCCCCATATGCAGTGTCCCCTGTATTTGTGCCCCTTATGCAGTGCCCCACGGGCTACGTGTGATACGGTGAGATGCTGGAAACACTTTAGGCCTGGTTACACAATGTAAAGATGATTTAACATGGAGACTGGGCAGACGTCTCACCAGCAGAGAGACCTTAGTAAATAACACCTGGAGGATACAAATTGGGGGGATTAATCTGAGCTGGACGGAAAGATGAGCAGATTATGTCACTATAATTATACAACATACAGACAGGAATCATTAGGATAAAAAATGCAACTGACACAAATTAGAGGCTGTTTATCGCTTTAACACAGTTTTGAAACAACGCGACATTGCAACATTTTCCCCTTGATTAGGAGTGCACAGCTACCTGGTGAAGCTGCTGTGTGCAGCGCGTTTGTCCCATCCCATGCCCAGTCAGTGCCCAGACCGGAGTGCGGGCGCCGCCGCCAACCACCGAGTGATACCAGAGAGAGAGTGAGGACAGCCTGGACACACACCGACAGTCCAGGGCAGCCAGCAGCAGGACGGAGGTCACTCTCAGCCTGTGTCCGGACTCTTCAGTGCGGCTGATGTGTGCGCCACCCCCTTCCTGTCATGTGACACCCAGGAGGAGAAGAGGGAAGGCGGCTATTGGGTGCGCACGAGAAGTTACTGTAACTGCCTGATTGGTTGAGGGAGACAGCGCTGATGCAGGAGTCGGACCCGGCGTATTTTGTATTGAGGGCGAAGCGGCCCGTGCAATTGCATGGGTCGCCGCCCCTAGAAACGGCCCTGTGTATATTTTGAGTACAGAATCAAATTCCCCTACAGCTGTACTGTATTTCAGACTTATGATCACAAGTCACAGCATGTATACGTAATGGCGTGGTAGTTATGTTTGACCTGGTAAGTGGAAGTAATGCTGACCATCACCCCAACCATGCTGCTATATCTGGCGACTAGGAGAAATAAAACAACAACAAAATTACAGGGGCTGTACACACATTGCCTGCTATGATACAGGAATATAAGTTTAGGGGAGAAAATGAGAAAAAAGACAATGTAATCTTACCTCTTTCAGGAAAAGCCAGCCAATGTGCTTCTCCTCTGCAATGTGCATTAGATCCGAAATGGCAAAAATCTCTGGCGTTATGTGCACGTGCAGGATAGCCAATGAGCACATCTGTAAAACTAAAATAAAAGTTTATTAGGTTATTTTAGCCGAAAAAAAACATACATGTGCTGTGGATATAAAACCCACATTGAAAAAAAGTGCTTACCAATTCAAGGTGTGGTACCCCGAATAAATTTATAATGGATGTTAAAGTATTGGATTATCACAGGCTCAATGTTACTATTCCGGTGTTGGCAGGAATCCACTCTTCTATGACACGCTGTCCTTGGCTGCACTGTGGCTTCTTCCCTTCCTTACACCAAAGCAGAGAGGCAAGGAAAACTTACCCTTTCCCAGACACAGACAAAATGGCTGACAGAATGAATATAACAGGATTCTTTGCATTTATTTCTAGGGACCCCCAATAGATGGCAAACACTTCTAAAATCAAATCAAATACAGGGTCTACTAATGCCTACATAACAGTTCTAAATCGTTTCTACTTAGTTTACAATTATCTGCTTATCAGTTCAAAATTAAATCTACTTGTCATTTAGCAAGGATATCTACATAGCGGTTCACAATCATATCGACTTGTCAGTTCACAATCATATCTACTTATCCCTTTACAATATAGTCACATAGATTCCTATACCCTCTCAATATGGAAAGTTCTCCTTAAATAGATGAATGTTCCTTCACGTTGGCTGGCAAAGTCCAGGACACAATATAATGTAATGGAATTAATAAAGTAACCCTTACTAGTTCCAATCCAGGTTGTTTGGGGAGCGTTGTGTGCACAGATGGGGCCCTTACTTGGATCTATGCATACAATTAGAGCAGTATTTAAATGGTACTGTTGCAGCGCTGTTATACGTATTAGGCACAATGTCAATCACATAAAGCAAGGCTGGTGAACTCATATAAGACATGGCTTTATCTCACCAAATCAGTGAAACTTTCAGGCATTGGCTTTCCCTCCTGTTCGTGGCAATCTGGGATGACTGAAGTTTTCCTTTCCACTGGGATACTGGGTCACTGGGGCTGCTGTTTCTGGAAGAATCGCTGCAGGGCACTCTGCCTCTGGATCACTGGAGCTGATGTTTATGTGGGTCCTCTGCAGGGCACTCTGCTTCTGGATCACTGGAGCTGCTATTGCTATTAGGTTTTCTGTGTCCAGGCAGCTGTGACTCCCTGCTGCTCCATCACTGCTGCTCATCTCAGCCCACCACCTCCAGCAGTCCTTTTACTCCTCACTCCGCCTTCTTCTTCCTATATAAGAAACTGTTAATAAATAAATAAATAAATAATACATTTGTGGTCCATTTCAGCTTGTAGAATTATCGAATGCCATCCTTTGCGGTTTTACTAATCTGCTGGATTGTCACGGGGGGGGGGAGGGAGCAATGATCAGGATGTGTGCCCCATCATTGGCACCAGCACCCTGTTGATACCCACGTCTCAGGGATGGTGTCATCTAGGTGCTAGCCTTGAGGTAAGGAGATGAAGTGCTGGTAGAGGGTATCCATCATTGCCCGTGTGACCTTTTATCTCAACTACAAACAAGCAGGAGATTGTGCGTTATTCACCAGGGGTAGCATACCAACATAACACAATGGCTACTTTCCTGTGTGGCTCGATGGGCTTCCTGAAATTGATGGATTGCTTAGTAAGTGCTGGGGTGAGTAGTTCCAGGAGATAGTTGAATGTAGCACGCAACATGCAAAAGTATGCCATTCACTACTAGTCCTGAAAAGCTGTTACAGTGTTCATGAAAGCTTCTCCGTGCCTGCGGTCTCTGACCCACATTCTTCGGTCTGTCACAGGGTTTCAATTTCAGTATGGATGAAATGATGGATTAAAATGAAGGCTCTCCGCAAATATTTCCGCTGAGTAATAACCCTCTCAGCCACAAATGGTGCCCTCCTCCTGAAATAACTATGGGCTTGATTCAGCAGTGCACGCAAGTGCACTGCTGAATGCAGGTTCCGATTGTCGGGAATCTGTGCGTGCGCAGGACCCATTCTGCAAATGTACAGAAGGGGTACTGCTCAATCGCACGCAAGCCCTTGAATGCTTCTGTCTGATTGACAGGCAGAGGCATTTAAGGGGTGATGTGGTGGCGGGGTCGGCTGGCGTTCCCAGAAATGGGGCGTGTCCGCCCCATTTTCCATGCGTGGCCAGCCCAGAGACTGCATGGACGTACGCAGTCTTCTGGGCTTGCAAGCTGGCCAGCTTGAGTAAACTGAGGCTTACTCAGCTGTCCAACTGCCCAGCGCCGTCCACCATCGTGACCATCCACCACTGATGGTCGCGATGGTGATCCCAGCCTGCGACCTCCGTTGCAGTGCTGGGATTGCAAATGCAGCAGGTGGTGTCATACACCAAGGGCCGGCCCGAGCCTAATTTTTTTGGTAAGCGGATATAGATTTTGGTCGCCCCCTGTTGAAATAATCCCGATTTTCCAGCGTAAGAAAAAGGCTATTCCCCACGCAGTGGGGATTTTTTTACGGTAATTAGTCACGGGGGAAACCCTGTGGCAAATTGAATACCCCCCATAGGCTACCCATAAAGAAAAAAAAAACACATTAGTCCCCACGTGAAAAAAAAAACAGGCCCCACATGAAAATAATTAAACACACACATAGGCCCCCACATGAATATGTATAAAGTCCTTATACAGCAGAACCACCCTGGGTGCTAAGATACAATTATACCCAAAGATACATATTCAGGGACAGGGTAACAGCACTGGGTGACAGGGAGAAGGTGACAGCAATAGGTGACAGGGAGAGGGTGATGGGGAGGGGGTGATGGGGAGGGGGTGACATCAGTGGGTGAGGGTGACAGCAATGATTGATGAAAGGTAGAGGGTGACAGCAATTAGTGACAGGGAGAGGGTGAAAGCAGGGAGAGAGCGACAGCAATTGGTAACAGGGAGAGGGTGACAGCAGTGGGTGACAGGGAGAGGGTGACGACAGGGAGAGGGTGACTACAGGGAGAGGGTGAGAGCGACAGCAGTTGGTAACAGGGAGAAGGTGACAGCAGTCGGTGTCAGGGAGAGGGTGACAGCCAGTGGATGACTAATATACAAATCAGGCCACAGTATTTATATTTTCTTATCTGGGCCCGGAACTCTTCCTTGGACTTAACGCCGGGATCATGAGAATGATCCCTCCATCCATCCCAGCCATGCCTGTACTCAGGGCCGGTTCTAGACAATGTGGAGCTCAGGGCGGAAATTCCCAGTTGCCCCCCCCCTCCGCAAAAAACGATTTTGCAGATGTCGTTCCTCTGTGCAAGCCGCTTTCAAAAAGGGGGAGTGGCCAATTGGGAATGGGTTTTTTTCCTTGCGGAGCATCCCCAAATGATCACCCTTTCTAATACATTATGCCACACGTGTGTAATGACCTTTATAATAAAGTATGCCACACATATAATGTCCTTTATAATAAATGATGCCACACATGTAATGCCCTTTATAATAAAGTATGCCACACATATAATGCCCTTTATAATAAATGATGGCACACCTGTAATGCCCTTTATAATAAATGATGCCACACATATAATGCCCTTTATAATAAATGATGCCACACATATAATGCCCTTTATAATAAAGTATGCCACACAGGGGCGGGGCCACAATCGCAGGTGATTACAGCAATGCCCGGAGCATCCTCAGGATGCTAAGTAGAGCAGTAAGGGCATCAGTGTAATCATCTGAAGCATCTTAAAGACGCCCCAGGTGGCACTGCTGCATAGATTCAGGCTGCAGAGTGCCAATATAGGCACCCTGCTGGCCAGATGAGGCTAGCAGAAAAAAGCTCTGAGGGGCCTTATACGGCCCCAGGACCTGAGGATCCCCATCCCTGCTCTAGAGTCTCCAACATGCATTTCATTTGGGATGCAATCGGGAAGCCGGCTGACCTTATACTGACAGAATGCTGGCCGCTCATTTCCCCGACGCTGGTAGACCGGCACCTGGCATCCCGATCGAAGGGATGCCGTGCGCCGCGAGCGGATAGCCGCGGGGTGAGGGTTAGGTTTAGGGTACCCAGGGGGGACTTAGGGTTAGGCACCCCCCAGGAGGTTAGGGTTAGGCTAGGGGGACGGAGGGTTAGGGTTAGGCACCCCCGGTGGAAGGTTAGGGTTAGGAACCCCCCGGGGGGACAGGTTTAGGCAGCGGGGAATGCGGAGGGTTAGGTTTAGGCACTTAGAGGGGGGATTAGGGCTAGGCACTTGGGGGGAGGTTAGGTTTAGGCATCCCTAAGGAGGGTTAGGGTTAGGGGGGTAGGTTAGTTAATACTTACCTAGGGACGATCTGGATTTCCAGCGCTGTCGGCCTGCCGCTGCGGGAATCTGTTGCAGTGTTGGGCTGCCGCAGCCGGCGGTATTTCATACTGATTCCTTTCATTTATTCTCAATTGGAAGATGACCACAATACAGAATATCCCTCTTCTACTTATACCCTAATTTTCTTGCACATTTTATAAAAGCAAATAAACCATGTTCTTTGCAGTGATGTAATGAGAGAAAAATACTTAATAATAAATAATAAATATCTAATTTGAGAATGCACCAAAATGGAATATATCTACGTTTTGTTGAAACAAAATATTTTTGATTAGATTTTTTGGATTCTACCTGCAAATTTAAACAGATGGTCATAATTGTCAGTTTCCCATTTATACTATCAATGATTGTTATTACTGTATGTAGGAAATATGTGGGAACCCCCCAAGCTATTTTGCTATTGTTTACATTTATCTTGGCACCCACAAACACATGTCAGACCCACCTATAAAATGTTGCCATTTGCCTATAATTCTACATTTTACAGTTTCAGATTACAGATTTGTGTTCTCCTTCACTAAGAATATGTTGCTGCAGCGCCCTGGACAAAAGGATTTGCTAAAAGTTTCCTACTCATGATACTTAAAGTGTAATTTTAGGTTTCTAAGTACTTTGAGTTGCGCACACATAATTAGATTAACTGTTTATCTCCTCAGAACAAGGAGATTTTAGGCTTGTCTCAAACAACTGCCACATGTTTAATCCCTGGAGTGAATAGGTGAATCGTGATAGCATTCCTTCTGTCATAGCCCTCCTCGGAATAAAGGACTCTCAGTAATCCATGGATTACACAGCACTGTTATTTGCATCTCAACCACACAGATAACATCACTTCTTCACTGAGAAAAACTGTGTATAATTATAACATGGCTGGTTATAACAAGGAGACTGTTCCATTGAAGTATCACTGATGATTTAGCAGTTGACAGGATGACTACAATTGTGTCCTTTTACAACTCCAGAAATATTGTATAATGCTTGTTTGGTATTAATAAGCAAGAACCTTTAGCTGGTGTTGGCATCACACTGGCCAATCTTTTCTCCTATATAAATGAACATTTCTGTAAAATCACTTTAATCTACAAAGGAGACATGTTACAATTATATTTTAAACAAATTGTTCATCAAAATGAAAGATTGCTTTATAAACAGAATTAGACATATGCAGTATATAGAAGCGCCTATTGTATTGAGTCACACTTCACGTTTTTATATGTGTAATTGAAACTTGGTGAGGTTTCTTGTGTGAATCTATTTTTGGGCAGCTTGTAGTGTGCCACTGATACCACTTTTACACCGACCTAAAAATCCCGGGTTGATGAGCATCAACCCAAGATTTTTGTCGGTGTAAATGGATCCACCCGGGTCCAGGGACCCAGGGATCCAACTTGGCTACTTTGTAGGGTTGGCCACGGGTCATTCCCGTGCCACCCTGCAGTGTAAACAGTGCGATCTGGGTCACAATGTCCCAGATTGTGACGCTTGCCGCCCAATTGGCCGGCTTCAGTGGTGCTTGGAGATGACATCAACTCCAAGCATCCACTGCAACACCAGAGCCGGGTCACTGCAGACCCAGCTAAGGTGTGAACGGTGCCGACTCTGGAATATCCTGGGTCAGTGCCGCAGTATGAAAGGGGCAAGTTCCGAATCTGATCCAGATTGGAGCCCTGTTCCAGACCCGGAACTTTGGTATAAAAGGATTAATTCCTTTCTTCATTAGCAGTATATAGGTTGCAGACATTTATTGGATTTTAATTGTATGATTATCAAACACACTTCAACTATCTCCAATTCAATTGCATTTAAATTCAAATTTTCCACTAACGATAACTGGATTATAACTCCGTTTGTCCATCTACATTTCATTGTAGTGGATCAACTGCATCCATAGACATACTGTACTGGCATTTTAACACTAATTTTAAAAAATCAGACATACAGTATATATTTTTTTAACTATCTTAAAACATCCTTTGTTATTTTGTAAGCTCTCACGAGCAGGGCCCTCTCTCCTCCTGTCTTCCTGTCTGTTCCTATTCCCAGTGGCGTCACAAGGGGGGTGCGGGCCGCACCCAAGTGTCACCCACCGAGGGGTGACACCAAGGTGCAGACTTCCCCTCTGGTGACAGGAGCCGGGTGCTGTACTGTAGAATTACATGCAGCACTCGGCTCCTGTCACAGTGAGGGAGCCTGCACTACAAGCACACTGGTCCCTGGGGGCAGCCCGCACCTCCTGGACCCCCCGGAGACCCTAAAACCGGGGTTCGGGTGAGTGGCCCCGTCCCCACATGCGAGGCCATGCCTACTTGTCCCGAGGTCCCACTCCCTTTCTCCGGCGCGCGCAGCTACGCCGCGCTCATTCTTATACACCCGCCCCGGGTGCAACTAAAGGTAAGGACACCACTGCCTATTCCATCTGTGCATCTTGATTTAGGCCTATTGATATCAACACCATACCTCTAATCACTGTGTTACTTATTTCATGTACACTACTGGTTTGCAGATATAATAAATATGTGCCCCATCCGCAGATCTAAAAACAAAATATATACCATTAACTGGAACATTGCGCTCCATTTATCAACGAGACATAACCCCTTTAGCTCTTGCTCGAGGGGGACTTCGCTGGACCTCGCCGGGGGGCTAAGTAGTTTTGAATACCAACGGCATATTAATTAGTATCACTGCAATACTAAACGAAATATGCCGCTGGCATTAAGGTCCGTCGGTAAATGGGGCCCTTTGTGTTGTACATGTTGAATTATATATATATATGAATAAAACTATGCTACAATAATGCAAACTGTAAATTGAGAACAAAACACTGTAATGCTAGAGTAGAATAGGGCTAGAAACGTATTGCTGCAGAGTGCTTTCATCTTAGTGTATGATTACTATTGTTAAGATTTCATACAAATCTCATAATGTAGCTGCAGTGAGTTGCTTTGAACACAATTGGTCATGGGCAGTAATTGAGTGAACTGTGTACACATAAACACTGCTGCCTGACACTCACATATGGTAATAGGATGATTCATTGCCATCTCATTTGTATTTCAACTCCACACAACTGCACAGACAGCGGATCTTCATGTGCATCATTTTTACACAATAAATTGAAACATATGAACAGGAATGACCTGAATATAGAAATAAAACAAAGTATCTAAATGTCTTCTGAGAGCTATCTGCTGAAAGATGCAGAGCCCGAATATTACCACTCTATCTAACAGCAGGTAAATTGGTGTCTGTATGCGATTGAATAACTTTGGATCAAAGTCAACGGGGAAGAGGCTTCCTAGCAGTTATCGGAAAGTATCATTTCAATTAAAGGAATGACTGTAGAATCAAATCAGGATGCTGCCGAATCAATAGCCCCCTCCTGAGATACATTGATTGTGTTTTCTCTGGACAGTAAACGGAGATTTATGTTGATAAATCAATCATTACTACGGGCACTTGAGATAAATGGTACACCTGGCCAAAGAGATAAATATTGTAAATCTCATAACAAGCACTATCTTTCTGATGAGCTATCTCAGACTTTGGCAACCTGTAGTCCTCAAACTGTTAGTAAACTTCATGCCCCAGTATGCCCGGGAGGCTGCTGGTGTTACCTGATCAGAGGGTTCACAGTGTGAGACATCTTCATTTCTGCAAAGTGCTTGTTGTGTTCAGCACGCCTTTAGCAGCGCTAAGGACGGTGACAGCACTTTGATTAGAGCAGCCAGACAGTTTATGTTTGTACATCGTTATCCCAGTAATAAATCTACATGAGTGAGTGCCATACACATGCTGCTTCGGTAGTCATACAGTAAAAAAGAAACACAATGATTACAAGGAAAACCCAGGGCATGATTTTATAGCCAGAAAATGATATAAATAAAATAAATTAGCTGCACAAATGATTTTACTGCTCTCACAAAACGCGTCCGCTTGACTTTAATATTCAACAGATTTTCATAAGTTGAATATATTAGGCCATTATAAAAACAAAATCACATTACCTTGCCATTGCTACATTTATACTGTGACACTGAGGGTCAGTTACTTACAAATCACAAAATCTGCAGACCTGTTGTGCTTCATTATGCTCCTACTTGTCCCATAAATTATTTCAAGATCCATGATGACTTCATTATTATTATAATTATTATTCATTCTTAGTTATCTGGCTCAACCCCCCCCCCCCCACCCACACACACACACACACACACACACACACACACACACACACACACACACACACACACACACACACACACACACACACACACACATAACAGAAGTACATGGAATAAGTACCAAACATTACTACAACACCATAGGCTGAGCAGTACAAATAACAGGTCCTGGGTAATGCAACTAGCGGTTGTTAGAAGGAACATGCAGTGACAAGTCCTAGGGGTGTGTGTATCGATTCAGCACTCAATATTCCTGTGCAGATTGTACGACCAATGCCCAGGGCACAGAGCTTTTGACTTGGAGGGTGCCTGAAATGGCACTCTGCAGCAATTAGAGCTGCTACAGAGCCACCCTGCAGCCTGTGAGAGCAACCCTGCAATCTATACAACCAACCGGATACTGCTCTTCTTCCTAGTGCTGGGGCCCTTTTTCCTCAGCATGATATCATGATGTCACATGTTCAGGGGTGAGGCTGGTTCCTGCACTGTTTCTATGCCCAACATATGGATGAGCAAACAGTGACAAAGTTGTTAAAGGGGGTAAGATGATAAGGGAGCTGTGTACTGGTCAATGGATAGTGATTGGGAAGAACAAGAGGACCCTGCTCATGAAAGCTTATGAACTACGGAGGAGGGGTGAAGAGTTGGAGGATGAGCTGGGAAGAAGAGTCTGACTAGGCAAAGCAATACATTTCAGAGGAAGGAGCACCTTCAATTAAATCTTGGAGGTGAGCATGAGAAGAAGTGACCAAAGTAGAGATGAGATGGCATATGGAGGATCATGTGGACAGATGTGGGAACCAGTAATGCAGGTTTCAGGGGGGAAGCCAGACACCCTACTGTGGGAAATTAGATGAGCAGTGTTAAGTATAGACGGAAGTGGGGTGACACGAGAGAGAACGAGGCCAGAGAGGAGTAGGTTACAGTAGTATAGGTGGGAAACGATGAGTGTGTGTTGATGAGAGTTTTGGTGGTATCAGAAGTTGGAAGGCAGTGGCGTAACTACTGCCCCCGCAGCCCCCACGGTGGCTTGGAGGCACTGGGTAGCTTGGGGGCGACGGGGACAGTAGTTACGCCACTCAGTGGCGGAACTCCTGTAACTACAGAGGGTGCAGGGGGTGTGGTCGCACCCACTGCACCCTCCATCTGCCGGGCACCCACAGAGTGTGTTACCAGCGGGTGCCCGGCTCCTATTCAAACCCCCGGCGGCAGCCGGAGGACGGAGCTCACTCCGTCTTCCGGGTCCCGCAGTGCACTATGGGAGTGATGTCATGACGTCACTCCCATAGTGCCAAGGAGCGGACGCCGGTTACGGAATTCAGGAGTGAGCTCCGTCTTCCGGGTCCCGCAGAGCACTAAGGGACTGACGTCATGACGTCAGTCCCATAGTGCCGAGGAGCGGACACCGGGGCATGGACGGCAGCAGCACTGGAGCGGGGATAAAGGTAAGTGGGTTTTTTTGTGTATGTGTTTGTGTGCGCGCGGGGGGGAGCAACTACAGGGGGCTCACTACTGGGGGCAACTACAGGGGACTTGCTATTGGGATCAACTAGGTGTAAGTACAGGGGGCTCACTACTGGGGCCAACTACTGGAGGCTCACTACTGAGGGCAACCACAGGGGGCTCACTACTGGGGCAACTACAGGGGGCTCACTACTGGGGCAACTACAGGGGGCTCACTACTGGGGGCTCACTACTGGGGGCAACTACAAGGGGCAACTACTGGGA
This sequence comes from Taudactylus pleione, assembly GCA_031769625.1. NCBI lineage: Eukaryota > Metazoa > Chordata > Amphibia > Anura > Myobatrachidae > Taudactylus > Taudactylus pleione. Next base: position 13,317,551 of record JAUIMM010000119.1, read on the forward strand.
GCAACTACAGGGGGCTCACTACTAAGGGCAACTACAGGGGGCAACTACTGGGCACAACTACAGGGGGCACTACTAGAAGGGGCACAACTACAGGGGGCACTACTTGAAGGGGCACAACTACAAGGGCACTGCATATGGGCACAACTACAGGGGGCACTACTTTAATGAGCACAATTACAGGGGGCCCTGCATAATGGGCACTACTACAGGGGGCATTGCATAAGGGGCACTATTACAGGGGGCACTGCATAAGGGGCACTAGTATAGGGGGCATTGCATATGGAGCACAACTACAGGGAGGCACTACTTTAATGAGCACAACTACAGGGGGCCCTGCATAATGGGCACTACTACAGGGGGCATTGCATAAGGGGCACTACTACAGGGGGCACAATTTTAAGGGCACAACAAGAGGGGGCCTTGCATAATGGGCACTACTACAGGGGACATTGCATAAGGGGCACTATTACAGGGGGCATTGCATAAGGGGCACTAGTATAGGGGCATTGCATTTTGGGGCACAACTACAGGGGGAACTGTATAAGGGGCACTAACTTGATACACAGAGTTTACAGGTTATAACCTATGTTCCCAATAATCTGGTTCTACACGGACATAAAAACTGCAACCTGTCTTGAGCTGAGGTGACAGACTGGCAGAGAGGAGGGTTGGTGAAGTAGATCTGTCAGGGTGGGATGTAATGGGCATTACTGTTTGGCATAATGTGTATTTGGCATTACTGTGTGCACAATGTGCTATTAGGGGCATTACTGTGTGGCATAATGTGTTGTATGTGGCATTACAGTGTGGCATAATGTGAAATAGGGGCATTACAGCATGGCATAAATTTGTTATAAGGGCTTTACAGTATGTCATTTTGTGTTATACGTGGCATTATTGTGTGGCATGTGTAAGGGGCATTGCTGTGTGGCACAATGTGTTGTAAAGGGCATTCTGGAGTGGCATAATGTGTTGTAAGGACGATTTCCGGTGTGGCACACTGTGTTGCTGTATCATGTAACCACACACCTTAAACGTCATCTTTGGGTGTGTTTGATCTGTGGGCGGGGCCTGAAACTTTTTTGGCATGGGGGAGCAAAATTTATAGTTATGCCACTGGTGGAAGGGCCAGATTCTGGATATGATCCGGAGGTGGAAGTGGCAAGATTGAGACAGAAGTTAGGGTGATATTGTCTGTATTTTGTCCATTGTTGATTCCACGGTAAAGATATTGAAAAATATTCCTCCTTACTAGGCCTTAAATGGGTTCCAGACTTCTTGCTTATGGAAAACATAGAAATCCCTAAAAGGAATATTATCTTAACACAATATTTTTTACAATTTAAAATACCAATATAGGCCCTCATTCAGAGCCGTTCGCTATTTGCGGTCGTTCGTTTAAAAACAAGGGGTGGCTATTCAAATGATCCGTACGCACATTGTAGTCTGTTCACACCTCTAAGTCTGAACGAGCGAGCAAAACATACGCTCGTTTATTTGTTAAAAACGCCCCCTGGCCGCTCGCATCCTACGTCATGTCCGCTATTTATTAGATTAATCGAGTACATCGACCAGCGTATGAACTGCTCGCTATTCTTGTGGTTGGTGTTTGCTACCACAAATTTGCGAGCAGTTCTGGCTCTAAAATAACCCAGTGACGTGGTCAATGACGCTGCTGTTTTAAATATACACACCCATAAAACGCCCATTTTGACCTTTAAGCACGCCTGCGTTCGGATCTCCACTCCCCATTTTCAAGCACCATCCCCTGTTACCACCCACATACGCCTCATTCTGTCACTCAAAATAGCAGGCACTCGCTATATAGCGTACAAACGATTTTCGGCCGCACTGACTGGTTCGCGCATGCGTACTAAAAACCGTACGCATGCGCAGATGTGCAAACATCGCTCGGAACGAGCGTACTGCCGCTAACAAGCGGCTCTGAATGAGGGCCATAATCCACTGATCATTCCCACAACACTTTCATACTTTAGACCCTCACTTACCTGTAAGCTCTTGTGGAATGCTGGCACACATACAATTGCTGGCACATAAACTGGAATCACTACAGTAGGGATACTACATTTCTTGTATGAACTGGAAGTGTTCCTTTCCCTGATTACCAAGGAGATTATATACTATGTGATTTTTATGTTTCTCACGAATATTTGCTGATTAGAAGATATTACATGTGATACATACAGGGGTTAGGTGCTAAATAGAAGTCTGCACATTGTCCTGATCTCTGATGGGCTGAATAAGCTATTCCATTATTATATATGATACATATCATTGACACATTGATTGAAGGTTATTATTGATTGGTGCAAAGCCTCTGCCTCGGTTCCACATTCTGTTAACATTTTATACCCAGCTATCAAACAAGCCTAATAGAGGATGGAACCAGACTGTACCCAATTAACTCATTGAGGAGTTCAGTAGGAACCAGCTTGTAGGGTCTTAACGGATATAGGTAGGCAATGTGTGGCACTCCAACTGCTGTGGAACTACACATCCCAACATGCCCTAGCACAGTTTTAGCATGCCCTAATAGCAAAACTGTAGCAGAGCATGCTGGGATGTGTAGTTCCACAGCAGATGGCGCGCCACATGTTGTTTTTCCCTGTTACAGGACATAAGTGCACATAACCAGAAAAGGTGATTCTGCACAGGACAGAAGGTATATGTAAGTACTAGCGACTTGACCTGACATTGCACGAGAGCAATTTCATATCGCCACAGCCCCCTGCATCTCATAATAACCTACACCATGTCACCAGAGTCCCTTGCATCTCACCACGGCCTCATGTGGACTCCTGCTTCTTACTCCTGTACCCTGTGTTGCATAATAGCCTCCTGCTTCTCACTACTGCCACCTGCAGTGTACAACAGCATCCTGCTTCTCACTACTTGCACCTGCATTTCACCACTGCGTCCTATATTTCACCGCAGCACTTTGCATCTCACCACAGGCCCCTGCTTCTCACTCCTGCTTCTTACCACAGCCATCTTCATCACACTACAGACATCTCACCACAGACCCCCTGCTTCTCACTCCTGCCCCCTGTATCTCACCAGTGTCACCACAACCCCCACTGCTGCTGCCCTGTAGCTGGCTGGGCCCCATCCACTGGGATGTGCTGGGAAGGGGAGTAGGATGAGGGATGAGAGATTTGATTTGCAGCTACCATAAGCATTATCAACAGAATGTCCCCAGAGCTGAGACACCTGTGCATATTTCAGCAGCCTCCATGCGCACCCCTCCCCAGCTGCCAAACATGGCGATGAGCAATGTCCTCTCTGCGCAATGTACCCTGTATTTCCTGGGCCTCCTGGCCGTGGTGCCCCTGTCCGAGCTCTGACTTTCATGGGAGGTGCCTCCTGTTCTCCTGAGGAAGATGTGGGTACTTCCACATTGAAATGCGTTGAGCCCTTGCGCTGACACTTTGAACAAGACACCCACTGTGGAGTTTACCATATTTGCCCTCCCAGATTTACAGTCTTCCTGCACCACTATGGCCGGAGATTCCTTTCAGCAGGATCCATATGGCACCTCATAAAATGGGTAATAACTCTCCTACTTTGCTGGACATATACTGTAAGATTACTCTTTTGTTTACCATATCCAGTGACTGTGTCTTTATAAGTGGTGTACCTCAATTCCAAAAAAGTGCACAAGTAGATGGAAATTACTTCTACTCCCACTGATTAGACCAGTCTATGGAACATTTTAATTAGTTGAAGTTGCAATCCTGAGATGACGGGTTGGAGGATCGGTGAGATCCAACATGTTGGATTTCATTGATTTGCCGATCACGAACAGAATATGATCATGATTAGCAAATCTGTGAAATGTAACATTTAACATGTATAATTTCACCAATCCCCTGATGAATCGTGGAACATCAATGGCCGCCGGTCGCCATTTCCGACCGGCAGATCAGTGTTTCTGATCTGATCACAGGATCGCGTAATCAGTCGCCTAGTGTATGGGCCCCTTAAGATAGAGCAAGTAACTCTGTACTACCTGGACAAACCATGTGGCAATGCAAGGGGTGCAAATACATACCTTTCTTTGCATGTGGGGTAAATACTGGCTGTCTTGCATGTAGCTTCCAAATGCTGCACAGCTTTATTTTTACACTGCAATTTAGATTTTAGTTGGGACACACCCCTTCCAAATCTAAATATCTCTGCACATTTGAAATCTGTCCCACCTGCATGGTGGGATAGCTTTAAAATGTTTTTAACTTGGTAAAACTATTTGGTAAAACCAAATAGTTTTACCAAGATGCACAGTTACTTGCTCTTTCTTACTTTATTCCCAAATCTGAATCAGGCTCTCTGTTCTGCCTCAGACGTGATCCTGCTCCAGTCCCTGAACTCTCTTCCTTGTCTAGGCTGCTGCTAAGCAACAGTTCACATTGCTAGCTCTGATTGGCTCTCACTTTGCAATTCAGCACTATGGGCAGCTACTGTTCTTCAACTTGGTGTAATATTAGTTTTTTTGTGACTGCTTCAGTAAAATCGTCACTGCTCGGCTCCCTTCACAGATGAACGGTTCATGCACCTAAACCTTCCTCGACCAATGCTATATAGAAGAGTGAAAACCCCACCAAAATCCATCTAGTGGTTCAAAAGATTAGCCGAAATGAACAAACAGACCCCAGAACCAGGAACTTTATTTTATGTATATAGAGATCATCTAAGAACCAACAGATTGTGTTAAAGTAAATGGGTATTAAAACCTACTTACAATTTGAGAATTTGTTGGTAGTGCACCTGGAGTGAGAGGGAATTTGCTCCCTTTGTGGTGACCCTTTTTGGACATAATGAATTAAAACACAGCTATTAATATAATATCATTTGAAATTGCAAAAACACTTAACAAAGACATCTAAAACTTATATTATTAATCTATATAAAAAGTGTGTGTCTGTCTGTTTGTCCTTTATGCACGGCCAAAGTTTTGTACCTACGTCACCTAAATTTGGCATGATGATGTAGTTTGACCAGAATTAGGTTTTTGGTTTGAAGTTTGTCAGGGTCGTGGAGGTCTACATAGTGCTCACCAAGTAGGCCATGGAGTTTCAGATTTTTTGTTTAAGGAAGTTCACTCATGATGTCTTCCAGTGCCTAAGCACTGATCTGAGGGCACAGGCTGATATGTACCAGTGGGGGACAGGCAGAGCTGCTACGGAAGAGCAGGTAGTCGGAGGATCAACTGTCACACTGCACTTGTACTGACAGTTACTAAATTCCTCCAAGCTCATCTTCATATGCCATGGTCTCCAAATGTTGGTCTGCAATGTAAAAAATTAAGGCTGCAGATGTACTTCAAGGTCCATTCTTCAACTCAGGCAACGCCGGTTATCCCAGCTATTAAACAATAATTTAAAGGTAAATAGAATCATTATGGACCCTATTCATGAAAAGAACATTTTCCCTAGTGATAGTTAAGGATTGAACTTGCTGCAAGTTCAATCCAAGTATTGGAGGCATTCATCATGCTTCATCATGCTTCCAATACTTAATTATCACTTCCGAAAAAGTTCCTCCTTTAGCAGAGACAGCTTTGCAGAATAAGTACATTTTTCTCATGCTGCCTTCACTCTTCGCAGCCTGTCTTTAACCTGCGCATGCGCAGCTTGAAGACAGGCTGCGAAAAGACAGAAGAGAAGCCGGAGGAGTCTAGCCCCCCTCACATCCCCTGCCTACCCCCGGGGCTGCAGCTGCCACGGGAGTCTGTGAACCCTGCTCAGATCATGCAGCCCCGCCGTGTAGGTCCCCCGTCGCCGCTGCTGTGCCCTCTCCTGGCCTCGGCTCACAGGAGGAGAGCTCAGTGAGCCGGGAGGGAGCTGCTGGAAGGTAAGAGGACACAGCAGGTAGGGAAAATTAACCTTAAATGATTCTATTTAGTATCACACCTTTGAAAAAAAGCTTTTAGCAAGCTTGAAATGATTGTTTATAAATTGCATATGTTTTATATGTCCTTGTTAGTGTTTTAGCCTTTTTAAATGATACTTCATTAAAAGTTATGTTTTAATTTAATAAGTCAAAAAGAGCACATCAAAGGAGCCTATTTTTGATTCATAACCTGTAAATCATCCCTCACTGAAGATGGGATGTCCTACACATCACATTCTGGATGCGATACAACCTGCTACTTATCGGGTACATACCAGAGTTAGTAAAGCTGGTATGTACCTAGAATTGCAACTAAAATTGACCCAGAAGCCCTTCTGCGCAGGGCTGGCTCGAGGCATGTTCGACCAGTGCGATCGAACAGGGGTGCCACCCCATAGAGGCCGCACCCCTCCCAGCCATCCCAATTTTCAGCGGGACAGTCCCATTTTTCCGGCTGTTCCACCCGCGGGCCGAAATGTCCCGCTGTTGGTCGGGAGGTTGGGCACCCCCACCACCGCAGCTGTGCCCAGGAAAAGAGGAATGGATGCCAGGCACATGGAGAGGGCTGGGGGCAGCCCAGCTACTAAAGGATTTTGCCATTAAAGAGGAGGTGTGCCATACGGGCACGCCCCCAATTAACATCACTTAGGGCTGTAACCTATGGTAATTAGGCCACATCCCTTTTGAGACGCACGCTGGGTGAGAGTGCATCGGAGTCCCTCTCCGCACACAATGTGCAGCAACACCTGGAGCCGGCCCTGTCTCTGCGCATGCATTGTATGATGCACATGTGTTGGATCCCTCAAAGAGCACAACGTGATAAGATGTCCATAGGCCTCTATTGGGCAATGCCATCTATAGATGGCATTGCCCACCAGGTCCAAGCTCCGGAAAGTAATGCATTCCTGAGCTTGGTACATACAGTATGGAAAATGCGCCCACAACTCCATAATCTGCAGTTTTCTGAGTCTTGGCCGCATTTTCCATTTAGTACATACCGCCCTGAGGTGCTACAGGCTCACAGAGGAGTGACCAGCTGAAAACAGAAAGATGTTCTGTTTCCTTACAGCTGATTTTTTAACAACTCCACCACTAAGGCTCAGCAGGACATTATCTGAGAATGGGCCTCAGAGAATGGATTTGTTCCCCTTTTTATGAAAACAAAAGCATGACCAAAGTGACTGTCATTTGTATAAATTAAAGTGTGCTTCACTTCCCCCTAAAGTTGGAGTGTGCTTCCCTCCCTACTAATATTACATTTGACCAATCTAAGATGTTTTACCACTAGAAAGGGTCCATGTACTGTAAATGAACACAAGGGGGTAAATTTACTATGCGGCACTTTTCAAAAGCTGCCGCGTAATTCAGCAGTTTTGACTACTATATTAAAGGAGCTGTTATATCAAATACAAAACTTGGCGTGTTTTGTATTTAATGGTATTGCCCCTTTAAAGCCTACCTAAGCCGCTGAAAACATTGTTGTCCTTCAAAAGTACAGACGTGCTGCCTAAGAGGGAGTTCTTAGGTTGCAAAATGTGTTTTCTTCATGGAAACGTAGTAATAATAGAGAGAACAACCACTTTTTTTTCATGAGTTTTCTGATGTTACTGCAAACCACAGAAAGAAAATATATAATATTTGCTTTTTCAGATTAGTTGTAGGAATTCAGTTCAATGCAAAGAGCAAAAAAAAAGACTTGGTATATCAATATAGCATCATAAAGGAGGAAAAGTTATGGACTCGAGGTGGGGGGGGGCTGCTTAGAAGAACAACAGCAAGAAGAATAAAATAATGCATTTTTTGGAGTGGCGATGCACTTATAATATTGCATTAAGAGGGGCTCCAGAGATATAAAATAGGATTGAAACATCAGCTTTCTACCTCTCCATAGTCTCTGTAATCGTATTATTTACTCTGAGTGGTGAAAAACCCGCCAGTGCTGCCAATACAGAAGTCACAGGGTGTGCATTTTTCATATTAGCAGAAGCTTTCAATAGACTCAAAGTGCTCTTAACACCATTTGTGCCCCGAGGACAGATTTCCAGGACTTAGCCAATCATCTAATTTATGGCAGAAATTCATATTTTTCCCACTCTTAGCCATTAACTACAATATTTTATTTATTACAGATAACATGATTAATTTCAAAGTGAAATATAATACTAAATAAATGTACACATTTTGGCTGACGCAAAGTTGGCCACAATTGCATCCAAAATTACAGGAGCAATTTGCAATAATTAAAAAATGTGAAGTTGCGATCATAGGCAAAGCGGCAATTATCTTAATAGAGTATACACACCAGCAGTATATTTGGGTAGTTTAAACCTGGCATAGGTCACATTAAAAACTGTAAGACAGAACAACGCAGTGAGCAAATACAAATAAGAAATAATGAATAAGTTGTACACAGAACAAGGAACCAATACTGAAGCACAAAATGCAATTAAAGCAATAGATAGGAATGATGAACAGCACCTGCTAAGCCATAGCACCGACCTTAGGAGCATCTTGCAGAAAAAAGCATAGACTATCAAACAGATAAAGGGCCAGAATATCTATGTAAGACAGACACAAGCCAGGAACTCCAAGAATTCAAGAGACTGGTGAAGTCTGTGCACGATCACAGACCTCTCTCAGTTGAGCACCATCACAAATTTCTGAAAACTTATCAGCATGGTTCTGAGCTCTACAGGTCAGGTCAGGGCAGAGATGGCAACAAAAATCTCAGGAGTCTTTGCATAGCTTACAACTGGACACTGGTGACGTAGCTGAGCTGGCAATCAGACCCTGTGGAGGAATCACATGACATATTTCAGGGATATCTAAAGATGGCACATGGCATGGTTTAGGACTTGCTAGAGATAAGTGGCAAGGTTCAAGTCTTCTTGAGATGAGTTACTGTATGGCATGGTTTGGGGCTCTGTAGATATTACACATTGCAGGTTTAAGGCTCTCTAAAGATAAGAAGTAGCACAGTTCAGGGCTCTCTAGACATAGCACATGGCAGGGTTCAAGACTCTCTAGGGATGACAGATGGCAGAACTAAGGGCTCTCTAGAGATGACAAGTGGCATGGTTAAGGGCTTTCTAGACATATCACATGGCAGTGTTCAATGCTCTCTAGGGATGACACATGGCAGAACTAAGGGCTCTCTAGAGATGACAAGTGGCACGCTTCAGGGCTTTCTAGACATAGCACATTGCAGGGGTTAAGGCTCTCTACAGATGACATGACAGGGTTTACAGCTCTTTAGTGATGACACATGACAGAGTTCAGGGCTCTCTAGTAATGACACATGGCAGACTTCAGGTCTTTCTAGAGATGATACGTGATGGGGTTCAGGATGAGATAGCACCTGAAAGTTCAGGACTCTCTGGAGATAGTATAGAGAAGGGTTCAGTGCTCTTTGTAGATTCAGTTTTGCAGACAATGACTAGAGTTTTGAGGTACTGGACTCTTACCATAGTCTCAGGCTATTGTACTGTAGACTAGACAGCAGAGACTGAAAGTGAGCCAGGAAGTTTGGCAAATGACCTTGGGAATTAGGCTGATTTTGTACAAACACTGCAGAGAATTGGTATACATAATATATTGTGGCGGGATGCAGTCATAATACCGACTGCTGGGAATCCAGTGCTCAGAATGCTGGTGCCGGAATCCCAACACCTGTCAGCATCCCAGCACTGGTATCCCGACCGCCGGCAATCCAAAGGTAAATAGCAGGGTGAGGGGGGGGGGGGGTTAGTGTTAGGGTTATGGGTTAGTGTGCAGGGATGGGGAGGTTAGGTTTAGGCACCAGGATGGAGGATTAGGGTTAGGGGTAAGGAGAGGGGGAGGGTTAGGATACCGACCGACAGGTGTCGGTATCCTAACTATGTTGGTATGCTGGCGTCAGGATTCTGACCGCCAGGATCCCAAGCGCCAGCATCCCATTCCCAACCCATTGAGGCTTAAGGAATAAGCTACAGGAAATAGGGCATAAGATACCAATCAGAATAAAGGCCAAGTGTCAGGATTCTACCTGGGATCGGCTGTTACTTACCGCAGCGCCGGCTTCCCCTCAGCGAAAGCAGTGAGATGTCAGGTACAGCGGTAGGTGACTAGCTCCCCGGGGCCCATGTGACTGTCACACAATCCTCCATATCAGAGTTCCTGCGGCGATGGTCATGGGCGCAGCCATATTGGCTGAATCACATGATGGATCCTTATCCAGTGGTAGCTGTGTCAGTTCTCAGCTGACTTGCTCATCCAATGGACAGTTGCCTGGGTGTATAAACAGGACACCAGATGAACAGGAAATTGCCTGATCAACTTCATTAATCCCAGATGGTTGCTGTTTGCTTCATTCCAGGCTTCACATGCAATCTTCCAGAGACCCTTCCAAGTGGTATGTCCTGTGTATACTCTGTACATATCCTATGTACTGAGTCCTAGTGATTATTTACAAGAGCTTTATCCTTGTGCATCAGTGTAATAGAACATCTTTGCCTGTTTGCTATTTACAAGAGCCATATCCTTGTACAGCAGTGCTAGAGAACACCTTGCCTGTGTGTGCTAATTCAAGTGCCTTTACCTGTGTATTATTTATGGCGTGCCATATCCTTGTGCAGCAGTGTGATAGAACACCTTTCTCCTGTTTCTCCCTGACCTGGGGACCGTGACCTGCTTGCCGGGTGCAGCTGAAACCCATATACCGGTTGGAGGGGTCACTGGTGAACACCACCCGGCAGGTTAGACTCCACATCCTAGGTCAGGTCTCGCCAACATCCGATGCTTATTGACGAGGAGACTGAACATCCATGCCCCTCGCTCCTGACTCCTTCTTTGAACCCGGACCACAACTTCCAGCCCCTCAGTAGGGGACTACGAGATGCTAAACGTGACACCAAGATAGAATGTAAAGTGTAAAGATGCACAGTCTAGTACCAATTTGACAAATCAGTTGTACAATTTTAATATTCTCCAGAATTTCTAGAATTTTAGAATCATTAAACAAAATCGAGAAATTCATTCAGATTTATTCTGGCTTTATCATGTAAAAGCCTATTTGGTATTTTTGTATTTGGTTGGTTTGTCTGTGCAAACACATTCCAGTTAAATTTGAAATGTTTTGATGTTTTTTTTATTTTGAACGGTAAATGGCAATCTAGAAATACAATTGACAAACCTAAAACAACGAGCATCAAGCACAGTAGTGTTCACAGTTTGATAAAAAGAAATAATTAATGTGGACCTTTTCTTATTAATGAAAAATATTATATTAATATAAAATGAGTAAACTTTACTGTACAGATTAGGCAACACATAGAAGACAATCTCAGCGTTGAATTATTTAGAATATGTAAAGAGTTATGAAGGGACTAGAACTGGTTAGTAATTGCTTTGTGCCAGTTCTCATGGTAATGATTGGCTGACTCACATATGCAGAAGAAAAGAATAATATGCAGAGCAAAGGCAGCAATTAAATAGTAATGTATACCAATGCAGCTATATAAACTGTAGAGTCCAGCAAACTATTTCCTTGGCTCTGCCCATAATTAAGTTTGTAGTATGTGACAATTACATTTATCATTGTCAAGTAAAGTGTTTCATTTTGAGTGCTGTCACATTTCAAGTATAGTGTCTTTATATTTGAGTAGTCCCTGTCACACAAAGTGCTATGAGCGCTCACTATAAGCCGTGCGCACTTTTTCAGCTACAGTAAAAGTCTTATAACAATTAGGCATGAGCGCTTCTCTAATTGGAAAAGTGCCCACATGAAACCACCCTTATACCTACTTGGAGTGTCTATTCCCTGTTAGTTAGAATTTCAAAATATTAAACTGTCTCATAGCCTATTTTTAGAAACAGTAATAAGGTTATTTATATTTTTAGAATAATCTTGCTGACTTTAAAGGAAATCAAACTCTAGATGATTAATAATAGGCGATCTGCATAAAAAAGTGATTACAATTATATTTGTATTTAACTTAATAATTAAATAATTAAAGTTTAATGTCACTTTAAAAAGAACCACATTCAAAAAAGCTGTTAAAAATAGTTTAGCTTTAAAATATTTTATAAATTGTTTTGTTTGGTCTTTAACTTTCACAGAAAAAAACAGAAATGTAACAATATATTTTGTAGCACCTTTCTTCCCCATTTCTATAACAATTAATAAATTATAGACCTTTAGCTTTAGAACATTTTCAAGACACCTTCACTCGAGTTTTGCTTCAAGTCTTTTTTTATTCTAAAATAACCCGGCCACCAAATGAACCAGAGTATTTATAATAATCATAATATTTGCATTAAGGGAAAATGATTGTGGTTCAACTTCTTAATACCTGTATTATCAGTACATATTTTTGAACCAGAACATTAAATGTACTCAGTCTGTTGTATCACCCCCTTGATGCTTTATGGCTGCCAAATTGACTCAACAAAATGTATGATCTTGTTTCTCCTGTTTGTTTGAGTCTTATTTCAGCAGACAACTAGCATTGTAAACTAAAACCATCCAACAGCGCACTAAGGAGCTCATTCAGACCCGTTCGCTATGCTGCGCTCTCTCGCAGCCGGGCGATTGTTGCAAACTGAGCATGCGTATAAGTCGCAGTGCGCGAACCATTCACTGCGTTCGGAAATTGTGCGGTCGTAGTACCAAGACTGAGCGCTACTTTGAGTGACTGATAGTGCCATTTGTGGGTGGTAACATGGGAAGGTCCTGGAAAACGGGGGAGTGGATGAACGAACCCAAGCGTGTCTGACCGTAAAAATGGCGTTCTTTGGGCATGCATAATTAGCATGGAAGCGTCATTGTACACGTCACCTGGTTGTATTTCAGCCTGCAGTGATCGCAGTGCTTGCGCCAGGGTAGGGTCTGCGAGCAGCTCCGATGGCTCTCGATGTTACTGATTAATCATACACTTACTGAGCAGCGGTCTCTGTATTTGTGTCTTCTTCATATCTCAGCTGGCTCCCAGGGAAAAGGCAGCCTGATTTTGAATCCAAGATGGCCAATGTGAAACTGCGCTATTCAAAATGAATCTGCCTCTTCTCTGGGAACCAGCTGAGATCTGGGATGAAAATGCTATAGGTAGGGGTTGAGGCTACCTAAGGGGTATGAGGGCACACATCCTGCACATTCCGTGCACATGCCTATAGTCCCTGAGAAAATCAGGACACATTTGGACTTAACATATCTACTATTCAAGCATGTATGCATTAGTGACTAGAAAGGCCAATCCCAGGTGTTTATTTCAATCCCAGGATTCGGGATTGAAGAACGCTCAATGCCGGGATTGAGTTAGTCAATTGGGGGGAGGGCACGGCTCAAGGGGTGGGCCTGCGCAGTGTGACCTCTGATGTCACATTATGTCATGCTGTGCACAGCCGGGGGCTAGGGCAGCCGGGAAACGTCTGAGCGAGTGCTGCAGGTGCTCAGCACTGCCCGGCATCAAAAAATACTAAATAGCGCATGCAAACATTAGTCCCAAAATCCCGGGATTGAAATCCCACCAATTTTAGCCCAAAATCCCGGGATTCCACTGATCTCGATCCTGGGGTTGGCCTCCCTAGTAGTGACCTTGCCTATCTTGATTTTAGTATTGTACAACTTATAGATATGCAGATGAAGCCAATGATATCCCAAAATAAATATATTTATTTTGCTTTAAAGTACAATAGTTTAGTTTCACCAAGGAATGCAGCTTAACAGAAGGTTTTGGAGCTAATTATCTCTCCTAGCTGAAATGTTACATGGAAATAACAATGCTGCATATCGAGCAGAAGAAAGTTCATACGCTTGATTGATGAGTCAGTGATGCTCTAAGTTGGTGACATATGTAATGCTGGAGGTATTGGAACTCCAGACCAATTGGTACTGCTCTGCACATGCTGACACAGGAGGAGGAGCCTTACACATTTACCCTTTAACTTAATGTCGTTATTAGTTTGGAAAATCTGCTCCTGCATTATGTAGAACAATTCTACTTTCTTAAGCAATCTGTCAATGCTATTATAATGTTAGGAATCAGCATTACTCATAGATATATGATGGACATGAATGGGTGTACATGTCAAGATGACAGCTGTTATGGGAAGTGCAAATCTTTTACATTCTGATGGGTCGGCCTGGGTGGGAGATAGACATTCTTTTATACTCTTGTTCAGTTTACATTGTCAGTACATTCACCAATACTGAGACACATGCTGTTCTTCTGGTCTACCACTATGGATTCCATACAGGTATCCTACACTTAAAAGCTTGATTGTTGAATTGGATTGAACTCTCATAGGATCAGGAGTGACACCTAGGCCAACACAGCATTGGTACTAAACATTGTTTGCAAGCTTTTACCATTTCCCATTTATCCACATTATTGCAACATTCAATGTCCTCTTTTCCAGATACAGAAGTCTCCCAATTCCATCATACTGTGGAAACTCCAAACCTCCATCTGCAAGTGATTTATGTTCACAAAATCCTCTCACTAGGCTCAGGCTACTCTATAGTCCTAAGTCTTTTATGGCATATTTGTACTATCCTCAACCTTAAGTACAATACTTAACTTCCAATTTCTGATGCAGCATCTGTGATTCCTTCTTTTTAAAAATTTTATGGCATAAACATTTTATTTGTCTCATCTGATATATTTATGGGACATTTGGCTATTACAGTATACTGTACTTTAAGAGTTAGCACTTCTAGTAAAATGAGGAAACCAGATAAGAATCCTTCATCCTTGCTTTGAACCTGACACAGATAAAATAAATCTTCATTTGGAAGTGAAAGTTGCTAAACATACTTGTACTATCTTCTTCTCCCTCCTAATCTTTCAACTGTAATATCTCTTTCAGGTTAGTCTTTTATCAAGTAGAATAACTATTTTTTAAGCACACTTTGGATCCATTGCTACAGTTTAGAACGTGTTGATCTGGACTTCAGACCTAAAGTAAAACAAAATGAAATGGATATTTTGTTGGAATTCCGATAATAATCTTTCCTCAGTCTTTGGACTAGTTTACTACACTTCTGGTAATAAAACTACAATTACAATTATCATGGCTCAGGGGCTAAGTTAGCTGTTCAGAAAAAATTTGAAATGGAATATCATACTAGTATTTATTATAGATAAGTCATGAAAATATTAGAGGAAATCTGTAGCCTAATTACACATTATTATATGAATGTAAATTTTACTGTACACTAATAAGTGAATTAAATGAACCAACTTACATGATACATTTCGAGATGAGCAATGCGACTCAGTACAGGTTGAATTTTAACAGATGTTCTTTCACCAGCAAAACTATTCAGAAAAGAGATGATTGACACTTGCCATAAGACAGGGATTTATCCCCTGGCCTCTCTTTTGAATAACACAGAGAAGCTCTTGAGCTACCAAAATGTACTATCATAGACATTCTTATTGGAAATATAGGGGGCTGTGACAAAGTGACTGCTGGAGAATTACAAACTGGGCTAATGGGTGAATTATTTTTTATTTTTGTTTGGAGGGCATTATGGTGTGGGGCATGACTCTCTTGGGAAGGGGGTATGCTATGGAGCTGAAGTAGCCTTTGCTGTTTCAAGATAAATATATGTGTGATGTGACAGACAGGCACAGAGCAGTGTGCAGCATTTTAATCTTGCTAGATAAGGCTTTTGAATCCTGCACAACAACAAAATGCTCTTCACCTGCACACCAACATGCCACCCTCCTTGCACACCAACATGTCCCCACTGCACATCAGATTAGTCCTCACATTAAAGTTTTTAACTACCTGCTTTTCCTGGAGTGCTGTTAGAGGTTGAACCTGGATGGAACATAAGTAGCCCTCCATGCAGTGTGACTGCAGCAGTCACATGACCATATCAGCAGGAAATCTTCTGATCCTGAACTACTACACTAGTTCCCTTCCACGGCTTTCTACTAATAACTAGGTAGGGCAAACATATGCTGGTGCAACCAGCTGGACCTAGTGTCTGGGGTATGAGCTCCCCTTTCTCCGCCCATGCTATGCTCCTGCTCAGCACTTCCCAGACTCATCTATACATATGGATAACTTGAGGTAGGTAATTTTATTTCATTTTACGATGTTACTGGAAAAAAGTATAACTTGACGTCATGCCGAGGGGCCCAGCACTCAGAAGAACAGCAGTGCCCAGAGCATCCTCAGGATATCCGGGGGGCTATATTGGCAGTACAGGATGTTCCAGGGGGCTGTATAGGATTATCCGGGGGGCTGTATGTCTGGAGTGCCCAAAGGATCATGGGGCAGCGATGGTGCTATCAACAGTGCAGTTTGGTTTTGCTAAAAAACGAACACAGGCAAACTTTGGGGTTCCGAGTTGAATCGAGTCTCGGCTCAGATCACTTTTGGGGTTCCGAGTAGAACTGAGTCCTGTCTCGGGTCTGCTGTGAGTTCGGTCTTGGATTGCATGTAAACAGGTCCAAATTACATGATTTTAGCTTTTTTTAAAGAAATCCAAAACCAAAAGAGAAAAGAATGGAAACACTTGACGGGTGGTTTTACCTAAATCAAAACCATAACATTTAAGGGGGGGTTTTCCAAAACCAAAACCCGGGATCCACTCATGTATATACAATGTATACAAATACTGGTAATAAAATAAATAAGAATAATTTGCTCTCTTCATTGTAAACTATGGAATAATGGCTGCATGGATCCATATGGAACAACCATCAAACAAGCAAAAATAAATTCAGTGTAAATAAATGAACCACCATAGCCTCCGTGAAACAGGAGGTAATTAGATACGGGATGTAGTTATGTGACCGATGCCAGAATGCCAGCTAGGGATTAATGACAGGCGTCAAGATACTTACGCCTGTCATAATCCCGGCGCCGGAATGCAGAACGACGTGGGCCCGAATGAGGTAAGTACGGGTGTCCATCCTCTTAGCTGCGGGGGGGGTTAGTTTAGGGCACCCCAGTAGGACTTAGGGTTAGGCACCCCCTGGGGAGTGTTAGGGTTAGGCTAGGGGAAGGAAGGGTTGGGGTTAGGCACCCCCGGGGGAAGGTTAGGGATAGGAACCCCCCGGGAGGGTTAGGTTTAGTGTGCGGGGAGGGGGGCTTAGGTTTAGGCACTAACGGGGGGAGGTTAGGGTTAGGCACTAGGGGCATAGTTTTGGGTTAAGCGCCCCTAAAGGAGGGTTGGGGGGAGGGTTAGCTGTACTTACCTCCGCTGTCAGGATTCCCTCCCTTCGGCCAGCCGCTGTGGGGATTTGGTAAGATTGGAGAGTACGTGCGCTCCTTGGTTGTGTGTGTGTATTGGTAGGGAGAGGGAGGAGGGAAAAATGGGGGGGAGGTTTGTGGGGAGCAGATGGCTGTGTGTTGTGGTGGATGTGTTGTGGTAGAACAGAAATACTGGAGGCTGGATGGGTGGTGGAAGAAACAAATACGCTTATTTGTATCTGTGTGTGCACATAGAGGGTGGTAGTTGCTCAGTAGGAGGCACAGTGCTCCTGGAAGATAAATGTCTCTTACATGGTTCGTGGCAGCACACACTGCCCAGTTGTTGGTGATTTGGGGTGACAGGGCGTATCCACAGTGTGGGGAGTAGGGTCAACCCTTTCAGGGGGCTCCTTGACATGCGGTCCTGACTACTGCATGCTTCCCTGCTGTACCTATGGTCGACAGACTTCAGAACTCTGTGGGCAGTGTGTGCTGCCACGAACCATGTAAGAGACATTTATCTTCCAGGAGCACTGTGCCTCCTACTGAGCAACTACCACCCTCTATGTGCACACACAGACACAAATAAATGTATTTGTTTCTTCCACCATCCATCCAGCCTCCAGTATTTCTGTTCTACCACAACACATCCACCACAACACAAAGCCATCTGCTCCCCCCAACCTCCCTCTGTTTTTTTCCCTCCTCCCTCTCCCCACCAATACATACACACACAACCAAGGAGTGCACATACCCTCCAATCTTACCATATCTATCCAATAGTAGGATCAGGTACCCCTACTGTATGGTGCAGCACCATCCACACCTGGAGCCCCCCTCTCTCTCTCTCCCCCCCTCCCTCCTTTTTCTGTCCTCACACCTTCCCCCCCTCCATCATCCAACCCCCTATATTCCAGAACACCACCACCACCCTGAAGCACATCCCAAACCCAGTATTACCGGCTGTGGGGATTTGAACCAGCGGCTATACAGCCGTCGGCAATACAATCCCATTCCTTAAATACATCTGATATAAAAATAGAATTGCCTCACAAAATAAAAAAAATATGGGTTTAAATCTCAATAAAGGAATTGTACACAACTTGAACATGGCTCTACACATTTGGATGCATTCAGTAAACCAGCATTTCTAGAAAAGGGAAATGAAAGGTATGATTTGCATGATGTCTCCACCCACAAGTCCATATATAACGAGACGTAAATACCATCTGTATTAAGAAGTCTATTGCTGTAAAGTAAAAAAAGATTAGAGGACTGATTAAAACGCGTTGGTTAAGGAAGGGGGATTGGTGGACTGACCAGACCAGGAGAAGGTACTTTTCCATCTGGGACCAGGATTGGAATATCCACTTGGTTTCTACATGCACTCGTTTATCCTTATTCTGGTAGGAAGCCATCCTCATCATTTTTCTGTCTGGACGCATCAGCTGTAAAACATTTGATCCTTTCATTTAATGGATTGTGCTATTTGGATTTTATCTTCATTAAATGTTTTCGTTTTTCATCTACTTTGATTACCATTTATTATTACAAAGGACACTGTGTCAATATTTACTGCAATATATTTTCAGTATATGTATTTGTTGCTACCATACTGAATTAATGCAACATTTGTTTATGAATTCATAATGGATGTGAACCGGTTGCACTAGATTGTGTATATTTATACCTTTACATGTCTCATGGTCCGAGGGTACATCTTCATTATTATAAACCATTATATTGTGGAGAATTCCGGTCCAAAGAGATCAACTCTTCTTCTGTATAAAGATAAGTGTTATTTTTTTAACTGTTATTTAAGGTGCAAGGGGATGCCATCCAAATAAAGTGTATGTATGATTCTGGTGAGGCTAAACATCGGGGGAATGTGCAACCTCTAGCTGCCTGTAGGTGCAGTTTTAGCCAGTGCTAATTTTCCATATATATTGCTGTAAATTATTTACAGTGGAGGACATTACTGTTCCTTTTTCCTCACCTCACCCCAAACGTAATGGTTATTACATATTATTATATTCAGAGAATTCCCTCCTTACTACTTAGAATGTAAGGCCACTGCACATCTGCTTAAGCTGCTGGGTTTATTGTAGCTGATTGTAAATGGAGCATAAATGAGAGATACTAGCATCTATTTCTCTCCCTCTCTGCACATCAGCAGTAGGTAAAGTCATTATAGTCTCCTTGGCACCTCTAATAGCTTCTTTTTCGCAGCTAAAAGCAAGTAATTGCCAGAATCAGTGTTTAGCCGCTTAATAAACTAATGTGTTGATGAGTTAATTCTGATAAACTGAGAGGCAATGTCTGTAGATTCCAAGACTGCTTGTCGTGATGCGATTTGTAAATTATGCGGAGCCCGTGCATTTCTAGGTCACAGAACATTCTTTTATTCCTGTGCTCCCATGGGAGAAGATAGAGGGTATTATATTTGCTTTTCTGATGTACTTTTATCACAGATTACAGACCACAAGTAAGGTTTAGAATGTCCTTCAAATATACTTAGGAAGCTCCTCTTCATACTAAAGACCAGGTAGAGACAGTACAGGACATTTCTAAAAAAAAAAGTAGTTAAGAAGAACAGCTTTCAAAAGCAGAATTTTATAGTACTGAATGATTTTACATCACAAATCACTTTTTGACTTGGTAAATGGCATTCATTGTATGATATACAAGCGCACTGTAATGGTTATTTTTACATAGGCATGTTACGGGTACAGTACATCTGGAGCATTATGTTTTGAGGTTTTAGCAAGACTTCAAAAATTTACACCCAATTCACATTACTTTAAATGGAAGATGCGTAAACAACTAAGGGGTCTATTTACTAAGCTGTGTTAGGAGATAAAATGAACGGTGGTAAGGTGCCAGCCAATCAGCTCCTAACTGACATTTTTCAAACACAGCCTGTGATGGTAGTTAGGAGCTGATTGGCTGGTACCTTACCTCCGTTTACTTTATCTCCTAACACAGCTTAGTAAATAGACCCCTAAGACACAAAGGGGTCTATTTATTAAGCTGTGCTAGGAGATAAAGTGAACAGTGATAAGGTACCAGCCAATCAGCTCCTTACTGCCATGTCACAGGCTGTGTTTTAAAAATGGCAGTTAGGAGCTGATTGGCTGGTACCTTATCACCGTTCACTTTATCTCCTAATGCCAGCTTAGTAAATAGACCCCAAAGATAGAAATAGTAAGTGGATGTAAACCATCTAGGTTGGTGTTTTGTATGTGGTCTTCATGTTTTTTGCTCCTGCCATTTGGAATAGGTGCAGGGTTTCAACTAGGGGTGAGCGGGTTCGGATTTCTGAAATCCGAACCCCCCCGAGCCCCCCCGATCCGAGTCCGATCCGAGTCAGGCTCGACTTTTCCCGCCTGACTCGGATCTGAAATCGAGGCAAAACGTCATCTTCCCGCCTTCCGAGTCTCGCGGGTTTTGGATCCTATATAAGGTACACACGTCGGCGCCATTTTCTCACTCGGCTGTGGACAGTGAAGAGGGAGGGTGGGAGTTAGGGCTGTGTAGTGTAGTGTAGTGTAGTGCTGCTGTTGTCCACTACTTCAAAGTCCATAGGGGCTGGCTGTGTTGTGCTGTGCTGCTGTTGTTAATAGGGGCTGTGTCCACTACTTCAAAGTCCATAGGGGCTGGCTGGACTGTGTTGTGCAGTCAGTTCTCCATAGGGGCTGTGTCCACTCCAAAGTCCTGTGCAGTGTCCCAGTCCTAAAGGAGTGCTGTAGTGTTGTCCAGGGGGTGCTCTGTCCATCAGGGGTGCTCCCCCCAAGTGCTAAAAAAATAATATATTTTCTGTGTTTGTGAATTGTGTGCGCAGTAGCCGCACGTGCATCAACAAAGTAGTGCCAAGCGTGCGCCTGTGTCATAAGTAAAGGGCCGGCTGGCTTGACCGTTAAGGGTGCTGTAACCCCCAAAGTACACTCCAGTCCAAACCAAAAAAATAAAAATTTTCTGTGTTTGTGAATTGTGTGTGCAGTAGCCGCACGTGCATCAACAAAGTAGTGCCAAGCGTGCGCCTGTGTCATAAGTAAAGGGCCGGCTGGCTTGACCGTTAAAAGGTGCTGTAACCCCCAAAGTACACTCCAGTCCAAACCAAAAAAAAAATTATTTTCTGTGTTTGTGAATTGTGTGCGCAGTAGCCGCACGTGCATCAACAAAGTAGTGCCAAGCGTGCGCCTGTGTCATAAGTAAAGGGCCGGCTGGCTTGACCGTTAAGGGTGCTGTAACCCCCAAAAGTACACTCCAGTCCAAACCAAAAAAAAAATTATTTTCTGTGTTTGTGAATTGTGTGCGCAGTAGCCGCATGTGCATCAACAAAGTAGTGCCAAGCGTGCGCCTGTGTCATAAGTAAAGGGCCGGCTGGCTTGACCGTTAAAGGGTGCTGTAACCCCCAAAGTACACTCCAGTCCAAACCAAAAAAAAAATAATTTTCTGTGTTTGTGAATTGTGTGCACAGTAGCCGCACGTGCATCAACAAAGTAGTGCCAAGCGTGCGCCTGTGTCATAAGTAAAGGGCTGGCTGGCTTGACCGTTAAAGGGTGCTGTAACCCCCAAAGTACACTCCAGTCCAAACCAAAAAAAAAATTATTTTCTGTGTTTGTGAATTGTGTGCGCAGTAGCCGCACGTGCATCAACAAAGTAGTGCCAAGCGTGCGCCTGTGTCATAAGTAAAGGGCCGGCTGGCTTGACCGTTAAGGGTGCTGTAACCCCCGAAAGTACACTCCAGTCCAAACCAAAAAAAAAAAAATTTTCTGTGTTTGTGAATTGTGTGCGCAGTAGCCGCACGTGCATCAACAAAGTAGTGCCAAGCGTGCGCCTGTGTCATAAGTAAAGGGCCGGCTGGCTTGACCGTTAAGGGTGCTGTAACCCCCGAAAGTACACTCCAGTCCAAACCAAAAAAAAAATTATTTTCTGTGTTTGTGAATTGTGTGCGCAGTAGCCGCACGTGCATCAACAAAGTAGTGCCAAGCGTGCGCCTGTGTCATAAGTAAAGGGCCGGCTGGCTTGACCGTTAAAGGGTGCTGTAACCCCCAAAGTACACTCCAGTCCAAACCAAAAAAAAAAATATTTTCTGTGTTTGTGAATTGTGTGCGCAGTAGCCGCACGTGCATCAACAAAGTAGTGCCAAGCGTGCGCCTGTGTCATAAGTAAAGGGCCGGCTGGCTTGACCGTTAAAGGGTGCTGTAACCCCCGAAAGTACACTCCAGTCCAAACCAAAAAATAAATTATTTTCTGTGTTTGTGAATTGTGTGCGCTGTAGCCGCACGTGCATCAACAAAGTAGTGCCAAGCGTGCGCCTGTGTCATAAGTAAAGGGCCGGCTGGCTTGACCGTTAAAGGGTGCTGTAACCCCCAAAGTACACTCCAGTCTAAACCAAAAAAAAAATTATTTTCTGTGTTTGTGAATTGTGTGCGCAGTAGCCGCACGTGCATCAACAAAGTAGTGCCAAGCGTGCGCCTGTGTCATAAGTAAAGGGCCGGCTGGCTTGACCGTTAAGGGTGCTGTAACCCCCGAAAGTACACTCCAGTCCAAACAAAAAAAATAATTATTTTCTGTGTTTAGCCGCACGTATATATCAAATTGATATAACATAAATGGAGGACCAAACTTTCTCCGATAAAAATAAAATAGAGAAAGATCAAGAACCACTTCCTCCTAGTGCTGAAGCTGCTGCCACTAGTCATGACATAAACAATAACATGCCATCAACATCGTCTGCCAAGGCCGATGCCCAATGTCATAGTAGAGGGCACATACAATCCCAAATGGCAAAGTTCAGGAAAATGACCTTGAAAAAGACATTTAAATCAGCTGAAGAGAAATGTAAACTTGCCAATATGCCATTTACGACACGGAGTGGCAAGGAACGGCTAAGGTCAATCCCTAGTATGTTCATGACTAGTGGTTCAGCTTCACATGACGATGGAAGCCCTCCTCCCACTAAAAAAATCAAAAGAGTTAAGCTGGCAAAAGCACAGCGAAGAACTGTGCTTTCTAAGAAGATATCACAAATCCCAAGTGTGGTGGTGGTCGCGATGCCTGACCTTCCCAGCACTGGACGGGAAGAGGTGGCTCTTTCCACTATTTGCACGCCCCCTGCAAGTGCTGAAAGGAGCACCCACAGTCCACTTGCTGATATGCAAATTGAAGATGTCACTGTTGAAGTACAACAGGATGAGGATACTGGTGTAGCTGGCGCTGAGGAGGAAGTTGGCGAGGAGGATTCTGATGGTGATGTGGTTTGTTTAAATCAGGCTCCGGGGGAGACAGTTGTTGTCCGTGGGATGAAAAAGCCCATCACGGTCATGCCTGGGCAGAAGACCAAACATTCCACCTCTTTGGTCTGGCAATATTTCTATCCAAATCCGGACAACAACTGTCTTGCCATATGTACCATATGTAAAGGTGAAATAAGTAGGGGTAGGGACGTCAACCACCTAGGAACATCCTCCCTTATACGGCACCTGCAGCGCGTTCATAAAAAGTTACTGTCAAGTTCAGAAACTTTGGCTAAGACCGTAAGCAGTCCAGGGACACCTAAATCCCGTTGTCCTGTTGTATCCAAGTGCCTGCAAATCACACCGTCAACTCCCTCCTCGTCAATTTCCTCCTTAGTCAGGATCGGAAGTAGTCCTGCACGCCATGTCACTGGCATGACTGACTCTCCTATCCAGGATTCCTCCGGAGGATCCTGCATTGCTACGCCTACTGCTGCCGCTGCTGCTGTTGCTGCTGCTGGGAGTCGTTCATCATCCCAGAGAGGAAGTAGGAACACCACTACTTTTACTAAACAATTGACCCTCCAACAGTCCTTAGCGAGGAGGATGAAGTACGACAGCTGTCATCCTGAAGCAAAACGTATAACTGAGGCCTTGACTGCTATGTTGGTGTTAGACGTGCGTCCGGTATCCGCCATTAGTGCAGTGAGATTTAGACAATTGATGGAGGTAGTGTGTCCCCGGTTCCAAATCCCGTCTAGATTCCACTTCACTAGGCAGGCGATACCGAGACTGTACAGAAACGTCAGAAAAAGTGTCCTCAGTGTCCTGAAAAATGCCGTTGTACACAATGTCCACTTAACCACGGACATGTGGACAAGTGGAACAGGGCAGACTAAGGACTATATGACTGTGACAGCCCACTGGGTAGATGTATCACCTTACGCAGCAACAGCAGCAGCGTCACCAGTAGCAGCATCTCAGAAACGCCAGCTCGTTACAAGGCAGGCTACGCTGTGTATCACCGGTTTCAGTAAGAGGCACACCGCCGACAACCTCTTAGAGAAACTGAGGGAAATCATCGCCCAGTGGCTTACCCCACTTAGACTCTCCTGGGGATTTGTGATATCTGACAACGCCACCAATATTGTGCGGGCATTACATCTGGGCAAATTCCAGCACGTCCCATGTTTTGCTCACACAATAAACTTGGTGGTGCAGAATTTTCTGAAAAGTGACAGGGGCGTGCAGGAGACGCTTTGGGTGGCCCGAAAAATTTCTGGCCACTTTCGCCATTCAGCGACTGCGTGCCAAAGACTGGAGCGCCAGCAAACACTCTTGAATCTGCCCCGCCATCACCTGAAGCAAGAGGTTGTGACGCGGTGGAACTCAACCCTCTATATGCTTCAGAGGATGGAGGAGCAGCAAAAGGCCATACAAGCCTATACATCCACCTATGACATAGGCAAAGGAGGGGGTATGCACCTGACTCAAGCGCAGTGGAGAATGATTTCCGTGTTGTGCAAGGTTCTCCAGCCCTTCGAACTTGCCACACGTGAAGTCAGTTCAGACACTGCCAGCTTGAGTCAGGTCATTCCCCTCATCAGGCTTTTGCAGAAGCAGCTGGAGAAAGTGAAGGAGGAGCTAAGACGGAGCGATTCCGCTCGGCATGTGGGACTTGTGGATGAAGCCCTTCATTCGCTTTGCCAGGATTCCAGGGTGGTCTATCTGTTGAAATCAGACCACTACATTTTGGCCACCGTGCTCGATCCTAGGTTTAAAGCCTATGTGGTGTCTCTCTTTCCGGCCGACACAAGCCTGCAGAGGTGCAAAGACCTGCTGGTGAACACACTGTCAGCTGAAGCGGAACGTGACACGTCAACGGCTTCTTCTTCATTTTCTCCCGCAACTGGGGCTGCCAGGAAAAAACTTAGGTATCCTAAGCAACCCGCTGGTGGTGATGCAGGGCAGGCAGGACCAAGTTTGGACATCTGGTCCGGACTGAAGGACCTGGCAACAATTTCTGACATGTCTACTGTCACTGCATATGATACTGTCACCATTGACAGAATGGTGGAGGATTACATCGGTGACAGCATCCAAGTAGGCATGTCAGACAGTCCATACCTGTACTGGCAGGAAAAAGAGGCAATTTGGAGGCCCCTGTACAAACTGGCTCTATTTTACCTGAGTTGCCCCCCCTCCAGTGTGTACTCCGAAAGAGTGTTTAGTGCAGCCGGGAACCTTGTCAGCGAAAGGCGTAGGAGGTTGCTTCCACAGAATGTGGAGAAGATGATGTTCATCAAAATGAATTATCAGCTCTTCCAGGGAGACCAGCCTCCAGAAGGTACAGAGGGACCTGTGGTGGTGGATTCAAGTGGGGACGAGTTAATACTTTGTGAGGATGAGGATGTACACACTGAAGAGGGTGAGGAATCGGTGGATGAGGAGGATGAGGATGACATCTTGCCTCCGTAGAGCCAGTTTGTGCAGGAACACATTAATTGCCAGCTTGTTTTGTGGGGGCCCAAACGAACCAATCATTTCAGCCACAGTTGTGTGGCAGACCCTGGCGCTGAAATGATTGATTTGTTAAAGTGTGCATGTCCTGTTTATACAACATAAGGGTGGGTGGGAGGGCCCAAGGACAATTCCATCTTGCACCTCTTTTTTTTCTTTGCATTATGTACAGTTTGGGGCCTAGTTTTTCTAACTGCAATCCTGTCTGCCACTGCAGTGTCACTCCTAGATGGGTCACGTGTTTGTGCCGCCCACTCGTGTCGCTTAGCATAGTCATCCAGCTACCTCGGTGCAACCTTTTGGACATAAAAACACTATTGTGAGGTGTGAGGTGTTCAGAATAGACTGGAAATGAGTGGAAATTAAGGTTATTGAGGTTAATAATAGAATAGGAGCAGAAAAACCTACAAATTCTGGGATTTTAGCTGTTTTTATGCTTTTTTTCAAAAAAATACAGATCCAAAACACAAAACCCAGAACCCAAAACACGGAAGGGTGGTTTTGGCAAAACCAATCCAGATCCAAAACACGAAGAAAGATCCAGATCCAAAACCAAAACACAAAACACGAAAAGTGGCCGGTGCACACCCCTAGTTTCAACCCTTGAGTGCAGGTCATTGTTGAGTCTCCAGGGTGTGACTGATTGGGAAGTCAGTTGAATGTAAAGAGTTATTTATAAGTGAGTATAAATAAGCAATAAGTCTCATGTACCTGTTGTGCTTGAAGGTAGTCTCCTTTCTGTGGCTTTTCTTGCTTATCTACTGGTTTTCCGAAAAGATTCCTCTTTCTCTGTCGTATTCTCTTGGAGCATTCTTCTGTTGGAAGTTTATGGCTCTTTTGCCACGTAAGTCTAAAGTAGCAATTGAATTAAGTTTAATTAAAGTTAATTCAACTCTTTTAAGATGTGAGTTTATAGCTCAATTGCAATGTTCTTCTGTTACACAAGTGTGCAGCTAAGTGCATCTATAAGTTTCTCCCTCAGGATGTTCTTCTCCTGTGAGTTTATAGCTCTTTTGCTTCTCTGATGTATGTAATGTATATCTAAGTTTGGTTTAAGTCTATATGATAATGAACTATTGTCTATTTGTCGAGTAGCTCTTAACGAATGCATAAAGTATATGCTCTTGCTCTGCACTCTGTTTACAATTACACTGATTTGTAATTGTAAGGCTTGTACTGCATTTGTTTATGCACTTATACAAGAATATACTTTTTTTATGTGTCCTAATAAAATAACTAAAATTCCTGATTGCTGATTTAGCTATAAAGAATTTCACACCTAGTGGATGAAATGTGTCATTTTTACTACAGTACTAGTCAACATTATCAATGTGTACTTGCACCTTCCACCTGCAAAAGATATGCCTCCAAATAAGCCTATTTTGTCTGACGTCCAGCCTGCATTTATATAAACACTTGGGCACTGAATGACCTGTAACAACCCTGTCTCTTTGGTCATAAGAGTGGATCGGAACACATAGAAATCTGTATTGCTCATTATTATGTGAACCCAAGTCAGTTGAATGTAAAGAGTTATTTATAAGTGAGTATCTCTATCAATGGTGAGGACTTTCTTTGTGCAGTAAAGCAATAAGGACCTTATTCAGAGGCGGCCGTATGGTCTACGACCGCACGGCCGCCTCGATGTCTGGCCAGTGCGCATGCGCACGAGGGAGCCGGCTCCCTCGTGCGCATGCGTGAGACCCGCTACGACCGACAGCGCTGGTCGTAGCGGGTCTCTTTCCAAAGGGGGTGAGCTGTCGATGTTGACTGACAGCTCGCCCCGTTTGGAAGGCGGGCCGGGGGGGTGGCAGCCCAAACGGAGGCGTTCCCATGGGAATGCCTGCCGTTTGGGGGAGGCCTCACTGACATCACTAGTGATGTCAGTGGAGCGCTTCCAGCTCTGACAGAGCCAGAAGCTCTCCGGGGCTTACGACAAGTGAGACCCTACCCTAGGGTCTCGTCGTAAGCCCCGATGGTCGCGATGGTCTCTGACCATTGCAACCATCACCCGAGAATTTCACACCTAGTGGATGAAATGCGTAATTTTTACTACAGTACTAGTCAACATTATCAATGTGTACTTGCACCTTCCACCTGCAAAAGATAAGCCTCCAAATAAGCCTATTTTGGCTGATGTCCAGCCTGCATTTATATAAACACTTGGGCACTGAATGCCCTGTAACAACCCTGTCTCTTTGGTCATAAGAGTGGATCAGAACACATCTGTATTGCTCATTATTATGTGAACCCATTTCTTAGTATGAGCAATGCAAATTAATGCAGGATATGTTTGCAAATCTACTTATGTTCAATGTTCAGTCCTAGAGTGTGTAATTTATACTGAGACCTAACCTTAGGGTGGTTTCACAGACGCACCATGAAGCTAGAAAAGCACTAGATGAGACCCTCTATGCTATGTACAATAGCTTAGTATAATTGGTTTTGTGTGACAGGTGTGACACAAGAATGTGTCACTGGTGCAATTGAGTACTATGAACATGAACTGCACTAGTGCCAAACATATCGGTGTTCTACCACCCTTAAAGTCAAAAAGAAAATGAAAAACTCTGCATTTGTACATTTTCAAATTTGACATCTGGAAATGTACAATTTTACTATATGCTTATAATTTATAGCTTGGTAGAAATTTGTTACAGAGCCTTCAGATGTCATTTATCCAGGTTCATGACAGTTCTGTTTCATTATAATGCTACTTTTACTATGAAGCACGGGGAGTTTTTTCTGAAGCAAGGTGGTGGCTGATGGGCACCTAAGAATAGCTTCTCCAATTGTGTGTTATCGCAATTCACTTGGAGTTTTCACAGCGATTCCATTGTTGAAAGTCTCCTGTGCAGAAACTGAAATCCCTAATAAGGCAATTTAGAGTTTGTTGTCTATGATTTTCTCTGCCATTTCTTCCACTGAGTCATTAGGCATTGTCCTACCGCAGCCACACGGTAAGATGAGCATTTGTATGCCTGACAGCTAATACATGTACATGCTCTATAGATGACATCATGTAGTTAGAATTACATTTCCTGACCTACAGAATACTATATAAAAGACAGCAAAGCAGCAAGCTGTAGAAGATCCAATTAACATTTTCACATTTACAAGAATATTACTTGTTACACACGAGACCTTAAAATTTTGTAAAATTTAGTTACACTATAAAAAATGTCAGAACTCTCCCTTTAGTGATGTGGGAAAAGCACCTGACATCTGTACAACAAAGAAGACATTTTTGTATTATGTAGCCAATGTTTATGAGGATGGCTACTACCATCTAACCAGCAACCAGT
Organism: Taudactylus pleione; assembly: GCA_031769625.1. NCBI lineage: Eukaryota > Metazoa > Chordata > Amphibia > Anura > Myobatrachidae > Taudactylus > Taudactylus pleione. Next base: position 13,346,715 of record JAUIMM010000119.1, read on the forward strand.
CACATCACATAAACATTATTTATTAGGAGCTGTATGTCAGAGAAAATATAGGCTTCGGCATCATGGCTAATACATCAACCCAGAGATTGGCCTCTTGCACTGTTTGTGTGAGATAGATGGCCTCTAATGTTATCATGTGTATATATTAGGGATGAGCGGGTTCGGATTTCCGAAATCCGAGCCCCCCGATCCGAGCCGGGAACTGAGTACGGCTCAGGTTTTCCCACCTGGCTCGGATCTGAAGTCGAGGCAAAACGTTATCATCACGCTGTCAAATTCTTGCGGGTTTTGGATTCTATAAAGGTCCCATAATCGCCGCCATTTTTCATTCCAGCTGTGGAGTGTGCAGAGTTAGGGAGCTGGGAGCTGTTGGCTACTTTTGTCACTCAGTGTTGTGTGTTATAAATAATAAAGTACTGCTGGCTGGCTACTGTGAAGAGGGAGGGAGCTGCAAGCTTTTAGCTGTTGCTGACGCTGACCATAGGGGCTGGCTGGCTACTGTTGTCCATATACATAGGGGCTGACTGGCTACTGTTGTCCTTGTCCATATATTGGTTGGCTGCTGTCCTGTCCATAGGGGCTGGCTGGCTATAGTGCTGTGTTGTCCAGGGGGTGCTCTGTCCTTCAGGGGTGCTCTCTTCACCCACTCCCAGCGTAAAAAGCTGCCCTTCATCAAAATAATTTTTACAGGGGCTGCCTAGTGTGGTGTAGGGGGATACACTCATACAAATAATTTTTACAGGGGCTGCCCTGTCTGGTGTAGGGGTACGCTCATACAAATAATTTTTACAGGGGCTGCCCTGTCTGGTGTAGGGGTACGCTCATACAAATAATTTTTACAGGGGCTATCCTGTGTGGTGTAGGGGTACGCTCATACAAATAATTTTTACAGGGGCTGCCCTGTCTGGTGTAGGGGTACGCTCATACAAATAATTTTTACAGGGGCTGCCCTGTCTGGTGTAGGGGTACGCTCATACAAATAATTTTTACAGGGGCTGTCCTGTCTGGTGTAGGGATACGCTCATAAAAATAATTTTTACAGGGGCTGTCCTGTGTGTTGTACACTACCCTTCACCAAAATAATTTTTACTGGGGCTGTCCTGTGGGTTGTACGCTGCCCTTCATCAAAATATTTTTTTACAGGGGCTATCCTGTGGGTTGTACTCTGCCCTTCATCAAAATTAATTATCAATTCTTCTGGGAAGACCAGCCTCCAGAAAGTACAGAGGGACCTGTTGTGGTGGATTCCAGTGGGGACAAATTAATACTCTGTGAGGATGAGGATGTATACAACACTGAAGAGGGTGAAGAATCGGTGAATGAGGATGAGGACGACATCTTGCCTCTGTAGAGCCAGTTTGCGCAGGGACAGATTAATTCCCAGCTTGTTTTGTGGGGGCCCAAAAGAACCAATCATTTCAGCCACAGTCGTGTGGCAGACCCTGGTGCTGAAATGATTGGTTTGTTAAAGTGTGCATGTCCTGTTTATACAACATAAGGGTGGGTTGGAGGGCCCAAGGTCAATTCCATCTTGCACCTCTTTTTTTTCTTTGCATTATGTACTGTTTGGGGCCTAGTTTTTCAAACGGCCATCCTGTCTGCCACTGCAGTGCCACTCCTAGATGGTCCACTTGTGTCACTTAGCATAGTCATCCAGCTACCTCGGTGCAACCTTTTGGCCTAAAATCAATATTGTGAGGTGTTCAAAAATAGACTGGAAATGAGTGGAAATGAATGTTATTGAGGTTAATAATAGCGTAGGAACAACAAAAAAAAAATTCTGTGATTTTAGCTGTTTTTATGCTTTTTTCCAAAAAAATATAGATCCAAAACACCAAACACAAAACCCAGAAGGGTGGTTTTGGCAAAACCAATCCAGATCCAAAACACAAAGAATGATCCAGATCCAAAACCAAAACACAAAACATGAAAAGTGACCGGTGCATATATATTGTGACAGGGTCAGCATAATTCCACATGAAGTAAATGTGGAATATCCAGATCTCCCTGGTTTGGCAGAGCAAAGGCATTAGGATTGTGTAAATGTCCAGTGCAGGTGTTGCCTCAATCAGTGCCTGGAAAGGCAGCTGATTACAGACACCTGTGAGAAGCTAGTTTAAGAACTGCAGAGACACTGTGGAAACTGACCCTGATGGTGAAATAGTCACCCAGGTTATAGGCCTATGGATGACTAGTGTTAGGGTTCCTGGACCTGCGAGTCCACTGAAGAAATATTACTGTATTGGAAGACTTTGAATGACATCTTGCCCGTGAAACTGCCATATCCTGTGTACCTGCCTGTGGTGAGAAATAAAAGCTACTGATGGATTTTACCTGGTCTATGTGATTCTTCTCACTATATATATATATATATATATATATATATATATATATATATATATATACATATTCATATTGTATCACCGGCACTCATAACTGTATCCTGATGAAGGGGGATGGCCCGAAACGTTGATGTACTGATGCAGTAAACACTCGTTTCTATTGAAAGACTGGGAGTGCCGCTTATTTACAACAGTATATATATATATATATATTTTTTTTTCAAACAATTGAAGACACAAAATAACAATGCTTCATTTAAATGCCATATTATTATTATTATTATCATTATTATTGTTATTATTATTATCATTTATTTATATGGCGCCACAAGTGTTCCACAGCGCCTTACAAAATACATACAGAGTAAGACAAAGCTACTGTACAGTATCTATGAATGTGAAAATGATAAAGCGATACTCAGGGGTGGTTTAAGAGAGGAGGGGGGCTGTGTGCAGCTTTCGTGCGGGTCCCCTCCTCTTCGGTAGAGCAGTATATTCTGGCTTTGTGTCAAGAGTCTTCTGCGCATGCACAGGTCTCTGGGAACATGGTGCCCGCACTATATTCCTGGAAATATTTTTACTGCACATGCGCAAATCACTGGAAAAATGGCGGACGCACCCTTTTCCAGGTGATTAGAGTCTGCAGCACCGTCCAAAGTGAGACTCCAGGGAGGTAAGTATAATAATTATATAGGTGCAGGGTGTGTGTTCCGAGCCCCTCAGGGGCCCTTGTGCACATCACACCCTGCATGCATTATAGATACACCAAAGGAGATACTGTATAATGATCTGGTAGACCATCTTATGTTTTGCTGAATATCTGCTGCCATTGGAAGGTTTCTCTAAAAAGGCGGCACTGTTAAAAAACAAACAAAAAAAAACAGGTGCTACAATATGTAGCACTTTGAGACTAAAGAATATTCTTTGGCACAGTGGTTCCCAAACTGAATGCCATCTCACCCTGGGATACAACGGGGAACATGCAGGGGTGCCATAGGTTGGTGGTACAGGACAAAATCAAATTATTTATGGTAACGCAAAACTATTGCTGGGGTCTGGCAATCATAAAATATGTGGACAAACAGAAGCACAACCTTGTCGACCACCACATACCTGAAACCAAGGACGACAATTTACTTAATTTAATAATTTTTTATAAATTTCTCAATAAAAAAAAACATTTGGCCTAAGGGTGCCATGAAAATAATGCTGATAGTCTAGAGTGCATTCATTTAAGAAAATTTGAGAAGTAAACTAGATTAAAATTATTGACTTTATTACATACGATAGCTAACATTTCAATATATTTATTGATTAGAGTTAAACTACATATTTTACAGGGACTTTCATAATAATAATTTCCTATTGCTTGTTCAGCATTAATCCATCTCTCCAAACCAACAAGAAGCGGAATTCTGTGTTTAGGTTTTCACAAAAAATTGTCACTTTGAGGCCTATTCATCAAAACTAAAATAACGTTTTTAAGGCCATTTTCCTTAATTGTGTTCATGAATTAGTATTCATGAACACACTTAGAACAGGAGACATCACTGATATCTCCTTGATAAGGTTGATAAGTCCCCCTGCGTTAATTTCCACACTATTAGGTAGAACTCCATGCGAGTTCTAAACCTAATTACCTCCAGAGAAAGTTTAGGTATGATGAATAGGCCCCTTTATATGATAATACACCACACGCTAATGATAAATAAAGTGCTCGCCATACTGGATACAACAAACATACTGTACATTATGGGGCTGATTCTGATTTGGGTGCAGCTGCGTCCATATCCGCGTCCTTTGTCGCTCGCCCAGCTGCGACTTAATGCAAATGCTGCTGCAAAGTCCTTCCCTGGTGCACATCCATGTGTTCAAATGTGCAAGGACTGAGATGCCCACTGTCAGCATCCATAGATACTGATATACCAATTGGGTCATTTTTAGATGCAACATTGGTCATATCTGGTGCAGACACTGTATTTGAGTGTAAGCTCTTCAGGACACAGCACATTGGCAATACTGTAGCATTGTGTAAGCTTTTATGGTACCAAGACTATATATGAGTGTAAGCTCTTCTAGCGACAATACATTAGCAAACTGTAAACTTTACTGATACAGACATTGTATTTGAATGTAAGCTCTTCTGGCAGCAATACATTAGCATTACATTAGCAATGTGTAAGCTTTTCTGGTACCAATGCTGTATTTGACTGTAAACTCTTCTGGCAACAATACATTAACATTACATTAGCAATATGTCTGCTTTCCTGGGACCAAAACTACATCTGAGAGTAAGCTCTTCAGCCAACAGTAAATCACTAAACTAACTTGTGAATAAGGAGAAACCTCCTAAGCTTGCCCAGACCGCACTATTCTGCCCTTACTACTGCACTCTCCCCTTGCAGGGGCCCGTTTTGCAGTCTTGAACAGTTTCCCAAACTTTAACTCCTACCAGGCATACTATTGCACTAACAGACCTACTTTAGACTGCAAAGGCCTTTCCCAGATTCTGGGGAATGTGAAACCTACAGTAAGTGAGGCCCACCACACAGAAATGCACCCAATCTATTCCCCCTGGGACACAAGGGCACCAGATTCCCTTTTCTCTCTACAATACCAGCTGCTTAATCCAACCACCATGGCTTGTCTGCAAACCAGCCTTGATAAGGTCGATTTCATGCCCAGCTGCGGCTCTTCTGCCACCTCCGATTAGTATACACCGCCTCTGGTCCTCAGTGTTGCCCAGGATGTATAACACCGCACCTGGCTGAGCTCTGTCAGCAGGGTCCGGTAGCTGGGGTTCTCTTGTCGCTCCCTCACTCTGGTGCTTCCCCCTGTCAGGCACAGCAGTGCGTCTTCAGCTCTTGGAGATCAGTCTGGCACTTGTCTCCCATAGGGCAAGTCTTCAGGTTCTCTGTCCTGCCGGGTGCTGTTATACCAGCAGGGGGCCTTGCAACGCTCTCCTCAGGGGCTGCCCTTCTTCTATGCCTGCCACATTGCCGCAGTCTTCTCCCAGGATCCAGTGAACGGTCACTCCTCCCAGCGATCCTGACGGCAGTCTCCTCTGCACATTGGCTATCTTACACTTTTTATGCTGTGAGATAATAATTTTATATGAATTTATAAAAGTTTTAAAGTTTACTATAACAATGGCCCTCATTCAGAGCCGCACGTTACCAACAGTACGCTCGTTGCGTTCCGATGTTGACTAACCGCGCATGCGTCGGTGTTACACTGCGCATGTGCGTACGGCAGATTGCGAGCTTTTTTTCTCTCGTTCCTAAAATAGCGTACAGGAAGTGACATGTCAAATGTGATTGACAGAACAGGGCGTTTTTGGGTGTTGACGGGGGTGGAGATGGAAAAACGCAGGCGTGGCGAGGCGTTTTTGGGGCGTACATACATTAGCAGATGCGAACGTCAAATGTGTTCGGACCGCCACATACGTCACTGGAACATCCTCTTTCCCTTCAAAATGCTCGCACAGTTTAGGGTCTGGATTACTCGACCACATTGGCGATGGCCTTCTCCTCCGTCCCGGGACTCCATGATGTTGCAGCGATTAATCGCGGGTGGTCACAAAAGCAATTAGTGTTGTATTGAAAACCGGCTTGGTATGTGTTTGGAAAGCAGTTTATTGGGATAGCACAAAACCGTACGCAGGTGGAAATCATACCTGCTAATGTCAGGATTACACAATCAATTGGCGTACATTTTTGGGGTTTTTTTTTGGCCTCAATTTGTTGTTTATGGCCTATTGTGACAATAATGTCATCATGTTTTAATTAGCTCCCCTTTTTTTTATTAATGTGGAATTTGCATCGTTATGTGATTTTTTAAACGTTCCTTCAAGAGGCCTTTTTTTTAAAAAATGAAATGGTTTTTGGTGTCCTTTTTTGCCTTTAGGGCCAGGATTAAATGTAACCCATTTCTACAATAATGTCACAATACAATGTCAGATTTTTAACATAAATTTATTGTTTAAACACAAACCAATTGGCATAATATTTTGTTTTGTTTTTTTCTGGCAAAGATACTTTTTATCAAAAATAAATAATCAATAACTGCTAACATAAACGTACAAAAATAAATTAAAAACATTTCACAAGAAAGGAGAGGGAAGTTTTGACCAGAAAGGAATATGAGCCAAGCACAGAAGGAGTGTGGGAAAAGTCGCCATTGCTGTCACCGTTTTTTCGCCCGTTTGGATGGGGGAGGGTGGGCGCCAGACCGGGTCCGGGATGCCATCGGGCTGGCCTGTCCAGAGGCAGATGTTGTGGCCTCTGGACTAGGCACAGGGCTAGGCACATTTGGACGATTGGCTGATGTTGTGCCAGAGGTGGAGGATCCTGATGTTCCGGCAGGAAGGGAGGTCAGCTCCACCATGTGCTGGCGAACGAGCTGCTCCAGGGCATCGGCGATGCGGATGTTGGCCCTGGTATTTTCCGCCAGGGCCTGACCAATGGTCACGTTGGCCGCAGCATTTTGCTCCAGGGCCTCAGCCACCCGTATCAGACTGGCGTCCATCCTCTGCAGAATCTCCGTATGGAAATCCGATTTTAAATTGAGTTCTGTGAGGAGGCCCACTGCCTGCGAGGGGGCACGCCCTGGACTGGCTTCTGCAGGGTCCTCAGCCGGATGTACTGGTTCCTCCCCTGCAGAGCCAGCAGAAATTCTGCGGCCAAGGCTTCCCTCTGGAGCAGACTCATCCGCCTGTGTCTCTGTTGGAAAAATGAGAAAAGAGTCACATTAGAATCTACATATTGGCACAATAGCATTTCAGAGTTGGTGACATCACAATACTTACCTGGGCCAACATGAGGAGCCGCAAAATCTGGCATGTCCGTATCCATGTTGGACACGCCAAACACCTCCACAGGCTGCACACACCCCTGTGCCAGCTCTTCTAAATCCGTCAACTCCAATGACACAGGGGTGGGACCCCCACCTGTCCCCCTTGCATGCCTAGCCCTGTCCGCGAGTTTTTGCTTTAGGCGATATTTGAAGTCGCCCTATCTGTGGGGAAAAATGGAAGCCATTATCCTTTGGTTTAAAATGGGGTTTGTTTTTAGGGGGGGCAAGGGTTTACTTACCGCCGTTTGACATCCCGGGCTAGACGGACATAATCACCCACTCTATTGACAGCAACGGCTACCTCTTCCCACATTCTCCACTTCTGGCTTAGACTCATATTCCTGTCTGCCTGTGGCAGGATGTCCACACACTTCTGGATCAAAACCTCCATCTCCTTTCTTGTGAAATGTGGCTGCCTTTTTTTTTTTGCCCGCTTTGGCCGGAATGCTGGGCCCAGCAGCCTCTTCCATGTCATCCTCCTCACCTATTTGTGTAAATTTACAGAATTCACAAAATCACAACTTGCCTAATCTTATGTTTCAAATTAATCGTTGATAGAAAATGCATGAAAGACTTACCGCCTGACTCTTGGCCATTTTTTCCCTGGTCTGTCGCCATGTCTGAGGTCCAAACAAGAAATACACCAGAATTTGAATGTGTTTTCGTGACGTATTTATACATGCGTCCTTATTTTGCGGCCGCATCATTGATTGTGCGGCCCTATGATCCCTCCTTAATTTGTGCGGGAAACGAAACACTATTTATGGCTTGGTGTGTCTCAAGTCGAGGTGGCGTTTTTGGATTGTTGGAGGTTATCTTGGCTGGAGTTTATTGATTGCGTAGAAAGGAGTTGGCGGTTGGAGATTCGTTTGTTGGTTAGATTTGCGTTTTTTTTTCCGTTATCTTTGTTGGTTTATATTTTTGGGACCTCGTTTCTTGATTTGGTAAGTTTTGTGAAGTCTAACTTTTGTTCAGTTGTTGTTTCATTGTGTTTCGTATATTTTGTAATTTTTGGATCCCTAATTTTTTCTATTTTAGATTTTGTTTATTTTCGACCCCAAAGACCTTTTGATTTTGCATCTTAGATATTTGCTCTTGGTAAGTCCATTTTTTATCTTGTATTAGCGAACTAATTAGCGCATTTTTAGTAGTTACTCTTGTGACTTGTATTAGCGAACTAATTAGCGCATTTTAAACACTTTAATAATCATTCTAACTTTTTGGTGGTTTATCTTTCGCTTTTTGAGCCAACATTTCGACCCGTTTTGATGTACTGTGTTAAATGTCGCTTTGCGGTTTTGCTAAATGGGTGTTTGGCATATTTTAACTTTGGTCTAGCACAAAATTTTTAAACAAAAATGCACAGAGTGAAATGTGTCAAGTAATTTTGGTGTTTATTTTCAGTTTGGACGTATCATGACAATACCCGGCATGTAAGCAGCAATGGATGGTATCATCAAGCTAAGTTGTTTTAATATAGTTTTGGGGTGGGTCAAAAGCCTTACTTTGAAATCTTTGAATTTCAGGTTGATCTGGGGCGGATTGTTCTGGCCATGCTCCCGGAAGCCGACCAACCTCAATCTCATCCCAGGCGTAGGCATCGTAGGCATGCAAGGCCCCAGATATTTCGAACACGTGCCACCCTTTTTGGAATGCCCAATGATGAGGTTTTAAGACGCTACCGTCTACCTCCCAAAATCATCATAGACACTCTCTCATTAATAGAAAGTGATCTTGAGCGGCAAATTGACAGTCTTACAGCAATACCACCACTGACGCAATTTATGGCGGTGTTACATTTCTGTGCCTCAGGATCGTTTCAAACAACGGTGGGAATAGTGGCGGGCATTTCCCAATCCTCCTTTTCCCGGATCCTGAGGGCAGTGATGGAGGCACTTTTCAAGCACCTCCATCATTTTATTCAAATGCCTTTGGATATGGGTGCCCTTAGTGTGGCCAAGGCCAATTTTTACCAAATAGCTGGCTTCCCACACATCATAGGGGTTGTGGATGGTACTCACATACCACTTCAGCCTCCAGCACGGCTGGAGCCAATATTTAGAAACAGGAAACACTATCACTCCCTGAATGTAATGGTGGTATGTGATGCCTCCCTCCAGATCCTGTCCCTGAATGCTAAATTGCCAGGAAGTGCACATGACTCCTTCGTCATCAGGCAATCAGGGATATGGCAGAAATTAACCAACCTACAAGCTGGTGATGCGTGGCTTCTGGGTAAGTGGAGACCTTTAGTACATAACAATGTTAAGCTTGATACACAGTGTTCCTGATGTTGTCTCTTATTTTTCACAGGAGACAGTGGATACCCTTGCATGTCCTGGCTGCTCACTCCTTATTTGGCTCCCACACCAGGCCCACAAAGTGAGTATAATTCCGCACTTACAGCCACCAGGCAAGTGGTGGAGCGCTGTATCGGCCTTTTAAAAGGCCGATTCAGATGCCTCCACCGCTCTGGTGGCGAGCTCATGTATTTGCCGGATATGGTGTCGAAAATTGTGGTCCTGTGTGGGATATTTCGCAACATCGCCATAAGGAGTGGTGTCCCAATGCAGCCAGAGGATGCCTTACCTGAGGATGGCCCCCCCGAGGTTGGTCGGATGTCAGTATGTGGGGGGGCCATACGCGATGATGTGGTGGCCAGATTTTTTAGGTAAGTTTGACCAAAACTACAGTGTTTATACCTAATGTGTTTGTGTTTGTTTGCGAACATCTAATTTATTTTTATTTTTTTCACCATCTTCTGTTTGTTCACATAATCTTTGCCACTCCAACGCTCACTACTTCCTGCTACCCTTACCAAACCTGGATCTGGTGATTTTGGGCATATATTCTGGAACCCATATCGCAACGCCATGTTTGTGGAATCATGTTGGCATGGTCCTTCGTCAACCAGTTCTTGATTGTTTTTTTTATTTAAATATTTTATTTGTATGTGTTGTATTTGAGATTATCACTGTTTTTTTTTTTTGGGAGTGACCGCTTTGATTTCTCATTTATGTTGTGAATAAATGTTTGGAGAGTGAAATGGTCTTCCTTTTTTTGGACGTTAACAGCAAGTGTAACCAGGTTAACACACCTTTCATTTGACAGAGGGGTAATCCAGTACTGACACCAGTTGATGTAAACTGAAATATGTTTTCAGGTTCCCAACCCACACCAAAAGGAAGCATGTCCAAACCTTTGGATTTTGAAGATTGGCCTAAGCAGCTTGCACACCAACTAGGAACCTGTAAAATGTTGAAATATCTAATTGACACTACACCCAAAAAGGGAAATGACATTGTTACTGTTATGTGTTTCTTGTGGCTGTTTAACATACAAATACAAAACACAATCTAACTTTTAAAAAAGGGAAATCCTTGCAGGAACAGTCTACTTATGTCAGTGAAAACTAATTTTGTTTTGGAAAAAAAGAATGAGCCAGAACGTATATTAGAACAAAAAAATGTATTTAGAAAACGAAAATAAACAAAAAAAACTACTGGCGAAGGATGCCAGACAGCCGGTCAAGGCCCACAAGAATGCCAATGACATGTTGGCGCATCTTGCCAACACATTCGTCCACCTCTTGTCGACGCCTCTGTTCCTCTGTGGGTGAGAAAAGTGTGTGGATTAATAAAACAATAGGGAATCCACATTAAAAAAACAAAAACACAACGAAATCACTCCTAAACCTAAAAAAAAAAAACCAAAACAAAAAGGGGGTGCTGCCAAAAATACAAGGCCTATGTACAAATTCCCACAGGTGTGATATGTGTATGTTGAAATCAGCAGGAAGAGGTAAAGGCAAACTGCTAAATCACCAAAAGTAAACCAAACAAGCACGAATAAAGGCACGACACATGATTACATACAAACAGTTTGTGGTTAAAAAAAATGTGAAAGAAAAACATACCGGGAGCCAAAACGGGAGCTCCGGAAGTCCCTCCATGTTCTTCCTCGGAGGAGCCTTCATTCCCCAAAGAACGGGGAGGGGTAATGACGGACTCCGGGGAGGGGGTAATTGGAAGAGGGGTGGGTGGAGGAGAGGGGGAAGTGGGACGGAGGGGAAGGAGGCCCGACAGTTCCGGGAGAGGGTCTTGGAAGGCTGGGGAGGAGTGGGGTATAGGGGAAATATTTGGGGTGGAGTGTTGGCTGGGGGTTGGGGATAGTGGCCGGGAACGCCGTCTGGCCGGACGGTGACGGCGTAGTCTTGGCTGTCCTCCTAAAATATGTCAAACAAATTGAGGTTAGTTTCTGGGCAAATCCGGGGCCCAAATAAAAAAAAAAAACCACCAACAAAAAACATGCAAATAGGAGTAGAATGAAAAAAACAGAAATAGAGGGAAAACATGCACACGCAGATATGAGGAAAAATAATAAATAGGACAGACAGGAAAACATGCACACGCAGATATGAGGACAAATAATAAATAGGACAGACAGGAAAACATGCACACGCAGTTTGCCCCACAAACACAAACATGAAAACCACAATACATAACACTTACTTTCCAGGATCTGCATGCGAAAGCATGCCAGCAAGCGGGGCGTTCGCCGTTGCAGGTCTGACCACCTGCGCTCCAGCTGCCCGATGTTGCGGCGTGAACCTAAGGACCGCAGGCGGGACCGTGCCTCCGCATACGCGGAGCGCTTCTGCCGGTTGGTGATGGGTGGAGGCTGGCTGGTGATACGGCGATCCATCACCTCCGTAAGCACCAGCAGCTCGCGCCTGGTGAATGCGGAGGCTCTCATGATGGCAATGGAGTTTTTCATACAAAACATTTTTGATAAAGTGTGCAATAAATTTCTGATTGGCTAATGTATTTTGGAAATTAACAGGAGCAATTTTATTTTTTAGTGTATGAGTCATGTGTTCAACAGGGCCAGAAATCTCTGGAGAGTTATGATAGGCTTGATGCAGTGACATGCGTTTGCAAATTTAAATAAAGAAATGAACCCCGGAAAATATGCGAGGATCCACAGCAATAGAACAATTGTTTAATTGTGGTTCACATGTTTTTTGAACAATAAAAGCGAATGTTCCATCCGTACGTATTCTGCGGGTAAACACAAACACGGACAAGAGTAAAGTTTCTTGCATTGTGTTGAAAAAAAAAAACAATTAAGCTAATTGATACATTGATTGGCATGATACGATTGAGGGAGGTAGGCAGAATAAAGGAGCAGGTAATCGACATCTGACAAGGCCACTTCCGGTTTCACTTGTGCGTGCGTTCCCTTCAAGCCATTTCGGGGATGTACGCTCGCTATTTCGCATGCTCGTTAGTTAGAGGAGGAGTCGCCTGAGTTTAGGGAGGAATTTTAGATGCGAAAGAAAATACGAGCGAGCCATTGAATTTAAATAATTTTGTACGTACGCCTAACGTACGTGCGCCCGCTTGCGAGTGGGTCTGAATGAGGGCCAATGATAATAAGAGTGCACCACACAGAAGTTCTGCATTTTATTCACATCTTTGGATCACCAACTTAGGGGTATATTTACTAAAGGTCGATTTTAATCGATTTAAAATCGATCAAAATTGATTAACATTGATGTTGTGTTTCTGGGGTTAAACCACACATTTACTAACAGACAATGTTTGATTTATTTATTTATATTTTTATTATAATTTTTATTTTAGAAAGGAAAATCAAAAAGTGGCACAGAAACTGTACACTTTCTTCAACAGTGTTACTGATAACATTGCACAATTAAAAAAGAAGGTAAATTATATATATTAATCAAGATCAACATCACATCTCAAAACAGAGAAAGAGTGGGAGAGACACAACAAAATAAAGAAATCGAAATCAATAGGCGCGGCCGGCACACCAACCAAATAGGATCTAAGGAACCATTGTTTGCATAGTAACTGGTGCATCGCCGAGTAGCACTCTAGTCTCGTACCAACTTGTGGAGTGAAAACATTTATGTAATTAATTTTTAAGGTCCTCTGATAAGGAATCAATGAACCCCTCCCAAATATGAAAGAATTTTGCAGTGCGCTCTTCTTTGTGTAGTGAGGCTTCCGATTCAATTTTTAAAATAGTTGCAAATGTGTGATTTAGCCCCAGAAACACAACATCGATGTTAATCGATTTTGGTCAATTTTAAATCGATTAAATCAACATTTAGGAAATATACGCCTTAGTCATTGTTAGTACCGTAATTTGTGGTTACATTTTGTTATTATTTGTCTAACTTTAATTTTTTGTGATTAACCCAAGAAAATCTCAGGATAAGTGCTTTATAAGGGTTAGGGATAATTTATGGTATTTTTTTAATGTATATTGTTAATTAAAATGCACAAACCATTTTCTATCTCACTTTTAAATAAAATTACAAACAACCCAAAGGGTTATTATTATTATTATTTTTTGTAATCAGTATTTATTGAAACAAAAACACCATACATCAATTTAGCTAGATAAGAGTGCAAAAGTCCAGTACAGAACAGGAAAGCAGTACATACAGTGTCAAATAGGATACACTAAACATGTTCCAGTGCATGTCCATGGGCCTTTACATTATACCAACATTCATTTAGCCCAGGAGTTAGGGTTATTATTTTACCTTGTTTACTTGTATGTTATATTATTGGGTGAGGGAGTTAGCAAGGCTCATTACACCCACACACAGGTCATAGGGGTTTCCCTGAGCTGACCCCTGGTGAATCTCCTAATTAAAATTGAATTATGTACATTCAACGCCACATAAATCAAATGGAAATCTTCGTTACTGAGGCAGGTCAAATGGAAATGACACAATGCTAATTAATTGAGTAGCATCAGCAAGTGAGGTCAATATGCAACCAGATAATGAGAAGCTGTGCGATAGCCCTGCTGCTGGTAGCCATCATGTTCATCATGCCCAACATTATCAATGCTGTGTACTCCAGCCCTCCAGGATCCACGAGAGATATCAGGGGATGCATCCATGTCTAATTATGTCACACTTATGCGGACACTCTTATACAGTTGTGTCCTCATACATCTAGCCGCAAAACGCCATACACGACCAGACGGCCTTGGCAGCTGAGACGCACCAAGAGGTGTAGTGCACCATATTTTCTGTACATTTTGCATCTTATTCAAATCACAGATGCAGCAAAACAACACTCTTAGGGGTCTATTTACTAAGCAGTGTTAGGAGACAGAGTGAAAAGTGATAAGGTGCCAGCCAATCAGCTCCCAACTGTCATTTTTCAAACACAGCCTGTGAGATGACAGTTGAGAGCTGATTGGCTGGCACCTTATCACAGACTTATCACTTTTCACTCTGTCTCCTAACACTGCTTAGTAACTAGACCCCATAGGGAGAAATGAGCATTGTTAGAGAGACTCGGGGGTCTATTCATCATCATCCCTACTGCTCCACAGGAGGTTTCTGTCCTCCCTGAGCTCGCCTTAGGACACCTGCATTACGGTTTGACAGGAGCACCGTCCCAGTCAAACCCCCCGATGATAACTTTGCAAATAAATCCTCTCTGCAACTGCCGTCCTTAACAATCCTCTGCACATGCGCAGTCCAGCTTTGGCACATGCGCAGTAGCAAAATATCGCTCTACTGCGTCCGACATCAACATTGCGAGCATCTCCTAATCAGGCCCATAATAAGCTATTTCATTCCCTTTGCATGGAACTTAAACAAAATATGTAATTATTAGCAGAAATACACTGTATGATAAAATATCTTATGAAAATATAGCTAACAGCCTAGAGTTCTATGTAGTTATTTAAGTAAACCTGATGTACTATACTCAGGGCCGTAGTGAGCCGGCCTGGGCCCCAGCACTATTGAGGGGGCGTAGCCTAATCGTGGGAGGCGTGGCCACGCTCCCTCAGAAAAAAAACAAAAAAAACTATTTGCAGTCTTCCTACTCCCACTGCAGCCCAGCACAAAGCAGCGTGTGCTGGGCTGCTGACAGGTAAGAGGGGGGACAATGTCGGACTCAGGCACCCAACGGGCCCCTCCAACAAGCCTGGACCCGGGTAATTAGCACTCGCCACCCCCCCCACTCAGCACCCAAGACTATACTTTATATAATTATTTCATGTTTAGTCATACATTGAAAAATAGCTTTAACGTGCAGAAATCGTCAATATATTCTGAAGTAGAAATTACCATCGGGAACATTGTCTTTCTTTCTATGAGGACAGTGATGGAAGATTGAGCCACAGGAGGGAATGTCAGAAGATGTCTTATTGAAGACTCCTCTCCTTTGATACATCAACCGTCTGTCAGAATGGGAAGTTCTTCCCCACAATATAATCTCTCTTTCTTGCCATGTCAGGCTTGCAATTAGATAAACACAGGAGCTGATGTTCCCTTGTGCTGCTATAACGTTGGGCTAAATGACTACTGCATTCCATTGTGAATGGTTAGATACATGTTATAAATGTGACACTGTCATCGAGGCCATTGTATTAAGTGCAGATACAATACAATAGAATACAGTAGGGAAAAAAAGCATTTGTCTTTATTTTTTTACCTGACCCACAGTGACCTACACCTGTATTTTTCCAGTCAATACCATTTGTTAAATGCCAGAACAAAATGGTGCAGTAGGTATTTCAAGGCTAATTCATACAGTACTGCATTAATTTTAAGCATTTCACATGCATTATTAAAATCTTCTAAATATTCTTTGACACTGATAGTACAAAATTAATGTAAGTAAATATATCTGTACAGAAACTATCTGACAAGTGAGCTCCTCGCATACATGTTAATGTTGTCTGCAGTGTTCGGAAGCACTAATTCTGGTAAAATACAATAAAGTTCTACTAGAACGCTCGTTAAGTTTATAGCAAAGTATGCTGCAGAAAGCTTACACATTGATCAACAGCCTGCTAGTGCTCTGTTAAAGCAAGGACAAAGTCTAAGGGCGCCTACTTTTTCAATATTTTTTCAACACACATGTGTACAAGCCCGAATCCAGAACTCGTTATTAACCCAAGGGATAATATTAAATCAATTGTAGAAATATTTTTACTTTCTTATATAATTGAGGAGTGTTACTGGAATACTTTGTTTTAGCAGATGGACATTGTTTTAGAAAGGGTTAAAGTAAAACTCAGCACTATGGAATTGTGAGGGTCCCATGCTCAGGGTCCACATAGTTGAGGTTATGCCATCAGTAACCTGTAAAACTGGGGACACGCCATATGCTATATCTCCCCAATGCGGAATGGAGTGATGTATCATACACATTGCATAGTGTGCACCCCTGATCTGCCGTTCCCAGCCGTCGTTCACTGAATCGTCCCATCTGCTGTGTTGCATAATAGATAGCACGAGTCAATGAACAATACAGTGTAGTTACATGCAGTATGTAACGATACATCGCGTCATTGTATGGCGAATCATGCAGTGTTTTTGGCGGCACAATATATTGTTACATCGCCCGCCGCATCGCTGGGTCGCATTGTTGTAAGGCATGTACCCAGCTTTAGGGGCAAACGCAGGATTTCTAGAGGGGGGGTTTCCAAATGCTTGATTTTAAAGCAAGTGTGACCAGTCAATAAAGGGAGCATAATTAGCAGTTAACCAGCTATAATATACGTCATACGAAGTATAATGCATGTAATCCTGTCTGAGCTGAATGTTTTCAATTCTGATGTGGGCACAATTCCAGATCATTTGAGCAAGTCCGTGAGTCTGGGGTGGGGGGGGGGGGGGCAGCACAAGAACCTAGCACTGCCCATATATGTACAGATTGGTCTGCTTATGCACTGGATAGTGTATTATTATACAGTATTAATAATTGACCCTATAGATGGTCTATATCAGTGCACCCCTAACAGTGCATGTTTTCCAGATCTCCTACTTGGTGTACAAGTGTATTCATTACTGGCTCACACATTTTGTGCTAATTATTTCATTTGTGACACTGATGGAAAACATGCAACTTTAGTATTACATGTTATTTCTATTGCGGTCATCATGGTGTGAGCTGGGATGGGGGTTTCTAGGCAACCAGAGTTGATAAAACAGCTGGGACAGCCATCGATACAGTCCGTCAACAAGCCCATGCTTGCAGTTTGCTTCCAAACTTTTCCAAGGTTTTAGCCAGGGAAAAATACCATAATAGGCTATCGGGATGTCTCTATGGTGGAGTCTCATATAAAAATCATTGTGTTAAAGAAAAACATGCACTTTTATGCCATTTTCTAAAACTATCAAAACAGTTTCGGAAACTACTGAAGGATTCCTCAATGTATTATGTCACTGGGATGAAAATGGAGAAGTCAGTGTAATTTGTAAAACCAAAATAGAACTTAGCCAAAGAATGTGCCGCTGCCTGCTGCTTTAATATTGGATATCCTCGGGATGCTGGAAAGTAAGAAAATCCAAGTTAAAAATTTAATGAAGGACACATCCTCCATTTAATAGATTTCTTTTGTTTGCTCACCATAGTTAGCTTTCTTGTTTTTAATATCCTTCCCTGTGTTGGAATGAAAACACTGTCAGAATGAAGGCTCTGTGGAGTTCATTTGCTATGCCTTCTTAACCTATTCTTTAAGCAGAAAATGATCCTCGGGGCATGGATTATAGAACTGATCAGAAACATATATTGCAGATTATTTGGTCATTGTTTCAATTTGGAATACAGCATGTGAGAAGAGAGGCCGATTTTTAACTCTTTCTTTGCTAGGGGGAGCCGTGCTGCTTCCAACAAACCCTTAAAATAGTAGAAATTTCAAACTTACATTTTATTTTGTGACAAATAACAGAAAGTCCACAGCACTTGGGTACGGAAATAAAGTTTTATCAGATCAATGGGATTTCATCAGGTCTCAAAACAATGAAATAGTATTGTAAAATAGCATGCAGACAGCACTTTATATTACATAAGAGGTAAACAGCGCTGTTCTTTTGGCAACACAGAAGTGTGAATTATTCAGTCTGAAATGACTCACCAGATCCTAGAGACTTTACAGCGTATAGTAAATCAGTCCACCACCCAGCACGTGCCTTGTAGCATGTACCGTACAATTGTGTAGTTGTGCAAAGTAGCATTTGTTCCTTGTCATGATGCTAGAAAAGATTTAGGCAAATACTTTAAGTCCAATTTACTGTAGCATTGGATGTAAACCCATTTGCGCCACGTAACGACTTACGTAAGACTTGTCAAACTGCACATGTGCAGAACTTACACCTGTATTTTCATTGTTTTGCACTTGGAGATGTGGATCAGGAATGTTAATGTGTAAATGACATACTGTACAGTGAGGGCAAGGCGACACATGTCAACCACACCCTTTAGAGATTCCTCTGAAGTTGACTCATTCGTATCTGTAATATACACCCTTTAGGATGAGTATATTTATACCATAGAAAATAGGTAACTGTAGGAACAGATTAAATGCGTTCTAAACCCATATTCACACTGATGTATGGCAAGAAACGGTGTGTGTCTGTATGAAAGTGTGTGTTGATTAAGAAGTCAAGGTATAATAATAATAATAATAATAATAATAATAATAATAATAATTCTTTACTTGAATTAAGCAATAGTATACAATTACATATACAGGGGTATTCAATATTGGAGCGATAACATTGTTTTTGCGTTAATATCGGAGGTATGACATCATTATCGCAGGTTTTACTTTTACACCGTATTCAATTTCAAAGACTTATCGCAGTTTTGAAAAGTCTTTGATAAAAAACGGGGATAACTTTTCACCATTGAATAGGTGTCGAAAAAAAGTGTTGGGGTTTAGGGGTGCAGGCTTAAAAAAAATAGCCTGCACCCCTGGGAATGACATTTAAAAAAGAACTGTGTCAAAAAAAGTTTAAAAAAAATAGGGACACCCCAAAAAATTAATTAAAAAATTGGGGTGAAAAAAAAAAAAGGGAAAAAATTGTTTAAAAATAGGGAAATAGGTTCAGGGCTATTCTGCAAGTATGCGGCAGGTGTTTTGAAGAATAGAATTATAGCAGCAGGTGCACAAATGCAGAATTTTTAAAAACTTACTTTAGGGACTTAAAAATATGCTAGTACCCATTTTCATATACCCCAAATTTGATGGGACCACTTAAAAAAACGAAAAAAATAACCTAAGTGCTCTTCTGCATCACTTCTTCAATGTCGGGAAAAAAACACCTGCTGCGGCTATTTAAATCCCCGACTTTCAATTAAAGGCTAAAACGGGGGTACCCATAGCGTTCCCCTATGTTTTTAGAACTTTAGGGGGGGTCTTACAATTTTTTTAAGGAAAAATTCGTAACTTTACGCAAATCCAACTTCGGAGTTTCCCGTTTTCGTTAATTTTATATTGAATACGGGGATAAGCGGGAGCGTGCCCGATACTTTAACGCAGGTAAAAACTCCGATATGAAACGTTAACTTCGACAGTGAAGTTAAACGTTTCATATTGAATACCCCTCATAGACTGTACAGAATACACTGTGGTGAAAAATCTAAAATAGTGAATCCAATGGGGTAATTAGGATACACTTAAGATATATTAGAGCTGAACAGTTTGAGCACTGTATGTGTTCAAACAATATAAAGAATATGGTGACAAAATTTGTATGGCCAAATGATTAGCAATGTCCCAATGCTGATAACAGTGCTGATACAGGATCAATGATGAGGGCGTGAATAAGATAAAAAGGTTGAAAAAAAGGTAAAAAGACAAAAATGTCAAGTTCAAAGTCTGAGTCAGTAGAGAAGTGAGGCCCGGAGACCCTGGAGCTTATTAACGGAGGTGATGTGTATCGTAGAGGTGTGTGAGTTGGTGCGCCGTTCCGCACTAAACTTTAGATGGATGCTGCTGGAAGGCGCTGAAATAGACGGTGTTCCCGGGGTAAGCAGTACGGAGGTCTACTGGAGTGTAATGGAGGTGTAGTTTCAAACCCATGTCTAGCCATGGGGACACGTGTCGGAGACCGCCCGGGACCACCAGGCAACCTCCGGCGCTTCCTAACTGGCCGACAGCTGGGTGTGCAGGGAGGGGGATATACGGTTGTGGTTTGGTGGACCAGACGCCGTATTCCACTCCTTGACTAAGGACTCACCTCCTATGGACTCGACAGGGTCCGCTCTTACCCCTAGCCGGCTTGATGTAATCGCTCTCCTTCTCTTGTCGACGTCTTCTTCCGAGTCCTCGGGCATGTGTAGCGGCTCGTCAGGTGCCGCTGGAGCAGATGGTCTCAGGGTAGGCTTCCGGTTTCTCACTTGATAGCAGTGTGTAGCCAACACACCCGTGGGGTCTTCCTCTAGGCAAAATGGTTGAGGTGACTGTGTCCTTGGGTAGCTTTATTTAAAAAATCCGGGGCATGTCTCATCATGGATAGGTAAATGAAAGATGGGGCGTGGTGAAGAAGATAATAACACGCCTTGTTTATCATAGGCCGGATGAGGTGTCAATCAGCCACTCTGAATGAAAAGTAGGGATTGATAATGAGTATATGGCCATTGACAGTCAGAGTGCTGCAATGATCTTAGTATGAAAAAACACCCAGCGCACAGCATCCATTCAGACTCCGGGGTCCGGCAATGCCACACAGCTGCAGCGGTGGGGGTCCCCAGCCTCCCGATTTGACCACTCGTGGGCCACTTCGGTGCACGGGTGAAATTGGGATGTTGGGGAGGGGTGCGCCCTCTATAGGTAGCGCCCCAGTTTGACCGTACTTTTCGAGCACCCCTAGAACCAGCCCTGACCATAGACCTAGTACAGGTTTCTGACTTGTTGATGATGATGGCTGTATCTTTTTGTCTGATGTATCTATATGTAGATTTAAAATCTTAAGGTATGAAAAAATTAAGTGGAATAAAATAAGTTTACAAATTAATTTTTGCATTTTAAACTAAATCCGGCCTTTTGTGCGCACTATGAATTTTTAATACACAAAACCACACATCTTTAATTGTAGTTACTTAATAAATAATAGTATTAATCTTAGAAATAAAATACTATAGCAACATCTCATATCGTTGCACATAGCACATACTGTAGCCATGTCACAGGGGTCTATTCAGCAACAGTGACGATGGTGCCCAGTATATTATCGGGCAACATCGTCACGAGATTTCATAAATTATGATAAAATATGTAACCTATGCAGCAATATTTTCAGCAGGGACAGCGGTTCCGGTAACACGCTGTCCCTGCAATGTCTTAGAAAGGATTGTTTTCGGGTTTCCGAAAACAATCCCTTCTGTTTGTTCCTCTGCGCATGCTTAATCATGCGCTTGGGAACAGTCTCCATCCTGGCTTCCCGGTGACCACAGGGGGGTAAGTACAGCTCCAGCCTCCCGAAATTGATTGATATGTGTATACAGGCTTTATACTAGACTGTATACATGTATATTTATGTGCTTTTATATTTAATGTTAAATATAATCGCACATAAATATACATGTATACAGGCTAGTATAAAGCCTGTATACACATATCAATCAATTTCGGGGGGTTTAAAAGATTTTAGAGTGACTTACCTGCCGATCACCGGGAAACAGGCAAGGAGACTGGGCGGGCTTACAAGATGCTGCAGGGACTTATGGGAACATTTCCCTCTGTTCCTGCAGTTTTCGGGATATTTAAGTATTTTCTTCATGTAACGCCATTCTGAAATGGTGTATATATAAAGGAAATATTTATCGAGTGATTTAACAGTATTTACTTTGCTGAACAGCAAAAAGCGTTAAAGCACTGTTGAGATCAATGGCTGATCCCTACAGTGCGGTACTCAGCGAGATGGGAATCAATGGAGAAGATAATTGTGTTATCTTCTCCATTATCCCATTGCTGAATAGGGGAGCTACATAAAAAATATGGAAATCATAGTTTCCGTATTTTTTATGTAAAGTAATCAATGCTGAATAAACCCCATAGAGAGATGGCTTTAGCGTTAGCGCTGTCACATCTCTATTGTCCTTTGGTGTAACTGTCAAACAATCAGTTGATTAAAAAAACACATTAATTATTCTGAATGTTACCAATATATACTGTAGATTGAACAATGATAATCAACTAAACAACAACAACAACAAAAATCAAATAATAAAAGAAAAAAATAGATAAAAATGCCTAAAAATGTATATATAAATTGTCAAAAATTGAGGTTTTAGTCCCACTTACCTTGTTCAACAGTGCTGCATCCCTGTGATCTGTGTAACCCATGACTGTCTGCAACATGCCAGAGCATCATCAGAAGTTAACAAACAGTCTGGCTGCATGGGCGTGGCCATATTGGATCATGTCATGTGTCAGTCCTACCAGTTCTCAGCAGTCATGCTCACATGACCAGCTCAGCCTATTGTATCTTACAGCACCCTATTTAAAACTAGGGATGTGCAGGCTCGGTTCTACTCGGTTCCGTTCGGGTTTTTTTACCGAATCTTATTGGGTATCAGCTGTCACAAGTTTTGGATAGCCAATAAGATTCGGTAAAAAAAAACGAACGGAACCGAGTAGAACCGAGCCTGCACATCCCTAATTTAAACCAGCTCTGATGTTCAGCCCATTGCCAGATCAACGTGTTTTCTTCCTGACGATAGTTCATGGCTCTAGGCTTCAGTGGCATGCTGCTCTGTTTCTGTGTATTGCTTCTGCAATCTCCATGTACTCAGCTCCATTCAGTACCAGTGCTTTGCGGTTTCCAGTCTCTGCAAGTACCTGTGTGCCTGTCTTCACCACCTGCCTCTGGTGCGCCACTGTTGCTCCACCGGACTCTGGGTCTCATTCAGACCGGGTCACAAGCGCCGATGCGCTCGCAACCGGATCGATGTTTAGCCCTGCGCATGCGCAGCAGCCGCACTGCACATTCGCAAGCCCCGGAGCGAGAGAGAAACTCTCTCGCTCCGGAGCTCTCTACAAAAGGGGCGGCTGTCGATGTTGATCAACAGCTCGCCCCGTTTTGTAGGTGGGCCGGGGGGTGGTGTCCAAAATGGAGGCGTTCCTTAAGGAACGCCTACCGTTTTGTGGGCGGCCGCTCTGACATCATCAGTGATGTCAGTGGGGAGTTTCCTGCTCGATCAGAGCAGGAAGCACCCTGGGACTTGCGGTTGCCGAGACCCAACCTTAGGGTCTCGTCGCACGCCCCGATGGTCGCGATGGTGTTCATCATCGCGACCATCAACCTGGTCGGTCGCTAAGCTGTGGGTGGTAACAGCTAGTGACCAGGAGGCCGCACTAAAAAAAAGAAACAGCTGCCCTCATTCAGAGAGAGTGATCGCTTCTTGCGCCGCCTCTGAATGAGGGCCTCTGTGCTTACAATCTGCTCTGGGTGTCCTGTGTTCACTGTCAGTCTCTTAGGCTATCAATGCATGATTTAAGATTCAAGGGTTAAGTCTTACGTTGTGTCTTTCTTGAGAATTCTTGAGCGCTATGTCTGCTGCTGCTGCTGGGAGTGGATTTTCATCCCAGAATGGATGAAGACAATGGTCCTCATTCAGAGCCGTACGCTCTGAGCAGAGCGCACGCTCTGAATGAGGGCCGGCCTCCATGAAAATGGAGCGTCCTTCTGGATGCTCGTATAGCTGTGGGTCACCACCCACAGGCTATACGAGCGTGCATTTTGATGGCCGCGATGGTCGAGACCATCGCGACCATCGAAATTGCGAGCCGGAGCCTGCGGTTGAGGTTTTCAACCGCAAGCTCCGGAGTGATTTTGGCTCTATCAGAGCCAAAATCACTCCCATTGACATCACTAGTGATGTCAGTGGGCCGGCTTTTGACGGGAGGCGTTCCCATGGGAACGCCCCCCGTCAGGGAGGCACGCCCCCGGCACGCCTACCAAAGGGGGCGTGCTGTCAATCAACATTGACTGCATGCCCCCTTTGATTGGACACAACGAGCGAAGGACTTTCCTTCGCTCGTCGCGTCTGGCGCATGCGCACGACGGAGCTCCCTCCATCGTGCGCATGCTCAGTCCAGAACATCGACCCACTTGCGAGTGGACAGCCGCTCGCGAGTGGGTCTGAATCAGGCCCAATGTGTCTTTCTTCCCA
Source organism: Taudactylus pleione (assembly GCA_031769625.1). Taxonomy (NCBI): domain Eukaryota; kingdom Metazoa; phylum Chordata; class Amphibia; order Anura; family Myobatrachidae; genus Taudactylus; species Taudactylus pleione. Next base: position 13,370,881 of record JAUIMM010000119.1, read on the forward strand.
ATGGACACAGATGTGAATAGATGCAAATAGCTGTTGGTAAGCAAATTGTCAGCTCAAGTGGCACATGATGCAGCGCTGGCATCTCCTTCAGTTTCTCCAGCAAGTGCATCTGCCGAGAAAAAACTAAACTTTCCCTAAAAAAAACACTGGTGAATCAAATGAGTCAACACAACCAAGTTTTTTTGTCTTGTGCCCAGGTATGACAATGGGATTTTTCATTGTCATGGGCAACAACTGTTTCATCCACTGGTGCCTAATTTACTACAAACAACATCCGCATCAACAACATCCTCATCAACAACATCCTCAGCATCAACATCCTCATTAGCGTCAGCTACATAAATATCCTGCTCATCCTGGTGCACTTCCACAGAAGCATCCTCAGTTTCTATGTCAGCATGTTCACTTGTGCTTACATCATCATAAGAGGCAGAACCACCAGTCATAAATAAAGGCCAAGGCCTTAGCCTCTCCTTGCCACTTCATGTGGTGAAACTGGCATATTGCCAATATTGTCTTTCTGCAGCTAACTTTCCCTTTGATGTTTTCTTCTTTACCACTGCAAAAGACTGGTTCTTGATTTTAGATGCCCTGACTTTGTCACCAAACAATAATAGCGCAGCTAAGTTGCTAATGCACACACACTCAAAAAAAATCTTTTTTTTTTCTTTTTGTGGATTGATATTGATAATTATTAATTTAATTTCACTTTTTTTTTTCACACTGGGGAAGAGCACCCTGAATGAGGCAGCAGCCCCTTAATGGACAAAACAGACAGCACCCCTTTTTGATGGACAGCAAAGCACCCCTGCCGAGTGCAGACAGACCACCTGCAGAGTCACAAATACATGGAGGATAAACTGCGGCAGTGTCACCATACAATAATAGTGCAGCTAAATTGCTAACGCACATACACAAAAAAAGCACTTTTTTTTTTAAAACTTGGGAAGAGCACCCCTAACTGACAGAGCACGCCCCGTGGACAACACAGCACCCCTTTATGGATTGCAGCCCTAGCCTGATGGACAGGACAAAACCACAGCAGCCACAGTTAATTGACAGGACAAGTGACACAGCAGTTGCAGCACCCACTGAAGGAAGACCCCCTTTATATACTGCAGCCTAAGCCCTTTTATGGACAACACAGCAGCAGCCTTCAGCTTCAAGACCACTACTGGACACACACACTGAGTGACTGACTACGTCTGCTAGCTTCTCTTTGTACAGTCAGAGGGAAAATGGCACCGATTACGGGTACCTTTATATAATCCAAAACCCGCAAGAATCCGACAGCGGGAGGATGACGTTTAGTCTCGTTTTGAGATCTGAGTCGCGCAGGAAATCCCGAGCCTAGCTCAGTTCTTGCCTCGGATCTGGAAGTTCGGGTGGGTCCGGTTTTCAGAGAACTGGGCCCACTCATCTCTAATTATTACAAAGACAACTGTTAAGATTAATGCCCATGTTGAACTCATAGAGATAACCATTTGAAATGTATACATTTTTTATCACATCTTATTAATGAAATTCTGTGACTCCAATGTTATCTTTGTCCTTCCACGACATAAAATCTAGAGCCCTCAGATTCTTTATTTTGTACTGAAAAAAATAATAATTGGATATGTGTAGAAAAACTTGTTTGTTCAATTTTTTTTTTTTTTTTTTGGCATTGTCAAAATGGATATTGTTTTCTAATTCGTTGCTATTTAAAAACATAAAACACATAAGGGCTTTTATCACATTATTTACTTTCGCTCTAGGCATAAATCAAAGGCATAATTCGAGCTTGTCAGTAACGTGCCATAGGTGACAACTTTCTGCAATGTGACTCAAAGTCATTCATCACCTTATTTTGACATTAGCAAAGCTTATAGCTTCTGTCACATGGGAGCTTTGTGCATATTGAATATGGCATTGAAATAGCAGGTTGTGAAAACACAAAGTATCTGTCAAACTAATGGTGATCAGCTACAAGAATTCCTAACTCCAATTCGCAACAGGTGCCTAAACATACTTTGTCCATATGCTGCCAAAGTTCAGCATTGTGTGTGTGTGTGTGTGTGTGTGTGTGTGTGTGTGTGTGTGTGTGTGTTGAATCAATCACCTGAATAAACTGGTACGGGGCACCAAGCACTATACTAAGGGCCTTTTTAATGTACCACTGTACTAGACCTTGAATGGTATATGGTCCATGGTTAGCATTAAACTAAGTGATAATATTCCATTCTTTTTTTTTAAACCATCCTGTCTGACAGCACAATTGAGCACATGTTCAAAGTTTTGGAGAAACAATGGGGAATATGCATCAAACCCTCTAAAGGGGACAAGTGGAGAGTTTGGCTATAAAAACCAATCAGCTTCTAGCTATCTTATATCAAGGGGATGGGAATGAAATACCGGCACCTCAATAGCCGTCGGTTTAAATCCTGACGCAGAAACAGTCAAGATCCCGACAGGGGCGGTAAGTATGCGATCCCTAACCCTCCCTTAGTGGTGCCTAAGCCTAACCTTTACCCCTAGTGCATAACCCTAACCTTCCCCCGGTGTTGCCTAACCCTAACCTCCCCTCCCTGCACTCTACATCTAACCCTCCTGGGGGGGGGGTGCCTAACCCTAATCTCCCCCCAGTGGTGCCTAACCCTAACCCCCCTCCGCGCACCCTAACCCTAACCTGCCCGAGGGCTGCCTAACCCTAATCTCTCCCCGGAGGTGGCTAAACCTAAACCCCCATCCTTGGACGCAGTGTGCTACTTACCTCCATCCTGATGTTCAGCATTCCGTCATTCGGGATGCAGATGCCGGTATCCGTTGTTCAGGAAAGCGTTGTCGGCATTTGCCATTGGTCGGGATTCCGGCGTCGGTGTATCAACGGCCGGTATCCCATCCGCAGGCATTTTAACTCTGTAAAATGATAGGCAGAAACTGATTGGTGCTATGGTCACCTTCTCCACTTGTTCTCTTTAATACATCTTCTCCATTGTCCCTCTTCACTCAGTTAGTTACTCACTTACTAAAGGGTAGAGATGTGCGCAGACCCCCGTGGTTTAGTTTTCATCATTGTGTTTTAAATTTTATTTTTGGCAAAACCACCCTTAAGTATTTTGGTTCGGATGTGGTTTTGGATTCCTTAATAAGCAATGAAAATGTATATAAAACAAAATTGATAAAAATTTATACAAAAATCAATAAAACAGCTAAAATCATGTACAGTAATTGGACCTGATTTCATGCAATCCAAACCACGAATTTGGTTTTTAAATTCGAATTCCAAACTGACTGCAGAACCGAACCGGGACTCAGTTTGACTCGGAATCGCAAAGTGATTCCGAACTAGGACTTGATTCGACTCACACCGGATTCAACTAGGAGTCGGGGGCTGCGCAAAAATGCTACTTATATAGCTGAAAGAAGTAATACCTCTCAAAAACATAACTTCATCTGTCAAAAACATAACGTCATCTGTTTTATATATCAGCAAAGGGGGACATGTGACCTGGAAAATGATCAGATGATCAGCTGATTCTGCCTGATTTTTCTATATAGACCCCTTAGTTAGCTGCGATAAATGTCAATCGGCCAATGATGTACAGAGATATGCTATAGCAGTCAAACCTGCTTTTCAACAAAAAGGAAATTTTTTTAAAGCTGTTTATTTTTAATTAGAGATGTGCAGGTCCGGTTCCCACAGAACCGACAACAACCGAATTTAGGGGTTCCAAGTCTAAGTTCGGAATCACTTTGGAGTACCGGGTCAAACCGAGTCCCGGTTCGGATCTTCGATCGGTTAGGATGTCGGATTTTAAAATCGAACTCGGCTTTTGAATTGCATGCTAACAAGTCAAAATAATGTCATTTTAGTTGTTTCTTTTTTATTTAAAAATACAGATCCAAAACCAAAACACAAAGATGAATCTGGATCCAAAACCAAAACACGGAGGCCGGTGCACATTTCTATTTTTAATACTGAACAATTAGAAAGGTGCTATACTTAGCAATGCCTGCAGTATATTTTGCAGAACTGTCCATGTCCTTTTTTGTCCACCGTATAAACATGGATGGAAACAGACCTACAAACCTATTGATGACCCCTGAACAAATATGTATTAAGAGCTATCAATTGCATTTTATATCACACCCTATGCTACAATGATCGGTACTATAACATGGAAGCACAGATGGTCACTCAGTATAACAGAACACGGAATACTGTATATGCATTTAGATTGGATGTAACTGATTTTGTTCCCAAACAGAAGACACAATAGAAATAACTTTTCCCAGCAGTAACACTATTCCGCATACCTTTTCATTAATGGTTAATACAGTATGTCACACTAAATTACATTTCTAACCTCTGTAGCTGTAGCTGTGAGGCATACACAGAAAGAAACATCAAGTATGTATGAAGTAGTTTCAACTTGTTTTCCTAATCACCCATAGAAATTATGTTATTCTTCTAAATTAGCATGGTCAGAGCCTGTAGAATATTTTGCTTCCGCACTTCAGAACTCAGCGTTTCCACAATTCTTAAAAGGCTAAGCGAGAAGTGAGGAGTATCAAGTCAACGTGGAGAAAGATGTTGAACAATTCCATATGGTCAGATGGGGGAGGGGGCAATTGCTAAGACAGTGGTCTTATCACTGAGACTCGTAGGAGTCTTGAATTTCAGTGGCATGTTCCCCCTTTCCATGACTTGGGTTCATACATAGCTCCTAAGCCTCTGGGCTACAGATACTATACCTTACAAGTTCCCTCACTCACAATTCTCATCTGGGCCCGCTTTACCATTAAATTGCTTCAGAAAGCTAGAGGAAATTGATTAATTATATTTGTGTTGCCGGACTGCTCTGCACTAAATTGGAAGGCCTTATAGGATTGCTAAGCAGCAAAGTTTTAACTTCAACTTCATTTTTTAATACAATCAGCAAAGTATTTCATCAAACCCCTCCTCTTATCATCACCAATCCTGTGAAGGTTAATAAAACACAGATGTGACCTACTCCACAGGCAGTTATGTCATGAAATGTTCTTTTACATGTGAGTCTCACTACTGATAGAGAGCTGCCAAATCCATTGCACAGTGTGTGCTGCACCGAGGCAAGGCAGCATAAGTGCTAGCACTACAGAAAATGCTCAAGTAGAATCAGTTGTAGATACATTGCATGCTTGGAACTAAATGCAGATACCCAATCTTATGCAGAGTTGTTTCATAGATGTAATCATTATCAGTGTGCACTTGCCCCAGACCTGTCCTTGGCACAACATACTGTAGGCATAATTACACGTAAGCACAACTCTGCATAACCACCAATTAAAGCAACGCGCTATCTCTGAACTGAGCCTAAGTATGAACGCCCATTAGCAACCAGTTACACCCCTACAGCCACAAATGGCGATGCAGCTCTGCATTGTCCAGTGCGTAAACATGTATGATCCATACCTAGACTGACTCTACACTGGGCCATATGAAAGGAAAAGCAAAGGAAACAGCATTTGTTACAGATTATATATTATGCCATGGAGAACGTGGTGCATTTTGTTTAGAGATTTGCACACTTAAAATTTAGACACTTAGGGGCCTATTCATCATACGATAAATGGCCTGGTAACCATGCTGAAATGTTAGTTTCTGCATAATTAAGTTACCGGGCCATTCATCATCAGGGGTCCGATTAGGATCACCTGATATTCAGCAAGCTCCGAATACTGAGAGTTCCTCCACCGCCTCCTCACTGACTCCACGGCGGCTTTGCACATGTGTGACCTCAGGTCACGCATGTGTGGAAGTGGCGACAGTGAAGAGGTAAGTAATGCAGCTAGTTCTGCAGCTGCGCTACTAATGTATTGCTCCGGTGTTAAGTATCCCCCACAGTGAGGTGGATACTTAATGCCCCCCCGATGATAAATGGGGCCCTCGGTATTGGCATGCAAGAAATAAGAAGTGCATCCCTTTAAAGTGCATCAGGCACCATTACGTAAGCAGAGTCAATATTCATGAGAATGGAGTTAATATTTCATTTGGAACCAATAAAATGACTGAGTCACAAATTATCTGTGCATAAAGCCTAGCAACGTACCTTGTTGATGTTCGGTAATGGAGTGTTTCTGTTATAGTGGCATAGAATGGATGTACTAAGAGTAAATGAGGTCAGAGGTTTGCTGCATTCCCCATATGTATCAAGTGAAACATTCCGGAGCTTGTACCCATTAGGAAACACCATCTACTGTATATAATCTCAGCACTAACAATTCTAAATACAATACCTTCACACTGACCTTGCTACAGTTGTTTAAATCAAACTTTTGGATAAAACTAATCTTAAATGTCCTGCAATGTTTTACATGTTTTTTTTAACAATCATTAAAAAAACAGAATTCAGTTGTTGCTTCCATTTCACTGCCAAAGCAAATTGTAATTGATGATGATTTGCTAATTAAGTAAAATATGCAGTGGTGTAACTAGGGTATTTGGAGCCCAGTGCAAGATGAAAAATAGAGCCCCCCCTCTATGTTTGCGTGGAAAATGGGGGTGGCACATGCCACAAGGGGCGTGGTCACCGAAAAATGGGGGGTGTCACCATTTCTCGTCACTCTGGGAACATTCCTTTCCTTTCCATATGCACCTTAATTCCACCAGTAGTAGTGCCCTTTATACAGTGTCCCCTGTTGTACTGCCCATTATGCAATGCCCCAAGTAGTAGTGCCCCTTATGCCATGTCGCCAGTAGTAGTCCCCCTTGCGCAATGCCCCCTGATGTTGTGCACATTATGCAGTGCCCCCAGTAGTGCCCAATATATAGTGCCCCGTATACAGTGCTCCCTGTAGTGCCCAATATATAATGCCCACAGTAGTGCCCCTTAAACAGTGCCCCTTTTGCAGTGCCCCCAGTAGTGCCCAATATATAGTGCCCCTAATATAGTGCCCCCTATGCAGTGCCCAATATACAGTGTCCCCAGTAGTAGTGCCTTTTACACATAAAACATGCAGACACACACAGACAGACAAAATTATACTTACAGGAATCCCCGCAGTGCGGGAGCTGGAAGGCAGAGCTCATGAGTGAGCTCCAGCCTGGCTCCAGTCCTGGGTGCAGCAGCCAATGAGAGTCTGTCTGACTCTCATTGGTTGCTAATACAAACACACAGCCGCCAGGTAGTAAGAGTGTATTACCCTGCGGCGGTGTGTTTGTTGTACTGTGTAGTGCAGACCGCACTCAGGGGCTGATTCAGACCCGCTCGCAAGCGCTATGCGCTCGCAAGCAGGTCGATGTTTGCCGCCTGTGCATGCGCTGCCTCCGGCGTGCGCAGGCACGAGACCTGGCCAGCGACGGGCGCTCCGTCGCTATGGGTCTCACACCAAAATGGGGCGGCTGTCGATTGTGATTGACAGCTTGTCCCGTTTTGGAGGTGGGCGGGGGGGGGTGGCTACACAAACGGAGGCATTCCTGGAGGAATGCCTGCCGTTTGTGGGAGGCACCACTGACATCACCAGTGATGTCAGTGGGGAGCTTCCTGCTCTATTTAGAGCAGGAAGCTCACTAGGGCTTGCGGGAACGAGACCCTACCACAGCTTAGCGAGCGGCCAGGAGGCTGACTTAAAAAAAAAAAAAGCCGCCCTGATCCAGAACGAGCGCTCTGAAAGAGTATCCGGCTCTGAATCAGGGCCTCAGTCTGCACTACACACTGACCTGGATGCCGGCCGGCAGCGCACCCCCCCCCCCAATTTGCTGGTCCGACGGCACCAAGGGCACGTACCCCATCCGACCCACCTTAGTCACTGTAAATATGTAAAAAAGACACAGGACCTGATTCAGAGATGGTTGCTTTTGCAGCTGCTCTCGCAATAGCGGTTGCAGGAATATGCCAATGCTGATCTTAGCCATTCCCTTGTGCTGGACCATACGATGGAGTGTACGAACGGTGAGGTGCCCACTACCAGGCTGCATGGTCTGTGTCATCATCAACATCAATGCATATTGTACACTTGAGGTCAAGAAGACACAAATAGACACAAGAGAAACGTCTCCTAACAGGCAAATGTGTGTGTTTCCATGTTTTCCTTTCTAAAGGCGCACATCCACATGCCGACTAGGGAAAGACACTACGATTATGACATCGTAATCGTACCGTTGTTCCCCATCACCTGCAGTGCCTACACTGAACGACCTCCATCATCACCGAACATAGCCAATCTGTCGTTATTGGCAGATTGACCGGCATGTTAGGGCGATGATTGATGTCGGAAATGACCATCGGGAGCGCGCAGCGCTGGTCGTTTCCAACATTTGCATGCCCGATTTGTGTCCGATTAACAATTGATTGAACGATAACGATGTTGTTATCGTTCAATCGCTATATTTAATTGACTAGTGGATGTGTGCCTTTAGTTAAGTAAATATGCCCTTACAGTACTTGGTCTACACTTCACACCCACATTCTGCATGCGACTGAATCTCCATACAGATGAAAGCATCTTTTCTAAGCATGCATTGTACAGAAATGTGTATTTTCAGCAAAATAAATCCATACGTATATTCAAATTTGGATGTAGTTATATGACTGGAACGCTGGCTAAGGAGTTATGACAGGCGTCAAGATATCGACGCCTGTGATAATCCCGATGCCGGAATACAGAACGTTGCGGGCCGATCGAGGTAAGTACGGGCGCCCGTTCTCTTAGCCGCGGGGGGGAAGGTTAGGTTTAGGGCACCCCGGGGGGACTTAGGGTTAGTCACCCCCCTGGGAGAGTTATTCTAGGGGAAGGGGGGGTTAGGGTTAGGCACCCCCAGGGGGGAGATTAGGGCTAGGCACCCCGCCAGGGAGGTTTAGGTTTAAGCACTAACGGGGGGAGGTTAGGGTTAATTACTAGGGGGGGAGGTTAGGGTTAGGCACCCCTAAAGGCAGATTAGGGATAGGGGGGGAGAGGGGAGGGGTAGCAGGAAGTTCACTATACGATGGAGTGTAAGGGAACGCCTGCATTTGTGCGGCCAACCCCCTCCCTGCCTACAAAACGGGCGAGTTGTCACCATTGACGGGTCTCGCACATGCGTACGCCGGAGGCGGCGCATGTGCAGTGGGGGACCATCGACCCGCTTGCGAGCGCTGTATTTGTGAGCGGGTCTGAATCAGGCCCTGTGTCTTTGTTCATTAAACATTCTACTGTAATCGAGTATTACTGATCAGTATATGACTAGTTTCGAAATTGTACATTAAATTCAACTTACAAGTACATATTTTTGTGCTCTAGTAACAAGCAAAAATATTAAAGTACATTTGTTAATATACAATGAAACATATAATATAGTATACATCCTTGCTTGTAGCGCAGTGAATCGCGCCATGCGTGGAGCGAGATGGTCTCCCACGATCAGAGACGCGCATTCGCGTCTCCATAGGACTGAATAGAGATGCACTCCTGCGATCGGGGACACGCCATAGTATATTGAGGCACATAGAACAACGCGTGCACGTTTGTAGTGCGATCAGCCACAATGAACCTGGGCGCATCTGTAATAGGGCAGTAGCTAGGGTGGTGCGGTCGGTACCTCCACACAGAGCACAACATTGCTGAGGGTGGAACACCAACCAGCCACCATCTCTCTCTGTTGTTGTTTGTAATCTAGTGCCGGGCAGCCGCAGCTGCGTGTCCATGGCGCCCAGCACAGAGAAGGCAGGGCAGACAGACGCAGCCTTCCCGCCTACTTATGACATCCCAACTCCGGCATCCTACAGTATTAGGGCAGGAGAGATGCAGACGTGATGACGTCATGATGTCTCCCCGCCCAAGGCTCCCAGAGGAGAAAAAGGAGCTGCTGGCTGCTGTGTGCTGTGGGGGCTGGCTGACATGGAGTGGCGCGGCCGCGGTGGAGTGTGGACACAGCAGACAGCACACAGGGCTGGATCCGGATGATACAGGACTGAGGATCTGCCACTGCCAGGTGAGGTCTGACTGTGACTGGCAGTATTAAAAGTAGTGGCCAGCCCAGCATCCCCCCCCATTACAACTCCTGTGCTGAATTTATTAATCAAAAAAATAAATTTATATAATATATATATATATATATATATATACATATTTATACATATATATACACATATATATTTATATATGTACAGTATATACAAACACACACATATATATATACATACATAGAAATGTATGTATATATATATATGTGTGTGTGTAATATATATATATAAATATATATATATATATATTAGGGGTGTGCACCGGCCACTTTTCGTGTTTTGTGTTTTGGTTTTGGATCTGGATCTTTCTTCGTGTTTTGGATCTGGATTGGTTTTGCCAAAACCACCCTTCCGTGTTTTGGGTTCTGGGTTTTGTGTTTTGGATCTGTATTTTTTTTAAAAAAGCATAAAAACAGCTAAAATCACAGAATTTGTTGGTTTCTCTGCTCCTATGCTATTATTAACCTCAATAACCTTAATTTCCACTCATTTCCAGTCTATTCTGAACACCTCACACCTCACAATAGTGTTTTCATGTCCAAAAGGTTGCACCGAGGTAGCTGGATGACTATGCTAAGCGACACGAGTGGGCGGCACAAACACGTGACCCATCTAGGAGTGACACTGCAGTGGCAGACAGGATGGCAGTTAGAAAAACTAGGCCCCAAACTGTACATAATGCAAAGAAAAAAAAGAAGTGCAAGATGGAATTGTCCTTGGGCCCTCCCACCCACCCTTATGTTGTATAAACAGGACATGCACACTTTAACAAATCAATCATTTCAGCGCCAGGGTCTGCCACACAACTGTGGCTGAAATGATTGGTTCGTTTGGGCCCCCACAAAACAAGCTGGCAATTAATGTGTCCCTGCACAAACTGGCTCTACGGAGGCAAGATGTCATCCTCATCCTCCTCATCCACCGATTCCTCACCCTCTTCAGTGTGTACATCCTCATCCTCACAAAGTATTAACTCGTCCCCACTTGAATCCACCACCACAGGTCCCTCTGTACCTTCTGGAGGCTGGTCTCCCTGGAAGAGCTGATAATTCATTTTGATGAACATCATCTTCTCCACATTCTGTGGAAGCAACCTCCTACGCCTTTCGCTGACAAGGTTCCCGGCTGCACTAAACACTCTTTCGGAGTACACACTGGAGGGGGGGCAACTCAGGTAAAATAGAGCCAGCTTGTACAGGGGCCTCCAAATTGCCTCTTTTTCCTGCCAGTACAGGTATGGACTGTCTGACATGCCTACTTGGATGCTGTCACCGATGTAATCCTCCACCATTCTGTCAATGGTGACAGTATCATATGCAGTGACAGTAGACATGTCAGAAATTGTTGCCAGGTCCTTCAGTCCGGACCAGATGTCCAAACTTGGTCCTGCCTGCCCTGCATCACCGCCAGCGGGTTGCTTAGGATACCTAAGTTTTTTCCTGGCAGCCCCAGTTGCGGGAGAAAATGAAGAAGGAGCCGTTGACGTGTCACGTTCCGCTTCAGCTGACAGTGTGTTCACCAGCAGGTCTTTGCACCTCTGCAGGCTTGTGTCGGCCGGAAAGAGAGACACCACATAGGCTTTAAACCTAGGATCAAGCACGGTGGCCAAAATGTAGTGGTCTGATTTCAACAGATTGACCACCCTGGAATCCTGGCAAAGCGAATGAAGGGCTTCATCCACAAGTCCCACATGCCGAGCGGAATCGCTCCGTCTTAGCTCCTCCTTCACTTTCTCCAGCTGCTTCTGCAAAAGCCTGATGAGGGGAATGACCTGACTCAAGCTGGCTGTGTCTGAACTGACTTCACGTGTGGCAAGTTCGAAGGGCTGGAGAACCTTGCACAACACGGAAATCATTCTCCACTGCGCTTGAGTCAGGTGCATACCCCCTCCTTTGCCTATGTCATAGGTGGATGTATAGGCTTGTATGGCCTTTTGCTGCTCCTCCATCCTCTGAAGCATATAGAGGGTTGAGTTCCACCGCGTCACAACCTCTTGCTTCAGGTGATGGCGGGGTAGGTTCAAGAGTGTTTGCTGGCGCTCCAGTCTTCGGCACGCAGTCGCTGAATGGCGAAAGTGGCCAGAAATTTTTCGGGCCACCCAAAGCGTCTCCTGCACGCCCCTGTCGCTTTTCAGAAAATTCTGCACCACCAAGTTTATTGTGTGAGCAAAACATGGGACGTGCTGGAATTTGCCCAGATGTAATGCCCGCACAATATTGGTGGCGTTGTCAGATATCACAAATCCCCAGGAGAGTCTAAGTGGGGTAAGCCACTGGGCGATGATTTCCCTCAGTTTCTCTAAGAGGTTGTCGGCGGTGTGCCTCTTACTGAAACCGGTGATACACAGCGTAGCCTGCCTTGTAACGAGCTGGCGTTTCTGAGATGCTGCTACTGGTGACGCTGCTGCTGTTGCTGCGTAAGGTGATACATCTACCCAGTGGGCTGTCACAGTCATATAGTCCTTAGTCTGCCCTGTTCCACTTGTCCACATGTCCGTGGTTAAGTGGACATTGTGTACAACGGCATTTTTCAGGACACTGAGGACACTTTTTCTGACGTTTCTGTACAGTCTCGGTATCGCCTGCCTAGTGAAGTGGAATCTAGACGGGATTTGGAACCGGGGACACACTACCTCCATCAATTGTCTAAATCCCACTGCACTAATGGCGGATACCGGACGCACGTCTAACACCAACATAGCAGTCAAGGCCTCAGTTATACGTTTTGCTTCAGGATGACTGCTGTCGTACTTCATCCTCCTCGCTAAGGACTGTTGGAGGGTCAATTGTTTAGTAAAAGTAGTGGTGTTCCTACTTCCTCTCTGGGATGATGAACGACTCCCAGCAGCAGCAACAGCAGCAGCGGCAGCAGTAGGCGTAGCAATGCAGGATCCTCCAGAGGAATCCCGGATAGGAGAGTCAGTCATGCCAGTGACATGGCCTGCAGGACTACTTCCGATCCTGACTAAGGAGGAAATTGACGAGGAGGGAGTTGACGGTGTGGTTTGCAGGCGCTTGGATACAACAGGACAACGGGATTTAGGTGTCCCTGGACTGCTTACGGTCTTAGCCAAAGTTTCTGAACTTGACAGTAACTTTTTATGAACGCGCTGCAGGTGCCGTATAAGGGAGGATGTTCCTAGGTGGTTGACGTCCCTACCCCTACTTATTTCACCTTTACATATGGTACATATGGCAAGACAGTTGTTGTCCGGATTTGGATAGAAATATTGCCAGACCAAAGAGGTGGAATGTTTGGTCTTCTGCCCAGGCATGACCGTGATGGGCTTTTTCATCCCACGGACAACAACTGTCTCCCCCGGAGCCTGATTTAAACAAACCACATCACCATCAGAATCCTCCTCGCCAACTTCCTCCTCAGCGCCAGCTACACCAGTATCCTCATCCTGTTGTACTTCAACAGTGACATCTTCAATTTGCATATCAGCAAGTGGACTGTGGGTGCTCCTTTCAGCACTTGCAGGGGGCGTGCAAATGGTGGAAAGAGCCACCTCTTCCCGTCCAGTGCTGGGAAGGTCAGGCATCGCAACCACCACCACACTTGGACTCTCCTTGGGGATTTGTGATATCTTCTTAGAAAGCACAGTTCTTCGCTGTGCTTTTGCCAGCTTAACTCTTTTGATTTTTTTAGTGGGAGGAGGGCTTCCATCGTCATGTGAAGCTGAACCACTAGTCATGAACATACTAGGGATCGACCTTAACCGTTCCTTGCCACTCCGTGTCGTAAATGGCATATTGGCAAGTTTACGTTTCTCTTCAGCTGATTTAAATGTCTTTTTCAAGGTCATTTTCCTGAACTTTGCCATTTGGGATTGTATGTGCCCTCTACTATGACATTGGGCATCGGCCTTGGCAGACGACGTTGATGGCATGTTATCGTCTATGTCATGACTAGTGGCAGCAGCTTCAGCACTAGGAGGAAGTGGTTCTTGATCTTTCTCTATTTTATTTTTATCGGAGAAAGTTTGGTCCTCCATTTATGTTATATCGATTTGATATATACGTGCGGCTAAACACAGAAAATAATTTTTTTTTTGGTTTGGACTGGAGTGTACTTTCGGGGGTTACAGCACCCTTTAACGGTCAAGCCAGCCGGCCCTTTACTTATGACACAGGCGCACGCTTGGCACTACTTTGTTGATGCACGTGCGGCTACTGCGCACACAATTCACAAACACAGAAAATAATTTTTTTTTTGGTTTGGACTGGAGTGTACTTTGGGGGTTACAGCACCCTTTAACGGTCAAGCCAGCCGGCCCTTTACTTATGACACAGGCGCACTCTTGGCACTACTTTGTTGATGCACGTGCGGCTACTGCGCACACAATTCACAAACACAGAAAATAATTTTTTTTTTGGTTTGGACTGGAGTGTACTTTCGGGGGTTACAGCACCCTTTAACGGTCAAGCCAGCCGGCCCTTTACTTATGACACAGGCGCACGCTTGGCACTACTTTGTTGATGCACGTGCGGCTACTGCGCACACAATTCACAAACACAGAAAATAATTTTTTTTTTGGTTTGGACTGGAGTGTACTTTGGGGGTTACAGCACCCTTTAACGGTCAAGCCAGCCGGCCCTTTACTTATGACACAGGCGCACGCTTGGCACTACTTTGTTGATGCACGTGCGGCTACTGCGCACACAATTCACAAACACAGAAAATAATTTTTTTTTTGGTTTGGACTGGAGTGTACTTTCGGGGGTTACAGCACCCTTAACGGTCAAGCCAGCCGGCCCTTTACTTATGACACAGGCGCACGCTTGGCACTACTTTGTTGATGCACGTGCGGCTACTGCGCACACAATTCACAAACACAGAAAATAATTTTTTTTTTGGTTTGGACTGGAGTGTACTTTCGGGGGTTACAGCACCCTTAACGGTCAAGCCAGCCGGCCCTTTACTTATGACACAGGCGCATGCTTGGCACTACTTTGTTGATGCACGTGCGGCTACTGCGCACACAATTCACAAACACAGAAAATAATTTTTTTTTTGGTTTGGACTGGAGTGTACTTTCGGGGGTTACAGCACCCTTAACGGTCAAGCCAGCCGGCCCTTTACTTATGACACAGGCGCACGCTTGGCACTACTTTGTTGATGCACGTGCGGCTACTGCGCACACAATTCACAAACACAGAAAATAATTTTTTTTTGGTTTGGACTGGAGTGTACTTTCGGGGGTTACAGCACCCTTAACGGTCAAGCCAGCCGGCCCTTTACTTATGACACAGGCGCACGCTTGGCACTACTTTGTTGATGCACGTGCGGCTACTGCGCACACAATTCACAAACACAGAAAATAATTTTTTTTTTGGTTTGGACTGGAGTGTACTTTGGGGGTTACAGCACCCTTTAACGGTCAAGCCAGCCGGCCCTTTACTTATGACACAGGCGCACTCTTGGCACTACTTTGTTGATGCACGTGCGGCTACTGCGCACACAATTCACAAACACAGAAAATAATTTTTTTTTTGGTTTGGACTGGAGTGTACTTTCGGGGGTTACAGCACCCTTTAACGGTCAAGCCAGCCGGCCCTTTACTTATGACACAGGCGCACGCTTGGCACTACTTTGTTGATGCACGTGCGGCTACTGCGCACACAATTCACAAACACAGAAAATAATTTTTTTTTTGGTTTGGACTGGAGTGTACTTTGGGGGTTACAGCACCCTTTAACGGTCAAGCCAGCCGGCCCTTTACTTATGACACAGGCGCACGCTTGGCACTACTTTGTTGATGCACGTGCGGCTACTGCGCACACAATTCACAAACACAGAAAATAATTTTTTTTTTGGTTTGGACTGGAGTGTACTTTCGGGGGTTACAGCACCCTTAACGGTCAAGCCAGCCGGTCCTTTACTTATGACACAGGCGCACGCTTGGCACTACTTTGTTGATGCACGTGCGGCTACTGCGCACACAATTCACAAACACAGAAAATAATTTTTTTTTTGGTTTGGACTGGAGTGTACTTTCGGGGGTTACAGCACCCTTAACGGTCAAGCCAGCCGGCCCTTTACTTATGACACAGGCGCACGCTTGGCACTACTTTGTTGATGCACGTGCGGCTACTGCGCACACAATTCACAAACACAGAAAATAATTTTTTTTTTGGTTTGGACTGGAGTGTACTTTCGGGGGTTACAGCACCCTTAACGGTCAAGCCAGCCGGCCCTTTACTTATGACACAGGCGCACGCTTGGCACTACTTTGTTGATGCACGTGCGGCTACTGCGCACACAATTCACAAACACAGAAAATAATTTTTTTTTTGGTTTGGACTGGAGTGTATTTTCGGGGGTTACAGCACCCTTAACGGTCAAGCCAGCCGGCCCTTTACTTATGACACAGGCGCACGCTTGGCACTACTTTGTTGATGCACGTGCGGCTACTGCGCACACAATTCACAAACACAGAAAATAATTATTTTTTTTGGTTTGGACTGGAGTGTACTTTCGGGGGTTACAGCACCCTTAACGGTCAAGCCAGCCGGCCCTTTACTTATGACACAGGCGCACGCTTGGCACTACTTTGTTGATGCACGTGCGGCTACTGCGCACACAATTCACAAACACAGAAAATAATTTTTTTTTGGTTTGGACTGGAGTGTACTTTCGGGGGTTACAGCACCCTTTAACGGTCAAGCCAGCCGGCCCTTTACTTATGACACAGGCGCACGCTTGGCACTACTTTGTTGATGCACATGCGGCTACTGCGCACACAATTCACAAACACAGAAAATAATTTTTTTTTTGGTTTGGACTGGAGTGTACTCTGGGGGTTACAGCACCCTTTAACGGTCAAGCCAGCCGGCCCTTTACTTATGACACAGGCGCACGCTTGGCACTACTTTGTTGATGCACGTGCGGCTACTGCGCACACAATTCACAAACACAGAAAATAATTTTTTTTTGGTTTGGACTGGAGTGTACTTTCGGGGGTTACAGCACCCTTTAACGGTCCAGCCAGCCGGCCCTTTACTTATGACACAGGCGCACGCTTGGCACTACTTTGTTGATGCACGTGCGGCTACTGCGCACACAATTCACAAACACAGAAAATAATTTTTTTTTTGGTTTGGACTGGAGTGTACTTTGGGGGTTACAGCACCCTTTAACGGTCAAGCCAGCCGGCCCTTTACTTATGACACAGGCGCACGCTTGGCACTACTTTGTTGATGCACGTGCGGCTATTGCGCACACAATTCACAAACACAGAAAATAATTTTTTTTTTGGTTTGGACTGGAGTGTACTTTCGGGGGTTACAGCACCCTTAACGGTCAAGCCAGCCGGCCCTTTACTTATGACACAGGCGCACGCTTGGCACTACTTTGTTGATGCACGTGCGGCTACTGCGCACACAATTCACAAACACAGAAAATAATTTTTTTTTTGGTTTGGACTGGAGTGTACTTTCGGGGGTTACAGCACCCTTAACGGTCAAGCCAGCCGGCCCTTTACTTATGACACAGGCGCACGCTTGGCACTACTTTGTTGATGCACGTGCGGCTACTGCGCACACAATTCACAAACACAGAAAATAATTTTTTTTTGGTTTGGACTGGAGTGTACTTTCGGGGGTTACAGCACCCTTTAACGGTCAAGCCAGCCGGCCCTTTACTTATGACACAGGCGCACGCTTGGCACTACTTTGTTGATGCACGTGCGGCTACTGCGCACACAATTCACAAACACAGAAAATAATTTTTTTTTTGGTTTGGACTGGAGTGTACTTTGGGGGTTACAGCACCCTTTAACGGTCAAGCCAGCCGGCCCTTTACTTATGACACAGGCGCACGCTTGGCACTACTTTGTTGATGCACGTGCGGCTACTGCGCACACAATTCACAAACACAGAAAATAATTTTTTTTTTGGTTTGGACTGGAGTGTACTGTCGGGGGTTACAGCACCCTTAACGGTCAAGCCAGCCGGCCCTTTACTTATGACACAGGCGCACGCTTGGCACTACTTTGTTGATGCACGTGCGGCTACTGCGCACACAATTCACAAACACAGAAAATAATTTTTTTTTTTGGTTTGGACTGGAGTGTACTTTCGGGGGTTACAGCACCCTTAATGGTCAAGCCAGCCGGCCCTTTACTTATGACACAGGCGCACGCTTGGCACTACTTTGTTGATGCACGTGCGGCTACTGCGCACACAATTCACAAACACAGAAAATAATTTTTTTTTTGGTTTGGACTGGAGTGTACTTTCGGGGGTTACAGCACCCTTAACGGTCAAGCCAGCCGGCCCTTTACTTATGACACAGGCGCACGCTTGGCACTACTTTGTTGATGCACGTGCGGCTACTGCGCACACAATTCACAAACACAGAAAATAATTTTTTTTTTGGTTTGGACTGGAGTGTATTTTCGGGGGTTACAGCACCCTTAACGGTCAAGCCAGCCGGCCCTTTACTTATGACACAGGCGCACGCTTGGCACTACTTTGTTGATGCACGTGCGGCTACTGCGCACACAATTCACAAACACAGAAAATATTTTTTTTTTGGTTTGGACTGGAGTGTACTTTCGGGGGTTACAGCACCCTTTAACGGTCAAGCCAGCCGGCCCTTTACTTATGACACAGGCGCACGCTTGGCACTACTTTGTTGATGCACGTGCGGCTACTGCGCACACAATTCACAAACACAGAAAATATATTATTTTTTTAGCACTTGGGGGGAGCACCCCTGATGGACAGAGCACCCCCTGGACAACACTACAGCACTCCTTTAGGACTGGGACACTGCACAGGACTTTGGAGTGGACACAGCCCCTATGGAGAACTGACTGCACAACACAGTCCAGCCAGCCCCTATGGACTTTGAAGTAGTGGACACAGCCCCTATTAACAACAGCAGCACAGCACAACACAGCCAGCCCCTATGGACTTTGAAGTAGTGGACAACAGCAGCACTACACTACACTACACTACACAGCCCTAACTCCCACCCTCCCTCTTCACTGTCCACAGCCGAGTGAGAAAATGGCGCCGACGCGGGTACCTTATATAGGATCCAAAACCCGCGAGACTCGGAAGGCGGGATGATGACGTTTTGCCTCGATTTCAGATCCGAGTCAGGCGGGAAAAGTCGAGCCTGACTCGGATCAGACTCGGATCGGGGGGGTTCGGGGGGGTTCGGATTTCAGAAATCCGAACCCGCTCACCCCTAATATATATATATATACAGAATATACATCATATATATGTAGTATGTGTATGTATATTAGGGGTGTGCACCGGCCACTTTTCGTGTTTTGTGTTTTGGTTTTGGATCTGGATCTTTCTTCGTGTTTTGGATCTGGATTGGTTTTGCCAAAACCACCCTTCCGTGTTTTGGGTTCTGGGTTTTGTGTTTTGGATCTGTATTTTTTTTTTAAAAAGCATAAAAACAGCTAAAATCACAGAATTTGTTGGTTTCTCTGCTCCTATGCTATTATTAACCTCAATAACCTTAATTTCCACTCATTTCCAGTCTATTCTGAACACCTCACACCTCACAATAGTGTTTTCATGTCCAAAAGGTTGCACCGAGGTAGCTGGATGACTATGCTAAGCGACACGAGTGGGCGGCACAAACACGTGACCCATCTAGGAGTGACACTGCAGTGGCAGACAGGATGGCAGTTAGAAAAACTAGGCCCCAAACTGTACATAATGCAAAGAAAAAAAAGAAGTGCAAGATGGAATTGTCCTTGGGCCCTCCCACCCACCCTTATGTTGTATAAACAGGACATGCACACTTTAACAAATCAATCATTTCAGCGCCAGGGTCTGCCACACAACTGTGGCTGAAATGATTGGTTCGTTTGGGCCCCCACAAAACAAGCTGGCAATTAATGTGTCCCTGCACAAACTGGCTCTACGGAGGCAAGATGTCATCCTCATCCTCCTCATCCACCGATTCCTCACCCTCTTCAGTGTGTACATCCTCATCCTCACAAAGGATTAGCTCGTCCCCACTTGAATCCACCACCACAGGTCCCTCTGTACCTTCTGGAGGCTGGTCTCCCTGGAAGAGCTGATAATTCATTTTGATGAACATCATCTTCTCCACATTCTGTGGAAGCAACCTCCTACGCCTTTCGCTGACAAGGTTCCCGGCTGCACTAAACACTCTTTCGGAGTACACACTGGAGGGGGGGCAACTCAGGTAAAATAGAGCCAGCTTGTACAGGGGCCTCCAAATTGCCTCTTTTTCCTGCCAGTACAGGTATGGACTGTCTGACATGCCTACTTGGATGCTGTCACCGATGTAATCCTCCACCATTCTGTCAATGGTGACAGTATCATATGCAGTGACAGTAGACATGTCAGAAATTGTTGCCAGGTCCTTCAGTCCGGACCAGATGTCCAAACTTGGTCCTGCCTGCCCTGCATCACCGCCAGCGGGTTGCTTAGGATACCTAAGTTTTTTCCTGGTAGCCCCAGTTGCGGGAGAAAATGAAGAAGGAGCCGTTGACGTGTCACGTTCCGCTTCAGCTGACAGTGTGTTCACCAGCAGGTCTTTGCACCTCTGCAGGCTTGTGTCGGCCGGAAAGAGAGACACCACATAGGCTTTAAACCTAGGATCAAGCACGGTGGCCAAAATGTAGTGGTCTGATTTCAACAGATTGACCACCCTGGAATCCTGGCAAAGCGAATGAAGGGCTTCATCCACAAGTCCCACATGCCGAGCGGAATCGCTCCGTCTTAGCTCCTCCTTCACTTTCTCCAGCTGCTTCTGCAAAAGCCTGATGAGGGGAATGACCTGACTCAAGCTGGCTGTGTCTGAACTGACTTCACGTGTGGCAAGTTCGAAGGGCTGGAGAACCTTGCACAACACGGAAATCATTCTCCACTGCGCTTGAGTCAGGTGCATACCCCCTCCTTTGCCTATGTCATAGGTGGATGTATAGGCTTGTATGGCCTTTTGCTGCTCCTCCATCCTCTGAAGCATATAGAGGGTTGAGTTCCACCGCGTCACAACCTCTTGCTTCAGGTGATGGCGGGGCAGGTTCAAGAGTGTTTGCTGGCGCTCCAGTCTTCGGCATGCAGTCGCTGAATGGCGAAAGTGGCCAGAAATTTTTCGGGCCACCCAAAGCGTCTCCTGCACGCCCCTGTCGCTTTTCAGAAAATTCAGCACCACCAAGTTTATTGTGTGAGCAAAACATGGGACGTGCTGGAATTTGCCCAGATGTAATGCCCGCACAATATTGGTGGCGTTGTCAGATATCACAAATCCCCAGGAGAGTCTAAGTGGGGTAAGCCACTGGGCGATGATTTCCCTCAGTTTCTCTAAGAGGTTGTCGGCGGTGTGCCTCTTACTGAAACCGGTGATACACAGCGTAGCCTGCCTTGTAACGAGCTGGCGTTTCTGAGATGCTGCTACTGGTGACGCTGCTGCTGTTGCTGCGTAAGGTGATACATCTACCCAGTGGGCTGTCACAGTCATATAGTCCTTAGTCTGCCCTGTTCAACTTGTCCACATGTCCGTGGTTAAGTGGACATTGTGTACAACGGCATTTTTCAGGACACTGAGTACACTTTTTCTGACGTTTCTGTACAGTCTCGGTATCGCCTGCCTAGTGAAGTGGAATCTAGACGGGATTTGGAACCGGGGAAACACTACCTCCATCAATTGTCTAAATCCCACTGCACTAATGGCGGATACCGGACGCACGTCTAACACCAACATAGCAGTCAAGGCCTCAGTTATACGTTTTGCTTCAGGATGACTGCTGTCGTACTTCATCCTCCTCGCTAAGGACTGTTGGAGGGTCAATTGTTTAGTAAAAGTAGTGGTGTTCCTACTTCCTCTCTGGGATGATGAACGACTCCCAGCAGCAGCAACAGCAGCAGCGGCAGCAGTAGGCGTAGCAATGCAGGATCCTCCAGAGGAATCCCGGATAGGAGAGTCAGTCATGCCAGTGACATGGCCTGCAGGACTACTTCCGATCCTGACTAAGGAGGAAATTGATGAGGAGGGAGTTGACGGTGTGGTTTGCAGGCGCTTGGATACAACAGGACAACGGGATTTAGGTGTCCCTGGACTGCTTACGGTCTTAGCCAAAGTTTCTGAACTTGACAGTAACTTTTTATGAACGCGCTGCAGGTGCCGTATAAGGGAGGATGTTCCTAGGTGGTTGACGTCCCTACCCCTACTTATTTCACCTTTACATATGGTACATATGGCAAGACAGTTGTTGTCCGGATTTGGATAGAAATATTGCCAGACCAAAGAGGTGGAATGTTTGGTCTTCTGCCCAGGCATGACCGTGATGGGCTTTTTCATCCCACGGACAACAACTGTCTCCCCCGGAGCCTGATTTAAACAAACCACATCACCATCAGAATCCTCCTCGCCAACTTCCTCCTCAGCGCCAGCTACACCAGTATCCTCATCCTGTTGTACTTCAACAGTGACATCTTCAATTTGCATATCAGCAAGTGGACTGTGGGTGCTCCTTTCAGCACTTGCAGGGGGCGTGCAAATGGTGGAAAGAGCCACCTCTTCCCGTCCAGTGCTGGGAAGGTCAGGCATCGCAACCACCACCACACTTGGACTCTCCTTGGGGATTTGTGATATCTTCTTAGAAAGCACAGTTCTTCGCTGTGCTTTTGCCAGCTTAACTCTTTTGATTTTTTTAGTGGGAGGAGGGCTTCCATCGTCATGTGAAGCTGAACCACTAGTCATGAACATACTAGGGATCGACCTTAGCCGTTCCTTGCCACTCCGTGTTGTAAATGGCATATTGGCAAGTTTACGTTTCTCTTCAGCTGATTTAAATGTCTTTTTCAAGGTCATTTTCCTGAACTTTGCCATTTGGGATTGTATGTGCCCTCTACTATGACATTGGGCATCGGCCTTGGCAGACGACATTGATGGCATGTTATCGTCTATGTCATGACTAGTGGCAGCAGCTTCAGCACTAGGAGGAAGTGGTTCTTGATCTTTCTCTATTTTATTTTTATCGGAGAAAGTTTGGTCCTCCATTTATGTTATATCGATTTGATATATACGTGCGGCTAAACACAGAAAATAATTTTTTTTTTGGTTTGGACTGGAGTGTACTTTGTGGGTTACAGCACCCTTTAACGGTCAAGCCAGCCGGCCCTTTACTTATGACACAGGCGCACTCTTGGCACTACTTTGTTGATGCACGTGCGGCTACTGCGCACACAATTCACAAACACAGAAAATAATTTTTTTTTGGTTTGGACTGGAGTGTACTTTCGGGGGTTACAGCACCCTTAACGGTCAAGCCAGCCGGCCCTTTACTTATGACACAGGTGCACGCTTGGCACTACTTTGTTGATGCACGTGCGGCTACTGCGCACACAATTCACAAACACAGAAAATAATTTTTTTTTGGTTTGGACTGGAGTGTACTTTCGGGGGTTACAGCACCCTTTAACGGTCAAGCCAGCCGGCCCTTTACTTATGACACAGGCGCACGCTTGGCACTACTTTGTTGATGCACGTACGGCTACTGCGCACACAATTCACAAACACAGAAAATAATTTTTTTTTTGGTTTGGACTGGAGTGTACTTTGGGGGTTACAGCACCCTTTAACGGTCAAGCCAGCCGGCCCTTTACTTATGACACAGGCGCACGCTTGGCACTACTTTGTTGATGCACGTGCGGCTACTGCGCACACAATTCACAAACACAGAAAATAATTTTTTTTTGGTTTGGACTGGAGTGTACTTTCGGGGGTTACAGCACCCTTTAACGGTCAAGCCAGCCGGCCCTTTACTTATGACACAGGCGCACGCTTGGCACTACTTTGTTGATGCACGTGCGGCTACTGCGCACACAATTCACAAACACAGAAAATAATTTTTTTTTGGTTTGGACTGGAGTGTACTTTCGGTGGTTACAGCACCCTTTAACGGTCAAGCCAGCCAGCCCTTTACTTATGACACAGGCGCACGCTTGGCACTACTTTGTTGATGCACGTGCGGCTACTGCGCACACAATTCACAAACACAGAAAATAATATTTTTTTTGGTTTGGACTGGAGTGTACTTTGGGGGTTACAGCACCCTTTAACGGTCAAGCCAGCCGGCCCTTTACTTATGACACAGGCGCACGCTTGGCACTACTTTGTTGATGCACGTGCGGCTACTGCGCACACAATTCACAAACACAGAAAATAATTTTTTTTTTGGTTTGGACTGGAGTGTACTTTGGGGGTTACAGCACCCTTTAACGGTCAAGCCAGCCGGCCCTTTACTTATGACACAGGCGCACGCTTGGCACTACTTTGTTGATGCACGTGCGGCTACTGCGCACACAATTCACAAACACAGAAAATAATTTTTTTTTTGGTTTGGACTTGAGTGTACTTTGGGGGTTACAGCACCCTTTAACGGTCAAGCCAGCCGGCCCTTTACTTATGACACAGGCGCATGCTTGGCACTACTTTGTTGATGCACGTGCGGCTACTGCGCACACAATTCACAAACACAGAAAATAATTTTTTTTTGGTTTGGACTGGAGTGTACTTTCGGGGGTTACAGCACCCTTTAACGGTCAAGCCAGCCGGCCCTTTACTTATGACACAGGCGCACGCTTGGCACTTCTTTGTTGATGCACGTGCAGCTACTGCGCACACAATTCACAAACACAGAAAATTATTATTTTTTGGTTTGGACTGGAGTGTACTTTCGGGGGTTACAGCACCCTTTAACGGTCAAGCCAGCCGGCCCTTTACTTATGACACAGGCGCACGCTTGGCACTACTTTGTTGATGCACGTGCGGCTACTGCGCACACAATTCACAAACACAGAAAATAATATTTTTTTGGGTTTGGACTGGAGTGTACTTTGGGGGTTACAGCACCCTTTAACGGTCAAGCCAGCCGGCCCTTTACTTATGACACAGGCGCACGCTTGGCACTACTTTGTTGATGCACGTGCGGCTACTGCGCACACAATTCACAAACACAGAAAATAATTTTTTTTTGGTTTGGACTGGAGTGTACTTTCGGGGGTTACAGCACCCTTTAACGGTCAAGCCAGCCGGCCCTTTACTTATGACACAGGCGCACGCTTGGCACTACTTTGTTGATGCACGTGCGGCTACTGCGCACACAATTCACAAACACAGAAAATAATTTTTTTTTGGTTTGGACTGGAGTGTACTTTCGGGGGTTACAGCACCCTTTAATGGTCAAGCCAGCCGGCCCTTTACTTATGACACAGGCGCACGCTTGGCACTACTTTGTTGATGCACGTGCGGCTACTGCGCACACAATTCACAAACACAGAAAATAATTTTTTTTTTGGTTTGGACTGGAGTGTAATTTGGGGGTTACAGCACCCTTTAACGGTCAAGCCAGCCGGCCCTTTACTTATGACACAGGCGCACGCTTGGCAGTACTTTGTTGATGCACGTGCGGCTACTGCGCACACAATTCACAAACACAGAAAATAATTTTTTTTTTGGTTTGGACTGGAGTGTACTTTGGGGGTTACAGCACCCTTTAACGGTCAAGCCAGCCGGCCCTTTACTTATGACACAGGCGCACGCTTGGCACTACTTTGTTGATGCACGTGCGGCTACTGCGCACACAATTCACAAACACAGAAAATAATTTTTTTTTTGTTTGGACTTGAGTGTACTTTGGGGGTTACAGCACCCTTTAATGGTCAAGCCAGCCGGCCCTTTACTTATGACACAGGCGCACGCTTGGCACTACTTTGTTGATGCACGTGCGGCTACTGCGCACACAATTCACAAACACAGAAAATAATTTTTTTTTGGTTTGGACTGGAGTGTACTTTCGGGGGTTACAGCACCCTTTAACGGTCAAGCCAGCCGGCCCTTTACTTATGACACAGGCGCACGCTTGGCACTACTTTGTTGATGCACGTGCGGCTACTGCGCACACAATTCACAAACACAGAAAATAATTTTTTTTTGGTTTGGACTGGAGTGTACTTTCGGGGGTTACAGCACCCTTTAACGGTCAAGCCAGCCGGCCCTTTACTTATGACACAGGCGCACGCTTGGCACTACTTTGTTGATGCACGTGCGGCTACTGCGCACACAATTCACAAACACAGAAAATATATTATTTTTTTAGCACTTGGGGGGAGCACCCCTGATGGACAGAGCACCCCCTGGACAACACTACAGCACTCCTTTAGGACTGGGACACTGCACAGGACTTTGGAGTGGACACAGCCCCTATGGCGAACTGACTGCACAACACAGTCCAGCCAGCCCCTATGGACTTTGAAGTAGTGGACACAGCCCCTATTAACAACAGCAGCACAGCACAACACAGCCAGCCCCTATGGACTTTGAAGTAGTGGACAACAGCAGCACTACACTACACTACACTACACAGCCCTAACTCCCACCCTCCCTCTTCACTGTCCACAGCCGAGTGAGAAAATGGCGCCGACGCGGGTACCTTATATAGGATCCAAAACCCGCGAGACTCGGAAGGCGGGATGATGACGTTTTGCCTCGATTTCAGATCCGAGTCAGGCGGGAAAAGTCGAGCCTGACTCGGATCGGACTCGGATCGGGGGGGCTCGGGGGGGTTCGGATTTCAGAAATCCGAACCCGCTCACCCCTAATGTATATGTATACATATATGTATATATATATAGTCCATAATGAAAGGCGGCACTCAAAGTCTAATAAATCCAAATACCCTCTGGAGTGCCAGAGGATTACAGGATATATATATATATATATATATATATT
This sequence comes from Taudactylus pleione, assembly GCA_031769625.1. Lineage (NCBI taxonomy): Eukaryota > Metazoa > Chordata > Amphibia > Anura > Myobatrachidae > Taudactylus > Taudactylus pleione. Next base: position 13,397,586 of record JAUIMM010000119.1, read on the forward strand.
CATATATCAATCAATCTGGGTGTATATGTCAGTGCATTACCAGCACTTTGGTTTGGCTTTGGTCTGCAGTGCGGCCCTGGGAGATGTGTTTGGCATCAGGCTGGCTGCCTTGACAACCTGGTCTCACGTTGTTGACGTCATCGCGTTGAGATTCCAGCTGCAATCCCATGTTCACCCAGTCTGCAAGCAGTTCAGTGACCCAGAAAATCTACCCAAAGTAAGACACGCATGATGTATTTGTTCATGTTTATGTATTTGGCTTCCCCGAAAAAAGAGCGTGTTTAGCTCTGAAACGTCAGCAGTACATGCCAATAGATTGTTATATACGAATCTTATATATAATGTGTGTGTATGTGTATATATATACAGTATATGTGTATGCACCATATATATATATATATATATATATATATATATGTACTCCTGGCTTTTTTTTAACTGAACAACAATAATAAATTAACCTCACATAATATGGAGCTTCAGCTCTCACCAATTTAATTAAGCTCAAATACGGGCACTATAAAAATCATATCCAGTTCATCCATAATATCGCTATCGATATGATTTTTATAGTGCCCGTATTTGAGCTTAATTAAATTGGGGAGAGCTGCAGGTCCATATTATGTGAGATTTATTTTTAATTGTTGTTCTTTTAAATCTATGTATAGATTTATTTTTAAATATATTTTACAAAAAGCCAAGAGTACATATATATTTTTCTGAACACCGGTATATTGATCTAACTTGTAACAGAAGTTTAAGAGGAAGGGGGACAAAGTGCCATGGCAGAGAGAAGGGATCATCCAGACAGGAACATATCTTTAATGGATGCAGGGTGTCCTTTTTTAAAGGGACTAGGTGGCAAACCTACCAGTATGTAAGTGTAACTCAAAGGGACAGCGGTAGCGATAACTGCTGTTCATGCAAGTTATCTCCCCATCCAATTTGGAGGAATTTTTCATGTTTGTGTAAGACTCCTTGGGTGAACCTGATACAGTGTATGCGTAGCCATAGTTGGATGAAGGCTGGGTTCAGAAGATCTCTCTCATGCCAATATGCCTCCTTAGGCTTAAAGCAGTTTATACCATTTGAAGATGATGTAAACTAATAGGACTCAGCTACGAAATGCTATTTTCAGAGTTAGGTAGTCACCATTGAAAATAATGTGGACTGCAATCTGCATCGCTAATGCACTCTGTCGGACATTTCTGTGAAATCTCTTGCATTTGGCTATTAGTTATAGAAACAATTAAAGAAATTATGAAGAAACTGGAGTTTCTACATAATGTTATGAAATACAAAAACACTTGTTAAATAGGTCCCTAAAAGGGGATTCATTCAATATCCCAACCAAGGGGATGCCGGCAGTCTGAAAACTGCCGCCGTAAACTCGACTGCAGGCAACCCGAAGGTAAGTAGCGGGATTAGGGTGTGAGGAGGGGGAGGTTAGGTGTAAGCACTGCAGATGGAGGATTAGGAGGAGGGCTAGTATACCTGTCAGGATGCCATTAGCACAGGTAATAAGAAATGTTTTTCCCCTACACAGAGAGTATTCTTCTATTCCACCATTTTGAAGTTCACCTTTAAAGAATACATAATGGTGCATAGTGCATACACACGGTCAGATTTTCCTTCAGATTTGTACAATAACGATTTTAAAAATCGATCAATCGTTCATACCTGAAAGAAAATCTGACATGTGTCCCTGCAACGATGAACGATGTGCGTTCCCATTTATCAGATAACTGCTGTTCATGCAAGTTATCTCCCCATCCAATTTGGAGGAATTTTTCATGTTTGTGTAAGACTCCTTGGGTGAACCTGATACAGTGTATGCGTAGCCATAGTTGGATGAAGGCTGGGTTCAGAAGATCTCTCTCATGCCAATATGCCTCCTTAGGCTTAAAGCAGTTTATACCATTTGAAGATGATGTAAACTAATAGGACTCAGCTACGAAATGCTATTTTCAGAGTTAGGTAGTCACCATTGAAAATAATGTGGACTGCAATCTGCATCGCTAATGCACTCTGTCGGACATTTCTGTGAAATCTCTTGCATTTGGCTATTAGTTATAGAAACAATTAAAGAAATTATGAAGAAACTGGAGTTTCTACATAATGTTATGAAATACAAAAACACTTGTTAAATAGGTCCCTAAAAGGGGATTCATTCAATATCCCAACCAAGGGGATGCCGGCAGTCTGAAAACTGCCGCCGTAAACTCGACTGCAGGCAACCCGAAGGTAAGTAGCGGGATTAGGGTGTGAGGAGGGGGAGGTTAGGTGTAAGCACTGCAGATGGAGGATTAGGAGGAGGGCTAGTATACCTGTCAGGATGCCATTAGCACAGGTAATAAGAAATGTTTTTCCCCTACACAGAGAGTATTCTTCTATTCCACCATTTTGAAGTTCACCTTTAAAGAATACATAATGGTGCATAGTGCATACACACGGTCAGATTTTCCTTCAGATTTGTACAATAACGATTTTAAAAATCGATCAATCGTTCATACCTGAAAGAAAATCTGACATGTGTCCCTGCAACGATGAACGATGTGCGTTCCCATTTATCAGATAACGATATCTGACATCTGATGTGTTCGCAGTCAGATTTGTCAGATTTTCATTCATTTTTTTAATACAGTAAAAAATCGTTCGTAGTTCATGAAATCGTTGGTAAAATCGTTCATCACTTATCATTCGTAGTTCATCGTTCATCTGACAGATCTGACCGTGTGCATACACCATAAGACTCCCTGATCTGAGATAGAAGGTAGGATAGATTTTCTATGTGCTGTTTAAAAATATTGATAATAATTAATTACTAAAAAAAAGACTTGACATGTTATTATGGATATTGATAATTGTATGTTTTTATTTTTTACTCAACTTTATATATGCGTTTATCTGCATTCTTCTATTTGTTTTGCGTTATTATATCATCTTGTATTAAAAATAGATGTATTAGGTAGTTGTTTAGGTAGATTTGGAGTGAGGATATGTTTTGTGACTTTCTATTGTCCCTTTGAGAGTTTAGCCATTTGTATATGTCAACTGTTCTTCATGTGTGAAGATTGGCATTAATTACATCTTACTTTTGTGTTAAATTACCCATTTGTTTGGTCAGTTGCTGGACCCTAAAGCCTTGTTAGCTACTGTGACAAAATAGATAATGAGAGCGATGCTAATAGGAGCGGGAGTCAGTATCCATTAAAAAATCCTAATTTAATTAATAAAAACATAAACATCACACTGATAATACAATATGTAGTGCAGGCAGAGCCGGCCCTAGGCATAGGCATTATAAGCAAATGCCTAGGGGCGACTCAGAATGCTAGGGGCATTCCAGGGCTCTGCCACTGCCCCCTCTTTTCAATATAAAATGCAGTATATAACTTGGACAGGAGCGGAGTTACAGAGCGTACTACAGTTCCCCCACCCCTACTCAATTCATCCTGTTAAACAGGATTGTAATCGGCGATGGGCTGCTGCTGAATGGCAATGTGGGCGGGGCCTGCTGCTGCTGCTCGGGAATCTGTGCGGGGCATGTGCTGTGATTGACATAACATGCCCCAGGCTACACTGAATCTGCAGTGTAAATCCAGGATTCCCCAGTGATGACATCACATGGCACACGCTGTCTGTGTGCGTCTGTGTCAAAGCCTGCCTAAGGAGTGTCAGAGGCCTGAGGAGCAGGCAGTGCGCATTTAACTGGCTGCCATGGGCCATGGCTGGAGCAGCAGGACACCGAACTGGCTCAAAGGAGGAGCAGTCCGGCTGCCAAAATTAAGGTAAAGACTTCAATAAAAGGGATGGTGACTGCAATGATGGGGGCTGGATGGGACAGGGGGCTGTGGGGATACAGGGCACTGATGGCTGGATTAATAGGGTTGGAGGGGATACAGAAGGCTGGAATGACAGGGGGGGCTGGAGTTGACATGGGGCTGAAAGATGCAATGTTGGAGGGGGCTGGAATGACAGGAGGCTGGAGGGGCTACAGGGCTGGAATGACCGGCCTGGAAGGGACATGGGGCTAAAGGCTAGAAAGACAAAAGGTTGAAGGCTGGAATAATGGAGGCTGGAGGGGACAGAGGGGTCTGTGTCAGTGCAGTGTCATAGCTAGACGGCAGTGCGCCCTGTGCAGCACTGCCGCCTCTCTCACTCCCTCTCCGCCCCCTCCTCCCCCCCTGAGCTCTTACCCTAACTTCCGAGGGGAGGAGGGAGGGCCGGATCTTCCGCCGATTTTCAGTGTCCACTGTCAGCACCACTGCCGGAGGTCTCTATCTGCAGACCTTCGGCACAGAGAAGTGTGTGGCCGGTGCCGCTGGAGGATGACGCCCGGTGCACATGACCCCTCAGCCCCCCCCTAGTTGCGGCCCTGGTCAGTGTGTATGTATAAGTGTCAGCGTGGGTGCGTCTGTGTCAGCGTGTGTGTATATGTGTCAGCGTGGGTGCATCTGTGCAAGCGTGGGTGCGTCTGTGTCAGCGTGTGTGTATATGTGTCAGCGTGGGTGCGTCTGTGTCAGCGTGTGTGTATATGTGTCAGCGCGGGTGTATATGTGTCAGCGTGGGTGCGTCTGTGTCAGCGTGTGTGTATATGTGTCAGCGCGGATGCGTCTGTGCCAGCGTGGGTGCATCTGTGCCAGCGTGGGTGCGTCTGTGTCAGCGTGTGTGTATATGTGTCACCGTGTGTGTATCTGTGTCAGCGTGTGTGTATATGTGTCACCGTGGATGCGTCTGTCAGCATGTGTGTATATGTGTCAGTGTGGGTGCATCTGTGTCAGCGTGGGTATGTCTGTGTCAGCGTGGGTGCGTCTGTGTCTGCGTGGGTGCTTCTGTGTCAGCATGTGTGTATCTGTGTCAGCGTGTGTGTATCTGTGTCAGCGTGGGTGCTTCTGTGTCAGCGTGGGTGTGTCTGTGTCAGCGTGGGTGCGTCTGTGTCAGCGTGTGAGTATATGTGTCAGCGTGGGTGCTTCTGTGTCAGCATGGGTGCATCTGTGTCAGCGTGTGTACATATATGTCAAAGTGTGTGCGTATGTCAGCGTGGGTGCGTCTGTGTCAGCGTGTGTATCTGTGTCTGTGTGTGTGTGCATGTCTGTGTCCATCAAATACACATGGTAGTGTATAGATCCCCTTCAGTATTTGTACCTGGGAGTGACGTGCAGTGATGGTGGAAATACAGTACCATGCCTATACAATCCATAAAAAGAAGATATTTGTTCGCTCGCCACATGTTTTTATTCCCCCTCTATGGCCACATGGATATTAGGGAATGACGTTGGACAGTAATTGATATCGCCAGGGTACAAGTACCGAGAGATGATGTGGAGGGGGGGGCAGATGATGGTGTGACTGAGAGGCGATGCAGGAGGGGGAAGCGAGGGTGTGCTAACAGGTGACTCAGGGGGAGATGGTGTGGCTGAGAGACACAGGGGGCAGGAAGTTACACAAGGGGCACACATCTGGATGAACCCCTGTTGTATGATGATGACCTTATTAATATTCCTACACAAACAGGCATCTTCCACACAATGGGACCTACATGAATAGTGAATACAGACTGAAGACGCCATCTTCCCAGGGAGGATACATTTCTTCAGAGGTTCCACATTGTGAGAAACCTCCATATAGGTAAGATGCATATGGAAAGGAATGTTACCAGAGTGACAAGAATTGGGTGGCATGTCATGTTTGCACGCCCCATTTAAAGTGACTACGCAGGACAAGGACAGAGGTTATAAACATTGCTGCATGTGCAATCATAATACTCAAATTAGCAGCAGGGTGTAAGCATAAGTGTTAGGTACCCTTATGGGGAGTTAGGAATAGATAGTATGAGTAAGGTGAAGGAGAAGCACATGATGCTTCTTATAAGGTGCTTTGGACCCTTTGTGTCGCCCTACACATAACCTTTAAGAATACTATAAATACTGTCGTAAGAAAGAGGTCAATTTATTTAATCACAACATTAAAGTCAGAATTTTGTTTCTTATAGTTAACAACCATGCCCCCAAAGAAACCATCAGGTCCCGCAAAGAAACCATCAGGTGCTGAATTTAGAAAGCAGAGGCGAGGGAGAGAAGAGGAAGCACGCAAACTTTCTCAAAATTTTCAGAAATGGCTCACAAAGCCAGGTAGTGATGATGGTGCAGGAACCTCTGCAACAGAGTTACCACTGCCAGAGATTTCTAATTTTGAAGAAGAGGTTCAGGAAGAGCATGATACAACCATTGTAACTGGTGACGAGGATGAAAGTTTACAAGTTGACAATGATGCAACAACTATTAGTAAAGAGCCTGAACTGTCTGGACTTAATTTTAAAGATCCACATTCATGGCCTCACATAGATAAAATAGGTGCTATTTAGCAAAACATGGTCCAGAGCAACAGAAAGATTTAAATTTCACCCACTCGACCACTAGTGACGGAAGGCGATTTAGTCATGATTGGTTCTACATAACTCATCCTAAAGGTGAAATAGTAGAGCGATCATGGCTAATGTATTCTGAGATGCAGAATAATGAATGAAGTAATGAAACTCTGACAGAAATCTCTACTGATTTTGAGTTCCTTACTGGGCCTGTCCTCTCAAACATGCCACTAGATGACATGAAGAAATGTATTGCTGACTTGGCAATAAAGTAATCTAGTGATCTCAATGCATCAGGCATTGTGACAGAGATAGGGAGTTTTAAATTTCAAGCAGTTTCCATCCTCCCAGACTGTAGAAAAGCAACAGCAGAGGAAATTTTGAGCCTTATACATGGTCTGGAGACTAAGTTTGGCCTACCCTAATATCGAAATAGCGCTGAGAATCTTCCTGAGTATTCCTGTGACAGTAGCATCTTGTGAACGGAGCTTCAGCAAACTAAAATGAATGAAGAACTACTTGAGGTCTTCAATTGGACAACAACGGCTTTCAAATGTGGCCATTCTTTCCATTGAACACTTAGGGCCTGATTCAGAGCCGGACGCTCTGACCAGAGCACTCGCTCTGAATCAGGGCCCTCCTCCATGAAAATGGAGCGGCCTCCTGGCCGCTCATATAGCTGTGGGTGACCACCCACAGCATATGCGAGCGGCCAAAAAGATGGTCACGATGGTCTTGACCATCGCGACCATCGGACTTGCGACGGAGACCCTGCGGTAGGGTCTCCCTGCCACAAGCCCTAGAGTGATTTTGGCTCTATCAGACTAGTGATGTCAGTGGGGCCGGTTTCAGATGGTAGGTGTTCCCATGGGAACACCTCCATCTGGCAGGCACGCCCCCGGCACGCCCACCAAAGGGGGCGTGCTGTCAATCAAAATCGACAGCATGCCCCCTTTGGTACGAGACCCGGAGCGATGGAAAGCCCGTCGCTCCCTGGGTCTCGCGCATGCGCACGACGGAGCTCCCTCCGTCGTGCGCATGCGCAGTGGGGAAAATCAACCCGCTTGCGAGCGTACTGCTGCTCGCGAGCGGGTCTGAATGACCCCCTTAATTACAAGTTCTATTAACTTTGATGCTGTGATAGATGAGTTTGCAAGTATAAAGGCTCAGAGGGCACCTCTATAAAGTGTTCTTTGCTAACTAAAAGTGCAAATAGAGAATTCAATTGTTTAGCATGCGTGCTATTGTTGTTAAGGCAAAACATTTTTGTTATCTTGCAATTTTTGCATTCTTGTTATTATTATTAATATGCTGTTGCTATTTTAAACATTAATAATTTAAATAGTCACATTTTCATCCTTTCCATTGTGGAAAAAATGTTTACAGGTAGTACCCACTGTCAACCAGTTATTAAGCCAAAAGTTATCTGGACTTTGTTTTAATAAATGTGCCAAGTGGCTTATCCCCTTTACTTGTGGTTGTGTGTGGTTTTCCAAGTGATTTCTCGCACAGGGCACCAAAATGTCTAGCTACGGCTCTGATCTGTATACGGTATGTCATTGTATGTATATTAATTATATTTTAATGGAGCCAAATAATTGATATACTATTTCTCTAGTCAACTTTGGATTGATTAAAATTAATTTTTTTATGATTGATACCTCATCTGTGGCGGAACATAGTGATTTATTTGTGAAGAGAAATAAGATTTATTAATTTTTCTTATTTTTTAATCTATATTAATATGATATTACTAGCCAGTTTCTTCACTGAGATTTCAATATTTCTTCTATTCATCAAACGAAAAAAAAATAAATAGCTGAACACAGGTTCTGTAGTCATTTAAAATGCAGACATTGACTGAAATGTGTATGTATCTTTTTTCATAGAACTTTATTTTGGGAAATTTTTGACATACCACGAAACAAGTGAGCAGTTTAAGACAATTTATTACACCATGGCTATTTGTAAATATTCACCTGTTGTAAACTTGTAATACACAGGAGAAAACTTTGGGGGCACAGTGGTTAGCATTGCTGGCTCACAGCACTGGAGTTATGGAGTATAACTTTGACCAAACACTTTGTGGGTGTCACCCTAAATTCCAGAGATATACTGGTGGAGTTGCCTTCTGACAAAATATACCTTAGTCTGTGTGGTAGATTGGAAAGTCCACTGAGGCAGGGACTGATGTGAATGATTCCATATTCTTTGCAGTGTAATATGTAGGCGCTATATAAAAAAGCTTTTAGCCAATAAAATAAGCAACCTTATATTAAGATAGAGGCAGTGCTCGCCAATTAGATATGTTTCACTTGACCAGGGATTTTCAACATGTGACACAGTGTTGCTATTAGGGCATGCTAAAACTGTGACAGTGCATGCTGGGATATGTAGTTTCACAGTTCTGAAGGACCACATGTTGAATAACCCTGGACTAGACTATTAGGGGTATATTTACTAAAGTGACAGTTTTTAGAAGTGTAGATGTTGCCCATAGCAACCAATCAGATTATAGCTATTATCTTCTAGAAGGTTCTAATTAAATGTTAAGTAGAGTCTGATTGGTTGCTAAGGGCAACATCTCCATTTCTAATAACTCTCACTTTAGTAAATATTAGAGCTGAGCGGGTCCGGTTCTCCGACAACCGGACCCACCTGAACTTCGTGTGCCAAACCGAGATCCAAGACCGGCTTGGGTTTTCCCACCTGACTCGGATCCGAAAATGAGGCAAAACACGTCATCCTCCCACTGTCGGATTGACGGATTCTCGCAGGTTTTGGATTATATAAAGGTATTTGTGATCGGCGCCATTTTCACTCCAGATGTGGAGAGAGAAGCTAGCAGACGTGTAGTCTAGTCAGTCACTCAGTGTGTGTGTCCAGTCGAGGTCTTGGGCTGAAGGCTGCTGCTGTGTTGTCCATAAAGGGGCTTAGGCTGCAGTATATAAAGGGGGACTTTCTTCAGTGGGTACTGCAGCTGCTGTGTCACTTGTTCTGTCAACTAACTGTGCCTGCTGCTGTGTTGTTGTCCTGTCCATCAGGCTAGGGCTGCAGTCCATAAATGGGTGCTGTGTTGTCCAAGGGGGTGCTCTGTCAGTTAGGGGTGCTCTTCCCCAGTGTAAAAAAAATTAAATGTACTTTTTTTTGTGTGTGTGTGTGTGATAGCACGTCCACGTTTTTGTGACTCTGCAGGTGGTCTGTCTGCACAGTATACAATCGGGAAACCGGCTGCCTTAATACCGACAGCTGGCTTCCCGACTGTCATATCCCGGCGAGGGTGAAATGCCGGGCATCTATATCTGACGCCGGGAGACAGGAGCCTGGCATCCTGATCGAAGGGATGCCGGGCGCCGCGAGCGGACAGCCGCAGGGGGGAGGGTTAGGTTTAGGGCACCCAAGGGGGACTTAGGGTTAGGCCCCCCCGGGAGGGTTAGGCTAGGGGGAGGGAGGGTTAGGGTTAGGCACCCCCGGGGGGGACTTAGGGTCATGCACCCCCCCGGGGGACTTAGGTTTAGGCAGCGGGGAAGGAGGGGTTAGGCACTTAGAGGGGGGATTAGAGTTAGGCACTTGGAGGGATGTTAGGGTTAGGCACCCCTAAGGAGAGTTAGGGGGTTAGGTTAGGTTAGTTTATACTTACTTTAGTGACGATCGGGATTTCCAGCGTTGTCGGGCTTCCGCTGGCAGGAACAATGCTTTGTCAGCCAGGTGCTGCCGGGAATCGAAAGGGCCGGCAGTATTTCATACCGATTCCATCTGCACTCGGCAGGGGTGCTTTGTTGTCCATAAAAAAGGGTGCTGTCTGTGTTGTTCATCAAGGGGCTGCTGCCTCACTCAGGGGTGCTCTTCCCTAGTGTAAAAAAAATAAAAGTGAAATTAAATTAATATCAATCCATCACAGTGTGTTATTCTTATTCATAAATAATCTTCTGACACTGTAAGTGGCAGAACAGTGTCTTATTCTTTTCTTACTCATAAAAAAATCATGTGACACTAAGTGGTAGCGCAGTGTGTTATTCTTTTCTTATTCATACAAAATCTTGTGACACTGTAAGTGGTATTGCAGTGTTACAATAAGAACAAAATACACTTCTGCACAAACCAGACAGCAGCTCCCCTCAATAGGCCCCTGAGTATCACCCAACACTCAAATATTCATACAATAAAAACACAATTAGAATTTAGAGTGGATCGCTTATCACTAATAACAGAAAAAATTCACCAGGGAATTTAATGCAGAAATGTCACTTAGGACGTCTGAAGTAGTTGAGGTCGTGATTCTTTGATCCCCCTTTAGTGCTTTTCGAAGTTACTCCGTGGTGTTAATCATAAAGGCAAAAAACAAAACTACCAATGTGTAGATCTATTTGGTTTGTTCTGAATAGTTTTTGAAATAAAAAAAGAAGTCCACTATGTCCCACACAAATAACTCGCTAGTGGAGTGTGAAATGTATATCCTTTGATAAATGATTCTCCTCTGTACGTGCCCTGTTCTTTTAAGTTCCCCACAATCAAGATAGAAGGGTGGATGAAAGGAAATAATGGGGGGCGTACCCCACTCACTCTGCAGTAGATGTAATCAAATGTATCAAGGTCTCTTTGTGTACATGTATACTGTACTCACATATGGGGAAGATGAAACCTTCACATCAAGGTATCTTTCATGGATGTGCCAGTCTCTCTTGTCAAAAAGGAAAAATAGATGTCTACCAAAGAATTTATTCCTAAAAATATATTTATTCAATAAAAAAATCAAGAAAGGCTACTGTGTCCAGACAATACAAGGTGACTTTCCGGATAAGAGAAAAATATATCTGTACCTTAGCTGGGCTTCAGTATGCCTGTCAATCATAAGTCCATAAAATCGAACACACACAAACCGACGCATTTCGACCCTGAGGGTCTTTATCAAGGTTGGTCACTGTGTGTCTTTCCACTCTCTCTCTTAAATGCCCTCAACTCAGCTGTAATGGGAAGGTGCGGGGCATACCCAATTAACCAAATTCTCCAGGGGATTAAATCCCTCTTAATCTTGCCTGCAAATGAGGGCCATCACTGGGTCTACTATCTCGCTTTTAGAAAATTCTGCAGTAAATAAAGATACAAAAATACATCCTTACCTATATGTCGGCATTGCGTTCCACCTCGTGGAACGCTGCTACTTCTGACGGAATTGCCCAGTGATTCCCTGTTAGCAGGGAAGTTGGGCTCTAGTGTCCGGAGGATAACGGACTGCGTGTCAGCTGTTGGAATGCAGTTCCTTCCGGCAACCCTATCTGACATCTCTCTGTGGACGGGGAGGTTCAGGCTCTAGTGACTGCACCTCTTATTAAAGGTGCACAACATTTAAAAGGGTATTAGGAATGTCCCTATCCATAATTGTATATCACATGAATCCCTAAAAACATTTTAAAAACAATAGTAATAAAATTGTCCAAACCATATTCTGTTATAAAATGTATATATAGTGAATATGAATATTGTTTTTGTTTTTCATCTAAAAACAATACATAAGTACCATACCCTAAATCTGCTGAGACCACAGTTCATACATTTCATGAGACAATGTAACAATTTCCTGAATCATAATACATAAAAACGTTTAAGATTTCTTATCCGAAATTCTGTGTACAATGAAGCAGAGCCTAACATCAAATAAAACAAACCTCCATAAAAAATCCATAAAAATCTCCAAATACCCGACCAGGAATTATTACATTAGAGAGGAAAAAATGGACTTCCTATCAGCAGCTATGGATATATAAAATGGAAACTAGACTAGTGGGTGTATGTAAACCTCAATCAAATAGTCTAATAGAAAACTCGAAACCGGTGGGATTAGAGTAGGAACCATTTGACTTCAAAGTCTAAATTAAGAACCCTGGGATCAAGGGTCCCTATCTCAAAGATGGCTCTTTGAGATAGGAGAAATTGGAGAAAAGAAGGACATCGTACAGACTACGCAGTGGGCTCTCAATATTTTTACAGTCCAAAACACCACTTACCACTTTCAAACCGGTTCTGAAATCTGAGAAACTTAGAAGATAAAGATTTTTTTAGATTGGAGGTTGTAATGATCCAACATACAAAAGAGGAAAAAGAGGTGGACACAAGTGTAGTAATCACAAAAAAAAATCAGGGAATAAAAATAGGAAGGAAGGACATATGGAAGGAAATTATAATTGTTTAGAGACAGAATATGGTGGGAATAGAACGGAGACATAGGAGAATGTGATGAAAATTTACAATCTGAGTGACTACACATTTACAGATCAAGAGACACGTGTATTACAAAAGGGACTTAAATTCGCCCCTTCGATCCATGTAGACAGATTCCAAGCATATATAGATCTACAAAGATTTGTCAGGAAGCTGACCATGAAGAAGTTTTTCAAGGATCAGGACACATCAGAGAACACAGATACTTCTACCTTTAAACTAAAATCAGTATTTTACCGCGCCCATAAAAAGGGATGTTGGATAAAAGCATTTGAAAAATCAGTAAAAGAAGATCTGGAGATGGCCGTCTTTAAACCCATTAAAGGGAATTTGACGAAGCAAGAAAGGGAAGCTCTGAAAACCTTAAAATCTTTGGACACAATTGTTATTAAACCCACCAACAAAGGCAGGCTTGTGGTTATTCAGAACTTATCTGACAATAATCGAGAAATATATAGACAACTGTTGGATTCAAACACATACAAGAAATTGCTAGGGAATACCACTGGCGGCATTAATAAAAAACTGGAGAATCTTATAGCAACATATATAGAGAAGGGTATCCTGACAGATAAGGAGGGTAAATTCATAAAGATAAGTAAACCATCCATTCCGGCATTATGTATCCCCCCAAAGATCAATAAGGATTGCTGCCATCCACCTGGAGACCAATAGTGGTTGGGACAGAGTCTATATCTTCCAATCTGTCTCTATATATCGATAGTTTATTACAACCAGTGGTGGTTAAGACCACCTCCTATCTGAAGGATTCATTACAAGTAGGGGTGAGCGGGTTCGGATTTCTGAAATCTGAACCCCCCCGAGCCGAGGCCGATCCGGGTCAGGCTCGACTTTCCCACCTGACTCGGATCTGAAATCGAGGCAAAACATCATGATCCCGCCTTCCGGGTCTCGCGGGTTTTGTATCCTATATAAGGTACCCGCGTCGGCGCCATTTTCTCACTCGGCTGTGGACAGTGAAGAGGGAGGGTGGGAGTTAGGACTGGCTGGGCTGTGTAGTGTAGTGTAGTGTTGTAGTGTAGTGTAGTGCAGTGCAGTGTTGTGCTGTGCTGCGCTGTGCTGCTGTTGTCCATAGGGGCTGTGTCCACTCCAAAGTCCTGTGCAGTGTCCCAGTCCTAAAGGGGTGCTGTAGTGTTGTCCAGGGGGTGCTCTGTCCGTCAGGGGTGCTCCCCCCAAGTGCTAATAAAAAAATATATTTTTTGTGTTTGTGAATTGTGTGCGCAGTAGCCGCACGTGCATCAACAAAGTAGTGGCAAGCGTGCGCCTGTGTCCCATAAATAAAGGGCCGGCTGGATTGACCGTTAAAGGGTGCTGTAACCCTCAAAGTACACTCCAAACAAAATAAAAAAATATTTTCTGTGTTTGTGAATTGTGTGCGCAGTAGCCGCACGTGCATCAACAAAGTAGTGCCAAGCGTGCGCCTGTGTCCCATAAATAAAGGGCCGGCTGGATTGACCGCTAAAGGGTGCTGTAACCCCCAAAGGGCACTCCAAACAAAATAAATAAATATATTTTTTGTGTTTGTGAATTGTGTGCGCAGTAGCTGCACGTGCATCAACAAAGTAGTGGCAAGCGTGCGCCTGTGTCCCATAAATAAAGGGCCGGCTGGATTGACCGCTAAAGGGTGCTGTAACCCCCAAAGGGCCCTCCAAACAAAATAAAAAAATTTTTTTTTTTGTGTTTGTGAATTGTGTGCGCAGTAGCCGCACGTGAATCAACAAAGTAGTGCCAAGCGTGCGCCTGTGTCCCATAAATAAAGGGCTGGCTGGATTGACTGCTAACGGGTGCTGTAACCCCCAAAGGGCACTCCAAACAAAATAAAAAAATATATTTTTCTGCATTTGTGAATTGTGTGCACTGTGGCTGCACGTGCATCAACAAAGGAGCAGCGCCAAGCGTGCACCTGTGTCCCATAAGTAAAGGGCCGGCTGGCTCATTTCTTAAAGGGTGGTGTAACCCACAAAGTGTACTAGTCTCCAACAAAAAAAAAAAATATTTTCTGTGTTTGTGTGCGCCTTAGCCGCACGTATATATCAATATAACATAAATGGAGGACCAAACTTTCTCCGATAAAAATAAAATAGGGAAAGATCAAGAACCACTTCCTCCTAGTGCTGAAGCTGCTGCCACTAGTCATGACATAGACGATAACATGCCATCAACGACGTCTGCCAAGGCCGGTGCCCAATGTCATAGTAGAGGGCACATACAATCCCAAATGGCAAAGTTCAGGAAAATGACCTTGAAAAAAAGATTTAAATCATCTGAAGAGAAAGTGGTGTAGCTGGCACTGAGGAGGAAGTTGTCGAGGAGGATTCTGATGGTGATGTGGTTTGTTTAAATCAGGCTCCGGGGGAGACAGTTGTTGTCCGTGGGATGAAAAAGCCCATCACGGTCATGCCTGGGCAGAAGACCAAACATTCCACCTCTTTGGTCTGGCAATATTTCTATCCAAATCCGGACAACAACTGTCTTGCCATATGTACCATATGTAAAGGTGAAATAAGTAGGGGTAGGGACGTTAACCACCTAGGAACATCCTCCCTTATACGGCACCTGCAGCGCGTTCATAAAAAGTTACTGTCAAGTTCAGAAACTTTGGCTAAGACCGTAAGCAGTCCAGGGACACCTAAATCCCTTTTTCCTGTTTTACCCAAGGAATCGGTGGATGAGGAGGATGAGGACGACATCTTGCCTCCGTAGAGCCAGTTTGTGCAGGGACACATTAATTGCCAGCTTGTTTTGTGGGGGCCCAAACGAACCAATAATTTCAGCCACAGTCATGTGGCAGACCCTGGTGCTGAAATGATTGCTTTGTTAAAGTGTGCATGTCCTATTTATACAACATAAGGGTGGGTGGGAGGGCCCAAGGACAATTCCATCTTGCACCTCTTTTTTTTCTTTGCAGTATGTACTGTTTGGGGCCTAGTTTTTCAAACTGCCATCCTGTCTGCCACTGCAGTGTAACTCCTAGATGGGCCACGTGTTTGTGCCGCCCACTCGTGTCACTTAGCATAGTCATCCAGCTACCTCGGTGCAATCTTTTGGCCATAAAAACACTATTGTGAGGTGTGAGGTGTTCAGAATAGACTGGAAATGAGTGGAAATGAAGGTTATTGAGGTTAATAATTGCATAGGAGCAGAAAAACCCACAAATTCTGTGATTTAAGTTGTTTTATGCTTTTTTTCAAAAAAATACAGATCCAAAACACAAAACCCAGAACCCAAAACATGGGAGGGTGGTTTTGGCAAAACCAATCCAGATCCAAAACACGAAGAAAGATCCAGATCCAAAACCAAAACACAAAACACGAAAACTGGCCGGTGCACACCCCTAATTACAAGTCTTTAGGTATCTGAAGAGTATTGAATGGGACCAAGAAATGTTTCTTGTAACAACAGACGTTACGTCCCTTTATATGATTATAGGTCATCCGCATGGCTTTGAGGCCATCAAACATTTTTTGGATTTAGAAACACTGGATTCTGAGAAGAAAGACTTCATCCTGGAAGGTATTGAATTCATCCTTAAAAATAACTTTTTTGGGGTTTGGTGACTCCTTCTACTGTATATGCAAATTAATGGGACAGCAATGGGCACCAGATTACCCCCGTTATGCCAATATGTTCATGGCCTTATGGGAGAAATTCCAAGTATATGATGGCCATGAACTATGGGCGTGTCTGGTGTCCTGGACAAGATATATTGATGCTGTCTTGTTCATATAGAGAGGAAGTGAAGAATCACTAAAACACTTTCTGTGATTATCTGAATGATAATAAAAATATCAAATTAACATTCCAGAAGAGTTCTGAGTTAGTGAATTTTTTAGACTTGACGATTTTCATCAAAAATTGAAAGATGCACACAAAAGTCTTTGTGAAGCTCTCGGACTGTAATTCATATATTGATTACCAAAGTAATCACCATAATAATTGGTTGTGCTCCATTCCTAAAGGTCAATTTCATAGGGGACATAGAAATTGTATGTCACTGGAGGATTATGTAACACAGGGCATTTCGATTTAAGGAGCAGTTCCTACAAAAAGGGTATAGTAGGGATATTATTGATTAATCATTTGAGAAATATTTAGAATGTGACAGATCAAAATTAATTGAAACACTAGAGATTAATAGTAAATACCATGATATAGGGATTCCATTTATAACGAAGTTCAGTAGCCAATACCAACAATTAGAAAAGGTTATTGCCAGACACTTGTATATTCTGAAAAGAGATGAAGAGATAAAAGAACTCCTGGATAGACCAAGATGTATTTTTTCATTGGGCGAATAACACTAGGAATGATCTAGTGAAGAGTGTCTCCAATGCACCATCTAGAATGACTCGGAGCACCATCATGTCAAAGGGATTCTTTAGATGTGGTGATTGATCTATGTGTAAAACCTGTAAGACAGATCAAACAAAAATCAATGAATATTGCTCGGTATCTAACAGAAGGAAACATAAAATTAACTACTTTATTACTTGCAATAGTAAAAATATTGTGCATCTTCTAGAATGTACATGGAAAAAACAGTACATAGGGAGGACATCTTAAAAATTAAAGGAGAGAATGGGTATTGCAGTGTGTTATTCTTATTCATAAAACATCTTGGGACACTAAGTGGCAGTGCAGTGTGTTACTCTTTTCTTTTTCATAAATCATTTTGTGACACTAAGTGGCAGCGCAGTGTGTTATTCTTTTCTTATTCATAAAAAATCTTATGACACTGTAGGTCATTGATACTGCAGTGTAATATTTAAAATTGGTACAAATTGACGTGTGTGCTGTATCCCACTTCATTCATGTTTGTTGATATGGAGAAGATCAGATGAGAGGAGAATAGGAACCACATACTAGTGCTGGAGCTGCTGCCAGTGCCACCAGTCCATCTACATCACCTACTAAAGCCGATGCCCAAGGGCATACAGGGCTTAAGTCAGGGCATCTAAAATCAAGAACCAATCTTTTACAGTGATAAAGAAAAAAACATCAAAGGGAAAGTTAGCTGCAGAAAGACATAAGATTGGCAATATGCCTTTCACCATGATGTGGCAAGGAAAGGCTAAGGCCTTGGTCTTTATTTATGACTGGTGGTTCTACCTCTTATGATGATGTAAGCACAAGTGAACATGCTGACATAGAAATCAAGGATGCTTCTGTGGAAGTGCACCACGATGAGCAGGATATTTGTGTAGCAGACGCTAATTAGGATGCTGTTGATGAGGATATTGTTTGTGTAAATAAGAGACCAGTGGAAGAAACAGTTATTGCCCATGATAAGGAAAAGCCATATGTCATGCCTGGGCACAAGACAAAAAAATCCACTTCTTATGTGTGGAATTATTACTACCAAAATCCGGACAACAATTGTCAAGTCATCTGTACCCTTTGTAAAGCCAGAGTAAGTGGAGGGTAGGAACCTTAACCATCTAGGAATCTCCTCCCTGTTACATTGTGTTGACTGATCTGCATCATCAGTGGGGCTTTTGGGAAAGTTTAGTTTTTTCTTGGCAGATGCACTTGCTGGAGAAACTAAAGGAGAAGCCATCGCTGCATCACATGACACTTGAGCTGACAATTTGCTTACCAACAGCTTTTGGCATCTCTTCAGATCTATGTCCAATAGGAAGAAAGACACAACATATGACTCTGTTCAGTTTGTCCACATTTCTTTGGTTAAGTGAACAGTGGGTACAATGGCATTTTGCAGGCCACTAATTAATTGTTTTTTAATGTCCCAGTACAGGTTGGGAAATGCTGTTCTAGTGAAGTGGAATCTTGATGGGATTTGGTAGCAGGGACACAGTACCTCAATTAACTGTGTAAAACCCTCTGCATTATTGGCAGATTTTAAATGCACATCTAATACCAACATAGATGTTATGGCATCAGTGATTTACTATGCAACTGGGTGACTGCTGTCATAGTGTTCCCCCTTGCAAAGGATTGTTTAACAGTCAATTGTTTTTTAAAGTACTGCTAATAGTCTTCCTGGTCCCCTTCTGGGATGAAAATCAACCCCCAGCAGCAGGAGCAGGCAAAGCATTCAAGGATTCTCCTGGGGCAATTACTGATGTGAATGATTTAAATATTTTTTCTAAATGCCTTCCCTCCTTCCCTCTCCTCCTCCCTCATAAATTTGCTTCGGAATAAAAAAATTAAATTACATTTACAACTAATCTAATCTTTATTTCCCTGCCTTCAACTACATACATGCTCCAACTCCCTCAGGCCGCTTGAATAATAAAAACATTTGTTTCCTGATGTGTTGGAAGTTGAACTGCCACTGCTGCTGCAATCTTTGACATGTGGTTGCTGAATGTCAAAAATGTCCAGAAATGTTTATGGCCACAGGCAACATCTCCTGCATGCCCCTTTAATTTTAAAAAATATTCTGAACCACCAAGTTGATTTTGTGGACAAAACATGGGACATATTGTTCACTCATGCTCTTCCCTCCTCCCTCATAAATTTGCTTCAGAATCAAAAAATGAAATAAAATTTACTACCAATCAACCCTTCCTGTCCCTGCCTTCAACTATATACATACTCCAACTCCCTCAGGCCTCTTGATTAATGAAAATATATGTTTTGTAATGTGACATGTTGGAAGTTGAACTTCCATGTGTTTGTACCACCCACTGCTGCCACTTAGCTTAGTTAGCCAGCTAGCTTGATGCAAAGATTAAAACAATATTGTGAGCTGTGAGTTGGTCAAAATTGACTGGAAATGAGTGGAAATTAATGTTATTGAGGTTAATAATACTGTAGGAACAAAAAAACCCCAAATGATGTGATTTTAGCAATTTTTCACAATTTAAAAAAAAAATACAGATCCAAAACCAAAACCAAAACCAAAACACACAAGGGGCGGTTTTGGCAAAACCAAATCCAGATCCAAAACATGAGGAGATAGAGATCCAAAACCAAAACACGGGAGTCGACGCACATCCCTAGTAAATATACCCCTTAGTATTATCTGATAGTGAACATGTCAACCAAACAGACTTCTATCATTCTTGCTTCACTTGTACTGTAGCTTTTCCCAGAGTTGCCTACTCTCCCACATTTCGCGGGAGCATCCCAAATTAAGATGGGAGCTCCCACTACCCCGCATTACCACTGCCAGGATGCCCCATATAAAAATCTATACTGCGCATGCACGTGTCAGAAGGTAAAGGGTGCGGGGCCTGAGCTTGACTGCTTGAAGACTCAGTGCCATACTTACCATGGGTCATGGGTGCAAGGAGGCAGGAGTGCAGTTTCTACTGTCTGTAGGTCTCCTGGGCCCGCCTTCCCCTGCACACAGACTGTTGGGAGAGACTGATGTTCCCAGCATTCCCTGGCCAGCCATTAAACGGAGGGAGAAGGACCGATGCTGGAGAATTGAAGAGCTGCATAACACTGTGGGGGGAATTGAAATGTTTTGCCAGCGGCTTTTTTTTTTTTTTAAGATGCCCGACAGAGCAATTCAATTGTTGCTCCGTCAGGACGCGATAGCCGCCAGCGCCCACAATTTCTACTCACACCCTCAGGAGGGTACGAGCAGAAATGTGTGAGAAACCCCCTGGTTAGGGTGCACTAACCGTAGTTAGCGCGCTCTAACTTGAACTTTAGACGGGTTTAGCCGTTTTACACGGCTAAACTCGGGACAAAGAGGGCGATAATTAGTAAGTGCCCAGAACAATTGAATTGCAACACTGGGCACTCATTAATTATCATGCCTAAAAATACAATTGAATTACCCCCTGTGAGTGTTAGAGCTCACTGTAGCTCCTGCTATATCTATTCATATCAGTGCCATGGGAGACAAGAGGAGAGGGGGAGGGGAGGTTGGGGGAGATGGTGTGTGTGACTGTATCTATTACTGTGAATGTGTGTGTACAGTATGTGTGTGTGAATCTATTTATGTAAATGTGTGTGTGTGGAGAGGATCTATTAATGTGAATGTGGGGGAAATCTATTACTGTGTGTGTGGAGGGGAAGCTATTCATGTAAATGTGAATGTGTGGGTGGAGGTGATCTATTAATGTGAATGTGGAGGGGATCTATTAATGTGAATGTGTGTGTGGAGGTGATCTATTAATGTGTGTGTAGGGGATCTATTAGTGTGTGTAGTGAGATCTATTAATGTGTGTGTGTGTGTGTAGTGGATCTATTAATGTGAATGTGACTGGGAGATTAAGTATTAAGGGTAAGTTTACTAAAGTGACAGTTTATAGGGTGGAGATGTTGTCCATAGTAACCAATCAGATTCTAGCTATTATCTTCTAGAAGGTGCTAGTTAAATGTTAAGTAGAATCTGATTGGTTGCTAAGGGCAACATTCCCACTTCTAAAAACTCTCACTTTAGTAAATATTCCCCTTAATGTCAATGTGGCAGGGCAGAGATATATTAATGTCAGGGGGGGAGCTAGGGTGTCAGCTTATACAAATATATACGCCCATACTGTAGGTGGAGTTAGACATGCCTTTTGGGTGGAGCAGACCACTTCCACACAACGGTGCTCCATGCTGTGCACGGCGCATTCTACAGTCATCTGCAATCTCCCTCAAAGTGGTTTTCAAAGTAGGCAAGTATGCTTGTGTTTACAAATTAGTTAAGAGAGGCTAGTAGACATATCCGTACCTAGGATGGGGGCAGAGCTGTAACAAGGTTCCAGTCCCACCTCCTAAACCTGTGATGTAATGAGGTCACACTAGCAGGCAGGGCTGCCGACTCCAGTAAGTAGAGCACTGCCCAGATGCTCTGGGCAGCTCCACAGGCTGCAGAGTGACTGTGTGGAGTGTTCCTTGGATGCTCGCTGTCACGCTCTGGCCCTTAAAAACCACCTTCTTGCCTCTCCAGCATAGCACAGAGGTCCGCTCACGCTGCTCATCACTCCCGGCTGGTGCTGAGGTCTGTCTGTGCTGCTCATGACCCATCCGCTCAGTGTCCTGTCACTGAGTAAGGAGATGGCTCTCTCCGCAGCCTCTTACTCACAGCGTGACTTCCCAGTATGATGGCACAAAGGCTGCACCCCAGAGTTCCCTACTAAACAACAGTATGGGCGCAGCCATGTTGGATTCTGTTACCTGATGCTCTTCTTCCACTCAGAGCGCTGCTCCCAGACCAGCTTAACGCAGCATTCAATCCCTGGGGATCATCCCCTATAAATTTAATTTCCTGACTGGCCTCTGCTGCCAGGACAACGTTGCTTCTTGCTGAAGTTACAGATAAGTGCTGAGCTCCCAGGTACTCTGTATCTGAATGGTCTCAGTTCATTACATCCAGTTGCTACATCTGTTAAACAAGTCTCCTATACCATCTTGCACATCAGTCTGATTTTTACCACTGAGACTTGTTTTTAAAGTCACCATCGGTTCCAACCTTTACCTCCAACCATCTGTCTCATCCGATGCGTTCCCAACCGATCAAGTTCATCAATTCATTAATATTGGACTCATACCAATTAAGTTCTTCAATTCTTCAACATCGGTCTCAAACCGATCAAGTTCATCAATTATTCAACATCGGACTCATATCAACTAAGTTCTTCAAATCATCAACTTCGGGCTCAAACCGATCCAGCTCTCAATCCAGCATCATCGGTCCCAATCCGATTCTGCTCATTCATTCAGTATTATCATCTCCAGTTCTCATTCCAACCTGCTGTTTAATAAAGACATTCTATTTCTGGGCCTGATTCAAAGCCGCTCGTAAGCGGCCGCTCGTTCGTTCCGAGCGATGTTTGCCCAACTGCGCATGCGTACGGATCGTAATACGCATGCGTGAACCAGTCAGTGCGGCCGAAAATCGTTTGTTCGCTAAATAGCGAATGCCTGCTATTTTGAGTGACAGGAGGAGGCGTATGTGGGTGGTAACAGGGGAAGGTGCTTGAAAACGGGGAGTGGAGATCAGAACGCAGGCGTGCTTAAAGGTCAAAACGGGCGTTTTATGGGTGTGCATAATTAATACAGCAGCATCACTGACCACGTCACTAGGTTATTTTATAGTCAGAACTGCTCGCAAATTTGTGGTAGGAAAAACCAACCACAAGAATAGCGAGCAGTTCATACGCTGGTCGATGTACTCGATTAATCTAATAAATAGCGGACATGACGTAGGATGCGAGCAGCCAGGGAGCGTAGTTATCCATAAAACGACCGCAAGTTTTGTTCGGTCATTCAGACATAGAGGCGTGAACAGACCGCAAAGAGCGAACGGTTCATTTGAATAGCCACCCCTTTTTTTGGAATGAACGACCGCAAATAGCGACCGGCTCTGAATCAGGGCCTCTGTCCTCACCTTCTGGCCCATCATCATCTCTACCTCCTCACATCATTACATGATGAAGTCCTGTCCCAAGCCACTCAAGTTCCTTAACGCATCTCTGATCTCCCCTTCAGCCTCCCATGTCGGTTACTACACAAACCAACCCTCAGACGTGATAGCTGTGTCACACCTTCCAATAATGTCAGTCGCCATTATCAATGGGACCGCATCACAGCCAGTTAAGCACACCTCATGCCAGAGGCCATCTCCTAACTGAGATGCACATCCCAGTTATGTGCAGATCGGCTACCAAACTGCCAATCTGACGGTGCCAGACATGGAAGAGAAAGACAGTTAATAAAAACACCAAGTAACTATAGACATAAAGGGTGAATAACATGATAGTGCAACACAGTTAAATAAACATATTAAAGGTAACGAGCAGGTCAAATATTTATATATATATATATATATGTATATATATATATATATATATATAAAAGCTTATATCAATTGTGATGCTTTTAGTAATGCTGAAAAGCGATAATATATTTTTAAAATATAACTAAAATTACATAGAGAACTATAGACTATTGTGTTTCTGTTTCAGTTTCTGCCTTTCAAGATTGGGTTAAAAACCAGATCGTTGTTGGCAGTTCACAATGCTTATTAGATCCCACTTGTGTCATTAGTCCAACAGCAAGAAATTTTAATGACGAACATCTGGTTTTATCTCACTGAAAGCTTAGCTATACTCATCCTAATTTTATTTTCCCATTGTAATAGATTTTAACAAAATGAAGACTACACATAGTTTAGCGTTGGAAAACAGATGTTAAACTAATACATTTTGGTCTTGATCAAGCAGTGAAAAAGCTCAGCGATGTAAAATACAGCTCTTTGGCATCAGTACAGAGTTGATTTATCAAGAAGAGACATTTTCTAAGATACTGTGAAAGAAAACTATAATGGGATTTTATCTTTTATCTCCTCCTTTGATAATATACATATCTAGAAAATGACAGTAACATACAACACAGTGATAGCTATCCAGTATCAAACTGTATATAGGGATATATTTATCATTGGTGTCA
The DNA here is from genome assembly GCA_031769625.1 of Taudactylus pleione. Lineage (NCBI taxonomy): Eukaryota > Metazoa > Chordata > Amphibia > Anura > Myobatrachidae > Taudactylus > Taudactylus pleione. The sequence continues at coordinate 13,421,554 of JAUIMM010000119.1, forward strand.
TGGGGGCCCCAAAAAGTATCATCCATTATTGCCGCATATTGGAGCAATAAGAGATTTATTTTTTTCAGACTATTTATTATTAAAAAAAAGCTGATAACACAGTAAATCACAGATATCTACCGCTTACTTTTCTCTCCCGATGTGGCCCGCTGTCCCCATACACTAGTATGGGAACAGAAATTCATCAAGCTCCAAAAATAGAATATATTCGGAGCTTGACTGCGGGAGCATTCGCCATATTCAGATGGCGTTTGCTCCGGAGAAGTTGCGAAGAGGGATCCTTTTGGATTCTTCTGTCCCTGCCAGGCTCCTTTCGCCGGACGCCGGGGTTTTTGTGCGCCTGCGTGAACTCTAGGTCAAGCAGGCACACTCCGAAAGGAGCAGTGAAAAGATTCGGGGAGACAGCTGATTTTCGGATCAGCTGTCTCTGCGCTGGAGCAATGGTGAATTGCTTCGGCGCTCGCGGCAAATTGAAATCTTAATTATCGTGTCCGCTCGGACCTCGATAATGAACATAATGAATAGAGCACATAGGCCCTTATTCAGAGGCGCTCGCAAGAAGCAAGCGCTCACTCTGAATGAGGGCGGCCACTTCAGTTTTCAAATGTGGCCACCCACAGATTTAGCGACCGACCAGGGCGATGGTCGCGATGGTCAAGACCATCGCAGCCAGGGCCGCCATCAGGGGGGGACTGCCGGGCCTCCTGTTCCGGGCCCGGAGAGAGAGGGGGCCCGGCTGGCAGCGGCGACTCGGTGAGGAAGAGAATCGGTGGTGCTGCGGCATTTGAACTACAATGGAGCCGCCCACGATCCAATAACAGCTCGCAGAATGGCTGCCAATCAGGACCAGCCGCCCTGATTGGCTGCTGTTCCGCGAGCTGTGATTGGCTCGCGGTCAGCTCAATAGTAGTATTGAGCTGGCCGCGAGCCAATTATAGCTCGCGAAACAGCAGCCAATCAGGAGCGGCTGCTCCTGATTGGCTGCTGTTCCACGAGCTGTGATTGGCTCGCGGCCAGCTCAATAGTTGTATTGAGCTGGCCGCGAGCCAATTATAGCTCACGAAACAGCAGCCAATCAGGAGCGACTGCTCCTGATTGGCTGCTGTTACGCGAGCTATGATTGGCTCACGACCGGCTCCATAGTTTAAATGCCGCAACGCAGATGCTCTTTTTCTCCACCTGCTGCACTACTCGCCGCTATCAGATGGCCCCTTTCTCAGGTACTTCTGTTCTACATGTTTTGTGCCCCCACTCGAGTCCAGATAGCCTTCCCTGCACTGCCCCCCCAGTCCAGCCAGCCTGCCCTCCCCCCAGTTTAGCCAGCCATGCTGCCTTCCCTGCCCCTCCCCCAGTCCAGCCATCCTTCCCTCCCCCAGCCATCCTTCCTTCCCTGCCCACCCCCCCCAGTGCAGCCGGCCTTCCTTCCTTGCCCACCCCCCCCAGTCCAGCAAGCCATCCTTCCCTGCCTATCCCCCCAGTCCAGAAAGCCAGCCTTCCAAGCCCCCCCACCAGTGCAGTCAGCCTTCCTTTCCTGCCCACCCACCCACCAGTGCAGCCAGCATCCTTCCCTGCCCACCCTCCCCCCAGTGCAGTAAGCCTTCCTTCCCTGCCCACCCTCCCCCAGTGCAGCAAGGATTCCTTCCCTGTCCACCCCCCTAGTCTATCAAGCCATCCTTCCCTGCCTACCCCACCAGTTCAGCCAGACTTCCCTGCACTCCCTTCCCCTTCTAGTCCAGCCAGCCTGTCTTCCCTGTCCTAGTCCAGCCAGTCTTCCCTGTGGCACCCCTATGTCTAGCCAGCCTTCTCTGCCCTGCCTCTCCCCTAGTCCAGCTGGCCTTCCCTGCCCTTTGCCCCCCTCAGACCGAGCCAGCCTTCCCTGCCCTTTGCCACCCCAATCCACTCTTCCCAGCCAAGTGCCCCCAAATTTTTAGCCTTCCCTCCCTGTGTCTCCATTAATACCCAGCCTTCTCTACCCTGTGCCCCCCCCATCCACCATCCCTGATTTACATACCAATTAATGCACCACCCCCGAAGTAGCTCCACCCACATTATCCACAACTCCACCCAAGTCTGCCCTATACCTTAGGGGTCCCTGCCTATTTTGTCAGTACCGGGCCCCAAAATTTCTGATGGCAGCCCTGATCGCAACCATCAGGACTTGCAACGAAACCCTAAGGTTGGGTCTCAGCAACCGCAAGCCCCTGATCGAGCAGGAAGCTCCCCACTGACATCACTGCTGATGTCAGTGCAGCCGCCCACAAAATAGCAGGCATTCCATTTGTGTAGGATCAACATCGACAGCTGCCCCTTTTGTAGTGAGCTCCGGAGCGAGAGAATGCGCAGGGCCTTAACATCGACCCGGTTGCGAGTGCTCAGCGCTTGCGACCGGGTCTGAATGAGACCCATAGACCCTTAAGAGTAGATAGATATAAAAAGAAGGATTCTCCATCGCTGTAATAGGGCAAGATACAAATATTTTTCTTTGAATGAATGGTGTCTATGACACTATACTGTGATTACACCTATCCTAATATATGTAGATTGGGAGAGATCAAAGTAATTATCACAGCTATTACACAACCTTTAATAAATAATTCAGGATGTCCCTTTAGGTTCAAATAATATTTATAATATAAGGGTGGTTAAATAAATAAGGTAACAAAATCTCTCATTGCGTAAATGTATTCAACTTGTAAAAATACTGCATGATCAATAATATGGCCTTGGTACAGAGTACTTCTCCACAAGTCCCCATACTTGTCTAAGCACTTGTTCCAATGGGTGTACAAGGCATCTATCCTGGCAGAGAAGAAATCAGTGTCATCCGCCTGAAGCCAGGACATAACGGCTTGCTAAACTTCATTGTGGGTTGCAAATCACCTTCCACCCAGGTGCATCTTCCAAAGAGATGGAAATCACTTGGTGCTAGGTCAGGGCTGTAGGGAGGATGGTTCAGTATCTACCAAGGAATCGGTATGTAATGCCGCCAGATGTAATGCCTGAACTGTTAGGATCCCGATGGGCTAGTAAGTACCCTAACCCTCCCTTCTCCCCCTAACCCTAATCCTCCCCTAGTGGTGCCTAACCCTAACCTCCCCCTGTTGGTGCCTAACCCTAACCCCCTTCCCGCACCCTAAATCTAAACTTCCCGGGAGGGTGGGTGCCTAACCCTAACCTCCCCTTAGTGGTGGTCTAAACCTTACCCCCCCTTCCCTAGCCTAACCCCCTGTGTCGTCCCGGGGGTGCCTAAAACTAACCCACCCCCCCACCCCCCGCGGCTAACAGCTAACAATCCCCGCTTAGCTTCGTTTGGGATACTGGGCATCGGGATTTAGGTGTCTGGCTAAAGATATAGGCGTCATGTCACAATTGGTGCTCGAGGGTTACCTGTATCAGGTGATGAACTGGAAACACTGGAGGCCGGCTGGACTGGAACCATGGGGGACATGAATAGCTCTTTTAATAAAAGAAGTGGGTAGCAGTGAGAACTGCCTTGGGTGATGAGTGACTGGAACTGGAAACTTGAGAGGTTGGAATGAGACCAGAAGGAACTTGGAGGGACCGGACTGGGACCGGCAGGTAGGCAGACTAAGCTGGTCGGGGTACCAGTAGATGAGCTTGCAGACGGATGGTAGCGTGGAAGCTACTTGTTGTGGCTTGGGAAGCCGTGGGTAGACGTGGTAGCGTGGAAGCTACTTGGAGCGGCCTGGGAGCCGTGGGCGAGAGGTGGTAGCGTGGAAGCTACTTGGTGCGGCCTGGGAGCCGTGTGGAGAAGCTGGTAGCTGGGTAGCCACTTGGAGAAGCTGATAGCGTGGAAGCTACTTGGAGCGGCCTGGGAGCCGTAGGCGAGAAGTGGTAGCGTGGAAGCTACTTTGTGCGGCCTGGGAGCCGTGTGGAGAAGCGGGTAGCGTGAATAGTCACTTGGAGCGGCCTGGGAGCCGTAGGCGAGAAGTGGTAGCGTGGAAGCTACTTTGTGCAGCCTGGGAGCCGTGTGGAGAAGCGGGTAACGTGAATAGTCACTTGGAGCGGCCTGGGAGCCGTAGGCGAGAAGTGGTAGCGTGGAAGCTACTTTGTGCGGCCTGGGAGCCGTGTGGAGAAGCGGGTAGCATGGATAGTCACTTGGAGCGGCCTGGGAGCCGTGTGGATAACTGAACGTAGCAGGCTTTACAGATAGCACTGGTCTAGGAACCAGCAGGAGCCTGGGACACACTGGAACTCAGGTACAGCTACTGCACAAGTTGTACACCATGGAACGTAACGAGATGTTCAAGCCCTGAGTGCTATTAGAGGAGGATCTATATACCAAGAGTCTGGCAGCGATTGGTGGATGCAGACAGGTGGTCTGGCAGTGGCATTCAGAGTGGAGCAAGACACAGCATGCAAAAGGAGTATTCATCTCTGCAGCTCTGAGAATCAGGACCACACCTGTGATTCCAATTAAGACTAGCAATGCTCACAGACAGAGCAGGGTCCAGGTGTTTAATCAGTTTGGCTAGGAGAGAAGTCTGCACACACAGAGATATCACAGTCAGCATGATTCAGCCAGAGCAGATGTCCCAGGAGAATTGCAAACACAGATCCATGGAGCAGCTGACAGAGGTAAGTCTCAAGGCAAAAGGGTGACAACTAGACAGGGTCGTGACAGTACCCCCCTCTTATGGGTGGACTCCGGACACCAAAACAAAAACTTGGCTGAGTCTGTCCAATATCTTCAAGAACTTGAAACTTTGAGAACTCTAGAAGGTGTTTGGAATATTGTTTCCTGAGGTAATTTGCTCAAAAAATCTTTCCTTGGAGAGCATAATGTCAATCAATTCAAAGAAGCCATCCTCATTAATAACCTTGATCCCGAGACTCTTTGCTCTCACTCGCTTGGAGAAACTGTCACGGTAACGGCCCATAATAAGATAATCAATTTTACTGCTTATCTTCTCGGAAACTTTGCCTCCATAACTCTCAATTAACAACTTGGCTTCCTCCTTTTCTATGGACTCTAAGTATCCCACGATCACAAAGGCTAATCCCTTCAAGCATCTCTCTGTCCCTAGAGGAATTTGCATAGTGTTAAGAAGAGTAGCTGAAGAATTTTCCTTTTTCAGCAAAGTATTTTTTACTGGTAATTCTTGGAAAAACGTATGACTAGGAAGAACATGGTCTGATACCAAATGGTTGTCGAGGAAAGGAGTATTGTCATGCACAGGATCGAATTCAGAATCAGAATCCATGTCCAAAGGAAGATCAGAGGAGTTAACATGACTTGAAAACCTAGAGGACTCAGACGATGGGCAGAGGGAAACACAACCAACTCTCATGGTATCATGTTGTTGGTCTCTAAAAGTTCTTTGAGTCTCCTTCTTTCGGACTGATTGATCCTGTACCATATGATTTTGAGAAGGGAGAACAGCGGTGTATGCGAGTTTAATATCTGAAGGTGCTGAAATAACTCCAGAATATTTATCAGAACGGGTATCTGGAGACGGACACATAGGAGCAAATTCTTTAAGCAGAGCTGTACTGAAGGCTATTATGTCTTGTAGAATTGGATCCTTGGACTCAATGAGTGGGTTGGCCCACTCCAAGGCTTTACCTCTAAAGTGCATAAAAAGAAACATGACGATGTTGGTGGGAGTAATACCACAAGCTGGATTGGTTCTCATTAGGGCATCATAATGCTTAAGCAATATGGTGTACTGGGACACATCATCATCAAAGGTCATGGACACTATATCATCCTGATTTACAGCATTCTTTTCAGGAACTGAGAAGGATCCACTTAAAGATTCTTTAACGCAATGATTGGATGATTCAGCCAAAGTTGATTGATGTTCTTTCTTAGACAAGACAGTAGAAACTTCCACCAAGAGTGTGGTACTTGAAATCTGCTCCTGGGGAACGGGACTTGAAGCCACCTCCTGGGGTATGACACTTGGAACCCCCTCTTGGGGCATGAGACTTGGGACCCCCTCCTGGGGTGCGAGACTTGGGACCCCCTCCTGGGGTGCGAGACTTGGGACCCCCTCCTGGGGTGCGAGACTTGGGACCCCCTCCTGGGGTGCGAGACTTGGGACCCCCTCCTGGGGTGCGAGACTTGGGACCCCCTCCTGGGGTGCGAGACTTGGGACCCCCTCCTGGGGTGCGAGACTTGGGACCCCCTCCTGGGGTGTGAGACTTGAAACCCCCTCCTGGGGTACGAGTCTTGAGACCCCCTCCTGGGGTGCGAGACTTGAGACCCCCTCCTGGGGCATAATTCTTGTAACCCTCTCCTGGGGTGAGAGACTTAAGGTCCCCTCCTGGAGTACAGAGCTTGACACTCCCTGTCGGAGTATGGGACCCAAAATCCCCTTCTGGGGAAGCTGACGTGACTTTTCCTCTTGGGGTATGGAACATGAACCCCCCTTTTGGGATGCGCGGACAGAAACTTCCTCCTGGGGTGAGTGACTCAAAACCCCTTCTTGGATTACAAGATTTAATGACCCTCCTGGGGTTGAGACTCTGGAGACCCCTCCTGGGGTTGCCAACTGGAGTCCCCTACCAGAGCAGGCAGAAACCGGTCTGGGACCGGAACAGGCAGAAACCGGGCTGGGACCGGAACAGGCAGAAACCGGGCTGGGACCGGAACAGGCAGAATCCGGGCTGGGATCGGAACAGGCAGAATCCGGGCTGGGACCGGAACAGGCAGAATCCGGGCTGGGACCGGAACAGGCAGAATCCGGGCTGGGACCGGAACAGGCACTGAGACGTTGACACCTGGAACCACTGCTGGAATTGCAAAGGGAACAGTCCTTGATAAAGTGGTCAGAAGCTCCACAATAGCAACAGAGATGTAAATCTTTACGCCGCTGACGTTCAGCCACAGAGAGCTTGGAGCGCGGGTAACTTCGGTGTCTCACTTCACTTGGCATGGAAGAATCTTTGGTTCTTAGAGATTCCAAGACAGAGTTTTTAGTTGAGACAGAGGTAGCTCTAAGAAATTCAGGAATGAGCTGAAAAATTTTGCTAAGTAGAGCCTGTAGCTGTTCCAGCAGTTGATGGAAAGTAGTTAGGGGTTCAGGTAAGATTTGGGTATCATCTAGCCGGTTAGTCAGAATTTGCAGAAGCTGTAGTACTTGATGCTGTACCGCCTCCTGTGAATCCAAGCGAGTGATTAGGTTACGGAAAGCACTTGATGCAGGATTAGGTGCTTGATCCGCCACCATTGTTAGGCTTGAACATACTGTCACAATTGGTGCTCGAGGGTTACCTGTATCAGGTGATGAACTGGAAACACTGGAGGCCGGCTGGACTGGAACCATGGGGGACATGAATAGCTCTTTTAATAAAAGAAGTGGGTAGCAGTGAGAACTGCCTTGGGTGATGAGTGACTGGAACTGGAAACTTGAGAGGTTGGAATGAGACCAGAAGGAACTTGGAGGGACCGGACTGGGACCGGCAGGTAGGCAGACTGAGCTGGTCGGGGTACCAGTAGATGAGCTTGCAGACAGATGGTAGCGTGGAAGCTACTTGTTGTGGCTTGGGAAGTCGTGGGTAGACGTGGTAGCGTGGAAGCTACTTGGAGCGGCCTGGGAGCCGTGGGCGAGAGGTGGTAGCATGGAAGCTACTTGGTGCGGCCTGGGAGCCGTGTGGAGAAGCTGGTAGCTGGGTAGCCACTTGGAGAAGCTGATAGCGTGGAAGCAACTTGGAGTGGCCAGGGAGCCGTAGGCGAGAAGTGGTAGCGTGGAAGCTACTTTGTGCGGCCTGGGAGCCGTGTGGAGAAGCGGGTAGTGTGAATAGTCACTTGGAGCGGCCTGGGAGCCGTAGGCGAGAAGTGGTAGCGTGGAAGCTACTTTGTGCAGCCTGGGAGCCGTGTGGGGAAGCGGGTAACGTGAATAGTCACTTGGAGCGGCCTGGGAGCCGTAGGCGAGAAGTGGTAGCGTGGAAGCTACTTTGTGCGGCCTGGGAACCGTGTGGGGAAGCGGGTAACGTGAATAGTCACTTGGAGCGGCCTGGGAGCCGTAGGCGAGAAGTGGTAGCGTGGAAGCTACTTTGTGCGGCCTGGGAGCCGTGTGGAGAAGCGGGTAGCATGGATAGTCACTTGGAGCGGCCTGGGAGCCGTGTGGATAACTGAACGTAGCAGGCTTTACAGATAGCACTGGTCTAGGAACCAGCAGGAGCCTGGGACACACTGGAACTCAGGTACAGCTACTGCACAAGTTGTACACCATGGAACGTAACGAGATGTTCAAGCCCTGAGTGCTATTAGAGGAGGATCTATATACCAAGAGTCTGGCAGCGATTGGTGGATGCAGACAGGTGGTCTGGCAGTGGCATTCAGAGTGGAGCAAGACACAGCATGCAAAAGGAGTATTCATCTCTGCAGCTCTGAGAATCAAGACCACACCTGTGATTCCAATTAAGACTAGCAATGCTCACAGACAGAGCAGGGTCCAGGTGTTTAATCAGTTTGGCTAGGAGAGAAGTCTGCACACACAGAGATATCACAGTCAGCATGATTCAGCCAGAGCAGATATCCCAGGAGAATTGCAAACACAGATCCATGGAGCAGCTGACAGAGGTAAGTCTCAAGGCAAAAGGGTGACAACTAGACAGGGTCGTGACACGTCAGTATTTAGACGCCTATCTTTAGTACAGAGTCGGGCTTCCAGCATCGGGATTCCGACGTCCGGCATTTCGGATGCTGGTAAATAAACTGCATCCCCCTCCCAATGGTAGTGCCATAACACTTCTAAACGTGTGATTAGCTGAGTGTGGCCTGACGTTATCGTGCAGCAATACAACCCCTGTACACAGCAACCCATGTTATTTTTGACTAATTGCCCTCTGCAACCGGCTGAATGTGCCACAATAGTGGACAGTATCTCCTTTGGTGAGGAAATAAACAGTAAGTATGCCCATGAGGTCCCAAAACACGGTCGCCATGAATTTCTTTGAAGGTGGGGATGATGCATATTTCTGTGTCATGGATGCTTGCTTAGGGCCTTATTTATCAACGAGTTTTATCATTCACGAGTGTTAAAACTTGTTGCGTATGATAATGGTGCTCCTGCCAATCAGCTCCTGTCATCTGTTTGAAAATTTTTAGCAGTCGTTGCGTTTTATAAATCTCGTTGATAAATGAGGCCCTCAGCTTTTCCAGGATCAAAGATTTTGGATTGATGATGCTGTCTGTCACAGTCTGAATGTTGCAGCTGGCGACTCCGTGTACACTGAGGCTGCATGTTTAGCAGCATCGGTTTTCTGATGTGTTTGTCTTGCAGCTTGTGACTTCATGGCCCTGGATGCTGCATGTCTAGTGTTGTAGTAACAGCGGTCTGTGAGTATATGTATATATACTGTAGGGCGGCACTCATGTTTCTTTCATCATAAGATGTCCCTGGTGCCTTTCGTTTAGAACCTCAGATGTCAGGTGCAAATGTATACACTGTAATCACGGCGGCACTCAGGTAATGAAGGCCAGCAAGAGGCAGAAATATTCCAATGTTTCAATAGAATAAAACTATCGTCATCAGGGTAAAAAACATACATAAAACCACTCACTTTAAATACCCCCCACGTGCAGACAACATCAAACAGGAAGCCGGTAACTGCGCCATAAGATGCCGCAATCTAATGGCTGCCAACACCATGGTAACATAATATCACTAACAGCAAACATGGTAACACTTTAACAAGCAGTATTCACAATTACATTAATCAGACAGGTATTCCTTACACCTAATATTAATGCCCAATTGTGCATATATCAAAGCACCATTCATATGAAAAACACATTATAAAAACATATATACCATAAACCAAACAAATGCACATAAATGTAATAATTAAATACAGCATGTATCAAAACAGAACCCGAATGGGTTTTACAAAAACAATGTAACCCAAGGCTTTCATTCAGGCCCCGCTGTGCCATCGTGCCAAGTCTAAGAATCCACTTAGACTAACATCTAAGTAGTTTCAATGATCTATCACCACCCCCGTAAGGAGGCCGGGATGTGGTCAATAACCATATACAGTATATAGGGATGCAAGATTGTGAGCAGCCTGGGAAAAATGCTTTGAAACAGGCTGATCACTAAATCCTGAAGTGATCACACTACGTATAGATGACAGATGAACAGCCATTCTTTCTCTAAGAGTACGATCAGTTTTCCCTACATAGCATAGCCCACAAGGGCAAGTGATGAGATACACTATGTAGCGTGTAGTGCAACTGATCCTGTGTCTGATGTAATACTGTTTCCCACTATGAGGATGGCTAAAACTATCACTATCAAAAGTGTCCAGTCTTATGTTCACCCATACATGTCACATCTGTTTTCATCAACCACTTACGGATGTTCCATCCATGCCGATAACATGGCATAATTTCTGTATCCATCAGACTTAAAGTAGCATCGCTTTTCACCATCGGTCACAATCGTTTAGCCGCTTTGCAAATAGAATCACTAGCAACATTATAATAATTAACCCAAGGGAGTTTTTTTATTTGCATCTGACTTTTTGCGGCACACAAGTTCGGGGAATAGCTAAGGCCCTTCTTTTAGCCTCACTAAGTAAAGTATAATCATACCCCCTTTCCAAAAATGTGGACAACATCACATCAATCTATTTGGCTGCCGTAGCTGGCTCACTGCAAATGCGGCATGCTCTCACAAATTGTGAAAAGGGTAGACTTAATTTAAGTGGTCTCGGGTGAAAATTCCTACAGTGTAGTAGAGTATTCCGGTCTATGGATTTACTAAACAAAGACGTGCTAATAACCCCTTCCCTCAGGGTAACCGGCACATCTAAAAAATTCACCACATCTAGATCCATTTGGTATGTGAATTTAATGGGACTCACTGAAGCATTATGAGCATCCACAAAATCACTAAATTCCTCCCTAGTTCCAGTCCATACAATAAACAAATCGTCTATGTATCTAGTGTAAAAGCTATCTTGCTAGATACATGACGACTAGTAAAAAAATCTCTTGTTCAGCCACGAACATGTATGCGTTGGCGTATGATGTGGCCACACTGGACCCCATCGCACACCCGACAAGTTGGAGATAAAAACGTCCATCATACAAAAATAGTTTTTGGTAACAATCATCCGAAGTAGGTCAATAATTAAACCAATGTTAGGCCCCATATATAATTAATTGTCGTGAATAAGCTTGTACACCATCCTCAACCCTGCTTCATTGGGGCTGATGGTGTACAAACTGGATATATCCAGACTACAAAGATAACTCCCATCCGGGATATTACTCAACGCTTTCAGTTTATTGAAAAATATGTGTCCAAAATGTACCCCGTCTTGTTCACTATACATGGCTGCAAAAGACAATCAAGGCAGACCCCCGGGCAGATATAATAGGGCGCCCTGGGGGGTTCCCCAAAAATTTGTGTATCTTTGGTAGCATGTATAATAAAGGTGTTATTGGGTATTTGGGTATCAACATATCACATAGTTCCTTGGTAACATAAGTATCAGAAACCGCCCGTTCCAATCGAGTTAACAATTCACCTTTAGTAGGGTCACCTTCAAGAACGTGATAAATATCCTCATCCAATAATTGCAGTTTAATCTAATTTTTATACACCTTCAAATCCTGTATCACTATTGCCCCGCCTTTATCAGCGGGGTGAATAATGATATCCTCACAGCTGGATAAATCATGCAAAGCTTGTATCTCACCACCTGACAAATTACCATAACCATTGTAAATTTCAGGATGCAAATTAGATACTTCAGAACTCAGCATCCTAAGAATGTTTTAATGGTTGCACTATTAGAGTTAGGCTCGAAATCAGACTTGCATTGAAGCTTACGCAATGGACCTGGTAAAGATAAATTAACATTAGATGAAGACACTTCTGGGGTCACATTAAAATTACATATATTAGATACCGGAACCACCATGGATTTCGGATTCTGAAAATATTCATGCAGTCTTAATTGTCTATTCAAATGATATTTATCGATTTTCCCACTGCATCATGTCAAACTTTACTGTGGGAACAAAAGATTGTCCATGGTTCTATACGTTTAATTCCATATCAGTCATGGAATGTGTGGATAGATTAAAGACTATTTCCTCCTTACCAGTGGAGGTCTCCCCACCCTTTCTCAACCTCGTCTGCTGGCCCCCTCTCCTGGTATAATGTCTGTTAGTTCTAAAGCCTGAATGCGGGTGTGCATACCTAAACGAGCAGAAGTAGATGTGCCCCTAATAGAGCACGGATCCTAGTCTAATTCACTTGTAGTGCCTTGTTCAGCAGAAGTATCAGAATTAGGTCTGAACCTTTGGTAGCGTTTGCGTGTCAGTTAGTTCTGTTGGGTCTGACTACCCCCGATCCATGTATACACGTGATTCTGGTCACAATCCAACACTACCTTAGATAATTTATGCTTTTTGAATTGGACCAAATTCCTTCTTTATGTTTCAATCTCTCCTTTAAGTTTGTCAGTCCAATTCACCACAGTATCCCTTTTAAGTGTATTAAGATGTAGTGCCTCAAACTCTGTAATTTTATCTCATATGCCCTTCAGCTCCCGGCCTGCCTCCTCTATGACCAGGAGCATAAGGTCATAACTACATTTGTTTGAGATCCATGCTCCAAGAATCAGTGAAAAAAAGAAAAACCGCAGATGCATACACGGATCAGTGCATTCCGTGTTGCAAGCAGCTAAAGTATGATAACAAAAAGTCAATAAAACACAGATGCATAGACAGATCAGTGAGATCTGTCCATGCATCTGTGATAAAAAATGTATAGTATACAAGTGTAAATCTAAACAAAATATATGCATGCCTGCCCTTTAACCCCCCCCCTTCCTTAAAGCACCACCAGCCCTGGGCTTTTCAGTGCTGGTCCTGATTTTGGATATACAGGAGACAAAAAGTGTAGGGGTCCCCTGTATTATCCATAACCAGCACCAAGCTCATTCTAGCAGGGGAGTAATGCCACAACCAGGGGAACCCTCTCACTGGGTCCACTGGCCAAAGCATTGTGGAGCTACTATACAGTTCAGCACAGTACAGTATGTACATTAGTGCCCTCAATACTGTAAACTGTAGTGTGTGTATATATATATATATATATATATATATATATATATATTGTATATACAGTGCTATTTTTCAGCAGGGATATATTCTATAGCTCCACTCCCAGTTGCTCCAACCATATTTCCTGAACCTATTTTACGAGAAAAATAGCCCTTTATAAGAGTACATAAAGGTGTCAGGATACTTTGGCTCTATGTCAGTATTCAATATATACGTATAGTTTGCTGTGCAGCATGTTAACATCAGTAAAACCCACCAGCAAAACTTTTCAGGAAATTGTTGATGCTCTAGGGAACGGCCCTCACACCCAATCCCCTCATACTCATTTTCTCTGTCCTGCCTCTCTCTCTCTCTCTCTCTCTCTCTCTCTCTCTCTCTCTCTCTCTCTCTCTCTCTCTCTCTCACCATAGGGGAGATGTATCAAGCCTTGGAGAGAGATAAAGTGGAGAGAGATAAAGTACCAGTCAATTAGCTCCAAGCTCTCATTTTACAGCTGTATTTGAAAAATAGTAGCTGATTGTTTGGTACTTTATTTCTCTACACTTTCTGTCCAAACTTTGCTAAATCTCCCCCTCGCTCCCCTACGCCAGAGGCGTCACCGGGTCTGGTGACAGCCGATGCGCACGCTGGATAGTCCCCGCACGCCGGAGGAACATCTGTCCAAAAAGGGGTTATGGCTTAAATAAAGGGGTGTGGCCTTGTGGAATCCCGATAACATCACTCCCGGGGCAGCCCAGCATCACACTACAGCACTAGGCTCCTTCACTGCAGGGGAGCTGGCATTTTGGTGTCACACAGGCCTGGTGACAGGGTGAGTCTTAGGGTATGCATGTACCGGGCCCCGAGGTCCACAGTGCACAAAATGGGGCCTCGGGCTCACTGCTCCAGTGTGAGCAGTGCGACCGCCACCAGGACCCATAACGATTACCATGCATCTCCTTGTAGCATGGCCCGGGCATCGCTGGGAGCTCAGATGCATGTCCTTGCAGTTGGCAACCCGGTGGCGTCATCATAGGTCACGATGCCAGCACTGCACTTCATCTGGTACAGCCACAACTCACTGACACGGCAGGATGCAGTAGTAAGGAGCTGGGAGATGGGGGCTGTGGTAATAAGGGGCTGGGAGGTGGGGGCTGCGGAATGTGATAGGAGCTGAGGATGGAAATGAGGGCTGAGGATGGTTATGGAGGCTGCGGAAGGTGATAGAAGCAGAAGAAGGTGATAAGTCCTGAGGATGGTGATGGGGGCTGATGAAGGTGGTGGGTGCTGACTGATTATGGTGTTGCAGGCTGAAGATGGTGATGGGACTGAGGATGGTGATGGGGGCTGAGGAAGGTGATGGGGCTGAGGAAGGTGATGGGGCTGAGGAAGGTGATGGGGCTGAGGAAGGTGATGGGGCTGAGGATGGTGATGGGGCTGAGGATGGTGATGGGGCTGAGGATGGTGATGGGGCTGAGGATGGTGATGGGGCAGAGAATGGTGATGGGGCTGAGGATGGTGATGGGGCAGAGGAAGGTGATGGGGCAGAGGATGGTGATGGGGCTGAGAATGGTAATGAAGGCTGAGGAAGGTGAAGGGGCTGAGGATAGTAATGAGAAGCTGATGGCTGACAAAGGTGATGAGGGGCTGAGGACTGAGGATGGCTGGCTGCAGATGCCATCTCTCCTACCCCTGAGGCATCCAAAACACTATCAACAAAAAGACCTTGGAAGAGACGACAGACAAGTACTACAGCCTGCATCATCAGTGACAGAGAGACAGTGTGGTAAGTTGTAATGTATTTTTACTTTATTTAAAGTCTACCATATCTTTCTTTTAATGTTATCATGCTTCACATAGCACACATGCAGGGGAGGGATGTGTGGGCATGGGGTCGAAGGTGGTGACCACATCAGTGGGCTGGTGAGATGCACCCAGTATTTTGTATAACACCTACTCATGGTAAATAAACTATCTAATAATGGGCCTGATTCAGCAGTGCACTGATGATCGCAGATTCCCGATTATCGGGAATCTGCACGTGTGCAGGACCCCTTCTGCGAGTGTGCACAATGTGTCCTGTGTAGTCACACACAGACCCTTGAATGCCTCTACCTGATTGACAGGCATAGGCATTTAAGGGGCAGTGCGGGGGCAGGGCTGGCCGGTGTCCCCTGAAATGGGGGCATGTCCACCCAGTTTTCCGGGATTGACCAGCCCAGGATCAGCGTTGATCAACAGTGTCCTGGGATCACAAGCTGGCCATTCTGAGTAAGCAGAGGCTTACTCAGCTGTCCAGAGGCCTGGTGCCGTCCACCATTGCGACCTCCGTTGCAGTGCTGGGATCGCAAATGCAGCTGGGGTGTCATACACCTCTTGCTGCATTTGCATAATAGCAAGGACAGAATAGCAAAGCTGCCTGCGTGCAGCTTTGCAATTGTGATCCTTGCTGAATCAGGCCCAATGTATGTAAATCCTTTATATTCATTGGTGAAATGCAGGTAATGTGAGGATGACTGTGACAGGCTGCTTTTGTGATATCACTAAGCTTAGTATAAAAGTCACTGCCTGGTATAGGACACTGAGTTATTAGCTGAGTGCGAGTTGTATCTACTGTATATCTATAGATAGTTTCTTATTGCTGTAACTCTTTACACATATTTGACATCTTACAGTCTCTGGTAAGTTTCTATTAATCTAAATATTGCTAGCTGTTAGCCTAGTGCTTGGATCAATTTTGGTGGTGGTGGATTACTTTATGTGTTATTTGCTTTTACATTATTTTACATGCCAGTCATCATCATCACTCATGTTTTGTTTTTGTTTTTTATTTAAAAATGACCTTTAAAATGGTATTTAAGCAGTTTCAGGATTAGAACTCTTAATTTACTGTTATGTTTAGTATTTTAATTTTGATTTTATCTGTTTTTTTACCTATATAATCAAGTCCATATGGGCATTTTAGAAGCTAATAAACATTTAGGCTGTTATATGTATAGAATGTACTGTATGTAGAGAAGATGGGCTGCTTCAAAATTTCTTCTGCAAATTGTATTCTTAAATGTGAAACCCATAAATTAAAATATTAATGTTATCTGTGTTAATAAAACATTTGCTATTCTCTATATTATGGTATTAGACTGCATGTAATTATCTTAATCTATATTAGTTTAACATACTGTAATTACATGCATTATAATGTGCTTCGGTCATCTCCTAACCTTTAATAGGACACGATCTTTAAAACATCCCCCGTCTATTAGAAGTGAATATTTATATACTTTATGTGGATTGAGTAAACATTAAAAAAGATATACAGTATTAGTTTTTACTTCACAATAACTTCTGTTTATGTACATATTCTATGTACTTGTTGCAATTCAAAAATAAAGTAAAAGTGTATTATAGAATGCAATTTAAAAAAATGGTTAATAGAATTAAAAAGCAGCTGGCCAGGGAACTGTATAATTAATCATCTGAATTGATCTGTTCTGCCAATCAGTATATTTCTCCATTTTATAATGTCAGATTTTCATTTTATATGAATTAATTAGTTGTAGATTTAAATAGGGAATATGGACAAACCGCCGGAAACTGCATTTTTGGAGGCTTGACTACATTTTTGCAGTTGGTGCATCCCGTCCAGGGTGAGTACAGTGCACATGGTGTCACCAACCCAGTGACGCTACTGTGATTTATCAGTGTATATATGTATGGACTGATTTGCTGGGAGTCAATTGTACAATACTTTTCTGCATGATTTACATTTTATTGTATAATTAACTCCCAGCAAATCAGTGCATACATATATACACTGAGAAATGGGTTGGGTATATTACTTACACAGTCAAAATTTAGACATTCAAAACAGACACCATAATGTCAACAGGTTGCAATAGTCGATGGGCTATATGTCAACATTCAATATGTAGACAGTCACAATGTCGATAGTTACTTAATTTTGATATGGACATAATATTGAAATTCAGTATATAGACTGATCAGAGTCAAAATACCGACAGTTAAAATATAGCCAATTTTATAAGGTATACACCAAATTGTCCACAGGTTCCAAATGTCACCCACAGCTTGGCGAGCGGCCAGGAGGCCGGCTCTCTTTAGGGATGCGGCCGCCCTCATTCAGAGCGAGCGCTCGCATTTTGCAAGCGCCTCTGAATGAAGTCCTCTGTCTTCACTAACAGATTGCTGATAATGTGTCTTCTTCCTCCCCAGGTCACGAATAAGCTCTCTCCAATATGAACATACAGTTTGCTGCTTCTCCAGCTGCCAGTGCTCCTCTTTACTGACCCATGCTGATACAAACCAGTCAATGTGTGTCAGGGCCTGCGCCAAGTCATCAGCTACAAACTACTGTGCTTTGCTTCCAGTTTCCGGGCCATGCAGTGCCTTCAGGTTACCTTACTCATGGTCACTGCATGTGACATTGCCATCTTTTCATACAGATGGGCCCAGCTAGTTTGTTGCTCCATACACCATGTAGCGCGCCATGCATCTTGCGCCATACAGTATGCCTTGAGTTGCGCCACACAGAGTGTTTCGTAACAGAATGTAGCATAGCACTGGAAAAAAGTCATAACATGTAATACAAATTTTTATCCACCAGGTGTCACTTTTCCTAAACTACATAGTGCATGCGTCAGATTTCTAATGCATTTTCTGTATCACCACCCAATGATTGACTGACAGAAGCTGTGTGTCGGTACACTATAGTACAGCGTTTTCCTCATGGAATCAGGGCTGTAGAAGAATGTCTAATAACGTTTTAAATCATCACATTAAGCGTGTGAGTCCTGTACTTTTTTATAAAAATATTTCACATGCACGCACAGCTTTTTATGAGGCGGGATAAATATTCACTAATGTTCACCAACCATCATTCACTTCTGTTCAATGGCGCCGAACTCAATACATTGTCCACAACTTCATACCACCTGGCATTTCTGTGCTGCTTTAGGCAACTGTACTGCTGACGCACTGTGTTCTCAAGAAAGTGTTGTGCGGCGCTCCACACAGTATGCCATGTAGCGCCCTGCTAGTCACGCTATGGAGTCTCATAGTACTGCTTATGCACAGTGGAACCAGTTGGGAGTGACACAGTGCATCAGCACTAGGCTGATGAACTGCATGCTGCACACAACAGGTGCAGCTTTCGACAGCTGTCATGTATGGGCTAAAGGTTTGGGTAAGTGCCTTGATAGATTGGGCATCCTGGGTCTGAGACATGGTAAGGGACATTTTTTTTTTTAAATCTCCACTAAAGAACTTGGTGGTGTATGAGTCCTGTCATTTACACAGGTATCTGTGTTGACCAAAAAGATGCACTCCCAGCATTGCATAAAGACTGAGCAATTGAAGTTCAGTATTCTTATCAATGCCTACTGAACTCAATACATTGTCTATACCTTCATACCACTTGGCATTTTAATGCTATTTATCCCTCTACTGCTTATGCACTGTGTGCTCAAGAGAGTGGTGTGCGGTGCTCCATACAATACATAGGTGAAACTAGACATTTGGTAATGGGTGGTCCCAGTTTCAACCCATTACCAGAAATTATGTTACCTTGGAAGTTTGGCACTGTGTTTAGTAATCATTATTTAGGCAGCAAAGACTTATAACATTATTCCTATTAGTGTTCCTGCCAGACCGGGGGTAGGGCAGGGAGCTGAGGTGGAAGCAGAGTCTTCATGTGCGCACCGAAGGTGCGCATGCTCCCGGCAAGGGAGGACAGGTAAGGGAGGACAGAGAAACTGAGGTGGAGTTACAAGGAGGGTGAAGGCAGAGCACTGAGGTGAAGTTAAGAGGAGGGTGAGTGTAGAGACACTGAGTGGGAATTACAGGGAGGATGAGGGTAGGGACACTGAGGGGGAGTTACAAGGAGGGTGAGGATAGGGATACGTTGTGGGGAGTTACAGGGAGGGTGAGGATAGGGACACTGTGGGGGACTTACAGGGAGAGTGAAGGTAGAGGCACTGAGGTGAAGTTACTATGTGGGTGAGGGTAGGGACACTGAGGTGAAGTTACAGGAAGGGTGAGTGCAGAGACACTGAGGGAGAGTTACAAGATGGGTGAGTATAGGGACACTGTGGAACTTCCAGGGAGGGTGAGGGCAGAGACACTGAGGGGTACCTACAGGGAGGGTGAAGGCAGAGGCACTGAGGTGGTTACAGGGAGAATGAAGGCAGAGGCACTGAGGTGAAGTTATAGGAAGAGTGAGGGCATGGACACTTAGGGGGGTACTAGACCCATATATACATACACACTAGTCCACAGTTCTGCAGGCACTCATACCAAAATACAATTCGCTCCTGTGTCTAAATAACCACATGTACCACTCCACAAAAAACGCCATTAGAGAGCATTATTTAAATGTAGCAAAATGTTGTACTGACAAGGACATCAACGTTTCAGAGCTGCCGCCCCATCCTCAGTGTCCCTGCCCTCACCCTCCTATAATGAGGAAGGGTTGTCCCATTGGGACCTTATCTGCTCATGCCAACCTTGGCGGACACAAAAGGGTACCCTCTGCGCCAGCCCTTCCCCACTGCTCCTCAGCTTGCCAAGCGCTGGATCCTCACTTGCCTCTTGACTCCCGACGGATTTAACTTGAACAGCAAACAAGCCGTTATAATCTCTCCCTCTCCCTCTCCCTCTCTCTCTCCCTCTCTCTCTCCCCCTCTCCTCATACACATGTCAAAAGAATATATATTATTATTGTATTAGTATGTTAGTATAATGTATATCAGTCCCCATTTTTCTTCTTCATAAGATATTTTGAGGTTCATATATAGCCTTTATACTAACATTACTATTGCCATCTCTCTCTCTCTCTCTCTCTCTCTCTCTCTCTCTCTCTCTCTCTCTCATAAATATATATATATATATATATATATACACACCTACTCATACACATGTCAAAAGAATATATATTATTATTGTATTAGTATGTTAGTATAATGTATATCAGTCCCCATTTTTCTTCTTCATAGGATGTTTTGAGGTTCTTATATAGCCTTTATACTAACATTACTATTGCCATCATAACATATATTATTTTTACATTATGCTTCCTATTTGTTTTTCCTTGTCATGTCCTTTCATATATCTGTATGTATGTGTCTCACCCACACTGTGCTCCCCCTCCCCTCATCTCACCCACACTGTGCTCCCCTTCCCTCATTTCACCCACACTGTGCTCCCCCTTCCCTCATCTCACCCACACTGTGCTCCCCCTTCCCTCATCTCACACACACTGTGCTCCCCCTCCCCTCATCTCACCCACACTGTGCTCCCCCTACCCTAATCTCACCCAGACTGTGCTCCCCCTTCCCTCATCTCACCCACACTGTGCTCCCCCTTCCCTCATCTCATCCACACTGTGCTCCCCCTTCCCTCATCTCACCCACACTGTGCTCCCCCTTCCCACATCTCACCCACACTGTGCTCCCCCTTCCCTTATCTCACCAACACTGTGCTCCCCCTTCCCTCATCTCACCCACACTGTGCTCCCCCTCCCCTCATCTCACCCACACTATGCTCCCCCTTCTCTCTCTCTCTCTCGCTCTCTCTCTTTATATATATATATATATATATATATACACACCTACTCATACACATGTCAAAAGAATATATATTATTATTGTATTAGTATGTTAGTATAATGTATATCAGTCCCCATTTTTCTTCTTCATAAGATATTTTGAGGTTCATATATAGCCTTTATACTAACATTACTATTGCCATCATAACATATATTATTTTTACATTATGCTTCCTATTTGTTTTTCCTTGTCATGTCCTTTCATATATCTGTATGTATGTGTCTCATCCACACTGTGCTCCCTCTTCCCTCATCTCACCCACACTGTGCTCCCCCTTCCCTCATCTCACCCACATTGTGCTCTCCCTTCCCTCATCTCACCCACACAGTGCTCCCCCTCCCCTCATCTCTCCCACACTGTGCTCCCCCTTCCCTCATCTCACCCACACTGTGCTCCCCCTTCCCTCATCTCACCCACACTATGCTCCCCCTTCCCTCATCTCACCCACACTGTGCTCCCCCTTCCCTCATCTCACCCACACTATGCTCCCCCTCCCCTCATCTCACCCACACTATGCTCCCCCTTCCCTCATCTCACCCACACTATGCTCCCCCTCCACTCATCTCACCCATACTATGCTCCCCCTTCCCTCATCTCACCCACACTAAGCTCCCCCTCCCCTCATCTCAACGACACTGTGGTCCCCCTTCCCTCATCTCACCTACACTGTGCTCCCCCTTCCCTCATCTCACCCACACTGTGTCCCCTTCCCTCATCTCACCCACACTGTGTCCCCTTCCCTCATCTCACCCACACTGTGCTCCCCCTTCCCACATCTCACCCACACTGTGCTCCCCCTTATCTCACCAACACTGTGCTCCCCCTTCCCTCATCTCACCCACACTATGCTCCCCCTCCCCTCATCTCACCCACACTATGCTCCCCCTTCCCTCATCTCACCCACACTATGCTCCCCCTCCACTCATCTCACCCATACTATGCTCCCCCTTCCCTCATCTCACCCACACTAAGCTCCCCCTCCTCTCATCTCACCCACACTATGCTCCCCCTTCCCTCATCTCACCTACACTGTGCTCCCCCTTCCCTCATCTCACCCACACTGTGTCCCCTTCCCTCATCTCACCCACACTGTTCACCCCCTTCCCTCATCTCACCCACACTGTGCTCCCCCTTCCCTCATCTCACACACATTGTGCTCCCCCTCCCCTCATCTCACCCACACTGTGCTCCCCCTACCCTAATCTCACCCAGACTGTGCTCCCCCTTCCCTCATCTCACCAACACTGTGCTCCCCCTTCCCTCATCTCATCCACACTGTGCTCCCCCTTCCCTCATCTCACCCACACTGTGCTCCCCCTTCCCACATCTCACCCACACTGTGCTCCCCCTTCCCTTATCTCACCAACACTGTGCTCCCCTTCCCTCATCTCACCCACACTGTGCTCCCCCTTATCTCACCCACACTGTGCCCCCTTCCCTCATCTCCCCCACACTGTGCTCCCTCTTCCCTCATCTCACCCAAACTGTGCCTCCCTTCCCTCATCTCACCCACACTGTGCCCCCTCCCCTCATCTCACCCACACTATGCTCTCCCTCCCCTCATCTCACCCACACTGTGCCCCCTCCCCTCATCTCACCACACAGTGCTCCCCCTTCGCCTCATCTCACACACACTGTGCTCCCACTTCCCTCATCTCACCCACACTGTGCCCCCTCCCCTCATCTCACCCACACTGTGCCCACTCCCCTCATCTCACACACACTGTGCCCCCTTCCCTCATCTAACCCACACTGTGCTCCCCCTCCCCTCATCTCACCCACACTGTGCTCCCCTTCCCTCATCTCACCCACACTGTGCTCCCCCTTCCCTCATCTCACCCACACTGTGCCTCCCTTCCGTCATCTCACCCACACTGTGCCTCCCTTCCGTCATCTCACCCACACTGTGCCTCCCTTCCCTCATCTCACCCACACTGTGCTCCCCCTACCCTCATCTCATCCACACTGTGCCTCCTTTCGCTCATGTCACCTACACTGTGCCTCCCATCCCTCATCTCACCCACATTGTGCCCCCTTTCCCTCATCTCACCCACACTTTGCTCCCCTTTCCCTCATCTCACCCACACTGTGCTCCCCCTTCCCTCTTCTCACCCACACTGTGCTCCCCCTTCCCTCATCTCACCCACACTGTGCTCCCCCTTCCCTCATCTCACCCACACTGTGCTCCCCCTTCCCTCATCTCACCCACACTATGCTCCCCCTTCCCACATCTCACCCACACTGTGCTCCCACTTCCCTTATCTCACCAACACTGTGCTCCCCCTTCCCTCATCTCACCCACACTGTGCTCCCCCTTATCTCACCCACACTGTGCCCCCTTCCCTCATCTCCCCCACACTGTGCTCCCTCTTCCCTCATCTCACCCAAACTGTGCCTCCCTTCCCTCATCTCACCCACACTGTGCCCCCTCCCCTCATCTCACCCACACTATGCTCTCCCTTCCCTCATCTCACCCACACTGTGCCCCCTCCCCTCATCTCACCCACACTGTGCCCCCTCCCCTCATCTCACCACACAGTGCTCCCCCTTCGCCTCATCTCACACACACTGTGCTCCCACTTCCCTCATCTCACCCACACTGTGCCCCCTCCCCTCATCTCACCCACACTGTGCCCCCTCCCCTCATCTCACCACACAGTGCTCCCCCTTCGCCTCATCTCACACACACTGTGCTCCCACTTCCCTCATCTCACCCACACTGTGCCCCCTCCCCTCATCTCACCCACACTGTGCCCACTCCCCTCATCTCACACACACTGTGTCCCCTTCCCTCATCTAACCCACACTGTGCTCCCCCTCCCCTCATCTCACCCACACTGTGCTCCCCTTCCCTCATTTCACCCACACTGTGCTCCCCCTTCCCTCATCTCACCCACAGTGTGCTCCCCCTTCCCTCATCTCACCCACACTGTGCCTCCCTTCCGTCATCTCACCCACACTGTGCCTCCCTTCCCTCATCTCACCCACACTGTGCTCCCCCTCCCCTCATCTCACCCACACTATGCTCCCCCTTCTCTCTCTCTCTCTCTTTATATATATATATATATATATATATATACACACCTACTCATACACATGTCAAAAGAATATATATTATTATTGTATTAGTATGTTAGTATAATGTATATCAGTCCCCATTTTTCTTCTTCATAAGATATTTTGAGGTTCATATATAGCCTTTATACTAACATTACTATTGCCATCATAACATATATTATTTTTACATTATGCTTCCTATTTGTTTTTCCTTGTCATGTCCTTTCATATATCTGTATGTATGTGTCTCATCCACACTGTGCTCCCTCTTCCCTCATCTCACCCACACTGTGCTCCCCCTTCCCTCATCTCACCCACATTGTGCTCTCCCTTCCCTCATCTCACCCACACAGTGCTCCCCCTCCCCTCATCTCTCCCACACTGTGCTCCCCCTTCCCTCATCTCACCCACACTGTGCTCCCCCTTCCCTAATCTCACCCAAACTATGCTCCCCCTTCCCTCATCTCACCCACACTGTGCTCCCCCTTCCCTCATCTCACCCACACTATGCTCCCCCTCCCCTCATCTCACCCACACTATGCTCCCCCTTCCCTCATCTCACCCACACTATGCTCCCCCTCCACTCATCTCACCCATACTATGCTCCCCCTTCCCTCATCTCACCCACACTAAGCTCCCCCTCCCCTCATCTCACCGACACTATGGTCCCCCTTCCCTCATCTCACCTACACTGTGCTCCCCCTTCCCTCATCTCACCCACACTGTGTCCCCTTCCCTCATCTCACCCACACTGTTCACCCCCTTCCCTCATCTCACCCACACTGTGCTCCCCCTTCCCTCATCTCACACACACTGTGCTCCCCCTCCCCTCATCTCACCCACACTGTGCTCCCCCTACCCTAATCTCACCCAGACTGTGCTCCCCCTTCCCTCATCTCACCCACACTGTACTCCCCCTTCCCTCATCTCATCCACACTGTGCTCCCCCTTCCCTCATCTCACCCACACTGTGCTCCCCCTTCCCACATCTCACCCACACTGTGCTCCCCCTTATCTCACCAACACTGTGCTCCCCCTTCCCTCATCTCACCCACACTATGCTCCCCCTCCCCTTATCTCACCCACACTATGCTCCCCCTTCCCTCATCTCACCCACACTATGCTCCCCCTCCCCTCATCTCACCCACACTATGCTCCCCCTTCCCTCATCTCACCCACACTAAGCTCCCCCTCCTCTCATCTCACCCACACTATGCTCCCCCTTCCCTCATCTCACCCACACTGTGCCCCCTTCCCTCATCTCCCCCACACTGTGCTCCCTCTTCCCTCATCTCACCCAAACTGTGCCTCCCTTCCCTCATCTCACCCACACTGTGCCCCCTCCCCTCATCTCACCCACACTATGCTCTCCCTTCCCTCATCTCACCCACACTGTGCCCCCTCCCCTCATCTCACCCACACTGTGCCCCCTCCCCTCAACTCACCACACAGTGCTCCCCCTTCGCCTCATCTCACACACACTGTGCTCCCACTTCCCTCATCTCACCCACACTGTGCTCCCACTTCCCTCATCTCACCCACACTGTGCCCCCTCCCCTCATCTCACCCACACTGTGCCCACTCCCCTCATCTCACACACACTGTGCCCCCTTCCCTCATCTAACCCACACTGTGCTCCCCCTCCCCTCATCTCACCCACACTGTGCTCCCCTTCCCTCATCTCACCCACACTGTGCTCCCCCTTCCCTCATCTCACCCAAAGTGTGCTCCCCCTTCCCTCATCTCACCCACACTGTGCCTCCCTTCCGTCATCTCACCCACACTGTGCCTCCCTTCCCTCATCTCACCCACACTGTGCTCCCCCTCCCCTCATCTCATCCACACTGTGCCTCCTTTCGCTCATGTCACCTACACTGTGCCTCCCATCCCTCATCTCACCCACATTGTGCCCCCTTTCCCTCATCTCACCCACACTTTGCTCCCCTTTCCCTCATCTCACCCACACTATGCCTCCCTTCCCTCTTCTCACCCACACTGTGCCCCCCCTTCCCTCATCTCACCCACACTGTGCTCCCCCTTCCCTCATCTCACCCACACTGTGCTCCCCCTTCCCTCATCTCACCCACACTATGCTCCCCCTTCCCACATCTCACCCACACTGTGCTCCCCCTTCCCTTATCTCACCAACACTGTGCTCCCCCTCCCTCATCTCACCCACACTGTGCTCCCCCTTATCTCACCCACACTGTGCCCCCTTCCCTCATCTCCCCCACACTGTGCTCCCTCTTCCCTCATCTCACCCAAACTGTGCCTCCCTTCCCTCATCTCACCCACACTGTGCCCCCTTCCCTCATCTCACCCACACTGTGCCCCCTCCCCTCATCTCACCCACACTATGCTCTCCCTTCCCTCATCTCACCCACACTGTGCCCCCTCCCCTCATCTCACCCACACTGTGCCCCCTCCCCTCATCTCACCACACAGTGCTCCCCCTTCGCCTCATCTCACACACACTGTGCTCCCACTTCCCTCATCTCACCCACACTGTGCCCCCTCCCCTCATCTCACCCACACTGTGCCCACTCCCCTCATCTCACACACACTGTGCCCCCTTCCCTCATCTAACCCACACTGTGCTCCCCCTCCCCTCATCTCACCCACACTGTGCTCCCCTTCCCTCATCTCACCCACACTGTGCTCCCCCTTCCCTCATCTCACCCACAGTGTGCTCCCCCTTCCCTCATCTCACCCACAGTGTGCTCCCCCTTCCCTCATCTCACCCACACTGTGCCTCCCTTCAGTCATCTCACCCACACTGTGCCTCCCTTCCCTCATCTCACCCACACTGTGCTCCCCCTCCCCTCATCTCATCCACACTGTGCCTCCTTTCGCTCATGTCACCTACACTGTGCCTCCCATCCCTCATCTCACCCACATTGTGCCCCCTTTCCCTCATCTCACCCACACTTTGCTCCCCTTTCCCTCATCTCACCCACACTATGCCTCCCTTCCCTCTTCTCACCCACACTGTGCTCCCCCTTCCCTCATCTCACCCACACTGTGCTCCTCCTTCCCTCATCTCACCCACACTGTGCCCCCTTCCCTCATCTCACCCACATTGTGCTCCCCCTTCCCTCATCTCACCCACACTGTGCTCCCCCTTCCCTCATCTCACCCACACTGTGCCTCCACTTCCCTCATCTCACCCACACTGTGCCTCCCCTTATCTCACCCACACAGTGCTCCCCCTTCCCTCATCTCACCCACACTGTGCTCCCCCTTCCCTCATCTCACCCACACTGTGCTCCCCCTTCCCTCATCTCACCCACACTGTGCTCGCCTTCCCTCATCTCACCCACACTGTGCTCGACTTCCCTCATCTCACCCACACTGTGCTCCCCCTTCCCTCATCTCACCCACAGTGTGCTCCCCCTTCCCTCATCTCACCCACACTGTGCCTCCCTTCCGTCATCTCACCCACACTGTGCCTCCCTTCCCTCATCTCACCCACACTGTGCTCCCCCTCCCCTCATCTCATCCACACTGTGCCTCCCCTTCCCTCATCTCACCCACACTGTGCCTCCCCTTCTCTCACCCACACTGTGCCTCCTTCCATCATCTCACCCACACAGTGCTCCCCCTTCCCTCATGTCATGCACACTGTGCTCACCCTTGCCTCATCTCACCCACACTGTGCTCCCCCTCCCCTCATCTCACCCACACTGTGCTCCCCCTTCCCTCATCTCACCCACACTGTGCTCCCCCTTCCCTCATCTCACCCACACTGTGGACCTTATTCAGAGTCGGTCGTGAGCGCTGAGCGCTCGCAACTGACTCGATGTTGGCCCACAGGGCATGCGCATGACGGAGCAGTCTCCGTCGTGCGCATTCGCGAGCCCCCGCTAATGACAGATCACCCATCGTTAGCAGGCTCGAAGCAGACGGAGCGAGCTGTCGATGTTGATTGACAGCTCGCTCCGTTTGCTGGGCGGGCAGGGGGCGTGCCCGGCCAAATGGAGGCGTTCCTTTTGGAACGCTTGCCATTTTGTGGGCGTCCCCACTGACATCATCAGTGATGTCAGTGGGGAGCTTCCTGCTCAAACAGGGCAGGAAGCTCCCAAGGGATTAAGGTTGACGAGACCCTACCCTAGGGTCTCGTCGTAAGCCCCAATGGTGGCGATGGTCTTGACCATCGCGACCATCTCCCTTAGCGGTCGTTAGAGCTGTGGGTGTTAACCCACAGCCTAATGACCGACATGGAGGCGGCCTTTCAGGATGCAAGCAGCCGCCCTGTTTCTGAGCGACCGCTTGCATCCTACCACTGCCTCTGAATGAGGCCCTGTGCCCTTCCCTCATCTCACCCACACTGTTGCCCCCCTTCCCTCATCTCACCCACAATGTGCCCTCCTTACCTCATCTCACCCACACTATGCCCCCCCTTCCATCATCTCACCCACACTGTGCCCTTCTTGCTTCATCTCACCCACACTGTGCCCCCCTTCTCTCATCTCACCCACACTGTGCCTCCCTTCCCTCATCTCACCCACACTGTGCGCACCTTGCCTCATCTCACCCACACTGTGCCCCCCTTCCCTCACCTTACCTACACTCTGCCCCCCCTTCCCGCAGCTTAACTACACTCTGCCCCCCCTTATTCCCTCATCTCACTTACACTGTGCCCTCTC
The DNA here is from genome assembly GCA_031769625.1 of Taudactylus pleione. Classification (NCBI taxonomy): domain Eukaryota; kingdom Metazoa; phylum Chordata; class Amphibia; order Anura; family Myobatrachidae; genus Taudactylus; species Taudactylus pleione. The sequence goes on from JAUIMM010000119.1 coordinate 13,449,912, forward strand.
CTTCACTTACCTATAACAATGCTGGGCAGAGAGGGATCTTCTTAGTCCTGCTCCTCTGAGCCTGGCTGCTGCAGCAGCCATCAGGCAGCCAGGCCCCGCCCCCACCCCAGTGCTGCTCTGCTCAGCTTCTCCAGGACACCGACACGCTGATGCTGGCCTATGCTTTCAGGGTCGGGTCCATGCAGCCTCTGGGGGTAGTGGTGGGCAGCCGCAGGACCCCCCGAATGTCCAGCCACTGGTGTATGTAGGCAGAGTGGGAGGGCGCCCCCAAGGCTTCGGCCCGGGACTCAGGTCCCGGAAGACCCCCTTAATGGCGGCACTGAGTTGCTGCCACTCTGCTCCTTCCTAAAATGTCATCACGCACGGCCCGACGTCATGACGTCACCGTGCGCTTGTACATCAACAGGATCAGATGATCCTATTGGTGCTGAATGCCAATGCAGGGGAGGCGGAGCTGGAGAATGTACTCCTGGTTAGATGCGGAGGTAACGCGTTCCTGACCCGGCACCCATTATTTAAATATAAAAATAAAATTTTAATCGGTGGCAGAGGCTTATGGGTGGTCCGGTGCACCCCTGGACCACCCCTCAGTTTCGCCTATGATACAGTAAACCGCGTAGCACTTTGCTAGGTGCCCTATGCTGTGGCATATGGAGTCTCATAGTACTGCGCTTGCCCAGTTGAGCCGGTCTGGAGTGACACAGTGCATCAGCTCTAGGCTGATGCACTGTGTGCTGTTCACAACAGGTGCGGCTTTCGACACAGCTGGCGTGTATGGGCTAGAGGGCGTCCTAGGTTTGAGACCTGACAAGGGACATTTTTTTTTTAAATCTTCACTACAAAGAAATCACTTGGTGATGTGAGAGTTCTGTCATTTATACAAATACATACAGGTATCTATGTATATATATATATATACACTACAGTTTACAGTATTGAGGGCACTAATGTACATACTGTACTGTACTGAACTGTACAGTAGCTCGACAATGCTTTGGCCAGTGAACCCAGTGAATGGGTTCCCCTGGTTGTGGCATCACTCCCCTGCTAGAATGAGCTTGGTGCTGGTTATGGATAATACAGGGGACCCCTACACTTTTAGTCTCCTGTATATCCAAAATCAGGACCAGCTCTGAAAAGCCCAGGGCTGGTTGTGCTTTAAGGAAGGGGGGGGGGGGGGGGGTGAAAGGGCAGGCATGCATATATTTTGTTTATACTTACACTTGTATACTATACATTTTTTTTTCACAGATGCATGGACAGATCTCACTGATCTGTCTATGCATCTGTGTTTTATTGACTTTTTGTTATCATACTTTAGCTGCTTGCAACACGGAACGCACTGATCCGTGTATGCATCTGTGTTTTTTTTTTTTTCACTGATTCTTGGAGCATGGTTCTCCCTGATCCATGCTGCAAGCATCTTCTGCTATTGCACACGATCAAGTAATATGAAAATCGTTAGAACGTGCACGATAGAGCTTACTGTACTGTATGTCACGTATTGACTTAAGGTGCACATCCACTAGAAGATTAGGGAAAGACAGTACGATTACGACATCGTAATCGTACCGTTGTTCCCCAAACCCTGCAGTACCTACACTGAACGAAAATGGAAGCATTAGCAATAGCTACTACAATACCTGAAAGTTTACAAACATTTTTGGTGAGAAGCTCTATGGTCCAGAGTGCAATACTATACTGTATGCAGATCAGGATACAGGATTTGCCAATGGTCACTGCATGATGCCGACTAGAAAAAGTAAACAAAAATTATTATTGTAAGTACTGTAGGTCAAACATACAGTAGTCTACAACAAATTAAATAGACATTCACTGTTATTGTTTTACAGTATACAGTATGAAACTACTACAGTATATACATTACTGCAGTTTTTCTTCAGTAAGTCTTTACTCAACAACTGTATTACACTGTAACATTAGCATGCACTGAAACTGTAGATAATTTACATTTACAGTATACTGTACAGTAGTTACAATTAAACCACCTACAGAGTGTTGTTACAGAGTGCAAAACAGTACTGTATCTCAAACTTACGTTCTTCAATGCAGCTTCTGGATAACTGCCAACAGTTCCTTCCTTCTCCAGGCCAACAAACAGTCCACTTTAGCATTCAGTATGGGTGTTCCAAAGTTTAGTGCATGGTGGGAAAAAAATAAAACAAAACTATTTGTTACAACTACATTATGCTATGGTTCACAACATTTCCTTGGCTACTCTATGTACAGTACAGTACTATATACGTTTGTGTAGGCTACTGGGGATGCAGTCAGGATGCCGGTGCTGATATCTCGAACAGATCAAAATACAGATGCTGGCACCACAAAGGTAAGTATATGGGATAGTTAAGTGGTTAGGCTGGGGATGGGGGAGTCTAGGTTTAAGGACCTCCTGGGCTGGGTTAGGCTTAGGCATCAGGGGGGGAGTGTTAGGCACTTACCTGAGGGTTAGGCACTATAAGGGACAGTTAGGGTCAGGTAGCAGGAGGTTTAGGGTTAGACACCAAGGGGAGGGTTAGGGTGAAGATTAGGCTTACAAAAAAAAATGTCAACCATTTTTGTGTTGACCATCTTTGTGTCGACCTTTAGTCCTTTTCAACCTATTGACTGTCTAACATCTGGTGTCTACAGTATCTACACATTGTCTACCCTTTTACTGTACTGTAGATCTTTCAGTCTACACCCAGGCACCACCGGAGGAGGTTTGAGGGGTGGGGGGTCAGGGGGAGGTTTACAGTACTTACTGGACCATGTTGGTATTTGGAACATCGTGCTGCCGCTGTCGGACTTTAGACTGCTGGCATCCCATCAGCTGGGAATACATTACATAGTGATTCTGGCTAATGTAGCTGACATGAAATTAAATGTTAGGGGTTCTGAGGGCAGAATCTACAGTCTTGAATATACAGTACCGTATATACGGTACTATAAATACAAGTCTCCTCATTGACTAATGCCCATCCCAAACCCCTGGACCTAGAAACATGAATTTGGGAAGTACTGTACAGTATATCACAGGGAACAGCAGTGTCCAACTCCACTGTACAGTATATAAGGTCTACCGTAGCAAAATCGGGTACATCAGCTGCAGTAGTGCTGTATAAAAGACTGATCTACTGTTCATAGGTAATTGGAATCCAGTTGCACAGGAATAATCTTAAATATCTCTGATGATAAGGACCCCCTATATATAATATTGAATCAAATTCACATGCGGGTGCTACCAATAACATATGCAATTTTCATAGAAAAATAGAAGAGCAGGATTGTAAATTTAATTTGTGGTACACAGATAATTTAAAATATACCATTCATTAGAAACATTTTTTTTTTAACCATAGTTTTTATTCAAAGAAAAGGAGAATACAATGACATTCACAACAACTTGTGAAATATATAAGAACATCAATACAATTTAAGTCATATCCATATCATATAAAACAACATAAACATTCACTTTTACATTTTCATATCAATTTTTAAATGAATAAAATAAAACAAAACAAAACAAAAAAACCCATAAGAAAACAAAAATAGGGGGGGGGTGGCAGCATATAATAATATTATATTAGAACTCATCCTATATATATAATACCACCATAGCATTTCTAAAATATCGTATTTGGACAGACAAGGCATCAAATCCTATAGACAGTAGTAGTTGAGTAATTAAACCATGGGACCCATATCTTATTAAATTTATCTGACTGATCCCTAAGATCAAAGGTGATTTTCTCCATATTAGCAATAAACCAAATCTTGGAGTGTACTAAATGGAATGCAGGGGCGGAGGGTTGTTTCCGCGACTTGGCCAAAGTACGCCTTGCAGCATGTAATATTTGGAGAACTAGTTTATTTGAGAGGGAATTCAGCCCAGATACAGGTAGCCCCAATAGGGCAGTCCATGGGCTTAAAGGGACTGAGATATGAAGTATATAGGGCCTGATTCAGAGCCGGACGCTATTTGCGCTCGCTCGTTCAGAAAAAAGGGGTGGCTATTCAAATGAACCATTTGCTCTTTGCGGTCTGTTCACGCCTCTAGGTCTGAACGAGCGAACAAAACTTGCGTCGTTTTTTGGGAAACTACGCCCCCTGGCCGCTCGCATCCTACGTCATGTCCGCTATTTATTAGATTAATCGAGTACATCGACCAGCGTATGAACTGCTCGCTATTCTTGTGGTTGGTTTTTCCTACCGCAATCTTGCCAGCAGTTCTGACTATAAAATAACCCAGTGACGTGGTCAATGACGCTGCTGTATTAATTATGCACACCCATAAAATGCCCGTTTTGACCTTTAAGCACGCCTGCGTTCTGATCTCCACTCCCCGTTTTCAAGCACCTTCCCCTGTTACCACCCACATACGCCTCCTCCTGTGACTCAAAATAGCAGGCATTCGCTATTTAGCGAACAAACAATTTTCGGCCGTATTGACTGGTGAACCAAGTACCATCTCGTATAGATTTTATAAGAGTTTTCTTTTATCAGAGTGGAGATGGAAGATTTTGCCACATTACTTCTAATGATTTCCCACGATTCCTCACTAGCAGGAGTACCCAAATCAGTTTCCCACACCACTTCATGGGAAAGTGTATTTGCAGAAAGAGTAGGCGATATGAAATGGAAATGATACCCTGTCTCGTAGGTGTATAGTAACAAAGCCTCTCAAAACGCATAAATGGTCTACAGATAGAATCTTTAGGGAGAGAGGGCCTGATTCAGACCTGGTCGCAAGCGCTGAGCGCTCGCAACCGGGTCGATGGTGGCCCAGAGCGCATGTGCACCACCGAGTCGGCTCCGTCGTGCGCATGCACGAGACCCGAATGGCGACGGGCAATCTGTCATTCCGGGTCTCGCACCAAAGGGGGCGAGCTGTCGATGTTGAGTGACAGCTCGCCCCCTTTGGTGGGTGGGCTGGGGGCATGGCTGCCCAAACGGAGGTGTTCCCATGAGAACACCTGTTGTTTGGGGGCGGCCCCACTGACATCACGAGTGATGTCAGTGGAGAGATTTCAGCTCTGTTAGAGCTGAAATCTCTTTGGGGCTTGCTGCCACGAGACCCTACCACAAGGGTCTCGTCGCAAGCCCAATGGTCGCGATGGTCTTGACCATCGCGACCATCATCCTGGCCGCTTGCTATAGCTGTGCGTGGTCACCTACAGCTATGTGAGCGGCCAGGAGGCCGCACAAAAAAATAAATAAAATGCCCTGATTCAGAGCAAGCAGTCTTTCAGAGCGTCTGGCTCTGAATCAGGGCCAGAGGTAAGAAATGACCTAATTTGAAGTATTAATAGAGAATTGAGCTAGAAATTTCATATTTTTGATCCAAATCCTCCAATGAATACCAGGTAGTGCCCTGTATAAAATCATACAGAAATCTAGGACGTGATGGTAATTTAAACCACGGATGTGACCGATTGGTGTATAATCCAGGAAGAAAATCCGGGTTATCCCAAATGGGAGTCAAGGGGGATGGATAGGATGAACGATTAAATCACCTAGTGCATAAAAGCCATATAGAACGGGTCAGTTTAGTGGTCGGACCAAGCCCCGGAGCACTCTGTTTAGGGATAGAGGGAGTGAGGGTGGAGGACAGAGAATACAATGAGGATTCAGCAGTTTCAATTTGTACCCACGGTAGATTGATTGTAGGTGTAAACCATGTGAGTGCTTGGCCTAAATGAGTAGCAAAATAATACTTTCGCACATCAGAAAGACCACATCCACCTTCTATGGGACTCCTAATAAGAGTAGAGAGTTTCACTCTAGGTGGCTTACCTAGCCAGATAAATTTAATTCTTGCTTCTTGCACCTGACTCAAAACCTCACTAGGAATTCTTACTGGTATAGTCTGCATAAATATAGAATTCTGGGCAGCACATTCATTTTAACTGCAGACATCCTGCCAAACCAAGAGATTATCTGACCCCTCCAAGTTTTAAAATCTGATTCCACATTAGCAAAAAGAGATATGAAATTTTCCTTATATAGAGAACTATAGGAATGCCAAGCAAATTGAAAATTATGTTCTAATAGTTTACGGGTGTCTGGGGATATATGTAACGGGAGGGTAGAATAAGAAGATAGTTTGAAAAAGAATAGGGACAGAGGTGTGAGGGGAACAAAGTGTAAGTAATACGTCGTCCACAAAGAGTGAAATTTTATATTCCCTCTCACCAACTAGAATCCCTTTAATATCAGGGGAAGACCATATTAAAGAAGCAGAAGGTTCTATAGTTAAAGCAAAGATTAAAGGGGAAAGGGGACAGCCCTGCCTGGTGCCATTACTTAGTCCAAAGAGATCAGAGTCCCTTCCATTCACTCAAACTCTCGCCGTCGGGTTGGAATACAAAATCCCTATACCTCTCAGAAGATTCCCTCCCAGACCAAAACTCCGAAGAGTAGCAAACATAAAAGGCCATAAGATTTTATCAAATGCCTTCTCAGCATCTAGTGAAAGAAGCAGAGAAGGCATCTTTCTTTTATTTATGATATGGATAAGATCAACTGTTCTCATTGTATTATCCCGGGCTTGTTGGCCTGGGATTAAACCCACCTGATAAGGGTGGACAAGCTGTGGTAATACCTCACTAAGCCTAGTCACCAAAATTTTGGAGAACAGCTTAATATCATTATTGAGAAGGGATATAGGCCTATAACTTGAGCAAACATTAGGTTCCTTCCCTGGTTTGTGTATAACAACAATTCTAGCCTCCAAAGTACGAGGATATAGAGTCTCACCCTTGAGAAACCCATTAAAATTTCTGCACAAATGGGGTAATAGAATAAATTTAAATTTCTTATAGTACAGTAGGGAGAAGCCGTCTGGACCAGGGGCTTTACCAGATTTTGGTGATTTTAACATCTCTTCCAACTCTTCTAATGAAATATCTGAGCTTAATTGAGCTGCCTTAGAATGACTTAATCTAGGGAGATGACACTTTGCTAGAAAATAATTGATATCTCTGTCTAAAGAAGGAGAAGGAACAGAATTGTGGTTAGAGTTATACAAATTCCTTCACTATCCTCCCAGAGTCATGCATTAGATCACCCATTCTAGTTTTAATCGACAAAATATTTTTATGAGACTTTAGCTCATAATTTTCGAGCCAGTAGCTTATCGGCTTTATCCCCCTTTTCATAATACCTCTGATTTAAACGACGGAGATAGAGTTCTGTCTTATGAGATAGTAACACATTAAGTTCTCCGCTAATTTTAATAAGCTGATCTAAGTCAGATTGAATAAGAGAAGATTTATGTTTTAATTCTAGTTGGTGTAGCTGTGTAGTTAAATCCAAAATGGCTTGGGTACGGTTTTGTTTAATTCTAGAAGCCATTTGAATAAAATGGCCACTTAGTACTGCTTTGTGGGCTTCCCACAAAGTCATATCTTTAATTTCAGGGGTCTGATTTATGGAAAAATAATCTTTGAGTAAGTGGGAAATCTGTATTATAACATCATTATTTTGTAAAAGAGAGTCATTTAGGCACCAGGAAGGAGGCAGAGAAATAGGAGAAATACAAGACAAAGTGGAGGACACTGGGGCATGGTCCGACCATGTAATGGAGTGTATATTAACCTTATCAATATGAGGAGTCATGGCCTGACTAATAAATATCATGTCAATTCTGGTATATATCTTATGCACTTGGGAGAAAAATGTATAATCTTTGGCAAAAGGGTCCTGCACCCACCAGATGTCAAACAATAAGTGGTTTTTAAGTAGGGATAATAGGGCTTTAGAATTACGCTCACCAATATAGGTCAATGAAGGTGGCAGAGGATGGGATCTGTCATATTTTTGATGAAGAACTGTATTAAAATCTCCTGCTAATATAACCTCCCCCTTATGGTAATGAGAGATTTTTGAATCTAGAGCAGCAAAAAAAGATTGATTTACATTCGGGGCATAAACATTCACCAATGTAACCAATGTATTATTTAATATACCCACTATAATAATGAACTTACCCCTCCTATCTCTGAACACCATCTCTGGTTCCAAATGTAAATGACTCGCATCTAGAATCGCCACTCCCCTTTTTTTCTGTGAATGATCACAGGCATGAAATACAACAGGATGCTTTGAGAAACAGAGTTCTGGGTGGGAAGAACCTCGGAAATGCGTTTTCTGGAGAAAAATGAAATCACCGAACATTTGCTTTAAATAAAAAAATAACTTGGTCCTCTTTTGTGGGCTATTTAAACCCTTAACATTGTAAGTTATGATACGAATTGACATCTATAATAAAAGTAATAATCTCTCAAATATAGCAATAATTGGCCCCCACCAAAAAACAAACAAACAAACAAACAAAAAAAAACAGAAACAAAATTAGAAAAATAAACATAAAAAATAAAAAAATAATAAAACAAATTAAAATAGTACATAAAAAAAGAATTTAAGACTCGTAAACCCCGAGAGGGAAGAGTCCAACATACTGAGCACCTAAAAAAGGAAAGGTAGAAAAAAAAACCCCACCAAAGCTCAGAAAAGGTCATAGTGACCCATAGGGGTAAGGCACTGGCCTCACACCAACTAATACCACTGAAAAAAGAACCCTACTCAATACAAATCGCATATACAGAATTTATCAGAAAAACAGAAACTGACGAGAAATCAGAAAAACAGAAACGTATCATAGAAATAAAAAACTGAGATCACACCGCTAACATGACCGAAAAATAATACATAAAATATATCTAAAAAAGAATTATCTTCAATTTTTATAGAAAATATCTAGAGAAAACCCCAAACCTGCAAAAGTGCAGATACTTCACATAGCGATTAACTAACTAATTAAAACATCGAAAATAAACCAGCCCAATTTGGTAATAACATCTCAAAAAGGGTTAGCAAAAATTGGCATAGCTCCAAACAGGAAGGGTGGAGAATCAAACTAAAGGTGGATTGCGAGGAGATGTAGATGTAGAAGGCACCGTTGACCAAAAGCGTTTTGGAGCCTTTGGAGGCGTGGGAGAACCAGAGGACTGCTTGTTAGCCTGTTTCATTTGAGATGTCGGAGCAGTCCCAGCGCCAGGGGGAGACAGATTAAGGTTCGTCAACAAACGGAGAACATCTTCTTTGGATTTAGCTGACGGTTGTCTCCCATTCAATGAAACAATCAGAGAGAAAGTAAAATCATCTACACTTAATATGATTGTCCCGAAGAACCTGGGTATAGTCCCGAAAGTCAAAGCGTCTTTTAAGGGTCATAGGAGAGAGATCTTGGAAGACCATTAGATGATGTGAGTCAAAGACACAATTGTTTTGTTCCCGTGCTATGACCTGCAACCTCTCCTTTGTCTTGAAGTAGTAGCAGCTGAGCACCACATCCCATGGAGGAGCAGACGGAGCCGGCTTTGCCCACAATGTGCGGTGCGCCCTATCTAGAAGAAACTGCTCTACTGGAGTGGCAGACAACAGGTGTTGAAAGAAGCAAATGAGAAAATCTTCCAACTGGGATGGTTCAATGGATTCGGGAATGTTCTTGATCTGCAAATTGTTCCATCGGGCTCTGGGCCTGATTCAGACCCACTCGCGAATGCTGAGCGCTCGCAAGCAGGTCAATGGTGCCCTAGTGCGCATGCGCATGACGGAGGGAGCTCCGTCGTGCGCATGCGCGAGACCCGCATAGCAACAGCCAAACTGTCGCTATGGGTCTCGCACCAAAGGGGGCATGCTGTTGATGGTGATTGACAGCACGCCCCCTTTGGTGGGCGTGCCGGGGGCGTTGCTGCCCAGACGGAGGCGTTCCCATGGGAACGCCTACTGTCTGGGGCGGCCCCACTGACATCACTAGTGATGTCAGTGGGAGTGCTTTTGGCTCTGATAGAGCCAAAAGCACTCCTGGGCTTGCGGCAGTGAGACCCTACCACAGGGTCTCGTCTCAAGCCCGATGGTCGCGATGGTCTTGACCATCGTGACCATCTTTTTGGCCGCTCACATAAGCTGTGGAGGCCGCTCCAATTTTAGGTAGGAGGGCCCTGATTCAGAGCAAGCGCTCTGGTCAGAGCGTCCGGCTCTGAATCAGGCCCTCTGTTCTCAATATCTTCCTGCTGGTCTTGAAGAAAATGAATATCATCCTGCATAGCGAACAAAGAATGCTCCACCTCTTGTTGGAATTGGATCACTTCATCCATTTTATGTTCCATCTCATCAGTGCGGGTTCCAAGCTCTGAAACCTTGGCTTTGAGACCAGAGACCGCTTTTTGAATCTTAGAATGGAACGTATTTTTAAGTGATTTCATCTTGGAGAGAATGGAGGCAATGCTATCCCTCATAGAGCCAGCTGGAGAGTCTGACTTGTCTTCCTGTTCTGAGATATGAGCAGAAACAGAAGGAGCTGTAGACTTTTGAAATGGAGTCTGCATTTTATTTATGAAAGAAGTAAGATCAGCAGGGGGAGCTGGCCTGCGAGGTTTAGGCATAATGAAAAGTCTGCAAAGGTTAGGATTAGGTCATGAAGCAGTATGAAATAACCAGATTCAATAATATAGCATCTTTATATAGAGTAACTGTACACACAGATCCAGAGCAGGATTCTTATAATCAGAGAGACTACATTTACATAGAGATGGTTGTGAGGAGTAGGAGAAGCCTGGATGAAATTGTAGCCCAGATAAAGGGAGTCCTCTAGTTCATATGTAGATACTGTGCCTCGTGAATTCATTGGGTAGTAAAAGCCACACTCAGCCACAATATATAATATAAATGAGGATAATATTAGGCAAAGTGTCTTTACTCAGAGACAAGTGGCAAGCAGGGACACTGCCTTCCCTCTCCCCCACAAGCTGCAAGCAGTCCCAATCAATATTTCACCTCCACAGCCAGGATACAGCAATAGGGAGTCACAAGGATGATCCAAGCCAAGGGAAAGAACACCTGGTACCTGAATCAGGGAGGAGGTATGGGCTCAGGATATCCTCCTATTCATCCCTGGATCTCCTGAAGAAGGCAAGATGGCGGACGGGTGGGTGCTGACTCACCCCACGAGTCCGATGCTTCTGTCTGGTCGGGCTGCAGGAGAATGTCTCCTTGGCCCAGCTGCAAAACCTGAGGGTGAGGGCAGCCATCAGCCATGTCCCCAAGTGCGCAGAGGAAGGAGGTGAGATCCGGCAGTCGCCTGATGTATCGGAAGTGCAGCGGCCAGGTTGTTCAAATTGAGGCAGCGGCTTTCCATGAGTCACAGGCTGAAGATGGAGCTGCCGAAGGTGTCGGTGGACAGCGGGAGAGGACCAGCTGGCTGGGAACACACCAGGCAGTGTTCTGTAGCTTGGGAGGTAGGGAGGACCCCCAATAATTGCCTTAATTACGGCCCGTCTGTAAGAGCTGATAAGGAGCATGTCTGCTCTCCTCAACAGCCAGGCCACGCCCCCTATTAGAAATATTTTAATATGTATATAGATAGATAAAAAAGCTAATTTTGGGGATAAAATAAAGATGAAAGAAAATAATGATAAACAATTAAAAATATGCTGTGTGTGATCCCTTCACTGTATGTCTTCAACTATTAATTTAATAAATAAATAAACAATCTTGAGTGTGTCATCTTATGTCTTTAGAAATTATTCTTGTATGTAATCTGAATATTATGAGTCGTTCCTGTCAAGTTTATGTGGTAGGATTCCACACAATAAGGATTTTTATCAATCAAAAAGCCACATATAACCTCACATGTGTTAGAATCTGAGCTTAGACTTTATTAGCTGTAAATCTAGTACAGATAAGTGACACACTGACCCTATTTCGTTGGGGTTTACCATTTATCTCCATTCATATTGATCATATTCAAGTTAATATTACATTTGGTTTATCAAAAAAGAGAAGAGAGAGGTTCCCAGGAATAAAGGGGCCCTTACATGAACCAGATTGCTCCAAATAGAGGTATAGATATATAGATTTTCTACTATAGGGAAAAACCTCTATATTTGAGAGGTATAATTATTTTAACTTCTATCTCAGGTAATGTCCCTGAAATTGACATTTAAATTGGAACAGCTGACTGGGATTTGAACCTGGGTCTTGCTGGTGAATAGACCATACATCTTACAGACTGAGCTATAGATCAGCCATGTGACTAGGCCAGCTGATATTTAGTTAAAGGAGACCATATCTATCCTTCTCACATCATATATCATATATCATATAAAAGGATAGCTCCCAATTCTCTCCACATGTCTGTTAAATGATGGTATCACTATATACATGTATTTATAGGCATGTGGCAGGGTTAGTGTTTTATCCCTAATAATTAAATATAATAATATAAATAATATAATTATTTCCATACTGCTGCAAACTCCCATTAGTGTAATACTGGAGATCTATCTTGGTTGGGGTTGTACCCTACTGCCTCTAGGTAAGCTGAATATGCAGATTATAGACTATCTGCTATTCAGATGTTTCAACAAAATACAGTCTCACAGCTTAATATATGCTGTGTTACTGTTGTCAGACATGCACCAGTAGCAATCTCACTACTAGGTGATTCTGTCCCATTCTCTATCTCTCTAATATCTGATGAACTTGGTTCACTGGTTTAGATAAATATTCTTAGTAACATTTGCACTGAGGCCAAGTGACAGGCATATCAAAATCTGACACATATATATTGTGATATATTTGTATATAGATTGCATAGGGATTATCAATGTATTATATCTTTTTCTATGAGGGCACCTTCACAATAAACACATTGAGTATGTATTTCAATTAATTAATTAATATGAGTAACTTATTCCATGCATTATCAATATAACCTAGTTATCAATTAATTGTGTCTCTCTGTGATGAGTGGTGATCAGCACATGCACTCTGGTTCTCATTAATATGTCTGATGTCTCCCATATACTTGACATGATAAGTGATCATGTGATTAGAGAGGTGAAAAATGCTTATATTTTTTCTATTTGAATCACAACACTTATACTTCTGAATCCTTTCTCGCTTTATGTAAACTAATGTTACAATCATTTCTATCAGACCACTTTAATAGAATAAGACATGTATGACTATTAAATTAAAAACAGGAATGGGTTTTCCTTTGGTTTTGACTGGGAGAGATCCACATAATAGACGTTTGATTACCTAACCTGAAATCTCCACTGATACAATCCTGAGGGTTTGGGTGGGAATTAATTACCTGGCAATCAATGATTGGCCAGTCATCAATGTCAGTCACCCTGATTGGTTGAAATCCCATATGGGGGGGTATATAGGACAACTCTGGCAAGCAACTCTGTTTGCCTGGACAAAGCTAGGATGTGAAATGCTGCATTGGCAGGGTTGCTGTGTGTTTTGATATGCCTGTCACTTGGTCTCGGTGCAAATGTTACTAAGAATATTTATGTAGAGAGATAGAGAATGGGACAGACTCACTGAGTAGTGAGATTGCTACTGGTGCATCCTCTGACAACAGTAACACAGCATATATTAAGCTGTAAGACTGTATTTTTTTGAAACATCTGAATAGCAGATAGTCAATAATCTGCATATTCATCTCACCTAGAGGCAGTAGGGTACAACCCGAGCCAAGATAGATCTAGAGTATTGCACAAATGGGAGTTTGCAGCAGTATGGAAATAAATATATATTTTTGTGGGATAAAACCCTAACCCTGCCACATGCCTTTAAATATATGCATATAGTGATACTCACCATCATTTAACAGACGTGTGGAGAATTGGGAGCTCTCCTTTTATATGATGTGTAAAGGATAGATATCTCCTTTAAATATCAGCTGTCCTAGTTAACTGACTGATCTATAGCTCAGTCTGTAAGGTGCATGTACTATTCACCAGCAAGACCCAAGTTCAAATCCCAGTCAGCTGTCCCAATTTAAGTATCAATTTCAGGGGCATTACCTGAGATAGAGGTTAAATAATTATACCTCTCAAATATAGGTTTTTCTCTATAGTTGAAAATCTATATAGCTATACAGGTTGTCTCCCATATCTAAATATTCCAAAATATGGAATATTCAGAAATACAGAATTATTTTGGCATGACTGAGATAATTAAACCTTTGATTTTTGATGGTTCAATGTACACAAACTTTGTCTAAGGCACAAATTATTAAAAATATTGTATAAAATGACATTCAGGCTGTGTATAAGGTGTATATGAAACATAAATTAATTTCATTTCTGTACACAAACTTTGCTTGAGCCACAAAATTATTGAAAATTTTGTATAAATTTACCTGCAGGCTGTGTGTATAAGGTGTATATAACACATTAATGCATTCTGTATGTATACTTGGGTCCTATTCCCAAGATATTTCATTATAATATGCAAATATTCCAAAATATGGAATATTCCATTATCCAAAATACCCCTGGTTCCAAGCATTTTGGATATGGAAGACTTAACCTGTACCTCCATTTGGAGCAATCTGGTTCATGTAAACGTCCCTTTTTCCTGGGAACCTCTCTTCTCTTTTTTGATAAACCATATGTAATATTAACTTGAATATGACCAATATGAATGGAGATAAATGGTAAACCCCAACGAAATAGGGTCAGTGTGTCACTTATCTGTACTAGATTTATAGCTAATAAAGTCTGAATTCAGATTCTAACACGTGAGGTTATATGTGGCTTTTTGGTTGATAAAAATCCTTATCGTTTGGAATCCTACCACAAATATTTGACAGGAACTTGCCCATACATATTCCTTGCTATAATGACTCATAATATTCAGATTACATATAAGAATAATTTCTAAAGACAGAAGATGACACACTCAAGATTGTTTATTTATGAAATTAATAGTTGAAGACATACAGAGCAGGGATCACACACAGCATATTTTTAATTGTTTATCCTTCTTTTCTTTCATCTTTATTTTATCCAAAAAAATAGCTTTTTTTTATCTATCTATATACATATTAAAATGTTTCTAATAAGTTATATTTTAAATTATCTGTGTACCACAAATGACATTTCCAAACCTGCTCTTCTATTTATCTATGATCTACTGTACAGTTAAGCGTTACAATTAATTACTGACTTGTATTGTACAGTAAGTGTTACATATTGAATAACAGTAATGAACACAATAATTGACCGAGGTTACAGATTGAATAACAATAATGAAAACATTACAGTACTGTAATTGTTCATTTTGAAAAACACATAGAAACATAGAATTTGATGTCAGATAAGAACCACTTGGCCCATCTAGTCTGCCCTTTAGGTACACATTGGTACAGTATTGTTAACATTACTTTTATTCAATCTGACACTTATACTGTAGTAAAATAAAGTTTACACCGTAAGCAAATTCTAATATCCACCACAGTATAATACTCTACCTTTTGCAATGTTGACTGAAGAAAGATCAGGAACTCATGATGGCAACCAGAAAAATAAAACAATAATGATTACTGTAGGTTAGACAACATACAGTAAAATAACATGTACAGTATTACTTTTATATAAATCTTTATGTACAGTATTGTAGTTTTTTCAGAAAGGCTTTATTTATCTATAAGTGTACAGTATTTGACGGACAGCATGCAGTGAAACAAAAATAAATTACTTTTATACAGCATTTACTTATAAGCACCTACTGTACAGCAGTGGTTATCAAACTCTGTCCTTAGGATACCAAACGGGTCATGTTTTCCAGATCACCTACAGTACTGTAGCAGGAGCATATGTATATTCCTTAGTCACTGATCCAGTACATTTTAAAAGATCCACAGGTTAAGCTACTGTAGTCACACAGTATTTCACTTGTGATTCTGTGAGGAAAACTGGAAAACCTGCACTGTTTGGGGTCCTAAGCACTGAGTTTGGGAACCTACAATATACTGTAGTCTTGTCATAGAGTGCCAAAAGCTGTAACAAAACTAATAATAGTCTCACACCTTTATCGGAATACACAGTATGGTTATTCAAAGGTTGCGTGCATGGTGGGAAAAAGACATAAGCCCTCATTCAGAGCCGTACGCTCTGAATGAGGGCCGGGCTCCATTTTCATGGAGCGTCCTCCTGGACGCTCGTATAGCTGTGGGTCACCACCCACAGGCTATACGAGCGTGCATTTTGATGGCCGCGATGGTCGTGACCATCGCGACCATCGAAATTGCGAGCCGGAGCCTGCGGTTGAGGTTTTCAACCGCAAACTCCGGAGTGATTTTGGCTCTATCAGAGCCAAAATCACTCCCACTGACATCACTAGTGATGTCAGTGGGCCGGCTTCTGACGGGAGGCGTTCCCGTGGGAACGCCCCCGTCAGGGAGGCACGCCCCCGGCATGCCCACCAAAGGGGGCGTGCTGTCAATCAACATTGACAGCACGCCCCCTTTGATCGGACACAACGAGCGAAGGAAAGTCCTTCGCTCGTCGTGTCTGACGCATGCGCACGACGGAGCTCCCTCCGTCGTGCGCATGCTCAGTGCAGACCATCGACCCACTTGCGAGCGGACAGCCGCTCGCGAGTGGGTCTGAATCAGGCCCATAGTATGTTGTTACAACTATAGTACAGTACACTACTATTCACAACATTTCCTCTGCTGACAACATACTGTACTAAGTACTGTATGTCAGTCTTTCATACTGTACTCGGTCCTCAGGACCCCTAGCATGAAATTTAATGTTAAGTGTTCTGAGAACAGAATACTGTATAAAATACTGTCATACAGTACTGTATACATTAATACTGTAGCTGACTTGCATTATAAATATGATTGAATAACAGTAATGTAAACATACTGTACAATACTGTACATCCAGTATTTAATAACAGTAAAGCAAACTTTAATTGACAGATGTTATACTGTAGATTTAATACTTTAACAGTAATGTAAATATTACAGTACTCTAATTGATTTTGAGACACTTTTCTATGCATTTTAACATTACTGTTATTCAATTAAACTTACTGTACAATATACATTTTTACACAGTAAGCACATTATACAGTATTACCCACCACACAGTACAATACTCTTCCTTTTTTCATGATGACTAAAGACTAAATTTTTGATCCTTCTTCACATCACCGCACCTTCAAGTCTCAAGTCATCTTTGTTGCTTGATGATCTGTACTTGGTGGGTTTGTGACTGTCCTTCATGCATGTTTCCTTGGCATACGCAGCACCCCATTCAATGTGTCCTTTATCTGGTTAATTTCCTCTTTTTCAATCCTGTATCTTGTCCGACATCTTGAGAGGATATCTTCTTTTAAATTGTTGGGGATTGGTACTTTCTTTTGTCTGCCAGCAAAGTTCTCACGCTTGGTCCAATTGCAGTAAAGGTCGTAGGGAACGTGTTCTTGAAAGATTTAATTGGGCATAACGATGCATCACACCATTGCATGCTTTTTAAAAGTCATTGTCATCTCAGTGCTGATTATAGCCAATGCTATATCTGGCAAGGGTGTACCAAATACAGTCTGGCGTGCTTGACATGACAGGTGTTCCTGGTGAAAGTACAGGTAAGCTTGCATTGTTGTTTCTTGTTGCTTCAACTGACAGTTCGGGCAGGCGATACGATGCAACAGGTGTACTCGGCAAATGAGGCAGGCTGGATGATGGAACTGGTGTAATGTCCAAGTGGTGTGATGCCACTGTAGTGTCCAAGTCTAGCAAATGGAATTGACCATGAGGATTACAACTTGGAGACTGCACCATCATTCCATCAGGTGTGACCATTTCCAGATCATACTGTACTTGAATGGTCATGTTTGTTCCTGGTAGGTTGGGCAGCGGCTTCTTGCCATTCTTCTTTAGTTTGCCGGATGGCTTCTTTCATTGCCTCTGCAATTATGTCCTTCAACCCTTCTTTCAAAGTGTAAATTTTTGCCTCCAGATGATACTTTTCCCACAAGGTCTCTCACCATCTGAGCACAGCTTACATGTGCATGCATTCTGTTCTTCAAATGCCAGCTTTCGACAGGTTGGTGAATGGGATGCATCTATCACTGGTGTACACTCCAGAGGCTACAAGGTGTCCAGTCCTTCATTCAGTGAATTTGGTGCATCAATCACTGAGCTTTCCTCCAGGCACTTTCCTTTGCATGTTTCCTTGCCTTGACAGGTACAGGTACATTTTACTTCCCTGCTTTCTTATTGGAAGGTTTTGTTGTAGACTTTAGTGGCACTAGTGCACTCGGCCTCTTGCTCAGTGGAAGTGGATGAGATGAGGCACTGGTGTAAAAATCTCCACTCTTCACTATTTTCACTGTTCAGTGCACTCTGACTGTATTCATGGCCAAGACCAGAGAGCTGTCTAAGGACACCAGGGACAAAATTGTAGACCTGCACAAGGCTTGGGATGAGCTACTCGACAATAGGCAAGCAGCTTGGTGAGAAGAGATCAACTGTTGGTGCAATTATTAAAAAATGGAAGAAATACAAGATCACTGACAATCTCCCTCGACCAGGGGCTCCATGCAAGATCTCACCTTGTGGGGTATTAATGATCTTGAGAACAGTGAGGGATCAGCCTAGAACTACATGGGGGGACCTGGTCAATGACCTCAAGAGAGCTGGGACCACAGTCACAAAGGTTACCATTAGTAATACACTACGTCGTCATGGATTCAAATCCTGCAGCGCCCAAAAGGTCCCCCTGCTTAAGCCAGCACATGTCCAGGCCCGTCTAAAGTTTGCCCGTGACCATCTGGATGATTCAGAGGAGGATTTGGAGAATGTCATGTGGTCAGATGAGACCAAAATAGAACTTTTTGGTATAAACTCCACACGCCGTGTTTGGAGGGAGAATGATGAGTGGCATCCCAAAAACACCATACCCACTGTGAAGCATGGGGGTGGAAACCTCATGCTTTGGGGGTGCTTTTCTGCAAGGGGGGCAGGACGACTGATCCATATTACAGAGAGGATGAATGGGGCCATGTATCGTGACATTTTGGCGAAAAACCTCCTTCCCTCAGTAAGAGCATTGAAGATGCAAACGTGGCTGGGTCTTCCAGCATGACAATGACCCCAAACACACCGCCTGAGCAACTAAGGAGTGGCTCCGTAAGAAGCATTTCAAGGTCATGGATTGGCCAAGCCAGTCTCCAGACCTCAACCCAATAGAAAATCTGTGAAGGGAGTTGAAAGGCTGTGCTGCCCGGTGACAGCCCCAAAATATGACCCATCTAGAGAAGATCTGCATTGAAGAGTGGGCCAAAATACCTGCTGCAGTGTGTGCAAACCTGGTCAAGAACTACAGGAAACGTTTGTCCTCTGTAATTGCCAACCGAGGTTACTTTACAATGTATTGAGTTAAACTTTTTGATTGTCCAAATGTTTTTTTTTCAGAAAGAATATACAAATAAATTGTTTAAAAATCATACAATGTCTGTATGATTCTGTTTCTCACAGTTGAAATGTACCTATGATGGAAATTACAGACCTCTCTCATGTTAGGTGGAAGGAAGGTTGGCTCAAAAACTATGGTCTGTATTGTCCAAGGGCCAGAATAAATAGCTCCATTTCATATTGATCAAGTTAGTGCATTTGCATGTTTACAGTCCACCAAGTTTTGAGCGCACATCATGTGCAGGTAGCTCCCTTTCACCTAATATTGGCTCTGACCCATCCTCATCTACTTGTTATCAACATTATACAAACTGTCTTACACTAGCCCGCATCATTCGTATTGATCAAGTTGGTGCATGTGCAGGTTTTCAGTCCACCAAGGTTTGAGCGCACATCATGTGCAGGTTTTCCAGTTGTTCTATGGTTTAGCAATTTTTACATATTAATAAATATCCCCTTTTCCCATACTTTTGTTTGTTTTGGTATAATTTATGCATGGTTACCAGTGACCCATTATCATTTGATATAAGGTTTTGTGTTGGATATATTCTAGAACCCCCCAGGTGCATTCTTCATCAGCCCATACTTACGCCATTTGCAATTAGCTTATCTGATCCTAAATAGTATGCATATTAGCTGAGCGCAGTATAATTTATTCCTTTTGTTGTATTCTGTTAAGATAGTGTCAGCTATCCGATACGGCAGCTCGATTAGTCAGACCCACTCCCTTCTGTCTCAGTGCGCTAGTGAGGGAAGGGCTGGATGGGGAGCACAGGAAGGTGCTGGGTGCCAAGACACCTACAGAGTATGGGGAAAGGTAAACACAGTGATGTACACTGTAATCAGGAATTTTTATTCTGTGGTATCATGTGTTGGGGGAAGTGCATAGCCAGCCCTGAAGTTACAAGTTATATAGCCTACATTGTACATGTGAGAAGTGCTGGGGGGAGGGTGGAAAAAAATAAAACAATTTACCTACAGTACTGTTATTTAAAAAAAAGAAATAAAAATAAAATAAAATTGCATCCTGTTTACAGCAATCTACATTACTATACTATACTACAGTATATTGCTCCTTCCTACATGCTCCTTCCTCCCCTTCTACCCCATCTGTGTCAAACCTGTTTGTCTGCCCCTTCCTTTTTAGAATGTAAGCTCTTACGAGCAGGGTCCTCTAACAACACTTGGTTGCTTATGCTCTGTTGCTTAACTGGGTGTTATGGTCACTAATGTAGCAATATATATTATCCATGTCCTGGTCCTGTATTGTATTGCTCTGTAAGTCACTGGTCAACAATTTGTTTATGTACTTTGTAAGGCGCTGCGTAACACTTGTGGTGCCATTATAAATAAATAATAATATATGAATTGGCATTTTACACTTGTGACGCACTAATGTGAGCTCATTTGCTGCTAATGTGATGCAAGCAGTGTTCCATGGAACCTGCATTTGGCTTTCAGGGTGCCTGGAATGCATCCTTTAATACGCTCTGGGTAGTGTTCTATTTCCTGGACCTGGTGGCCCCACCCCCTAGGCATGACATAACGGGCCCTGTTCCTGCCCTGTGTAACACATGATATATGTCTGGCCACACTCCTTTGACTTACAGTACCCACAGTATCACCATGTCTTGTTGGGATGCGGTCAATATCCTGACTGTGGGGATTCCGCCGCTCAGAATGCCGGCGAGGGAACCCCGACAGTTGTCAGAATCCCAGTGCCAGCATCCCGACAGCCGGAATTCCGAAGGTAATTAGCGGGATTGGGGGGAGGGTTAGGCTTAGGCACTGGGGGGAGGGTTAGGCTTAGGCACTAGGGGGAAGACTATGGTTAGGCACTACGGGGGGGAGAGGGTTAGGTTTAGGGTGTGGGGAGGGGGAGTTTAGGGTCAGGCACAGTGGAGGGAGGGTTAGGGTAGCGAGAGTGGGAAGGGTTAGAATAATGACCGACATGTGTCGGTATTCTAACCCTGTCGGGATGCCGGCGTCTGCATTCTGGAAGGGAAGGGGGTGTGGCCTCATGCCATGCCCCCATTTTCATCATTTTGGTGGCATACCAAGTACTCCTGGAGATGACGGGCTGTGCCAGGCACACTGCATTGTGAACAGACGGTGAGACTTGGAGTGCTCCCCCTGAACTTCCTACCCCCACCCATGGGAAACTACAACCTGTAAGTGGGATGGTAGGAAAGTACCAGAAGGGCAAGACAGCTGAGAGGTATGCAATAATTAGGCCTCTAGACTACATAATAATAATAATAATAATAATAATAATAATAATAATATATCTATATCCCTGCTCATACTGTAGTTTTACTTTCACTTAATTATATTTTCTGTATTGTGTTTCTCTTAGAATATGGAAATAGCCACCAAAGATGATAAACTGTCAGGGGTTATTGGTTTTATCTGAGTCTGCAGAATGATTATCAAAAGAGAGGAAAACATCAGAAACCAGGAGATCACCAATGACAGCACAGGATGTCCAAAAGACAATGATATGAAATAGTTATGTGGGTGATTCCAGCATCCAGAGTATCTAAGCAGAGCTCCTCCACCCACTGGGTGGCTAAAACCATCTTGGCACCCAGAGGATACCCTTAGGCAAGAGCAGCATGCTGCCATGGTCCCTGCATCTGTCTTTGCCTTAGAATCCAACTCTGCAAGGGTGGGGTGCAGCCGGGGTCCCCATTCTTGATCAGTAGCCTGGCGTCTCACAGCAGCTGTAGTTGGTGCAACAGTCCCCTCTCCTGCACCGAAACACTTTCCCAGGACCTAGGCTGGGGAAGGCTCACCAGCAGTGACAAGTCACTACAGTCATCTAACAGCTAAGCGCTATTACTGTATCAATGTGGGAACAGGGAGGTTTACTAAACTGTAGTGTAGTTTTGGCAGTAGTACCATTTTATAGGCAGCTATCCTTCCCAGCTAAGTGATTAAATATTTTTCCCTGGCTAAGTGAACCCCCAAATATTTAAGCTAACAAGATTGCCAGGAGTATTTAAAGGACCTCTTGAGTGACTCCAAGATATCACTATAAATATTTTGTGGAAGTGCTTCCGTTTTATTGATAAGTTTATAAAAGGAAACCTTGGAATAAGTCTCCAAAATAGAGTGAAGAGCAGGGAGAGAATCCTGCGGGTGAAGTAAACATAGCAAAATATCATCCGCGAACAGACATATCTTATGGGTAGTATCCCCCACTTTAGGACCCTGTATAGACTCCACCATCGTAATCTTCTCAGCTAGAGGCTCAACAGTTAACACAAAAATTAAAGGGGAAAGTGGGCACCCCTGCCTTGTACCTTTTGGTAATTTTGAAATCTGAGGATAAGCATCCATTAACAAATAATCTAGCAGATGGAACTGAGGGCTCTATTCAGACACACTTGCTAGATGCGTTCGCACTTAGCGAAAGTATGCAAATCCACAAGGCAAGGCACTAGCACGCCCACTATGTCTAGACGTGTGATCGCGTGTGTATGCAGTCTTAAGATGCCCACTTATGCATGTCATCTCCAGGATGTGTATGCAACCATCAGTAACATTGACTACCATCGGAAGTGATCGCAGTACTTGTGGCTGACCATACTCTACCGCAAGCACTGTCAGTGCTTCAGTGTGAATTTCAACCATGTGATGTGTACAATGATGCTGTCTCAATTATGCACGCCTCTTAAATGGCGTTAAGATGCTCAGGCATGCCTGTGTTCGCACCAACACTCCCCCGTTTCCATCGACCAACCCCTGTCACCACCCACAAATGGCATGTTCTGTTACTCATTCTAGCGAGCTGTCTATGCGCAGCGAACAAACACTACCTGATCGCATAGACTAGTTCACGCACTGCGATGAATGCGCAGATTGCAAACATCTGCTGGCTGCGTGCTGAATCAGGCCCTGAGTACAAATCCATAATAGAGTCTAAGATCCTTCTACCAAACCCGAAACGACTCAGAATGGCCTGAAGGTAGCCCCAATGTAGCCTGTTGAAAGCCTCCGCATCTAAAGAAAGATTTAACAAAGGATCCTTAGAACGCTCACAGATCTCCATAATATTAATAACTCAACGCGTATTATCTGGAGCCTGACGCCCCATGACAAACCCCACTTGATCCGAATTAATCAAAGAGGGTAGTAAAGGGCAAAGCCTGAAGGCAATTAACTTAGCAAAGAGTTTGACATCTGTGTTCAGTAAAGCTATAGGACAATAATTTGTGCCTCCAGTATTTCCTTAGGGAAAAGTCCCTTCCTAGTAGCTTGGTTGAACACCGACGCCAATACTGGTGCAAGATCAGTCTTAAAAGTTTTTTATAAAAGTTGGATGGGTACCAGTCAGACCGAGGAACCTTATCCAGGGGCATAACGTCAATCGCTGTTTCAACCTCCTCAGCTGACCAAGGAGCCCCCAGGGCCAAGCAGACATCTGAGTCTAGGGAAGGTAAATTAATATCCTTCAAAAATTAATTAATCCTCTCACCTGTAGGTTGAGAAGTACATGGGTCCTTTCCCAAATTATTTACACTCAAATAATACTCTGCAAATATATTTGCTATTTCAACTGGGTCCAAAATTTTCACCCTCCTAGAATTAGAAATAAACTGTGTTCATTCCTATGCCCTCCTCCCTCTCAATTTCTGAGCTAACAGTCTAGAGGTGCGGTTCCCATAAATGTAAAACTTTTGATTGAGACGGGCAATATTACAGTGGACTTCCTGCAAAGAAAGAACGTTTACCTTTTCACAAGCTAAAAGTAAATCTTTATATAAGGCTTTATTATTTGGATCAGATTTATAAGCTGCTTCCAACTTATTCATACAATCTTCCAATTCCTCCCACGTTAGTCTATATGCCCGCTTGAGCCTGGCAGCTACCTGTATAGCTGAACCGTGGACCACAGCTTTCAAAAAGCACCAAAAATTAAATACCGAAGTCTCTTCAAGCTTATTATCCTTTAAAAATCCATAGATGGATTGCTGTATCTGCTGCTGAGCCTCCAGCTGAGAAACATGTATATAAATAGTCTCCAAGGGCCAGGAGCCCAACGTCTATTCGTAATATTGCACGTTACAAAAATGGGGGAGTGATCCGACCAAGACATAGGCAGAATATCGATTTTACTAATGGACGGTATTGTGAACTTAACGGATAAAACTAAATCAATTTTGAAATATGAGTTATACACGTGTGAAAAAATGGAATAATCCCTATAATGCGGATGTTTAACTCTCAAAACATCATACAACTCATATTCCGCTAATAGTTGGCGAAAACCTCTAGCGAGCTCAGCCGTATGACATAGACGACATGACATAGGTCGGGCAACTCTAGACCTGTCAGTTAGTGGGTCAGGGACCATATTAAAATAGCCCAAAATCATTTTGGCACCTTTACTATGTTTCTGGAGGGATGAGCTGAATTTCCTACAAAAGGACAGTTGTCGGGTGTTGGGGGCATACAACGAAGCCAAAGTCACTACAACCCCTTCTAAGTGACCTACTAAAACTAAGAACCTACCGCTGGTATCAGAGTATTGCTCTAGTAATACAAAGTCACAATGCCTAGAAATTAGAATAGCAACTCCACTTTTTTAGCAGGTCCACTGGGGATATAACAATAGGGAAATTTATCATTTGTGAAGGCAGGGGAGGCAGAGTTTTGAAAGGGAGTTTCTTGTACTGCGACAATGTGGGTTTTTAATTTATGGAAATACCTTAGAGCGAGTCTCCTCTTATGAGGGATGTTAAGACCCTTGGCATTTATTGAGACAATATTCACCATAGTACTGTAAATTAATCACCCCCTAAATGCGGAACTCTTAAAGTAGTCCCTCTCCTTTAAATGTCCACAAGGTGAGATGTGAGTAAACTGTTGTGATGTTGCGCACTCCCTTTATATACCCAAATAAAGAAATGGTTACTCACTGTCCAATTGACAGTCATATCTTCACTGTAGACCATATTTCCCAACTCTCCCTGATTGTCAGGGAGACTCCCTGAAATAGAAGCAAACTCCCTGAGTCCCTGAAGAGTCTAGCAATCTCCCTGATTGCACCTTAACCCCATTATAAAAAATGAGAGATATATACATTCAAATGGTATAATCAGTGCTGTTTCCCTGTATTGGTTGTAAGGCACAATGATCCCTATGGCTACATGCATTTTCATATAAGGTTTCCCGTGGACACTTATATGGAACTCCTTGTGAAACACAATACATGAGTAAGCCCTGAAAAGTATCAGTGTATTGTAATCAACAAGTAGATCTTACTAACTGCTTTGGGGCTTACATTTGGTTGTAAGTCAATTTTATGACGTCTCTCAGATGTAGCAGTACACGCCAACTTTACCGCCGCACTTATAGATGCTGCTTTCACAATCTCCCTAAAAAGCTTTATCAAAAGTAGACAAGTATGCTTTAGACGAAGCTGCACCAGTGTTTAGCACTCAGGACCTCATTCAGAGTCGGTCGTTGCGGCCGCACGGTCGTAAGCATACAATGTTTTTCTTTCTGCGCCTGCGCACGGCTAGCTGTGCGCATGTGCGTACGAGCTCTACCGATGAAAAATACTGTCGGTCGTAGGGCTTCCGACACGGAAGCCTAAACGGAGGCGTTCTTCAGTGTTTCCAGGCGTTGTAGGGCAGTGCATAAATTACCTGCTTCGTACGACCAAGAATGCGGATGCATGACAACGTCACTCTACGAACAGGATGATCGTCCAGGCTAAGGTAGGCAAGAAGCGTCCGTAAGCCACAACAGTACAATCGTTAATCTGATGTTACCTGCGATGTTTCTATTTGGAACCACACAAACCAAGCAGCTAAGATTGCTGCATTGTAACTATTAACACTGCTAATTACCTTGTAACTGATTTCACTTGCATGTGCATTATGGAATTTGTAACACAAATGTTTATTTGTGCTTTTTAAACATTTTTTTTGTAAAACAGTTTTTAAAACATATAGCATTGTGTTTTGCGTAGCAGCCTTTTCAGATACCATACTTTTTAAACCTTGTATACATTGATATAGTTAAAGATATACATTTTTGGTGTAAAAATTATTTTTTTTATTTGAAATTTGCCTTTCAGCACAATTTAAATATTAATTGTTACCGCAACATTTGCATATAATTAAAATAAAAAAAAAATACAAAAACAAATTTGTTTTTTAAAATAAAAAAAAGAGCTTGAGACATTGGTGACAAGAAATATGGGGACAGGACAACAGGTGAGGGAGGAGATATCCAGGGCTACTTTCGTCGTTTGGGCCGGCTTGGAGGAAGAGGTAAGCTACGGACAGCCGACTGGCGTGTAACACTCCGACTGGCCTGGCCAGAGGTAGATGGGATTTCCTCTGGCCTAGGCATAGGGCTCTCCATACTTGCGGGGGTGGCTGTTGGGCTGCCAGAGGTGGTGGTCCTGGGAGGAAGGGAGTCTCGCTCCATCATGGCAGGTGAGTTGGCCTGCTCCTGGGTATTGGCCAAGCGATCTAGGGCCCCAGCAATGGTCTCCAGGGCCACCGCCACCCTCACCAGAGTGGTCTCCATCCTCAGAAGAACACGTGTTCTCCTGAGTTTGGGAGACCAACCTGGTGAGGAGAGGCACTGCTCGGTCTGATGGTTGCCCTAGAGTAGACTCCACAGGGTCCCCAGATGGAGTACTTGGATCCTCCCCTGCAGAGTCTCCATCTGTGCTGGACCCAGACTTGACCTCAGGGGCAGGCACTACCTCCTCTGAGTCTGGAATATAAAAAAAAAAAACGCATACATGTTTGAGCTTTATACTTTTTGGCTACCAAAAATTTTTTACCTTCTTGCACATGTGGAGCGTTGAAGTCGGCCATGTCAGTGTCCATAGTGGACATGCCGACTATCTCCTCTACCGTCACACATCCCTGAGCCAACGTCTCCAACCTGGTCAAGGCCAGCTCCTCAGGGATGGGACCACCACCTGTCCCCGCAGCATGGTCCACCCTACTCCGTAGCTTCCTCTTCAGTTGGTACTTGAAATCCATCCATCTGTCAATGTGATTTTGCAATTTTTAAGGGTTAGTTTTTTTAAATAAGATCAAGCTTTTGACTTCAGTACACTCACAATATCATTTTCATACCGTTTTTTAACGACTTTCATGGTTCTGTAGATTGTCCCCACAGCATTAACAGCCCTGGATATCTCCTCCCAAATCATGTCTTTGGCTCCAGCCCCCATACTTCTTGCAGCATGGACAAGGTTCTCCATTGTCATGGTCACCAATGTCTCAAGCTCGATCCGTGAAAACGGAGGGTTTCTTGGCCTTGGCCTGCTTGGGCCCGCCTCCTCCTCCTCTACTGGTGGAATTGGATTCCCAGCACCTTCAACATTGTTTAAATTAGTTAAAATTAAAAAAAAATATTTTTGGAAATATGAACTGTTCTTGTGTTGTTTAAAAAAATGTGATTTGCACTTACCTGCCTCAGTTGGCCTCTGCTCACCATGCTCCTCGCTTGACATTTTTCAAACCTGTGAGAGAGCATGAAGAATACTGCTTGTGCAGACTTTTTTAGAGATGTGAGCGCATGCCTGGATTGGTTACCCGTGCATTCCTATTTGCCGACCTACAAATGCACACCTTTCCTGCATTCCGTAATTACTGCGTGGGTTGTGCTAGATGTGAGCGCATCCATGGATTGGTTACCGGAGCATCCTTATTTGCCTAACTACAAATGCACACCTTTCCTGCATGATTCAATAATTGTTTTTTATTCTTTATTTAAGGCAATGCCAAATGTTCCCTTACTTGTGGGTTGTAGTTGGAGAGATTTGTGGTACAGGAAGGGATTGTTAGTGGTTACATTGTGTGGAGTTGTTTGTGAGGTGCTTGTGTGAGTTGTTTGAGAGGTGCTTGTGTGTGTTTTTGGAGTATTGCTTGTGTGTGTCTTTGGAGTGTTGCTTGTGTGTGTTGTTTGAGAGGTGCTTGTGTGTGTTTTTGGAGTGTTGCTTGTGTGTGTTGTTTGAGAGGTGCTTGTGTGAGTTGTTTGAGTGTTGGTTGTGTCTTGTTTTTTTTTTTGGGTGGTGTTTTTTTTTTGCCTTTATTTTTGGTGGTGGTTTTTTTATTAGTTTTATTTTTCTTGGGGGTTTTTTTTGTTTTGTTTTTTTTGGGTGGTGTTTTTAATTTTATTTAATTTTTTGGTGGTGGTTTTTTTTTGTACCTTGTTTTTGGTGTGTTTTTTTTTATCCTTTATTTTTGGTGGGTGTTTTTTTTGTACCTTTATTTTTGGTGGTGTTTTTTTATTTTTGGGGGGTTTATATTTTTTAGGTTTTTTTGGTGGCTTTTTTTTTTTTGGTGGGGTTTTTGGTTTACAAATTTGTTTGGTGCACACATTTACAAAACCCTGTTACTTGTTGTGTTTGAACCGGTTACTTGTTCTGTTTGGGTGGCCGTGCTTTTGTAGCCTTAAAAAACCAACGTTATTAGAAGACTCAAGTAAGTGTGCCAGCCTACTGCATTTTTTTTTTATTTTGTTCTATAAACCTAAATAAATTACATTATTTTTTAATAATTAATTTTTTTTTATTTTTTAAAGGTGTTTAGCAGTCCATTTTGTACTTGAATCAGGTAAGTGTCTATTTATACAAACCTAAAATTATGTTTTTTTAATTGTTGGGTTTTTTTGTGGTTTTTTTTATCATTTAATAATGTTTTTTTTTCTATTTGGTAAATGTAAATTCGTACATTTAACAACAATTCATATTGACCAATTTAAAAGTTAAGGTTTGTTTTAACAATAATAGTAGTAATAGTGGTTTGAATAAAAAAATTTAAATATTTTTTTTTTCTTCCCTAAAAAAATCAACAGTACAACAAATACACATGTAGGGATTTCCGAAGATGGCACTGCCCGACCCTGTAAGAATATGCACCATTATTATAAAGCTAAGTATTTTTTAACAAATAATCAAAAAACATTCTCTAGAACCAATTTAAAATCTAAATTTAACTTTGCAGAGCGATGTTGAACAGCTAATAGTGGCCATGTTGCCCCCCACCAACCTCCCTCAGCCTCCTCCTGGGCATAGGCATAGGAGGCGTGCAAGGGCCAAGATATATAGAACACGTGTCACCCTTTCTGGAATGCCTGATGATGTGGTTGTAACCACTTATCGCCTGCCTCCAAATATTATCCTAGACACTCTTTCAATAATAAAGAGTGATCTAGAAAGTGAGATTCACATTCCAACAGCAATTTCACCACTTACACAGTTGTTGGCAGTGTTACATTTCTGCGCCTCAGGGTCCTTCCAAACCACTGTGGGGCTGGTGGTTGGCCTCTCCCAGCCCTCATTTTCACGGATCCTGAGGCGTGTGCTAGATGCATTTTTCAATCAACTAGCACATTTTATTAGTATGCCTTTGGATACGGAAGCCCTTGATGTGGTAAAGCAGAAGTTTTTTGAAATTGCAGGCTTTCCACACGTCATAGGGGTAGTGGATGGCACTCACATAGCACTTTAGCCCCCTGCATGCAGGGAACAAATATATAGGAACCGAAAACATTTCCATTCCCTAAATGTAATGGTGCTATGTGATGCCTCCCTCCAGATCCTCTCCCTGAATGCCAAATTCCCAGTCTGCAGCCATGATGCATTCAGGGATTTGGCCAAAATTAAGCACACTGCAAGCTGGTGACACGTGGCTTCTTGGTAATTAAAAATCCAGTATGTATCTATAGTAATAGTGTAAACATGTTTTCATGGTAAATTTATGTATCTTTTGGTGTCCCATTTCCATCAGGTGACAGTGGATATCCTTGCACGCCCTGGCTGCTGACTCCTTATTTGACTCCCACACCAGGGCCACAAACTCAATATAATGCCACGTTTACTGCCACAAGGCAGGTGGTGGATCGCTGTATCGGCCTTTTAAAGGGCCAGTTCCGGTGTCTCCATCACTCTGGTGGTGCACTCATGTACTTGCCGGATATGGTTTCTCGCATTGTGGTCCTGTGTGGGATTTTACACAACATTGCAATAAGGAGTCAAGTACCCATACAGCCAGAGGAGGCCTTGCCAGATGATGGCCCCCCGGAGGAAGGTGTTGTGATGCTGTTGGGGGGGGCCAGACGCGATTATGTTGTTTCACGTTTTTTTAGGTAAGAATATTTACCTGGTTTTTTTTTATAAAAACACTTATTGCAAATGTATTTTAATGTGTACCTTTTTTTTAATCTTTTCCTACCAACAAAATCACAACACTTTTCAAAACTGCAAAACTAATGGAACCCATTGGCAATACCCTGTGTTTTTGGACAAATAACAAATTTAGCACGGATATACCCCAACATGTTTAGTTAGTTTGCCTTTTTTTTTATTAATTTGTATGTTTTCCATTCAAAAATCTGTTTGTTTTTTACAATTGTTGTTTATGTCTGACTAAGCCAGATGTTTTCTTTGGCAAAACCTTGAGGACATTTGTTATGTGTGAATCTGTTATGAAATTCTTTTTATGAGTAAAAGCCTGTTGGCAACATGTTTGTTATTTAATACATTTTTTCTATTAAATACAAATGGTTTTATTTTTTTTTGTTTTATGAAAGCCATTTTGAGGTGGATAATGTATGCCAACCCCCCAAAAAAATGATACAACATTACTGCAAATGTTCTTAAGGTTTAATAATACATTTTTGCAGTTCTTACACTATGGAAAGGCACCCAGCTTTGTTCACAAAGTATTTGAAATGCAGAATTACACACTTTAATGTGTTCAAAAAAAGAGGACAAATGTTTGAACAACAAAAACTTTAATGTAAGATAATATTAATTCAAAAAATGGACAAATATGATAAAAAAAACTATAAATCCTCCAAACTCCCCACAATTTGTTGGAGGCAGCAGTAGGCCTGCATTAAATATCCACTTGTGCTTTGAAGCTCCTCCCTTATTTGCCTCAGGATGTGGGTTAGATCTGTGGACAGAAACATTTTTTTGGGCTTTAAATACTTAATTAAAATTACAAACATTTGAACATTACACATTATTCAATGTACCAAAAAGTGGGTAAACACAATGATGTTAGGGTGTGTTTGAAAGTTTCAGCCACACAACATTATTAATAGGTTTATACTTTTATGGTGTAAAAATAATTGGAAACCCTAACTATGTGGCATAAGCCAAAAACCCCTATGATGATGTAAAAAATAATGGGAGGTGTATTCTTAAGTCATGATGGCCATATCCTTAAAACACAGAATGTTCTTGATAATAATAAAATACAATGTGTTTGTTTGCTATGGCAAACATCACTTTTCCTAATGAAGTTACATCTTAGTACATTTTAAACACAGTGTACACAACATTAACAAGGGTAGTCTGGTTCCTAGCACCTTGCCAAGTGGTGTGACATGTCTTTTACATTCTAAAATACTAATCCTAATGTAATCATTATTTCCAAAAAATACAAAACATTTTTTAAAGCCCAAAAGACCTACATTTTTGTGGTCCCCAATAAAAAAAAAAAGGCCCAGGCACAAAACATAAGGTCGCAATTTTGAAAAACAGCATTACTGCGCAATGATTTTGACACCCATACTGAAATTACCCCCAAAAAAACCCAACAGCCAAAAATGTTTACAAATACATGGAAAACAACAACACCAAAAAAAAAAAGAAAATATTACAAAACACATACCCTCAGAGTGGTGTGGCACAACCAGGGATGTTGCCGGAGATGCTGCAGGAGATAGTGAATAATCTGGAGTTGGGGGAATGGTGGGAGGGGAAATAGAGCTGGAAATATCCATGGGAGGGGATATTTGGGAAATTTGGGATGAGTGGGCAGGGGAGGGAGGAATACTCGGGGAGTATTGGAAGAGGGAGGGAGGGTTTCTGGGGGAGTATGGTGGTGGGGAGGGAGGGCTGGGTTCAGCAGATGGTGAATGTGAGGGCTGCAGGTTGGCAACTGCATTTCTTTGATTTCTGCGTGCCCTTCTCTGTCTCCGCTGTGCTTCTAAAATTGAAACATTAAAAATATATATATATATATTAGTTTTCAATTTCAGCTACACAATACAAGTACACTTTACACATTCAGGACAATAGGGAAAACATACAGGAGAGTTTTTTAACATTGACTAAAATAATTGGCAAAGGAAGATACATTTTTAACAGTCCACTAATTATTACTTTTAAACAAACGCATACTTACGTCTGCATATTTGCATCTGCAAATTAATCAAAAGTGCAGGTGACCGGCGGCGCAGATCAGACCAGCGCCTCTCTAATTGCGCAATATTGCGCCTGTATCCCGCACTTCTCAGGGTTCGCCTCACACACTTAATTAGATAATTGACAACAAGCTCATAACAAGCTGATCGATAGTCCATGAAAACATGACATGTGACCATCAAAACAACACATACGGCCGCAAACATCAGAACATAATTAGCATACAACAGCTGACAGCGCCTGACTACGATTGTTTCGTTCGTTTGATCAGATCAGTCGGTAGCTAGAGGAGCTCCAGTACTAATGAATGGGCGTCACTTTGTTTACGATCGACCTGCCGTACGATCGGAATTTGTGGTCGTTGGCCATATGACCGTGCAGTCGCAACGACCGCCTCTGAATGATTAATGTAGATCATGTACAGTATCTCTTCCAATGTGTTTCGGTGCTCCTGTCTTCTTAAGGAAGTTATTAAGTGTGTGGGTGGAATCATCTTAATACTAGTGGGTATAAAATGACGGGTGGATGGGTGTATTGTCATTCACTTTTATTTGCTGAATAAAAATGTACCTATATGTATGCTCTCTGTACTGGTATTTGTCTGTGTATATTTAATATTGAATAAAGCATGCTGTGCTTGCTATCCTGGTATTTATCTATGTATATTTCATGTTTATTTTGTGCCTGTATGTTTGATTCATATATTGTTACTGTAAGCCATTGGTGTTGTATGGTATTAATAGTATAACTCAATGGTTCTCAAACTTTCTTTAATCATGGCGCCCTAGAGCATCAGCATTTTTTTTACAGTTCTCCTAGGCAAAAAGTTTATTACTGAGAAATTCTGCAAAAATAAATTAAGTAAACATCCTTAGGTTCAGTTATGTGGCCTTAAATTCAGTCATGTGGTGGGGTACAGGGTTGCCATTCTGTTCGCACACATTTTATGATTGGCAGCCACCAGCTCTGGTTCCCTTATCACATGGACCATAAATAATTTGATTTGGTCCTTGAACACCGACCTATGGCACCCCTGCAAGTGTCCCAATTAGAGATGTGCGCCAACCCTCGTGTTTTGGATCTGGATTGGTTTTTCCAAAACCTCACCTCCTTATTTTGTTTTCGTGTTTTGGTTTTGGATCTGGATTTTTTCTAAAAAATAAAAAAACAGCTAAAAATCACATAAAATGGGCCCTTTTTTGTTCCTACAGTATTAATAACCTCAATAACATTTATTTCCACTTGTTTCCAATCAGTTTTGACCACCTCACAGCTCACAAGGGGACCAGGAAGTGTGCTTTCCAAAAATAAATAAACAAATTACTTATATAATGCTTTGCAAATCTTCTATAAACTGGCATTTCCGAACCTGCAGAGGGACATAAGAGAAAACATAGTTCAAACTGCCGTTGTTCCCACTGTCCACTTAACCATATGAGATATATTATGAACAAGCGGAACTGAGCAGCAAATGCAACATTTCAGACCTAAGGTTTAAGTATTACGTTGTGCGTCTGCACCATGCCTGCTTGCTGGGAGTTGATTTTTTCATCCCAAAAGGGGACCAGGAAGCATGCTTTCAAAAATTTAAACAGACAATTGACTTAATCCTTTGCAAACCTTCTGTTCTGTAACTGAATTTTCCGATCTGTACAGGGACATTAAAAAAACCAGAGTTAGTGGCCTTCAAATTGCCATTGTTCCCACTGTCCACTTCTTTTTAGATATGTGAATGTGATGTGGAAGGCCAAAAATTGGGTGGACCACACATGGCTGACTGATCAACCATGGTGACTGAATTGGTGTCATAAGGAAGAGGAGGCTTTTTAACTGGGTGTCATGTTATGAGTTGGCCATATGGGGTATGTTGCTGTTAAGGGATCAGGCTGGTTATCAGTGGACACACTAGTTGTTGTTATTCTGGGTTGCCATCTCCTGAAGGGTGTTTATTTTACCAACAGACAGAGACTACCTACCTATCAGCTGAAACATGGACACTTCCTGAGGAACAGAGCTCTTTTGTCTGGAGGGATGCCAAATAGGTGGGAGCCACTGTACTTCAACATCTGAAGTTCTTATCTCTCCACATCATCTATGATAGAAGAAAAAATATGTCATTGGGGACATCTAGCTCCTCTTTCTGTACCCTGCTTACCCTTTTTGGACAGGAAGTCCAGGATGGATGGTTTGGAAGCAGAAGCCCTAGCAACACATGGAGATGGTCATTATTAAGACCTGGTCCCCCCCAGTGGGTGTAGTCTGGGAGGTATTGGATGATATGCAGGCAGCGGAATAACAAAGGCCTCCATGTTGTCTGTGCTTACTATTCCGTATTTCATACACAAAACAATATAGGTCGCACCAAAGAAATCAATGTATCATATCTATATTACATAACCCTCTTACAGAATAAATCTGATTATTCTCCAAGATAATTATGAGGGGTGCTATCTCTGGACTGTAAATCGGATATACAACAAATAGAGAAAAGTGGTCCATATAATGAAATGCACTAATCGTAAATATAGATATAGATGATCAATGTTAAAACATAACCTTGTAAAGATGTATAGATATACATTTAAATAATAATATACATGTATAGATATACATTTAAATAATAAAATCAGCAAAGTAAAATGAGAGAAAAGTAATGAAAATTAAAATACATGGCTGTAGTATTCTGTGTATCCCTTCAATCAACAAAAGAACTGTGTGTGTATATATTGTGACTACTCAGTTAATGTTACATTTTAAGCACCAGATAGAGTTATCTAATTCATAAAAGGGGATTCAAAGCATGTGCTACAATATAACAAATCACTGTATTGCAAAGGGATAAATTCAATTACCCTATAACCAGTCTATGATTTGTATAGAATGACTGTTCTGCAAAAGAGACTCACAAAGATATAAAAAGGTGTTCATTTACAGAAGTATTATATAAATCTCAAAGGGACTATCAATATGTTATTGCTGTGTCTATATATGACGTGAAATGTCCCAATAGATTATAACAGTGAGTATTAGTTCAACAATCTCACTGTTATACTAATCTGTAGCACATACTTTCTGATGTAAAGAGTAATAGATAAAAACTCATGTGAACCTATTTTTGTCTCACAGCTGTCATTAATTACTTAAAGCTAACTATCTCCCCAAATAGTATTTCTGCATCTAATGTGATATACGTTTATGTTATCACTGATACAGTACAATATAAGCTCTTATCTAGACATGCAGTACTACTGTACACTTATACTATCACTGATCCGGTACAATGGAAGCTAATCATCTATACATACAGCAGTCACAGCCACAGTCCGCTGTTCACTCCTGCTAATACCGGCTTTACAGTGCAGTAATAATGCACATCTATATTAACAATGATCCGGTGCAGTATAGACTACTCATCCGAACAAACAGCAGCCGCAAAGCCTGTCCGCTGTTCAGTCCTGCTACTTCTGGCTTTCCAGTGACAGGATAATCCTAATGGCAATGAGCAGCTCTAATGCCGCGATCGTGCATTAACTGTATGAGCGGTTAATAGCGGCTGTACTGTTAACACATTTTGACACCTTTTAATACATTTCAACAGATTTACACTTCAATGGGTACACTTATGTAATACTACAGCCTAACGCAGATGCGCGTTTCGCTGTAGCTTTTTCAATAGGCAAAACAGCGGACAGGCTTTGCGGCTGCTGTTTGTTCGGATGAGTAGTCTATACTGCACCGGATCATTGTTAATATAGATGTGCATTATTACTGCACTGTAAAGCCAGTATTAGCAGGAGTGAACAGCGGACTGTGGCTGTGACTGCTGTATGTATAGATGATTAGCTTCCATTGTACCGGATCAGTGATAGTATAAGTGTACAGTACTACTGCATGTCTAGATAAGAGCTTATATTGTACTGTATCAGTGATAACATAAACGTATATCACATTAGATGCAGAAATACTATTTGGGGAGATAGTTAGCTTTAAGTAATTAATGACAGCTGTGAAACAATAATAGGTTCACATGAGTAATTATCTATTACTCTTTACATCAGAAAGTATGTGCTACAGATTAGTATAACAGTGAGATTGTTGAATTAATACTCACTGTTATAATCTATTGGGACATTTCACGTCATATATAGACACAGCAATAACCTATTGATAGTCCCTTTGAGATTTATATAATACTTCTGTAAATGAACACCTTTTTATATCTTTGTGAGTCTCTTTTGCAGAACAGTCATTCTATACAAATCATAGACTGGTTATAGGGTAACTGAATTTATCCCTTTGCAATACAGTGATTGGTTATATTGTAGCACATACTTTGAATCCCCTTTTATGAATTAGATAACTCTATCTGGTGCTTAAATTGTAACATTAACTGATTACTCACAATATATACACACAGTTCTTTTGTTGATTGAAGGGATACACAGAGAGTACTACAGCCATGTATTGTAATTTTCATTACTTTTCTTTCATTTTACTTTGCTGATTTTATTATTTAAAAGTATATCTAATAAAGGTTATGTTTTAATATTGATCATCTATATCTATATTTATGATTAGTGCATTTCATTATATGGACCACTTTTCTCTATTTGTTGTATTCCGTATTTCAGTTTGCGATTCAGGTAGGAATAAAGTGGGCTACAGGACACAGTGACAGAATCACTGGATGTCTTAGTGCATTCAGGCCAAATACAATCCATGAATTCCCAGACAGATTCCGGACAGATGAATCCTTTGCTTGTAAAAATCTTTGGTAATTCCTGGCAAAGGTGGGTGTTATAGCCGGACACTTTCAAGGCTGTAACTTTGAACTGCTTTATAGAAAACATGTGAATGAAACCTTTCCACACTGCACAACATGATGGAGAAATCCCTTGAAGTTCAGTACCTAGAGCATCTTTTTTTTCATGTTCTCTGAGGCATCTCCTGACTGTGAAGAAAGATTCTCCACACTGTAGTCTTCCATTGTGACTTTTTAATGATGATTTCAATGTTGTCCACTGGCTGAGATCCATCTCATATGAGGGTTGTGTTTTCCCCATGCAAATGAGACAATTCACATCCAGAAGGTGACTCTTATGTTTAGCCATGGTGTCAGTCTCTCTTTTGGCTGAATTAGGTTTTAGTTTTTTAACTTTTCTTTACAAATATAGGCTTTAGTTTTTTAGAGCATATAACTTTATAAGCTGTTAGGATAACATTTCGGCTATGTTTAAGTTAAAATTTTTTTTTTTTGTAACCCAATAACTTAAAAAAAAGTTTTCATTGCAGTATTCATGCAGCCCATTGAGAGACAGCAGCACAGCACCCCTTTGCAGCTATGTCGATGACAGGTGTGGCTGACATGCACACAAAAAATTGTTTATTATTTTGGGCAACAGCCCCTCAACAGACAGGAGCACAGCACCTCTGTACAGCTACGCCGATGACAATGACAGCCAGGTGTAAAATTGATCATAAATTAATTTAAAAACAATTCATTGGGTGCAGCCCTTGGCTGTTAAATTGATCATAAATTAATTTAAAAATAAATCATTGGTTCCTAAACCAACCATAACATTAATTTAAAATGTCAGGCAGCAATGCCCCAACCAGCACATAATGGAAAGGAAAAATATGCAAGATGGAATAGTCCTTGGGCCCTCCCACCCACCCTTATGTTGTATATGAAACAGGACAGTTTAACAAACCAATCATTTCAGTGACAAGGACTGCCAATTGTGGCTGAAATGATTGGTTTGTTCGGACCCCCATAAAACAAGCTGCCAATGTGCTTTGGACATGGAAAAGAAAATAATCCCATGCACAAACTGGCTTTACATTACAAATCATCCTCATCATCCCATCAGTTTGTACATCCTCTTCTTCGCACAATATTAATTCATCCCCGTTGGATTAGACCATAGGCGCCTCTGTCATTTTTAGATGTAATTATAGGTCAAGGTCTTCCTCGTGGAATTTGTAATTCATTTTAATGAACATCATCTTTTCCACATTTTGAGGAAGTAATCTCCTACGCCGATCACTGACAAGGTTGCCAGCTGCACTGAAAACTTTCAGAGTACATACTGGAGGGTGGGCAACTTAAGTAATGCAAAGCCAGTTTGTTTATGGGACTCCAAATTGCCTCTTTTTCCTGCCAGTACTGAAAGGGTCTGTCTGACATGTCTATTAGGATGTTATCTCTGAAACAGTCCTCCACCATTCTGTGCATGGAGACCATATCACACATAGTCACAGTAGAATACATGTCACTAGTAGGCAGTTCTCTCAGGCCTGACCAGATGTAATTTTTTGGTGACTGATCTGCATGACCAGCAGGCATTCTGTAAGGAAAATTTAGTTTTTTCCTGGCAGCTGTTGAAACTGAAGGATGAGATGAAGGCGTTTCACATGCGGCTGCAGCTGACAATTTTTTGACCAACAGTTCTTTGCATAGTTTTAGACTTTGGTCTTTTGGAAAAAAAACTCAAAAGGTAGGACTTAAACCTAGGATCCAGAATGGTGACCAAAATATATTTTTCAGATTTCAATAGATTGACGACTCATGGATCCTGTTGAAGTGAATCAAGGGCTTGATCCACCAGTCCGACATACTTTGCGCAATCACTCCGTTTCAGCTCCTCCTTCAGTTTCTCCAGCTGTTTTTGCAAAAGTCTGATGAGGGGAATGACCTGACTCAAGCTGGCAGTGTCTGAACTAACTTCATGTGTGGCAAGTTCAAAGGGTTTGAGAACCTTGCACAACATGGAAATTATTCTACACTACGCTTGAGTAAGGTGCATTCCCCCTCCACGGCCTATGTCATAGTCTGCTGTATAGGCCTGTATAGGCTGTTCCTCCATCCACTATAGAGATAAGACATCCACCGAGTTACTACCTCTTGCTTCAGCTGATGGATGGCAAATTTAACTGTACCTGCTGGTCATGCAATCTTCGACAAGCAGTCGCCGAATGTCTAAAATGTCCAGATATTTTGCGTGCCACCGAGAGCATCTCCTGCACACCCCTGTCACTTTTTAAAAAATGTTGCACCACCAAATTAATTGTGTGAGCAAAACATGGGATGTGTTGGAATTCGCCCAGATGTAATGCTCTCACAATATTGGTGGCATTGTCCGAAATCACAAATCCCGAGGAGTGTACAAGTGGGGTAAGCCATTTAGCAATGATTTCCCTGAGTTTTTCTAAGAGGTTCTCAGCGGTATGCCTCTTAGTGAAACCAGTTATACAAAGAGTAGCCTGTCTCTGTATCAGCTGTCTTTTGGGAGATGTTGCTGCTGCTGTTGCTGTTGTAGGCAATACACCTACCCAGTGGGCTGTCACAGTCATGTAATCCTTAGTTTGCCCTGTCCCACTTCTCCACATATCAGTGGTCAAGTGGACAGTGGGTACAACGGCATTTCTGAGGACATTAATAAGGTTTTTTTTAATGTCCTTGTACAGATTTGGAATTGCTCTTCTAGCGAAGTGGAATCTAGAAGGGATCTGGTAGCGAGGACACAGGACCTGAATTAACTGTTGAAAACCCACTGCAGTAATGGCGGATACTGGATGCACATCTAATACCAGCATAGCTGTTATGGCGTCAGTAATCCGCTGTGCAACTGTGTGATTGCTGTCATACTTGTTTGCCCTTGCAAACGATTGTTTAACAGTTAATTGCTTTTTGGAGGATACGCTTCAAGTAGTCTTCCTCCTGGTCCCCTTCTGAGATGAAGATCCACTGACAGCAACAGCAGCAGCAGCAACAGGCGTAGTCATCAAGGAGCCTTCTGAGGAATCACTGATAGGAGAGGAGTCAATAATGCTTGGAATACCAACATTGGATGCAGCAGGACTACTCCCGATGACGAATGAGGATGTTGATGATGCAGGTGTTGGAGATTGAAGGTGCTTGATTCTCACAGAGAGGGAGCAGGTAGGTGACACTGGACTTGTTACATTTTGGATTTTGGAACTTGGCAACGTACACTTTGATATTTGATGAATGTGCTCCAAGTGACGTAACAAGGAGGAGGTTCCTAGGTGGTTTAGGTCCCTCCCTCTACTCACTCTTGCATGGCAACGGGCACATATGGCTTGACAACTGTTGTGTGGATCGGGATGGAAATAATTCCACATGTGAGAAGTAGATTTTTTTGTCTTTTGTCCCGGCATGACAACAATGGGCTTTGGCTTTTTCAAACCATGGGCAACAGCTGTTGCCGACCTAACACAAAGGACATCCTCGGCATCAACATCCTCATCATCAACATCCTTATCATCCTTAGTGCTTTCATCCACCAAAATATCCTCCTCCTCCATGTGCAATTCCACAGAAGCATCCTC
Organism: Taudactylus pleione; assembly: GCA_031769625.1. Classification (NCBI taxonomy): domain Eukaryota; kingdom Metazoa; phylum Chordata; class Amphibia; order Anura; family Myobatrachidae; genus Taudactylus; species Taudactylus pleione. The sequence goes on from JAUIMM010000119.1 coordinate 13,490,765, forward strand.
AATGACTACGTGTGCAAGATGTTGACTGCCCTTCCCCACATTTACAGAGGGTACACAAATGTTGGAACTTGGAGGATCCTCCAGTACACTAGTATTTAGGTCGGGCTCACACATGGCAACCGCGGACACACTTGCACTCTCCGCGGGGATTTGTGATTTAGATTTCTCAGGGCACACAGTTGGTTTTTCCAGAGCTGTCTTAACAACTTTCACATTTTTAATTGGACCACCACCACTGCTACTACAAGCAGAAGGGCTATCAGAATCAGCAGTCTTCTTCATAAAGTAAGAAGGCCAAGGCCTTATCCTTTCCTTGCCACTTCATGTAGTGAATGGCATATTGCCAATTTTTGTTTATCTAAAGTCAAATATCCTTTCAATTTTTTTTTCTTAATTTCAGTAAAACCTGCTTTACTACTACTACTACTACTACCATATCGATGGCGTGACTTAAGCCCTGGGGCATGGGCCATCCTAGAGGTTGAGGAAGTTGACGGCCTTGCACTGCTGGTGGCAGCTGCAACAAGTGGTTCTTGGCCTTGCTCTCCTGTCATGAGACAGCCTCCATATTTTTTCTGCAGTCTAGAAGCAGTGTCACAATCACCAATAGTGTAGCCAAGGTGCGGTTACAAAATTAACACACGTGCAGTGGTGCACGCACACAAAATATTAGAAAAAACGACAAATGATGATTTATATTTTTTGTCAGCTCCAGAAGAACTTGCCCCCAGAGTAACGATCATGACTGGAGTCTGGCAGCACAAGGTTGCAACCTGCGTCACTTTCTGGATCTTGTGCACTTCTACGGTTAAGCCGAAAACCCACCCACACAACCAAGAAAAAAATATGACACTTTAATTGTTTTTTTTTGATTGAACACGACTATAGTCACTTGATCTTGTGCGCTAATGTGGTTAAGCCTAACACCCACGCGCATACAGAAGAAAAAAATATATAAGACAGTAACACTTGTAGTGTTTTTTTTTTTTTTTTATTGATCACGACTGTAGTCGCTGGATCTTGTGCACTACTGTGGTAACACCCACACACACACAGAAGAAAAAAATATATAAGACAGTGACACTTTTATTATTATTATTTTTTTTAAGAATGACTGGAGTCGGGCAGCACAAGGTTGCAAGTGCAACGTGCGTTGCTGGCTGGCTCTTGTGTGCTACTGTGGTTTAGCCTAACATGCATGCACACACAGAAAAATATAAAAAGACACTTTGATTTTTTTTTTGGAGTCCAGAACTTGGGCCCAGAGATGGACACAGCACAAGCCCAAGACACAGCAGACAGCCCAGATGGATCACCAGACAGCACCGTGACCAGAGACCAGAATGGATCAGCACAGACAGCACAGTGATAGTGACAGCACCGTGACCAGAATGGATCAGCAGACAGCACAGTGACAGTGACAGCACCGTGACCAGAGACCAGAATGGATCAGCAGTCACCAGCCCAGGACACAGCTGATAGCGCCAGCACCTCTCCCAGCCCTACACTACCCACCCTCCCTGTTCACTTTACACAGCCGGAGTGGAAATGGCGTCCGTCGCGTGATCCCTTATATGCTACATTGATCATAGAGACAAAAGCTCACGAACCGCGAGATTTCCATCTCTATGGTTTTGCCTCGGTTTCAAGAACCGAGTAAGACGGGAACCTCCGAGCCTGCTTGGATCCGACTCGGATATGCTAAATTCGGGTGGGTTCAGTTCTCTGAGAACCAAATTTGCTCATCTCTAGTCCCAATGGCACCCCAGTTTGGTAACCACTGGTATAACTCATAAATGACCGTATGGTTACAACAATGATTTAGGGAAATAAAGAAATATGATTTTTATTACTTCCTACGATATAGGCTAGGTAATCATTGTCAACGATAATAGATATGGCATAATTTTGAACACTGTATGTGTATAAGAGATATTGTCTAAGATGATAATAAAGATAACCCAGTGGTTAATACCTAATAGAGTGAGATGTGACTGAGTATTGTATTTGTATGTGTATTTAACCGTATGGGGATTGTCAGATTATTTTTTGCTATATGATTATTCAAACTAAATGAAGTTCACCTACCAGAATATAGGACGCCACTAAACAATAAAGCATAATCCCTTTAGTGCTCGCTACAGGGGTTATGTCATCCATTCTGTGTTGAACAAAGAGCGGTAATCTAAGATTACTGCTGTTTGTTACTGTTTGCCACTGCATTGCTCCTGCCATCTTTAGATCGCGAGAGAGATGCGATCCACATTGGGACCCGGCGCTGCCTTTCCGGCGTCCAGGCACTGCCGGGTCCCCGTGTCATGCATATGCGCAGACGCAACGGCGCAAATGCGAATTAAACAGAAGCCCGTCGCTGGCAGTGTCAGGCTGCCAGGAGCCGAGCAGAGGACCTCTTCTGGTGTTTAGGCTCATTCATAAATAGGGGCCCATAATTTGAGTGATAGTGATATGGTGATAGTGTTACTTATAAGATGCACTATGTTTGTAGATTAGGTTATGGGTGTATAATGACGGGATGGTATGAATATGGATCCATGTCCTTCTATTTTTGTTCCTATTGTGTGTCTATTGGGTCATGCTTATCTGAATATTTGATTTATTTGGATACTAGCTGTTGCCAGAGGCTTTGCCCATGATGAAATTGCTACAGCCAATTTTTTTTTTTTTTACTTGAGTTCTAGTTGTATTGCTTTGCATAGGGTCCCTGGCGCGGGAGTGGCCCAAGTGACCAGACTGGTGGCAGCAGCGCCTTCACCCACCACTTACACCAATGTCACTGTGTGCTCATGGGGAGGGGCCAGGGAAAAGATAGGGGAGGCCAGGAGATGCTGGGGATGAAAAAAGAGGAAGCTACAAGTGAGAATGATAATAAACAGAAATTTGACAGGCCCAAACAGTGCCCCCTGACCTGTGGTGCCCTGTGCAATGGCACCGGCCTCACTACCCTAGCTACGGCCCTGGCCGCCACCAATCATAACTTACCAGGGAAGTCCAGGACTAGAGCATTGTGTCCCTCCTGGAGAGGGTCATGTTGGAAGATATGATAGAGAGGTTATAATTCCTTCAGACTCAATCCAGTTAGGTACAGTATGATTCATAGCCTATGACCTGTGGAGCATGTGCCTGCCCTGCATGTGGGGGTGCCCAACTGTCACAGCCTATACTGGCCACCGAGCAGAGCGACCGAGGGGGCAGGCCTGATTGGCTGAGCTATGACACAGCTGCTGGCCCTGCGTGTGGGGGGAGCCTGACAATAGGGTATACTCACTGTTCACATAGGCATGCACACAAGCCACCCGCCCCCGTGTGCACGCCTATGTGAACAGTGAGTTCCCCAATGTCACAGCCTCTAGTTTTAATAATCCAAAGGCTGACTATCAGCCTTTCATCCTTCTTATTGAGGTACGTTCAGTTACTGTGATTTGTCCAACCTGTTTCTGATTCGCTACCTCAGAGTAAAAGTTTAGCATGAATCTGTCCATGACACAATGTTTATTCTGGGTAATGTTACAGTACATGTCTATGACAATGTCCACTAATCAAGACTTTTACTCCTATGGAGCTTTCTGAGAACCACCGTTCTCTGAGGGTTTCATGTAGAAAGGGTCACTGAGGCCTTGCTTTATGCTTGCTCCATCTACCAATCTAGTTCTAATGTGACCTGTCAGTGGAGCTAGGCTCACACCCACTGGATTCAGATAAATTACACTCGGTAGAAAGGTTTTTTTTTTTTTTTATAACTATACGTTTCAAAATAGGCATCCGATGAATGTATCAAGCTGAATAAAAACAAGGACTGTATGCATTACAAAGTGCATTTACAGTAATGTAAGAACAATTTATATAGACAGACATATTTTTTTTTGCCTGACATGGCAAACTGTTCTTCCATATGCCAAACACTTATACATTTAAAATTCTTAATGTGATTTTTGTATAGGTTTGCTTTTTTGCATGTTCCTTTTCATTGTCTCATTTTATTCAGTAAGTTTAGCATTTTCTACACAGATGAAAAGTAAAGCAATTCCATATTAGCAATTAAAGCTGCAATTCTCATGGAATGTGTATTTTTTTAAACATACATTAAATTACTCTCGTTTACTGAAGGAAATATGTAGTATAATGATATTTCCTTACTTTTTCTCTTCAAGCAATGATTTATTGTTTGCTCATATCTCCCAACCTTCCTGCTTTTGGTGGGACAGTCCAGGGCCAGATCAACAATAGGGCAGATGTAACTACAGCCCCAGGCCTCCACATAATAATAATAGTTTCATCAACATGACGGTATGATAATGATCAGCCACCCAGCTGGCCACATGGTCGGCCACCAAATTGTATTTCTATTTTCCTCACAAAATTATGTAATTTTTCTACTTCTGTGTATTTTTATTGAGACATTGGAGCTGATAATGTGTACACCCACACATCACTGTAACGATACTGACTTTGAACCTCTATACACTCCTGCCTATACCTTCTAATATCCTTCCTATAAACATCTAAGGATGACGCTATTTTGCGTACGCAGTCATACATTAAATAAAGACTCCAGACCTTGAACCTGTGGTTCCAAAGCACAGTAGTATTCAAGTAAAAGTACAATCAGTTACACGCTATGATCTAAGTACAATTTAGCGCAAAGAAATTATACAGACCCAAGTACAGTTATACATAAGCAAGCGCTCTGGACCAGATCCCGGCATCAGCAAGAAACCTCCGTCAATCAGCATTCAGCAAGAAGACTAGAAACCCAGGGTCAAAGCACACATATTGATACCCCCCCAGAAATAGACAACACAATAGAGAGGCTTGTTGCTGATGCCATTGGTTCCCAAGGGGGACGCATCTGTTACAGAGCATTTAAAAGGTTGATTCAAATAGACAGAGTCCAGCCTCCGACAGCTGGTTGCCTCTGTTTCCCGTCTCATGCAAATCCTAACAGTTGTTCATATAATGTACATTTCGGTGCTTGAAATCTCTGCGGCCCATAAGTTGCGAGTGCATGTTGAGATCTTCCCACCGATGATACCGGGAAGCTGTGGAGAGAGGGTGCAGATCAGTATAATACCAAGCATGGCATACTTATCATGTATTAAACCTGAGCTACTAAATAACCTTTATTTCACAGCAATTATAATAAATGAACAAACTTGAATCTTATACTTTAAAGCTTATGGAACCTTGTATGTAAATATATAATGTGTAAGTATGTGGGGTTTGATAGAAAGACACTAGTTAACTTGGGGCAGATGCGTGCACATGAGGCTAATAAACAGCATTTTCATACAGGATCTTAAGCATTCGCTAATGTGCGACTAGTTAACAGCGCAATTGTGCGTATTTATGTGTGTATAAGAAATGGCGTAAGATGCAATCGCATGATGCTAATAGTAACATCCTCATATGTACTTAAGTGTGAGTTTAGCTAAAATGGTGCTGGACGGCCATTCACAAAATGGCGTCTTGCGACCTCATTTTCAAGAAGGCGTCTTGCGGCCAGTCGCAAGATGGCGTCATTATGATCTAATTTTAAGCTGATCTTGTCTCAGCTAATTATCCAGCTTCGACAACAGGTTATAGTTCCTTTGCTTTTCTGATGCAGGCCCATGTGACCTCTAATCTGTTTCTGGAACAGTTCCAAGTTTTGGAGGACCATCATGCTGTCCTGTGATCAGGACGTTCATCCCAATTTGTGGGGAGTTGGCATGTGTTCCATGTCGTGAAGGTGTGCAGCTGCACGATGTACGGCATAAAAATTAAAGTTTTCTGTAAAAAAACAAAAACAAACTGCTCCTAGTGTGCCACGGCCAATCCCTTCCCCACATTGTAGATCTCTGATGTTGGGAAGTATGGTTGCTGTGCCATGTGATTACCATGGATACCCTAGAAAAATGATATATGAATTAATGAGCAGATATGTTTTGGAACAGCCATCTTATTGCATGCTCAGTCATAGCACAATTCCCCCTGTCCCTTTCCCCTGACAGTATGTTTATGGAGGAATTGTGCTGACTCAGAGACCAGGTCACTCTCCTCAAGAATGAGCTTAAATACTGTGACGTCATACAAGGTATGTTTCTCATACAAGGGAAGACTAAGTGTCAGGAGCATATGGATTCAGATTCACATTAAACTGGTACAAAACTAGCTTTTTAACATCAAACAAACAAACAAACCAAAAACTGTATCACAATATTGGACCACCATGACCGATTCACTGGTGCACAATTGAGTAGGTAGAAGATAAAGACCGAATATGCAAAAGCAAAGTCCAGGAAACAGTCCTAGGTCCTGCCCAGATAAACAAAGCCAAACAGTATATAGGTATCCCAAAACAGAGAGATCCAGGAAACAAACCAGGTTGATGCACAGGTCAACCATGCAGAGAGGCAGGTAGAAGGGTTGTTGGCAGAGCCGGTTCTAGACCATGTGGGGCCCAGGGTGGAAATTCTTTTGTCCCCCCCCCCCCAAAAAAAAAAAAATCTATAACAACTTTTGCCTCACAGGTGTCACTACACAATACACATTTCCTAATACAGTATATTCACTGGCTGGACTAAACCTTTACAAACAACAGACAGTCCTCAGCATGTAAATTCCCACAGGAAATAGGAAGAACAAATGGGGAAGGGAAAAGTGCTATAAATAGAAAGGGGAGGTGAGTGGATCAGTCCCTTGCCCTGATGTCCTTGCTGTTAGCCTGAACATCTTGGCCCTGATTCAGAGCCGGACGCTCTGACCAGAGCGCTCGCTCTGAATCAGGGCCCACCTCCATTAATATGGAGCGTCCTCCTGGACGCTTGTATAGCTGTGGGTCACCACCCACAGCATATACGAGCGCGCAAAATGATGGTCGCGATGGTCTTGACCATCGCGACCATCGGAACTGCGAGTAAAAGCCTGCGGTTGGGTTTCTCAACCGCAAGGCCAGGAGTGATTTTGGCTCTATCAGAGCCAAAATCACTCCCACTGACATCACTAGTGATGTCAGTGGGGTCGGCTTCAGACGGTAGGCGTTCCCTTGGGAACGCCTCTGTCTGGCAGGCACGCCCCCGGCATGCCCACCAAAGGGGGCGTGCTGTCAGTCACCATCGACAGCACGCCCCCTTTGATGAGACACTCAGAGCGAAGGAAAGTCCTTCGCTCGTCGGGTCTCACGCATGCGCACGACGGAGCTCCCTCCGTCGTGCGCATGCGCAGTGGGGAACATCGACCCACTTGCGAGCGTACTGCCGCTCGCGAGTGGGTCTGAATCACCCCCCTTGTGCTAGGCTAATAGAAATAAGCTGAGGAAGTCAGGGTAGAGTTGTTGTCCTCCAAGGGTGAAGCGGCACTGCTAGGTTGATTGGTTGAGCCTGGAGCCGTCAGGCGGATGACTCTGTGTTCGCGACCTCTGTAGACAGGGAGCCTTTATGGGATCATATATGACTTAAGTAGAGAAAGAAACCTTTATAAGTTTTCTTCCTACCAACTTTAAGTAAGCTTTTATGTGAGCACCATATACTGTGTCATCATTATTTTTTGGGTAAAGAAACCTTGAAGTGATTTAAACACATTGGGCCTGATTCAGACCCACTCGCGAGCGGCTGTCCGCTCGCAAGTGGGTCGATGTTATGCACTGAGCATGCGCATGATGGAGGGAGCTCCGTCGTGCGCATGCGCCAGACGCGACGAGCGAAGGAAAGTCCTTCGCTCGTTGTGTCTGATCAAAGGGGGCGTGCTGTCGATGTTGATTGACAGCACGCCCCCTTTGATGGGCGTGCTGGGGGCGTGCCTCCCTGACGGGGGCGATCCCATGGGAACGCCTCCCGTCAGAAGCCGGCCCACTGACATCACTAGTGATGTCAGTGGGAGTGATTTTGGCTCTGATAGAGCCAAAATCACTCCGGAGCTTGTGGTTGAAAACCTCAACCGCAGGCTCCGGCTCGCAGTTTCGATCGTCGCGATGGTCACGACCATCGCGGCCATCAAAATGCACGCTCGTAAAGGCTGTGGGTGGTGACCCACAGCTATACGAGCGTCCAGGAGGACGCTCCATTTTCATGGAGGGCGGCCCTCATTCAGAGCGTGCGCTCTGCTCAGAGCGTACGGCTCTGAATGAGGGCCATTGTTCAAAGGTAACAATCATGTGAGCATTGATTACTACAACAAGACACTGTGTGGGGTGTTATAATTTCTGTCTGACACCTGAGGCTTATTTGTTGAAGGGTCTCTTCTATGGTTACCTTCTGAGGTTCTACTAACAAGTTACCTGTTTTAGATTAATCTCTAACACAGTGTTTATATATCCTTTGTTTTCATATCTACGGAGTCATTATATCCAACAATATAAGAAGACTCATTTCTCAACTGAAATTCATACAGTGAACTTACATTGGAAAAAAGACTGGCGCAAGGATTGTTTGTCATATTTTCTGTTTTTATATGTATTGTACAAGTTAGGGTGACTTGTTATATGGCATTTCTATGCTGCCTATCTAATTGCGCTTTGGTATAGTTTTTCCAAACACTGTACTACTGCCTGCCATTTCTAAGTGCTCGGCTACTAGGGCAGGCTTGTCAATAAGGCTATAATGGAGCAGGTTTGTAGCTTGAATGGCGCTCAGCCTTACTGTCTAGCCGACCCCTATTGCTCAGCGTAATATTCCATTTTCTTGAGTCATTCATGGTTAGCGATGTGCATATATTCTGTCTGAATGTGCAGCAAAGTGTTTCTATCCTGCTCATCAAAAGACCACATTACAGACACAGCAAATTATAAGGTATCTGCCACATTTCTAAAAATGGAAGGTAACCTTCTGTAACTGGTATTTTCATCTGTCCCCACAAATGTATCCTTCTGCTCAGATGTTGGCTGGGGCTGCAATTTTGACAAAGAAGTCAACTGTTCCTGTAGCGCTGGTTGAGGGCTACACTATAGACTGTGGGCCTAATCCAAGGATGAACGCAGATCTTTGATGATTAGGGGTCTGCGCCTGCGCAGGATCCATTCTGCGCAAGGGCAGGATGCGTCCTGGGATCTCACTCGCAGACACCCCAAGCTGCAGCATGTATTTGGGGGCAAAGCGGTGGGGTGCCTGGTCACTGTTCCTGGAAATGGAGGGATGCCATCTCCGTTTACTGGGAGGGATGAGGCCAGGGTTTGCGTCGGCGGATGCAGATTCCTGGCCTCTTGCATGACCAGGCACTGGCCAGGCTGCGGGAAGCTTCAGCTCCCGCAGCCTGACCGAAGGAGCAACCATCGTGAACATCAATTCTGATTGTGATCCCCCAGCCTGCAACGTAGGTCTCAGTGCTGGGATCGCAAATGCAGAAAGGAGGTGTCTGATACCTCCTTCTGCATTTGCATCTGAGAAGGACGGATTTGCACAGCCATTTGTGTGCGGCTGTGTAAAACTGTCAATCTCTGAATCAGACCACGTGTGAGCAACCATCTGACCCTGAGAATCTTAACACTCCAAATGTTGCTGAGTTACAGTCCCAGCGTCACCCCCTGGTTATTGCACATGCCTGAACTTGTTTGGCGAACAGAGTGGAAACGAAAGACTTTAGCAAAGGTGAAAAAAATAGACAAAATATGTTTTCTGATATTATACATAGCAACAAAAACTAATTTATTCTTATTAAAATATGGATTATCTCATTAAGTACCAGAGCAATTTAAGATTACTGATAAATAATTAAATCACAGATGGGCACAACACCTTTAATAACCCCATAACAGTTTAATCTCCTCCACTCCTTATAGCATTATGTATTGCTTTAACATACCATAAACTGTCCTGTAGTGCCCCTTGCCATGATGTTTTTTAGTCATACTATACCTTATATTGGAATATCATGCACCCATTTCTACTATGTGTCACCTTATACACAAGCTGAGGCATACATGCCAACCTTTTTTAATGTTACTTTTTTTGATATTTTTATTAGATTGTGTGAGGAAAGATGTTTCTTCTGCTATGGGCTTCACTGTTCCTAGAACCACCTCAATGCACAGACGTAACCTGCAGTTTCCACTGAGCTTATGCCTCCTTTCCACTTTCTGCTCTCCTAGTGTACCACCAGTTCTACTGTGGCGCTGACACTGGGAGGTACTCAGGCACTGTAGTAAGATATCCGTCCCTCCATATCGTATGGAGGAGAAAGAGTAAGACTCCTTCTTCCAGTTCCAGTCCGTAGCTCCAGTTTATTGATAATAATGGGGACTGTGATCGCCTTTTACAGAAGATTTCTGGTAGCACATAGTTATAATCATAGTTATAATCATGGGTGTTGGAATGGGGGGGGCACGCTCCTAAAAACAAAGGAACGGTGGCCGTGGACTGTCAGGGCTGTGAAGCTTTATAGTAATAGGCTGCACAGCCCCTGCACCGTATGGAGGTGGATGTGTAATGTGAGGTCTTTCAGTTAAAACACCTCACATTACACCTCCTGCCTATTACTATAAAGCTTCACAGCCCTGACAGTCCGCAGCTGCCATTTAGGTAAGATGGAGGGGAGGAGAGAGGAAGAGAAGGGTGGGGAGGGGAGGAAAGGAGAGGGAGGTTGGGTGATGCGGCGCAGGAACGATTTTATGTTGCCCCCAACATAAAATTGTTCTGAAGCCCCTGGCTACAATACATACAATTATGCAGAAACTGCAGTTTCTACATCATTTTATGTAAAAAGCATTATATCCCTTTAGGATGTCACAGATAAGCAAACCAAATAGTCGGCAGCTTTATGGCATGTATTAATGGAGTTAGATATTTATAATACTGTTTCTGCAGCACACCTGCCTACCTGTCAGTTGGATGCAGGAAGCGATCTGTGTCTATACTGTCCTCCGTCCTGTGGGCTGTCAGTTTGAAGCGATCTGTGTCTATACTGTCCTCCGTCCTGTGGGCTGTCAGTTTGAATGTGCTGTTCTCTGTGAAACGGTGACTTTGTTTTTCCTTCTGGTCCGCCAGCAGAGCCCTTGCCAGTGGGGCGGGCTGCACGAAACTCCCACTGTATGGAAGTATAATATTTCTGTACCACAGAACATAGCGCAGATTGGGACAATATGCCTGTCTTGCATGTGTTTTGCACTATGGAGCTCATTCAGACCTGCTCGCTAAGCTGCGGCCACTCGCACTGACCAATATTTGCCCATCTGCGCATGTGTATAATTCTCAATGCGCGTGTGTAAGCCAGTCTCTGCGATCAGAAATCGTGCGCTCGTAGTACACAGGCTGGACGCTACTTTGAGTGACAGCGCCATTTGTGGGTGGTAACAGCTAAAGGTGCTTCTGAACGGGGGAGTGGTGCTGCGAATGCTGGCGTGTCTGACCATCAAAACGGCATTTAATGGGTGTCCATAATTAGCAAAGGTATGTCATGGGTGCGTCATTTGACAAGGCAGCAGCAGTAATTTTACTTGAAGTACTCGCATTGTTTGCGGTAGGGTAGAGCGAGTGCTTCTGATGGCTCTCGATGTTCCCAATGGTTTTAAACACTTCCTCGAGATGACGTTAGCTGCGGGCGGCATTACACTATTTTGCGATCTCACAGCCGCCACTCGCTAAGACCTAGAAGGCGTCCTTATGCCTTGCCGCATGATCGTGCTATTAGAATACGCGGCCCCTTTTTGATGCGAGCGCAGCTTAGCGTCCGGGTCTGAATCAGGTCCTATCTCTGCTGCAGAACTGAGTGCATGCAAGTACAGGTTATGTGCAATCATACACATTTCAATCACCTCCCCACTTGTGACTAGCCTGTGAGTGTTTTCACTTAGGGCGGGATGCATGTCGCGCAATGAATCTCACCACTCATCGCAAGCATAATGGTGTTTACTAACGCCCTATGCTTGAGGAAAATCACAAAGGACAGTTCTCCAAGTAAGAGATGTCCTTTCTGATAGAAGGACTTTTGGGTTTAGGACCCAAGAGTCCTTTGGCGCATGTCTTGAGTGGCACACCCGCCGTGGTGGATGCTGGGAGGGAAATGTGACCCGCCATTTCTGGGAACGCACGCTGTCCCCGCCCCTGAACTGCCCACCAAGCACTTCTGCCTGTCAATCAGGTAGAGGCTTGGGGGATCTCCATGTGGTATCACAGGACCCATCCTGCACATGGGCAGAACAGGTCCTGTGCATGCGCAGAGTACGAGACATCGGAGATGTACGCTAACAGTCAGGTTAGCGTACATGTCTGAATCAGGCCCTGTATGTGTATGCTTTACTATACCAGGTTCCTCGACACAGTAAACCTAGAAATAAAGTAGTACTTATCTGCCCAACAATTCTAGTGGGTGGTGGTAGTGTTGTACAGGAGCTGGGGTCTGTAGATGTAGGATACAGATTGAGAATATGGGCAGGGAAGCAGGAGACTGTATGTCTCTTCCCCATTAGCCTCTGTGGTTAAGCTTTATGTTATGTGTTCACACGGTAATTTATGCATCAATGTCTGCATGTATATATAAACAGTGCAAATAGTCCCAGGATATTTGTTGAGCTTAGAGTTCAGCTTACCAGCACAGCCATAGAAAAGAAATTCAGGTTGTTCACAAATAATGAATATTTCCTATTTGTGTGTAATTGTCATCTGTGAGCAAATATGTGCTCTGTTTAATGAATGTAACGTTATGATGCTGGTATGTCCCCAAGGAAATATATAATGATTTACAGATTTCATTGCTAGAAATCATTTTGCAGATGAAAATTTAATTTCTATTCTCCATTCCCAAGAAAAAATATTGACATATAGGGGCTCATGTAGAGTTGGATGAAATTTACTGGTTTGTTCCTAGGGTTGGTTGGTACTATGGCAGGAGGATCCTATTGGCAGACCCTATAGATGGTATTGGTGCCAGCGGTGCGTGATGGAGGTTAGTCCACACAGTAGATTACTTAAAAAGGTTTTAAGTTTAAAACCAGTTAGAACAGGTTAACAGGATGGCACAGGGTTAATGCTGCAGGAATGTATAACAGGCACACAGTGCAGTATATAATGTATGTACCAGATCCAGCCAGGAACGTACAGGGGAGTGCAGGTGGTGTGTGACAGGTGGGAGCACACACCTGTGTCTGTATATACAGTAGTGGCAGTGAAGTTTGTACGCTGATTGTGTACATGCAGCGGTATAGCAGTGGTGGTACAGTGGAACGATCAAGGGGGTCACTGGCATCTGTAATGCCATCTCACCGTGAGTATACTGGAGACTCTCAGGGGCACATCCTTCCAGCTTTGAGGACAGAGCTGAAGATGCCCAGATATGTAGTGCATGCGCAGTAGCATACAAGGTCGGAGGTCACGCAGTCAGGGGGTCCTAGTGCCCAGACGGAGAGACAGCGCAGGGCACTCTCTCCTAACTGATCCCATGCTGCAAGATTTTCTGCTAAAGTACCACCAGCTGGCATAGCCGAATTCTAGTATTAGCAATTTCAGCTGGATCTCACCTTCACCTCTCCTCTTTCAGTGCTGGAGTTCATTCCCTTTCCACTCCAGCCATCATCTCGGAATTACAGAAAAAAGATGGGAGCTATTCTGGGCACAGAAAAATACAGGATGTATACAATTCACAAATAATAAAATTAAAAATGCAGCAAAGGCATAAACATAACTTCCATTGCTATGATGTATTCTTGTTGGTGCCTGGTTGGATTTTTCTACTCTAATCATTATTGTTGCCTCCAGAAAACAGTAGTAGTGTTATATCTTAGAGTAACACAGTGCTAATAATATGTGAGTGTTAATGTTTCTTTAATACAATTATGCTAAAAGTACCATAAGAGATACATTAGTAGTTTATTGCTCATTAACCACTAAACAACCTTGATTAGTTTAACTTAACTTAAACTAATAACGAAATAGACAACCACAGCTTGGCTAAAAGGTCACAGCTTTTTATTTATAATTCATTAATTAACCTAACCAGGGTGGCTAAGAGTCACTGCAAGCTCAGCTCTAGCTTTCAAATAACCCAATAACTCAGGGGACGACTAAAACGTCCATCTCTAGACACACTTACGGTGCGAGGGTCTCACTTCAAAAGCGCACGGGTCCCCCCCACAATAGAGAAGGACAAAGTCACCATGGACATCGAGGGCAAGTGCTTTCTTGCGCCACATAAAGACCCTGGCTACAGCATACACCCGCCAAAGCCAGACTCCAATGGAATCTGGCCCGCCACCCATCACAAACTAGCCCAAAAAGGACAACAAATCCTTAATGAACAAACCAAGACCAAGGGCATTAAGATGCACCCCATCAAGTCGGAAAAACCTAGATAAATCTGCAACCAAAAGCCATGACTAACCACCAAGCCACCCAGCGACACAACATGTTTGGCCACCACCACATTTACTTTCTTCCTCACCCTGTCTATAGCAGCATGTTTACGCACCCCATGCCAAGTCAAACGAGGGACCATCTCAGACCAAACAATCTTCACATTCGGCCATCGTAACCTAACCTCATTCAAAACCTCTCGCAAACGAATAACAATCAACTCCACATCTTTCAAATGCCCAATGTCATTTCCACTGACATGTAACAACAACCAATCAAGCACACCCCGTTTAAAAGCAGATTACACAAGCAAAGCAAGCAACAGACTCGACACACAAACCTCGCACACCAATCCAACGCACCTGTCGCCCACCAAGTAACAAACCAGCACGCTTAGCCAGATCATGACGTTCTGCCCAAAAAATTTATGCGTGGCCCACATGCCAAACCTAACTGTCTTCCACTGCAATCACTGTGAAGAAAGAAAATTTCTGACTGTGAGAACCATATCAAACCCATACGTTAATGAGCACAACTTTATGAAGAAAACAAAGCAACTAACTAGCAGGGATGCATAAAAGGGGAAACAAGGAACCTGAGTGAAGAAGAAAAACTAAAAAATCTACCTGTGAACCAAATCGGACCAGATCAAGGCTCCCGGGAGGAAAAATTAAAAAATTCCTTTACACCCCCAATTGTTGAACGCTAGTTGTTCAACAATTGGTGGGTAAACAACGTTTTTGGGTTGTCGCCAGGGGCGCCACTAAAACTTGTTGCAGCGCACATAAGTCTTGTAAGCAGCCGACTTCCACCACGCTATACTCTGTATGGACGTGGGAGATGCTCCCATAATAGCTGCGCAAGTAGCTTCCCCAATGCAAAACGAATGGGTACCATAAGCTGAAGCATCCATTCCTAGCTCAACCAAACCTCTTTTAAAAACAGCAGCGAACTGAAATTTGGTAAGAGGAGTATGATCCGCATGCAACAACCATCGTGAGCCTACTGAAGGGCGCAAATCCATATAATGAGCTGCAAGGCGCACCGGGCGAACCGAAAAGTCATGCTGTTGAGGCAAGGTTGCCCATCTACCCCTACCCATTCATTCTGTTTTAGAAAAACTAAGCTTGCAAAGCACCGCAGAATTCCTAAAAACAATGTCCTTAAACAAAAGACCTGAAGATGAAGATGACTTATTGGCTGCCACCAACTCACTAACCCTAAAAGTACCAAAGAATGCAGTAGAAAAGGCAAAACAGAATAAAGAAGCTTCAAACGTACCAGAAGCCACCTTCCCCATAACAGCAAGAAACACTATGAATAGGCGCGAGCGGGGAACTCTTTCGCCCAACCTTTAAGAGCCTTAGCCAAAATTAATGACTTTGTAGGGTCCTGTAGATCTTTAAGCTTACAAAAGAATGAGATCCCCGCTAGCGCCACCACCGTGGAGGCCTTTGACTGACCCTGCTGATAGCGACCCCAAACAAAGGAGAACAGCAAATCTTTAGAAGACTTACCCTCCAGAGATGGCTGAGCACAATAAGCTCGACAATCCTGCCAGGCTGACAAGTACGTTCAGAGGGTCGCTGGAGCCAGCGACCGCCGTGCAAGGCTTTCTAAGCCGGCCTGATAATCTGCCACACAAATGGGGGGGCAAATAAGCCCAACAGCTGAAGTTGATGGCGCAAGCAACCTGAAACGCGCAAATTGAAAATGACACAATGCATCTGCAATCTCGTTAACAACACTAGGGACATGACGTGCTCGAAACCTAATATTCGCTTCCAAACAGCGCAATACTAAATGTCGCAGAAGACTCAAAACTAAGGGGGAAGACAATCTTGGGTTGTTGATAGCATGAACTACACCCAGGTTGTCGCACCAGAATATAACTTGGCGATTACTCAGTTGCACTGACCAGAGTTCCACAGCAATGACAATCGGGAACATGTTCCAACAGCAACAAATTACTCGTAAGGCCCTCATCGCGCCGACTCAGAGGCCATGAAGCAGCGCACCATTCCCCATCAAAGTAGGCCCCAAAACCCGACAAACCAGCCGCATTGGTGAAAAGCTGCAGCGACTCATTAGTCACTGGAGGTGAAGGCCAAATGTGTTCGCCATTAAATTTAACCAAATATCTGGCCCAAATTTGAATATCATCCTCAATCTCCACCAACAAATGAACATGATGATGAGGCTGGCTCGCAGTGGCCCGCTTGAGGAGGGCACTGGGGGATTGTGGTGGACAAAGGGCGGGCACACTGCCATAGGGATAAAAGAGCGAGGATGAAAAAAATGGGGAGGGGTAAGGAACAAAAAGAAAATGGGGTAAAAGAAGGATAGATGGGTGAGGAAGTGGCCACAGAAGTGGAGAGGTAAACTGAGGGGGAAACCCAGAGCTCCAGGATGCCTGATCCCAGGAAGGGCTGGCAACCAAAACCACCTGGGTCGGATTATAAATAGGGGCTGGCAGCATGACACCAGTGGGGGGCATTATATTACTGGGCACACTAACACTGGGGGCATGTACCCAAGAGGCAGAGGGAGTGTGAGCAAAAATGGGGTTGAGAGCCTGACTACCCTGACCAGACAGCGCTGGCACAGTACTGCCCAAAATGGCCTCTGAGGAGAAAATGGCCACCGGTCCCGCCACAAAAGCAGGGATACCTGGGACCACCTACATCAATGGGGCCAGTGAGTGCGCAGCCCAGGGACCCCACGGAGGCGCTAATCACTGGGGAGGAGTGGGTGGAACAGCAGAGCTGCCAACAGGAGCCACGGAAGCAGACCCTCCCGCTGTCGCAGCAGAGGCCACCGCGACTGCAAGGGCTGACACAGAGGGGCACCCTGCAGTCTAGGGGAAGGTGGGAGGCAAGCCCATCCGCATGCAAGAGCAGTGCGAAGCAGGCGGGCAAACTCAGCCAGCCGGCGAGGGGGGGAGGGCGGAACAGCATGGAAGGGGCCAAGGGCAAGGACAGCTGTGCAGAAACACAGAAAGGTTAACTGAAAGAGAAAGAAAAAAGGCACAAAATAGACTGTAATATGACAAGTGGGGTCAGTAATACCTGTGTTTCAAAGATCCAGAAAAAAAGGCTGCCCTCATGCAAACCAGCCAATATATACCAATCATCTGACCACACCTTCAAGCATACCATTGGCTCCCCTAGGCAGCTGACCTAAAATTCTAAATAAACTTCCCAGCAACAAGGCTGTCATTACAGCCAATCAGCAAAAAAAAACAGTATTCTTAACTATTCTCAAGCTTATTCAGCTTTTGCCTACAATAATATCCCATAAAGTTGTTCACAATCTTCTTATATATAACAGTACACAGTGTACTCAGGGCCTGATTCAGACCATGATGCTATGCTGTGCTCGCATTGAGCGATTTTTTTGCAATCTGCGCATGCGTATGAGTCGCAATGCGCGTGTGCGAACCAGTCATTGTGATGGGAAAGTGCTCACCCGTAGCCCCCAGTCTGGCCGCTATTTTGAGTGACAGTGCCATTTGTGGGTGGTAACAGGGGGAGGTGCTTGAAAATGGGGCTGTGGATGTGCGAACGCAGGCGTGCCCGACCGTCAGAACGGAGTTTAATGGTTGTGCATAATTAACAAAGTAGAGTCATTACACACATGACTATGTTGTGTTTTAGCCAGAACTGCTCGCAATGTTGTGGTGGGAAAAGGCTACCACAAGCACTGCGAGCAGCTCTGATGGCTCTCGATGTTCCCGATTAATCCTACAACTGCCGGAGATGACGTGTGTTGCGAATGGCAAAGGGGCGTCTTTATACATAGTGCGGCCGCTCGCTATTACTTAGTGGGCGGCTTTATGCGACGCAGTGTGAGCACATGATTTAAATAGCCAGCCCCTTTTAGCCAGCGAGCGGACGCAAATAGCGTCCGGGTCTCAATCAGTCCCTCAGCCCCTTAGGTCATATATGCTTCCTTCAAATAAGCTTAGTAGAGCTATTTCAACATATCTTTTATTCCACCAGAACCTGTGAAATCTATATTTACTTCTCAGATTGTGACAGCATACCAATCACTCATGTGGACAAAAGACAGAGTAGGCCTGGTCAAATGCAACTGTGTCTGTGTGCTTCTTTTGCTGCTATAGCATCTGTGACTTTATGCTAATGCCAAGGCAAAGTCGTTCTCTGGTATACAGCCATGCATCCAAATGTGCAAGGACTTAGACGCCCACTTTGAGCACTTTAGATGCTCAAATACCCCTTGGTACATCTTTAGACGCCACCATCGGTTGCACATTCAAAACTGGCATCAGCCCTATGCTAGTTGTAGATTTTCCATCTGAATATGAGCAATGCAGCGCCTATGTATGCAACCACTTTCAGTGACACGCCTGTTATGCTACCATAACACTCCCATATGATGCAAAGTCTCCATGCTTCTCAATAACCACCACCCTGCCACTTCCCAGTCACTGCACAGGAACGTCCAATACATTACTAATATGTGTAGTGCATAGATAGAGTAGATGCAATCTGACTGTCTGTCTGGTTGTGAAGTGTAATCTCTGACTAAAAGTTCTTGTAAAATTTCAGGGCACAGAACTGTATATAAGCAGCACTGCACATTGAAGATGTCAGCTTGTTTACTGTAGTGTCTGTGTATATGCTCATTCATGGAGACATACATGGAGATCAGGATTTGTAGTCAGCATGCTTTCAACACGTTTACTAAACTGAGAACAAAAACATAACGCAAACACATTTTGTAGCAGCTTTAAAGCAATACTGTAAAATAACACAGTGGTAACACATGGTACTGCAGGCATTAAACAACAATGTGAATCTGTCAGAGCCAGATTCCAATATATAACATTTACTTCCTTCACAAACTCATTATCAACAGAGGCCACTGGAGAGCCATGGGGGTAAATTTATCAATGGTTGATTTGCAGGTCATTTTGAAGAGTGATTTAGCTCTTCTCAAACCGACTCAAATCGAATGTTGCAAAACCAGTGATTTTGCCAGATTTACTATTATTCGATTTTTTTTTTGCGATTTGCACAACACATATTCGATTTGAGTCGGCTTTGAGCAGTGATTTGCTGTTCGATTTGACATGTTCATGTACAAATCGAATGGCAAATAACACTTCAAAATGAACTGCAAATCCCCGACAGCATAGAACTGTCATGCTTTCACTTTCAGCATGAGCAGTTCATTCTCACACAGATACATGCAGACACCAGTGAGATGCCTGCATGTATCTGACTGTAAAAAGTAAATAAAGAATTAAAACTTAAAAAAAAAGGATGTGAGGTCCCCCCAATACAGAACCAGCCCTGGACAGTTCAAACCCAGTTCTGGTTGACTAAGTACAGGGAAAAAATTACGTATGGGTCTCCCTGTACTCAGTACAACCAGCACTGGGCTATGGGAACTAGGGCTGGTTCTGGAATTTGCGTAGGGTCTCCCTGTAATTCACAGAACCAGCCCTGTACCCTTTCTAACGGGGGACTGATACCATAGCCAGGGGAGCCCTATCACCGGGCCCCCCTGCTGTAGCATCAGCCCTGACCGCTAGTCAGCCCAGGCCAGGGATCCCTGGAGAGTTGGAGACCTCTCCAATAAAGGGGTCTCCCTCTCCAGGGCACCCCTAGCCTAGGCTGATAGCCCGGGGCTATCCCCACCACCCCTGGGTGATGGGTGGTGGGTTGATTGTGTTAGTGTAGTGTAAAAATAGAAGAATATAAACATTGTCTTTACAGTAGAATTGCAGGTCCCAGCAAGCCTACCCCGCACAGACGTGGCTTCCTCCTGTTGAAGCTCCGAGTCTGAGCGTTCATTGGCTGAGAGAGGTCAGGCGCTGCCTCTCAGCCAATGAACGGCTCCCTCCATTGAACTCAATGGTGGGAGCCGCAGGGTAACTAAAGTCAGGGCTGATGCTGCGGATGGGGGTCCCGGTGATGGGGCTCCCTGGCTGTGGCATCAATGTCCCGTTAGAAAGGGTCCAGGGCTGGTTTTGTGAATTACAGGAAGACCCTACGCAAATGTTTCCCTGTAATTCCAGAACGCTTCCCATAGCCCAGTGCTGGTTGTACTGAGTACAGGGAGACCCTACGTAATTTTTTCCCTGTACTTAGTCAACAGTCCGGGGCTGGTTCTTTTAACTGTTTAATTACTTTTTACAGTCAGATACATGCACGCATCTCTCTGAGGTCTGCATGTATCTGTGTCAATCCGGCCTGCTCATGCTGAAATTGAAAGCATGAAGTAGGTCTATTCATTTGGTGATTTGAAGTTCAATTTGAAGTCTGATTTTGAGGTCGTTCTCAAATCGAATGATAGTAAATCATGACCAACTGCAAACTCCTTTTGGGGAGGAAGCACCATCCTAAACCACTGTGTTTGAGTTGTTTGCAGAATTTTGGCAAGGGAGATGGTCCCTTGAAGGCGAGGAGCACTGCAGGGTGACCTGTGTCCACCATCAATAAGGGTAATGTTGCTGCCATGTGAGCCATAGTTGAGGTAGATGCCAGGGTGACTGTGGCCCAGTTGGAGAAGGATACTGGCATCTCATCGGGATCCATCTGCTTAATACTCCATGAAAAGCTTGGCCTGAACAAGTTTTCTGCATGCTAGGTGCTCCATCAGCTGACTTGTGAGCAGGAGGAGGCTTGGGTGTCTTGGTGCCCACTCAAACTTTGTCTGGAAGATCATCAGTGGTGATGAATCCTGGTTCTATATATTCTACCCCAAAATCAAACAACAGTTGGCACAGTGGACCCCAGTTGGAGGTGCGCCACCACAGAAGTTTCAACATGTGCACAGTGTGGCAAAGCAGATGGTGGCTGTTTTTGTGGCCAAGACTGGTCATGTAGCTACCGTACCACTTGTGCAGCAGAGTTTCGTCACTGGTGACTGGTATGCCAACCAATGCCTGCCACAAGTGCTGGAAGCCATTTCCAGGAACCATCCAAGAACTCGTGCTCATGGTGCCCTTCTCCATCACAACAATGCACCTGCCCATAAGTCCAGGACAGTGGTGGATTTTATGGACCATGGACGGCTGTACAGGAGCTTGGTCATCCGCCGTACAGTCCAGACATGGCCCCCTGCGACTTCTTCGTGTACCCACAAATCAAATGCAAGATGCGTGGGATTCATTTTGAGTGACCAGAAGCTGCAATGGAGACTTTTATCCAGCATGTAGAAGACATATCTGTTTCAGACTTGTCCAGCTGCTTCACCAAGTGGTTTGAGCGCATGCAACTTTGCATAGACGCCTCTGGCGAATACTTTGAAATAATGTAATGTTCACTTTGTTTGTAAATATAATTATTTTTGTGCATCCGGAAACTTATTGCACACCCCTTGTACATTTCAGAGACTATGCGTCTCAATCGGTACTGCGACTCTGTGGGATAACAGTCGAGACGCATGAGCAGTGCGAGCGCATTAGAAAAATATTGCTCCACTGCGGCTGACAGTGTGCAACTCAGATTCAGTCCCCCCAGTGTATTATCTTGTATAATAGGGTTTAGTAATAACAGCTATTTAGGAAATAAAAGTAATGTTTTGTTACTATATTGTACCTTTTTTTAAAGAATATGGTTAGCTGGATGTTTGGATGTTAAAATTTAAATTGAAATCTTAAATCCTATTGTGGATTTGAAGGAATACGGTTGAAAAACTGAGCATAGTACCTAAGCAGGTATGACTTTTTAAACACACTACCTGCTCAAATCCAATGTTAGTATTTCACTTGATGCCATGCTGGCTGCATACCTTTATTTGGAATGGCTGGGTCCCAAGAGTGGGAGCAGTCATCCTTAAGAAAGCAATAAACCTGGGTGAAGAGGGCTCCCTGTCATGAACATTTACTATATTGCCTCCCATCTAATGTCACAGTGTAAGTACTTGTGTTCCTCTGTGCACAGTAGTAGCCTGGCTAGATAATGAATCTCAGCACCTTGGCTTAGAATCCGCAGCTCCCCCTCTGGGGTCATTCCAGAACAAATGGGCCTCAGGAACTCCATCTTTTCCCGGCCAGGTGATTGCAGTGGCGTCCCTCTCAACTTGTATTAGTGAAACCTACACTTTAAAAGACAAATAGTATCACGTTCACCATCATTAGCTCTAGCAAACATGTAGAAATCAATAATATAGACATTTATAGTTGCAAAATTAGCATTTTGTAATTAATTCCCTACAGTTTGCCTCATGGCAAGCTCACCCCTGTGTGCTCTGGAAGTGATAGAGTCTAAAGGTAACCAGAACACAGCCCAGGAAGGTTGCATTGAGAATCTGATCTTAAATGTAATCTTGCACAGTGACTCTTTCTAAAAAGACCATCTATTAAGTTTAACACTGTAATTTCCAGAGCACACAGCTTAAGAGAACAATGGTTTAAATACTTCATTCAGAGAATGCACCGACAACCATACTGTAACACCCAAATAGTTAAATAACCTAACTACTAGGTTACATATGAAATACCGAAATACATAGCACAAGTTTCTACTGGTATCAAGCTATGCCAGACGTCAGCTATACATTTCAAATAAATAACATTAGCAGTTTGGCAAATGTCAAACTTGCTTACCTATTAAAAATAAAGGAAAATTAGACTACTTCTTAGATTACATGGGGGAAAATACATTCAACTGGCAGTTGCCACAAGTCTGTGCCAAATGTCCTAATTGTCAAATTTAAATATAAACTAGAGAGCCAAAAATATTCATGTCTACTTTTTAAACAGGTTACATTATTCAAGAACTAAAGGTTTAACTTTGTGCAGAATTTTTTTTTTTCTGTAAATAAAGTCTCAGAGGAGCTAAACTCTGATAAAATATTATACATGTTTTATTGGAGAATATACATTTACTAAATCTGGTGCAGATTTTTGCAAGTGGAACAGTATGATAAATCACCTCGACTATTTAGTTCGGTTATGTTTTATTTCAGATGTAATTTTCTTTTGCAGTTTGTTGATCTCAATTTACAGTACATTTACAAACTTCATCAAATACATTTCTGAGAACGTATACATTAGCTACATGCAATAGAAATTAAAAAAAATATAGTAATCATTAGGCTGTCATTTTTCCTTTGATATAAACTAAAATTTCAGAAAGAAAAATAATTACCAAAGAAACTTTTTTGGGGCAAGGCAGGTTTTCTCAAAGTCAGTCCTCAAGGCACCCTAATAGTCCAAATTTTAAGGATATCCTACTCGAGCACATGTGGCTTAATTAGTACCTCAGTTAGTTTAATTTAACCATCCATGCTCAAGCATGTATACCCTTAAACAAGGACCATGAGGGTGCCTTGAGTTTGGGAAACCCTGGGGTAAGGTGTAAGTGTGAAAGACATTGTGTAATCTGGAGACAATAATGCACACTAGCATCACCTGTAAAAATGGCATAGATCTATCAAGTTGGCCTCTTACCATTAAAAAGACCAGCCCAATACTGATACAGTATACATGCCATCAGCATATTGTCCCTGTATACTGTACATGTTGCTTAGAGTCACCTTCGAGCATTGGCTCAGAGTTGCAAAGAATTGGATCCCAATTCCATTCTATTCCTTTTCAGGATGCCTTGTGTCTCGTATTTCCATGCCATCCCATCATCTGCATTCTCACTTGCTCAAGATAACCTTTAAGTTTCTCTGGTACTGCATAGTTGCTGTGAAGCTGTTATAGACTATTGTGTATCTTGTCTGAGCAGCCATGAATGTAAGATAATATACTGTACTTCTTCCTTCTTGGTGTGTCAGTGCTCATCTGTCTACAGAACACCCAACCTTTATCATATCCACTGGTTCCTTATCAATTTTCCTTTCAAGCAGATGGTACTGTACATTTTATCGTCTGTTGCACAGATCAACCATTTTCTTAGTAAGCCTCTATTTAGCTAGCGTCCTGCAGTATTGCATCTTATTGCTTCTGGGTTCCTTCCTATATCCTTAATGTCGCTGCCACATATGGATGCAGTTCGCGCATTTGTCCAGCTTGGCAGGATTAGCAGACTAGTTAGGAAAAAGTATGACTGATTATTGTCTTCTACAGTAGTGTAACATTCATTTGTGATGATCAGACTGAGGATTTTGCATTAAATGTCTAAGCGGAAAATGTAAGCTGTTGAGTTAAAAAATCAATTTCAGATTATTTGTGAAAAGAATATTTTTAATGCCTATAAACAGCCTACATATTCTGCTTAAGGACAAAATAGGTATTTAAGGCAAATTCCTCAGTCTAGTGATGATGCACCTGTAATCTTTAAATGCAATAAAATTGCCTCACTTTTGAGGGTTTTTGCCAGATGACAAGTTGCTTCTGAAACAAGGTACATGTACAGTAGTATATAATTTACTGGTATGTTCTTGGTAAATAAGGTTTACACTGGGCAGAGAAGATAACCTTCCCCTATTCTTTCCATGATCAAATATTGTCCATTTACTAAGGTAACTCGTTCTCTCTTTTTTGGTCATATGACTAATGACTCTGGAGTCAATACATTATGTATGCTTCGATGATGCACCCACATTGTTATTAAAGGCTGCCTCAGTGCCTGACATTGTTGTTATCCTATTATTATAGAATTTTTGGCTTATGTTGACTTTATTTGCTTCTTCAGCTTTCTAAAATACAGATGTGTCCTCATTCACCTATATGGCACAAGACGCATGGTGCCCCAGGTAGCAATTGTTGTATTTTCGTACATATATCTTAATTTACCATCTGTGGGCTCGATTCAGCAAGGAACGCAGTTGCAAAGACACATGCAATCGGTCGATTGTTGCATTCTTCGTATGCATTGCAGTGTGCGTGTGCACTTTGGACCAGGAATCAGACTAACACAGTAACACTTACACTTACTGAATCTGGCTTGTTATTGTGTTCCTGACCATAACTTGTTATCGGCCTCATTCCCGTCTGCTGAAATGATATTGTGCTCTGTGTCTCTTGGTTCCTAATCCCAGCTCATCCTGATCCAGCATCTACTGGTTTCCCAGACTTCAGATGTCCAGATTATACTGCATAATACCAGCATGCCACTTCAAGGAACTGTGACCTGAGAACATTCCATAGTGAAGCCCAAATGAACACTGGGGAGCCATTAGACTCCATGGGCCAAATGTAACAGGGTGAGAGTTTAGTAATAAACTCTCACATTGGTTGAGTTTTATCTTCAAAATGGGAAAACATCTGGATGAGAGTTTAAATCGTGAAGTCACGCATGCGCACTAGTGAAAGAAGCAGTGAAGCCGCTCGCGTGGACAGCTGATTTTCGGATCAGCTGTCTCTGCGCCGGAGCAATGATGAATTGCTCCCGCAACGTGTTAGAATGTTAATTAACGAACCCCGATAATTAACATCATGATTAGACCCCTATATATGTAAATACATTAATCACCAGCTGCTCCTCCTATGTTGGAGGTTCAAAAATATGACAATCATGTATATTGTCACAGTCTAACAATATATCCCCAAAGCTGATAATACAGGGATATGACAATCATGTATAATATCATAGCCTCTCATTACAAACAGGAAGTGTATTACAGCTTCACAAATTCTGATTGAAATTCTGCAGTATCAACTCATAAGTAATGCTGGGTACACACCTGGTAAACGCTATCTGCCGACCCGCTGTCGCGCTGACAGAGCAACCAATCAGGTAGGCTATACACACTTATCTATCGGCCGTTCTATGTTTCTGCGCTAGAATCACAACTGGGCGGGCATTTGAATTTGCTACTGTAATAGAAAAATAAAAACACAAACACAGGATTAAGAACAATTACATTGAAATAAATACAACTAGAAAACGCTTATTTACCATTGTTTTAAAACCCTAAATGCTAATGAAATCTTCTTCATTGGCACAGTCCAAATGGAATATAGTAATAATAGATGATAATTACTAGTCTTTGCATAGTGATTATCACCTGAAGGACCCATGGCCCTCATTCAGAGCCGTACGCTCTGAGCAGAGCGCACGCTCTGAATGAGGGCCGCCCTCCATAAAAATGGAGCGTCCTCCTGGACGCTCGTATAGCTGTGGGTCACCACCCACAGCCTATACGAGCGTGCAGTTTGATGGCCGCGATGGTCGCGACCATCGCGACCATCGAAACTGCGAGCCGGAGCCTGCGGTTGAGGTTTTCAACCGCAAGGCCCAGAGTGATTTTGGCTCTATCAGAGCCAAAATCACTCCCACTGACATCACTAGTGATGTCAGTGGGCCGGCTTCTGACGGGAGGCGTTCCCTTGGGAACGCCCCCATCAGGGAGGCACGCCCCCGGCACGCCCACATCAACATCGACAGCATGCCCCCTTTGATCAGACACAACGAGCGAAGGAAAGTCCTTCGCTCGTCGCGTCTGGCGCATGCGCACGACGGAGCTCCCTCCGTCGTGCGCATGCTCAGTGCAGACCATCGACCCACTTGCGAGCGGACAGCCGCTTGCGAGTGGGTCTGAATCAGGGCCCATGTCTGCTCAGCCAAATAGAAGTAGAGTTAGCTGTAGTTCCACAAGGTCCAGGAAGTTCTGGTATTTTTGCATTGCATACTCAAATGAACACTTAAAAATGCAGCTATTCCCATGCATTTTTTGTATACAGTACATTTGGGATGCATTTTCACATGCAACTCTAATTCAGTTAAAGCGGTTGGCTAGAGATGTTAGAATTTTTTTAAGCATTTTTTGAACAGGTTTGTCCAATTGGATTTAATGTTCATAGATTTTTCCTAGAAATATTTAAGATGGCCTAAAGATGTTAAATAAATTGAGGAGAACAAGTTCGACCAAATTTATGCTGGTTCAACCATACATATTTGCACTTAATTGCTACATCTTAACAGTTTTCTATTGTGAATGATGAATGTCCAATTACGAGCATGAACATGTACATGTTTGTTGGTCTAAAGTAAAAAACGGTTAAGAGTTATAGCTTGCAGCCATTTATGGTATTATTGTATCATTTATTTTAAGATTTTAAATGCAAACTGTAAATGGCACATATTTAAACTTCAGACCTTTAATGTCACTTGTGAACGCCAAACTTCAAATGTTAGCTGCATATTTGTAATGTAGAATTGAATCTTACCAAATTCAACAAATTACTGTTTTATAAAACACCCTCGAACCAGTGGAAATGGGTCAAATTTTAATCTGGTTAAATTTTGACAGCACCACCATCTCTACTAGCCGCAAGTGTGCTTTCTTGGGGTTATCCTTAAATTCACCCTCTCCTTCAAACTACACATTCACTGCCTTTCACAGTCCTGCCGTTTCCACCTCAGAAATATCTCCAGGATCGGAAACCTTTCTTAACCTGGAGGCAACTAAGACACTCATGCACTCACTGGTCATCTCTAGACTGATCTAGTATAACCTCCTCTTATCTGGCCTCTCTGTATCCTGCCTCTCTCCACTCCAATTTGTCCTAAATGCTGCTTCCTTTCTACATGTACTGCATTTTCCTCCCCTCTCCTAAAAGCTCTACACTGGCTCCATTTTCCTCTCAGAACTCAATTCAAACTTCTACACTCACTTACAATGTTCTCACCCAAGCCTCTCCTATTTACAACTCTGACCTCATCTCCCTTCACACTCCTGCCCACCCACTTTGCTTCACAATTTATCACTTCCTCTCCTCCCCACTGATTACTTCCTCCCACTTCTGCCTCCAAGATTATGCTCGTGTTACTCCCCATGACTGGAACTCTCTCCCTCTGCCTGTCAGACTCTCAACAAACTCTAAACATCTCTACAAAGCTTCAGATGGTCTCCCAAGTCCCACTTCTTCATCAAAGCCTTCATCCTAACCCACTGCTCCAAGCCCTTTGCTCACTGTCAATCCCCTCTCTGCCACTCCTGACTGTCTGCCCCTCTCTCAATGGCATATCTATATTGCGTGCAGGGATGCAGTGCACATGGGCCCCTGGGTCCAAGGAGACCCACACCACACACCCTGCACCCATGTATAGGTATACTTACCTCTGCATAAGCCAGAGTCCTGCATCTGCCGGGGGCAAAGAACACAGGGAAAATGGCATTTCAGAAATTTTCCTGGTGATTTGCCCATGCACAGTACATATGTTCCTCCCCGGGAATAATGCGCGGGTGCCATTTTCCCGTAGACCTGCACATGCACAGTATATTCTGGGACCAAGCCAGAGTCTACTATGCTGCCAGAGAGTAGGGTGCCCACATGGAGTCTGCACATGGGCCCTCTCCTATCATAAACTGCCCCTGCTCTCCCCTTTAAATTGTAAGCTCTCATAAGCAAGGCCCTCTTCTCTCATGTGCTTTTCCTCCCTTACTTACACTCCCTCACTATCCTCCCCAACAATGGCACCAAACCGTTGGGTTCAGCCACCCTGCTGATTATTTGGGTACTGTGACTGCTGATGCAGCAATGTAAATAAATTATGCCCATGTCCTGCAGTGTTTTGTACTGTAAGTCACTTTTATCTAATTTTGTTAATACTGTTTCTGTTTATTTACTTTGTAAGGTGCTGCGGACCCCTCATGGCACCATATAAATAAAAGATAATAATAATACTGTTCTATTACTGTTTTCTTCCCAATTGTAAAGTGCAATGGAATATGCTGGTGCTATATAAGGTAATGTTGATAATTATAATAAAATTAACCCTACTAGTTATCATTACATCAATGTCCCATTGGATTAAGTAAAGATAGCATGGCATACATGTATTGTACTGGTCACATTTTTATATTTATCAAGAGTAAACATGTGAGGCAAGGCACTATGTTGCGGAAAAAATATAATTTTCACCTGCTAAAGGACTTTTAGTGCTATGATATTTATCTGATTTTGGTTGGAGTACCATGAATTAAACGCAATCCCAGAACAATGCACTTTTGGGGTCCAGTGTTCCGTCATTCCTGCTGACCCACCATATCTGATGTAGCTGCACTTCTCACTATTCTTGGGAGCATGCTGTGTGTGGTAAGAGCGCTGAGTGTACCAGGCTGGCAGGAGGAAATAGAGTACATGGACATCAGGGGACTCTCCTTGCTCCTGCTTAATTATTGACAACATGCTGTCAGAATCAGTCAGGAGAGCAGTCGGAGATAGGGGCCCATTGGACAGCATAGAACACTGCATTGAAGGTAAGTCATCTAATGGGGTGTGTGGTTTCATTTATGATATTCCACCAAACCTGAATTTCCAATTTTCAGTGGAATAAGTGTCTACTGAATGTCCTGCATTTCCTTCTTTGCCAGGGCCTGTATACATCATACAATACAGATTGTTGTCCTAACACAGTATGCTCTATAACTAATGATCATGAATACATTCATCACATACAGTCTCACAGCACTATGAGGACAAACTTTGGATATTCAGTTAGATGAGTCTGTCCTCACATGGCACTATAGTCTGACTCCCTGCGCACAACATTATCAGCAAGAAAGGACGAGAAATGACTGGCTCAGTGGATAACTCTGACATTAATAATAGGTAATATCTTCTGTCCACGGAGCTTCTTACACATATCAAGTTTCTAGTGAAGGAAGACTGAACAAACTGTACAGACACAGGCAACCAACACATATCCCACAAACGAGAGCCCCCTGTACAACACAACGGTTCAGCACAAAAGGAAATCAGATATTTAATATCACTGAATTCTTAAGAGAGAAAAAAAAATGTCTGTTTTATACAATTTACAGCTTCCTCTTACTATGATTAATGATCCTCTAACCCCAAGGACAAGGAAATTGCATTTAAATTCCTAGTGAGTGGGATAAACAAGTTTAATACCCCACACTCTTGAGTGCTGACTTCCTTGTTGTAAATTCTTCTCCCACAGACTTGGCATATAACCCAATGTTCTGAACATACTCCTGGGTAAATTTATGTATAAGTATGGTTGAAGTTTCTTTTTGTATTTATTTGAATACAGTACATCGGTAATAAATTAAGAGTGGGGCATTTTTAGTCTCTGTATTTAATAAAACTAAAATTTACTCTGTATGTTCTTAAATATCACTTGATTAAAAAATTTAAGTGATTAGACTTTAAAACACTATATATTATGGATGATCAGTATCTGTAGTAATACAAATATAGAGAAGCATATATGCAAATAAACAAAAGTGAGTTTTTGATACTTAAAAGGAAACTAAAAAAGTAATTTCAAGTGGAGATGAATGCGGAAATGATTGTAGAAATATAATTATCTTGGGCACGCCATCTGCCATATCCACCATGGTTCCTTATGGCTATAGCTGTCCTACGCTGCTTTATTATCTTAGTTATAGTGCTTTTTGTTGCCCCATAGCCCATAAAAGTTGCAGCTATACAAATAGTAGTATAACACTGCACCGGAGGCGCATCAACACTCATTTAACCATCTTTGAACAGGCTGAGCAATTACAGGGGTGTGGCCTGGGATCTTTAGATCATGCCCAAGGTAATTATTCTTCATTATATATATGTATATATATATATATATATATATATATATATATATACTGTATGTCAAGGGAATATTTACATGAAAATTAAATTAAATTTACGTAGCTGCATTTCAGTCTATGGGGCTTATGTAATAGGTTGCAGGCTGTAGCCGCTTCAGGAACTCCTGCGAGTTTTTCCGTATTTTTAATACGTCAATCATTTTAAAGGCAAACCAAGCTGGTTTTGCCTTTTAAATGATTGGTGCTTTAAAAATAGGGGCAGACTCACAGGAGTTCCCGCCGCGGCTGCAGCAGCAACCTATTGCATAAGCCCCTATGTGTCCCCTGCTATGCAATCTTTTCACAAATATAAAACTGTGGTACCCCAGAACCTGGGAGTACCTCATGTTGTGTACCCTTATATATGTGTTGCTGGACATTTGAATGTATTCATTGGTGACAGTGGACAATGTACCCAGCTTCAGGAGCTGGCATGCGGCTGGAGAGACAGGACTTCCAATGCAATAGAGAAACAGTGCCCTGTGACCAAAAGGGCTTGTACTGACAGTTGTGCAGCAGTTGGTGTGGGCAGTTGATGAGGTAGCTTGACAGGAGAAGGGGCTGCGCTGCCTTGATGCTTACCTGACGGTTGCGGCTGTACTCCTGGATGAGCAGCGGAGGCCTCTGAGGCGGGGAACATCCGGTGGGACCAAGCTGTGTCATTCGGGGAGGTTCCTGAGAACAATAAGCCTAAGAGGGGTGTGTCGGACGACCCCTAAGGGAGTGCCTCAGGCGGAGCTGTGGAAATATAGAGAGACTGAGCTTGTAAAGGAGCCGGAGGTTGAGAGCTGATACTGGAGGGGTAAGAAAGCTGCTGCAACCTTCCAAATAGACACTCAGTGACATTAGGGCCTATTAACTGGAGGCCTACAGTTGTCCACCGTTACATATGCACAGCAGTCCCTTCAGAGATCAGCGTGGGATTATAGACTGCATTCATAATAGTAAGATTAACCCCCTGATACCGCATATTGGAGGTTAGGTACAACAGTTACCAGCAGCGTTAGGGTGACACTTCAGTGCCAGCACTTGTAATACTTTCGCTATGAACTAAGGTTGCTAAGCAGAGAAGGAACTGACTGTAACACCAACACCATCGCAGTAGGATCATTTACAGAGGATTACAGTGTTGCATTAATTAGAGACAAGTACTGTAGCTGGAGCAGTTTAAGAACATCTCTACAGGACTTGGCAAAGACAGAGTAGATTGCCAGTTAAATAATTCCCAAAGCACTGTTCTTCATATCCCGGGCAACGAAGGGTGCACCCTATTAACTATTTCAGCGCTGAACTAGCATTGTATAAGACTTGTAAAGAGCAGTAGTGTGAGGAAAACGTTTTCCTAAAAGGTG
Organism: Taudactylus pleione; assembly: GCA_031769625.1. Classification (NCBI taxonomy): domain Eukaryota; kingdom Metazoa; phylum Chordata; class Amphibia; order Anura; family Myobatrachidae; genus Taudactylus; species Taudactylus pleione. The sequence goes on from JAUIMM010000119.1 coordinate 13,522,875, forward strand.
TATAGAAAAGTAACACAAGTTTGCAATTGTATTCTTGATGTAACCTTATCCTACTCACGTGAGGTTGTTTGTATATATTTTAGAGATGTTAAGGGAATTGCAAAATTAGTCATTTGATAATTGCACTAGAGAATACTTACCCAATTATAGTTTGCATGTTCGAAGTCCAGAGTTCGCTGGTGATCTTCAGGTTCCTGAAGAATAAAATAAACGAGAGTGTTAATGTGTGTTACTGTCTACTGAAATTCATTGTTGATATATGAATATTGCCAAGTGTTTCTTAATTCTTGCAAAGTAAAATAATCTTAAGAAATTATGCACTATCTCTGTCTTTACTGTTATACTATGTTGTATTGTGAATAAACTAATAGTTTAGGGTATCACAAAACAGTTACAAATTTGTGGAGGCAATGGGAAGTTACATAGTAGTACTGAAAGGTATGATCACACCAAGGTCAGGTTTGCTTTGTAGATGTACTGGATAGCATCTCATTTCTGCTGCTGAACTGAAGTGAGTTTGGCTGTCATTATTGTTACCATTGTAACACTGGCATCTGTAATATGATGCTCATAAAGTAATTTTCTTATGACATTCTGTTTTATATGTTACTATAGCAGAAAGCTTACAGAAAAAAACATTTTTTTCCTGGCGATCCCTATCATCAATAGAACAGAGGTTACCTCTCTATTAGATCGGATAGCTTGACCTGCATGAATTACCCCGCCCACAGGAAAAGGACACCTTTATAAACTCTAAGCTCCACCCCAGCTCTATCCTAATGGACTGGTGTTAAACCCATCTCCTCTTCTACATGAGTCTGTATGACAGCTCCCTCCTGTTGTATAAATGGCTGACTAGCCCAAATGTTCTGTTTTCCTGCCTGAATGTAACTCCCGTATCCCAGTCCAGCTCTCATTGCAGTCTGGCACTGGACTCATCTAGGGCGCTGCGTAGCAGCCTGGACCTATTAGCTGCAGTGCCAGAACTATTTCATGGAAGAGCTTGCTCTGACTTCCTCCTACCCAAACTTCTAATGCTGAGGCACCCAGAGTCCTTCAGGTGAGCCTGCTATCTAACCCTTGTATGCTTTCTCACCCCCAGGCCTGCACCTTCTCTACAGCCATCATCTGCATCCACTCTATGCCCTGGAGCTCTATCTACTCTTCAGCCTCTCATCACATCCCTCTCCTGTCATTGATGCTTTGGTTATCCCAGGAGGGAAATTCTGGTTTTGCATCCATAGTGGCTTATTGCTCATCCTCTTGAATCTCCGACCCATGGAGCCCATGCCCTACCTGACACCTCAGAGCTTTCTGGACTAAAGGCCCGCTGGACATCCAGTTCTAGAAGTCTATGCTAGAGAGGGAGATTTGGAACATGACAGCCGAGACTATGCTCCTACTGCATCAGAAGAACCAACTGGAAAGACATCTTGAAGCCACCAACATTCCCCTCAGTATTTCCAGTGACAATCTGCAGAGTGGAGAGTGGCCAGAGACCTGGTCTTTGGATGGCATGGAGGAGGAACAGCTGAAGGGGAAAAAGAACAGTGGCAGCTACTGGGATGCTTTGTATTGTAAGATGGTCACTGAGATGCTGTCTGTATTGTATGGCCGTCACTAGGATGCTCTCAGTATAGGGAGTTCACTGTCTTAGGTGCATCAGGCCCCCCATAGTATTAATCCAGCTCTGCTGTCACCGGCACAAATTCCGGCAGCTTTGAGGGATGTGTCTCTCTGGTGCAAGCATAAATCAGAAACCCATAATTGCAGCAACTCATATCTAATTGAATGTGCCCCATTATAAGACCTTTAGGGGTCTATTTACTAAGCAGTGTTAGGAGACAGAGTGAAAAGTGATAAGGTGCCAGCCAAAGGGCTCCTAACTGCCATCTCACAGGCTGTGTTTGAAAAATGACAGTTGGGAGCTGGTTGCTTGGCACCTTATCACTTTTCACTCTGTCTCTTAACACGGCTTAGTAAATAGACCCCTTAGTGTACATTTTAAAGTGCTCCTACTAAACAATTTGGAGCCTACATACATTTAGTCAAAACTTGATGAAGGTACTCTCATGGACTACCTTGTAAAATAAAAAGTTTAGGGGTCTACGGGCACGATTCTATTCAACGCGATGTAAATAGCGCCGGGAGATAGCTCCCGGAGCTATCCAATTCATTGCGGAGGGATGAGAGAAGAAATCATTAGTCGGACTTGGCAGCGCGGTGTATTGAATAGCTCCGGGAGCTCACTCCTGGAGCTATTTACATCGCTTTGAATAGAATAGGGCACCTATGTACTAAGACTTTGAGGAAGATAAAGTACCAACCAATCATTTTTCAAACACATACTATGAAGTGACAGGAGCTGATTGGTTGGTACTTTATCTCCATACACTTTATCTCTCTCTAAGGCTTAGTACATAGACCCCTTAGAGGTCTATTTACTAAGCAGTGTTAGGAGACAGAGTGAAAAGTGATAAGAAATTGATAAGGTGCCAGCCAATCAGCTCCCAACTGTCATCTCACAGGCTGTGTTTGAAAAACTACAGTTGGGAGCTGATTGGCTGGCACCTTATCACTTTCTTATCACTTTTCACTCTGTCTCCTAACACTGCTTAGTAAATAGACCCATTAGTCTTTTAAGTCAATGTGTGTTTGCCACACTGACACTAACACAGTATATTATCCATTTGTATACTGGTGACAGTTTTGTGTGGTGGAATTATACTATTGGTGTTCCTATCAATCTCTAACTCTATACTACCATATGCTGTCCTCGACAACAGTTACAGAATCATTATCCAAATGTGATGTTTTGTTCCCCCTAGGCCACATTTGTCCATTACATTCCATCTTACTGCATCAAACACTTTTCATATTTCCAAACGTTTTGGCCCTACCTAGGTCTATAACACCTTTCATCAAAATTGTCTTATTAACTTTAGCCCTACTTATCTCTATGTTTCTAATAGGTATAAAGAAAGGACTATGTACACCTTTTTACCACAGTCATCTTTGATACCATCAACTAAGCTCAGGATCTAGAAAACGTTATTTGTATTTAGTATCCATGGATTCTCCCCTTTTCTGGTTCTCTTCCTAATTCTCAGGCTACAATTTCAGTGCAATCTTTGCTAATAGTTGTTGTATGTTAATTATAAGTTCAATCTATCTGCAAAGTGTACTCAAAACAAAGAGACATCTTGTGGGAAGTAAGGTTCGGGACGAGAATATTTTTGGTTTTCCTGGTGATTTCAGCGTCACATCATTTTGATTCACCACAGACGACGCACAGACCCTCTTCTCCTATCCTGTTTTTAGTACCCACAGCTCAGAGCATAATACAATCTACAATTAATTTTGCTTATATAAATTCACTCTCTTCTATAAATGTATTTATCTCTGCTGTCTTGTCTTCCTTCAAGTAAAAAAATAGAAAATGCCTTTACTTGTATCTTGCATGCTACAATACTAATAGGAAATATGTCATAGTTGTGTCTTATGGACCATCAACGTACAGTACATACTGTATGTGTCCAGCAATCTGTAGAATGTACATTAGAACTGGCAAATCAGGTGATGGAAATGGTGGTACAAACTTCAATGTAATTGGGGGAAGTTTTTTCACTTTATAGTGTTACATAATTTGATGTGCTACAGTCCTAACGGATGCAGCTTTGAAAGGCCCTAATATTTCCTGGAGCTAAGCCAGTCAGACAGCCAGGGACCCAAGTGCACACAAGATTGCTCTTGTACTAGCTAAAGGATATTTATAAAATGTTATACAGGCTCCTACCAAAAAAGCAATTTGTAATGGTTGATGCACACTCCTGCCTCTAATAGTTATATTCAAATTACAGCACTTTCTAATGGTATTGCTTTTTACTTCAAAGTTATGCTTTCTGCAGTTCACTAAAAATGTGTCTTATATTAAATGTTCTGTATGCCTTGGTAACTGACACAAATATTCATAACATTGTAATGATAAGCAGAGCGACCAAATCACCATTCTTACTTTTTATCCCACTATTATAGTAATTTCTTAAATAGATTTAACAAAATGGATCTATTCAATATGGTGTAAAGGTTTAGAATGTATCCTAGCAGTGAAAACTTTCTATAGGATATATTATGTTTTGGCTTACAGAAGAAAGCAAATAAAACAAAAAACACTTGTTTCATCATTCTTACATCATCTAATAATTACACTGGTGCTCAGCTAAAGATTGAACACCTGTGCTCACAAGAAAAAAAAAACACATTTAAAACATTTATTTATTAGAGATGGGGGGTTCGGATTTACAGAAATCCGAAAACACCCGAACTTGGGGTTTCTGAGTTGTACCAAGTCCCAGCTCGGGTCTTCCTGCCAAGTTCGGTTCTCAAAATTAATTATTTCCCGGAAATGTTGGACCTTGCGTGTTTTGTTTTACCAAGGAGGTAGAGAAAAGGGGTGCTTCTTGTGTTTAAGTTACAATGATGTATTATGTTTTAACTTAACCTTTTAAGAGTTTATCAATAAAATAAGTGGAAAGAGAAGGAAAAAAATTGCATAAATAAGTAATAAATTGCCTATTCTCAATAAATATATCTGGACAGAAATCCTGTCATGTGTATCAATATATACGGCAAATATTTGTCAATGTAAATAGTGATGGAATTTCACTTGTTTCAGGGCCAAATTGCATATTGTCAAATCCGAAGTGGGAAGTGGATCCGGACTGAGTGCAGTTAAGTCCTTGTGAGCAGTTTTATGATATTGGAACGGGCTGGAAGCAGGGGGTACTTGTTCATGAATGTCTCTGCCTTTGCTGGATGATGCGGAGGATGGAGATCACAGGGAAAAGGGAACTAAACCCCACCAGTTATGCAGAGCGCGGCTCCTGAGACATTGAGGTATGGAAACCTGGTACTGGTGCTGACTGGTAATGCTGGTGGAGGAGGCTCTGTAACATAGCGCAGGTAGCAGCAGATTACCGGAATTGAGAAGATCAGAGCACTGGCAGTGGCACTATGAACTGGAGCTGGCAGCAAACAAATTCACCAACTGAGCACTGCAACTGGGACACTGGAGGTAAACGAGACAAGGAGCACAGAGAACACACAGCTTTTTTCATTCAACGTTCTGTTGTGGTTCATATACAGACTCAGGTGCACACAGATAAACATGTGTCGCATATCCAATTAATCGACACAGTCTTGTGACGTAGATGCATTTTTGGAGGAAAAACAGATACCCAACTGTAGCAGAGTAGAAAGGGACCTGGTGTCATATCACGCTGCATGGCATATTGAGGCTTGATGTATGAGGACTCATCTTTATTTCTATACCTACTATAGAACTTTTATGATAATCCATATAGGATGATTGTGCCTCCAGTAATTACCACTACAGTATACTGTATATTGCAATACTGGGCTTGAAAAGTGATTTTGCATAGAGATAGAGGGATATCTGCATAGATATTGGATGATTGTGTTTTTTAAAAATTTTGCTGAAAATTTATCTCTGTATTCAATTGCATTCCGTTTTCACCCTTGCAGTCAATGCACTGAAATAAGTGAAAATTTTTCTTCACAGAATAGCATGAGAAAAGAAATGCAAAATCTATATTTTGGGGTGCAGATGTTGGGAAACCACTCGGTACCCTTGGTACACCCCCCAAAGGACAAATTATCCAAAAAAAGAAATAAAAAATTACAGGAACACCCCAAAAAACGCATTTGAAATTTGGAGTGAAAATGAAAAAAGTACAGCGACAACTTCAAAAACTAGCGAAATAAGCTTCTGGGGGTGCTCTAAGAAGGAGCCAAGTGTTTTGGGGATTGTAGGTGCTTGTATGATGGAGGAATTAAATTTTTTCTAAAACTTCACTTTAGAGACATTAAAATATGCAAGTACCCATTTTCCAGCACCCCAAATTTGATGGAACTACTTATTTGCTCCACAAAACACTGCTTTATGCCATTCTTCACCACTTTTACCTAGACGCTAATAGCAAGCAATTACCACCACTTAAGTACCCTAACTAGTTCAATTAGGGCTAATACTAAACTACCATAATGATTTCCGAAGTCAGACCATCTTTTTCAGGGGTACAGAGTGACTCCCCCAATTCAACCTGCACTTTTCGCCTGGTTCACATTCGCCGGATCCCGTTTTTGACTGTTTGGCAATTGAATATGGAGTAACTAGGGAGCGCGCATGAAAAGTTTTTGTGTCCAAAACACGCAAAGGCAGCAAAGTCAGGCAGGCAGAATTTTCTCGCCAATGCAAAACTAGTTGAATAAGACCCATAAAGTGATACCAGTACAGATACATAATAAAACTCCTGCTCCAGAGTAAGAGCTGATTCAACCTCCTCAAGACAGAGGGCTGGGATCAACTCCTTTTGATCCTCAGTAGATGGGACTGCCTCTTCCTCTTCAGGAAATGGGGCCCCCTCCTCTTCAGGAGATGAGGACACTTCCTACTCTTTCTCTTCAGGGAATGGGGACTCTTCTTCCTCTACAGGAAGTGGGACTGCCTTCTCCTCCTCTTCATAGAATGGGCCAACTCCTTTCCAGGAGATGGAGCCATCTCTCCTCATTTTCAAGACATGGAAATGCCTCCTTCTCTTGGAGAGATGGGCCACTTTCTCCCATTATTCAGGAGATGAGGACATCTCCTCATCCTCTTCTGGAGATGAAGCCTCCTCCTCCTGTTCTGGAGATGGGGCTGCCACCTCCTATTCTTCAGGAAATGGGACCACCTCCTCCTCCTTTTCAAGAGATGGGACACCTCCTTCTATTTTTCAGGTGATGGGCAACTCCCCTCAGACTCTTCAAGAAATGGGGCCACCTTCTCCTCTTCCTCAGGAGATAGAGCCACCTTCTCCTCCTCAGATGATGATGGAGCCACCTTCTCCTCCTTATCAGGAGATGGGGCCGCCTCCTCCTCTAGACTTGATTTATACTGTAATGAAACATGAGTTTCTTAGTGCTCATGTTGCCAAAACAATGAATGTTTCTCTACTGTGACAAGTTGATCACATATTGCTGATTACCTACATTAGTTCTTCAATTTCTAAACACCATTAAAGCAGGTATACATTTGCAGTATATGCGTTCATCTCATTTCAGAGATTTTTGTGGTCAGATGAGTAACTTGAAACCTCATGTATTTATAGATAACACCACCTCACCCCAGCTTTCACGCATATCCAAAATCCCATCCTAATAACACCCCCTGCTCAAATCCCAGTGTGCCACTACAGCCGGATCATTTGTAAAGTGACCAAGGCACACGGGACCCCTTGCATTTCCCCAGGTGAGATGACGCAGAGCTGAGTCTTTGCCCCATGTGGCAGAATGCTTAGCTTCACCCTTGGATGTGTATTATTTTGGAATTAAAATGATTTTTAGATTGTTCTTCAATATTAGTGACCCCCTTCATGTACTTTTTTGTAATGCAGATGACTGATTATCTATTGAGGAAGTGTAAAATGATGGGGAGTAGCACCACATATTTAAGAAATCTGTATTCTGAATAATCAACTACTTATTAGGAATATTATTATCCTTCTCCTATGAGCAGATATAAAGTATTGTGGCCCACAGTGTCCATGGAATGGAATAAATATGGACAATTCCGAAAAAAGTGGTTTACTTAGTGGTAAAATTAGCTTTAAAACTAGATATAGGGGCAGCACAGATGGTGTAATGGTTAGCATTACTACCTCATAGCACTAAGGTCATGGGTTCGATTACCCACTATGGCCCTAACTGTGTGGAGTTTGTATATTCTCCCTGTGCTTGCATGGGTTTTATCCGGGTACTCCGGTTTCCTCCCACACTCAAAAAATATACTGGTAGGTTAATTGGCAGTGGCACCCAACAAAATTAAACCTAGCGTGCATGTAATAGGGAATATAGATTGTAAGTTCCGCTGGTGCAGGGATGGATGACCAAATGACCAAATGTTCTCTGTAAAGCGCTGCGGAATATGTGTGCGCTATATAAATAACTGGTAATAATAGATATACTTCTTTCATAAGTGACTGAATTTTAAAATGATTCAGTCCTTTGTAAATTTAGTCTCCTTTTCTACAAGTTTTGAAATGTATTGGTTAATTGTGAATCATTTCAAAATACATTAGTTCTTAAGTTTTAACAAGGTTATGTTCATTTGAATTCTATGTTTCAGTAGGTAAAATCAATACTAGTCTTCACTCTGGCTGATTTTGTTATTAAGTGAAGTGTGCTTGACTTGAACTGTGATTTTCTTTACAAGAAGAATAAGTAGAGCAGTAAATTAGCTTAGAATATATATTTATGTTGCTAGGAGAACATTTGCAACATCTTCATGGAAATCAAATAAATTTGAAGGAAATGATTATGAAAATAAACCATATCTGATTACAAGAGAGGTTAATTATTATTTTATTAGATACATAAGTATGGTAGACAAGTTCATGACCCATGATTAATCAATAAACACATACTAGAGTTGGGTAATTGCTAGGCCAGTGGAAGCAAATCATTTGGAAAGATAAGATTAATACAGCAGTTGAGAAAATTTCTAAATGACTTCCCAATACACTGATTTCTTAGTATTCTGTTAATTACAGTTACAGAGCCAGGAAACAAAGTGTTTAAATATATAGAGATGTGCGCTGACCCCGTTGTTTTGGTTTTGGATCTGAATTTATCTTCATGTTTTGGTTTTGCAAAACCATAAGTGTCTTGGTTTCGGTTTTGGATCTGGGGTTTAAAAAAAAAAAAAAGTTTTACAAACCGCTAAACATGTAATTTTTGCAATCCAAAACATGAAATTTCGGATTTTAACTCTGAATTCCAAACCACTGTAAGATGAGAACGGTGACTCAGATTTATCCTGATCTCCAGAGGAGATTAAAACCGTGACTCGGATAGGTCCATATTCACAAAATTAGGATGGATTCAGATTTCTGGAGAACCGAACCGCACATCTCTACTTTAAACTCCCTTTTTTGACATACATTATTAGGCTGAGGGGGTATAGTCTGCTTGATGTCCTTGCAGACTCTAGTGTCCAGCATTCTAATAAACTTCTTTATAGATGCGTTGGTAGAATGGGATCAAATTGTGACTGTTTTGGTAAGGTTTTGAGATATATTGTGGCTGATGTACTGGGGAAAATGCTCTTTTAATTTGAGAGTCTGATTAAACTTGAACATCTCAATTTTCCAAGAAAAGTGGTCATGGTATACCGTTGGGACAAATGAGAGGCTGTGAGTACCATGTTCTCTTCCTCAGTAAGAGTGCAGTTTGAAAATCAGGTTTGTAGTATCCTGGGAATTGGTATATAATGCCGGCTGTCGGGATGCCTACTGTCAAGATACTGACAGCGGTATCCCGACAGGGGTCAGGTAAGTATACTTACCCTCCCCCTTCTCCCCCTAATCCTACCTTCTTGTAGCCTAACTCTAACCCTTCCCACCCTGCACCCTAACTCTGCCCATTAGTGCCTAAACCTTGGTCTACCCTGTTTGTGCCTAACCCCCGTAGTGCCTAACCCTAACCCTCCCCCCTAGGGGTGCCTAACCCTAACCCCCCACCCCAAAACCGAATGCTAACCCAGCTATGCTACCTAAACCTAATCTGCCCCCCCCCTCGTGCGGCTAACGCTAAGGGTGACCCGGACTTAACTCGTTCGGGCTGGCGTCCTTCTGGATTCCGTCGTCAGGATAAAGATAGGTGTCGGTATTTTGACGCCTATCTTAAGTCTCTTGTTGGGCTTCCCCTGTTAGGATTTAGACCGGCGGCATTGCGGCCGCCAGTCTCATAACTACATCCCGTATCCTGTTGTCTTCCAGCAGAGTGTACAAACATTATCTCACTGAATGTGTTTATGTATTTTATGTAATAAACAGTATTCTACATTGTTTACATAAACCATGTCATGTTTAAGTTCTTTTTTTTTAATCAATATGCATTGTTAATTGTGGATAGTCTATGCTAATGTATGTTCTAACAAAAGCAAAGTATGCAACCTTCTGTAATATAATCCCCTATATGTGGAGGTACCCTGCCCAGGATGAGAATAATACACACCAGCACACAGACATACTGTCCTTGTATACATTCCCTGTAATATTATACCCTGTACATGGAGGTACCCTGCCCAGGATGAGAATGATACACACCAGCACACAGGCATACTGCCCTTGTATACATTCCCTGTAATATAATCCCCTGTACATGGAGGTAGCCTGCCCAGGATGAGAATGATACACACCAGCACACAGACATACTGCCCTTGTATACATTCCCTGTAATATAATCCCCTGTACATGGAGGTACCCTGCCCAGGATGAGAATGATACACACCAGCACACAGGCATACTGACCTTGTATACATTCCCTGTAATATAGAGAATGATACAAACCAGCACATAGGCACACTGCCCTTATTAATAATCCACTTTAAATGTAGGTATAATCCCTTATAAATACATTTTACAGAGATTTGCACATATTATAGAACAAAGTAAGACTGTCACATAAATAAAGTAAGAAAATATTGAAATAGATTAAGTTTTTTTTTACCTTGTTATTAATTTATGAAATATTTTATAAAATGTATATTTTTTTAACACAGGAAATGGCTTTAGACACAAGTCAGAACTTCATCTGTGATTTTATAGAACCCTACAGATTTATCCATGCTTTGAGTGGAATGGGTATGTAATGCCGTCTGTCGGGATGCCTACTGTCAAAATACTGTCAGCGGCATCCCGATGGTTGGTATCCTGACAGGGGTTGGGTAAGTATACTTACTCTCCCCCCTACTCCTTTAATCCCCACCCCAAATCCTAACCATCCCCATTAGTGCCTAAACCTAAATCTCCCCTCTTCGTGACTAGACTTAACTCTCCCCCTTAGTACCTAACCCTAACCCCCCAGTGGTGCCTAACACTAACTCTCCCCCCTAGGGGTGTCTAACCCTAACCTCCCATTCCCAAAACCTACCGCTAACCAAGTTATGCTACCTAAACCTAACTCTCCCCCCCCTGCTGCTAACAGCTAAGGGTGCCTGGACTTAACTTGTTCAGGCTGGCGTCCTTCTGGATTCCAGCATAAGGATTACGATAGGCGTCTGTATTTCGACGCCTATCTTAAGTCCCCTTGTCTGGCTTCCCCCATAGGATTTAGACCGGTGGCATCGCAGCCGCCAGTCTCATAACTATATCCCATTATTCTACTAGGATAATGAGGGCTAGGGCCTTGGAAGAACTGGTGAAGGTATGCCAGCCTTATCTCCCTTCTGCCAACATTGCATGGGCCAGGACAACGATCTCAAATCTCCACACAGTGTTCAAGATAGAACGGAACACAAGATCTGATGCAGGAGCAGATGACTCTGGTATTTTGATTTGCTGTCATTTATGGCTGACCAGAAGCTTCCTAGAGCATTTGTCACCAACCTGGAAGAGGACGTAAATGAGGGAGCATTCACGTCGTCCAGTATACCAGCATACATGGATGAGGCGGATTGCAGTGGCATAGTAAGTATTAAAACAATAATGACAAATTTGTATGTAATGTTTATTAATGAAATAATATACAAGATATATGTAAGATATGAAAACATTACAAGAACAGGGACAATAGTTATATAACATCATTCTGCCACTGCACAGCTCCTTCACAATTGCAGTAATTTAAATACTGCTCCTTTTTGCCTCAACACTGATATTTTACACTTCACTTGGCTCCAGTGGTGTAAATCCTACGTCATCCTCTGGATATTCTGCAATGTCATCAGATCAGGATGTTGTACTGCACACAGTGGAGGCTTTGCAGCAAAGATAGATGTGTAGGACACAACATGCCAGCACCACTAAGTCTATTTTATCAAGGCGCAGATTTATTGTAGTTTGGAAACTACAGAAAATGGGTCATTGCAGGCAATTCCTCGGGGATGATGGTAACTGAAAAGATAAAATGTAAATGTTAAATGACAAAAACACGAATTTTTAGAACATACATATCAATTATTTGTATTTTTTTCCACAACAGCCATCTGTTTCAATGATGAAGCATCAATAATGACAGTAGCTAAAACAGATGAGGCTACAACTGCCACTAAGGTGACCCTACCTCCATGCACCCAAGTCTCAGTATCTCCTGCCACCCCAAACCCACAAAAATCTGCCTTTTCTATAAAGAGGGGAAGGAAAAGACCATGTGAGTCAGGGGAGAGCACAGATGTCATAACTTGTTGGATTCTGGAGTCCACAAACTGATTCATGTATAAGAACCCAAACGAGTATAACGTTATGGCAGCCAATACAGCACAGATGCTGCGACGAATGGATGGCAGCAACAGAGCTGAGGCGGGGAGGATATTGGCTGATGTGCTATATAGGAGGGCCAAAGGTCTACTCAGCCCTTATAGGGTCCAAATGGAGATGCCTCATAGGCACAACAGGATCCCTATATCCTATGTATACCTCCCACTCTCCCATATGCCATTTCAATAGGGAATGCACCACTAATATCAGAGGCCCTATGATAACCCTCAGCTTTATGCTAGGACATCCCCAACTGCCACTTCTGGGAGTAGAAGTTCATTGGACTACAGTGCTAGCCCTGCCTCACTGGATAGTTAACATTTGTACAGTAGTTTTAGGGAGTTTACGGCTATGTTTTATGTTACTGTATGTGTGCTTATTTATATTTTGAGAGGAAAATACATCATTCATGTTTTTCTATTACATATGTTTATGAATATTTTATTGAAAATTAAGTTGATCTGTAGTATTTACAATCTACAGTGTGCAAAAAATGCTCATTGAAAAAATTATTCTGAAAAACACACGTCTGTGATTATTTGTAAGAACTTACCTTAAACTATTGCCTTTTAAGAATATGTTTGATGGGCAGTGGCGTAATGTGGGTGGGGCAAGCAGGGCATGTGTCCTGATTCAACAAACGAAAATACAAAGGGACTGCGCTATATCAATCACAGCAATAAAATTTTACTGTATATAGTTTATTGTAAATTATAAACAAATTTAATTAATAACATAAGTACACATAATAATAAAAAGCATTAATGAAACAGAATGATTGCAATACAATGTGTGAGCAAATTCTTCCTAATAGGAAAGATATTAATGCTAATAAATATAAAAAAGAATCAATCCTCCAAGAAAAAATATTCAATACGTATTGCAGGGAGTAAAATATATATATATATCCAAATGCAGAGCAACAGCGGGCGGCACTCAAAGAAACTATCAAAAATGACACGGACACACCGTGAATCCAGTCAACGTTTCAATTCTTTTAAAGAATTTTCATCAGGACATAAAATACAAAACAACGATGCACTTACCTAAATACCCTCCACCAAGGACACCCAACGTGAAGTGCTGAATGGACCTCGCTCACTGCCGTCCGGCAGCGCCGTCCGGCATGCAGTCGCGGCGGGGCTGACGTCATCAGTGGGAGTCCTGTTGCTAGGTGATGAAGAAGAAACAAATTGATTACACCACCACCCCACAGTGGCTTACGCAGCTAGCCAGCTAGGAATAATATAAGGGAAATACAGTCACCAGACAGGGGAGAACCCAGTACCAAGCATAATGGAAAACCAATGATAATAAATCTAATAAGAAACAATTAGTCTAACATCGCAAACAGCAGGAGTGCAGATAGTCAAAGTCAGTGACACAAGAGAAGATATACAAATCAGTAAGAACTCATACAGCTAGATGAAGCAGTTCAATAGGCATTGTTCATTAAGTCCATTAGGACTCAGCGTATCCAACCTATAGATCCAGCGTGCTTCTCTCTGCAGAAGCAACCTAGATCTATCTCCCCCTCTGTGATGCTCTGGGACATGATCAATCATTTTATATTTTAGAGAGCTAAGGCCCTCATTCAGACCCACTCGCAAGCGGGCGCACGTACGTTAGGCGTACGTACAAAAATATTTAAATTCAAGGGCTCGCTCGTATTTTCGATCGCATCTAAAAATCCTCCCCAAACTCAGACGACCCCTCCTCTAACTAACAAGCGTGCAAAATAGCGAGCGTACATCCCCGAAATGGCTTGAAGGGAACGCACGCACAAGTATAAACCGGAAGTGGCCATGTCAGATGTCGATTACCTGCTCCTTTATTCTGCCTACCTCCATCAATCGTATCATGCCAATCAATGTGTCAATTAGCTTAATGGTTTTTTTTTTTCAACACAATGCAAGAAACTTTACTCTTGTCCGTGTTTGTGTTTACCCGCAGAATACGTACGGCTTAAACATTCGCTTTTATTGCTCAAAAAACATGTTAGCCACAATGAAACAATTGTTCTATTGCTGTGGATCCCCGCATATTTCCCGGGGTTCATTTCTTTATTTAAATTTGCTTACGCATGTCACTGCATCAAGCCTATCATAACTCTCCAGAGATTTCTGGCCCTGTCGAACACATGACTCATACACTAACCAATAAAATTGCTCCTGTTAATTTCCAAGATACATTAGCCAATCAGAAATTTTTGGCACACTTTATCAAAAATGAATTTTAAGAAAAACACCACTGCCATCATGAGAGCCTCCGCATTCACCAGGTGCGAGCTGCTGGTGCTAACGGAGGTGATGGATCGGCGTATCACCAGCCAGCCTCCACCCATCACCAACCGGCAGAAGCGTTCCGCATATGCGGAGGCACGGGCCCGCCTGCGCTCCTTCGGCTCACGCCGCAACATCGGTCAGCTGGAGCGCAGGTGGTCTGACCTGCAACGGCGAACGCCCCGCTTGCTGGCATGCTTTCGCATGCAGATAGTGGAAAGTAAGTGTTATGTATTGTGGTTTTCATGTTTGTCTTTGTGGGGCAAACTGCGTGTGCATGTTTTCATGTCTGTCCTATTTTTTCATTCTCATCATATCTGCGTGTGCATGTTTTTATGTCTGTCCTATTTATTCATTCTCCTCATATCTGCATGACCATGTTTTCCCTCTATTTCTGATATATTCATTCTACTCATATTTGCATGTTTTTTGTCGGTGGTGGGTGATTTTAAAATGTTATTTGGCCAGGATTTGGCCAGAAACTAACCACAATTTGTTTGACATCTTTTAGGGGGACAGGCAAGACTACGCCGTCACCGTCCGGCCAGATGGCAGTCCCGCCCACTCTCACCCACCCCCAGCCAACACTCCACCCCAAATAATTCCCCTATTCCCCCCTCCTCCCAAGCCTTCCAAGACCCTCTCCTGGAACTGTCGGGCCTCCTTCCCCTCCGTCCCCCTTCCCCCTCTCCTCCAACCACCCCTCTTCCAATTACCCCCTCCCCGGAGTCCGTGATAACCCCGCCCCGTTCTTTGGGGAATGAAGGCTCCTCCGAGGATGAAGATGGAGGGACTTCGGGATTTGCCGTTTTGGCTACCGGTATGTTTTTCTTTCGCGTTTTTTTTAACCACAAACTGTTTGTATGTAATCATGTGTCGTTCCTTTATTCGTGATTTTTGGGTTGTTTTTTGGTGATTTAGCAGTTTGCCTTTACCTCTTCCTGCTGATTTCAACATACACATATCACACCTGTGGGTATTTCTACATAGGCCTTGTAATTTTTGCAGCACCCCTTTTTTTTTAAATTTTGGTTTTGGAGTGATTTCGTTGTGTTTTTGTTTTTTTAATGTGGATTCCCTATTGTTTGATTAATCCACACACTTTTCTCACCCACAGAGGATCAGAGGCGTGGGCAAGAGGTCGAAGATTGTGTGGCACACATGCGCCAAAATGTAATTGGGGTGCTTGTGGCCCTTGACCGGCTGTCTGGCATCCTTCGGCAGTAGTTTTTTTGTTTTTATCTTTTTCAAAATAAATTGTTTATTTCTAATATACGTTCTGCCTCATTCGTTTTTTCAAAACCAAAGATAGTTAACCCTGACATAAGTAGACTGTTCCTGCAAGGTTTTGCATTTTTTAAAAATTAGATTGGGTTTTGTATTTGTATGTAAAACACCCTCAAGAAACACATAACAGTAACAATGTCATTTCCCTTTTTGTGTGTAGTGTCAATTAGATATTTCTACATTTTACAGGTTCCTAGTTGGTGGGCAAGCTGCTTAGGCGAATCTTACAAAGCCAAATGATTGGACAGGCTTCCTTTTGGTGTGGGTTGGGAACCTGAAAACATATTTCATTTTTGCTCAACTGGCATCAGTACTGGATTACCCCTTAGTCAAATGTAAGGTGTGTTAACCTGGTTAAACTTGCTGGTAACGTCCAAAAAAAGGAAGAACATTTAACTCTCCAAACATTAATTCACAACATAACTGAGAAATCAAAGTGGTCACTCACAAAAAAAACACACAGTGATAATCTCAATTACAACACATACCCAATAAAAAACAAAAAAACAAAAACAAATCAAGAACTGGTTGAGGAAGGACCATGCCAAAATGATTCCACAAACATGGCGTTGCGATATGGGTTCCAGAATATATTCCCAAAATGACCAGATCCAGGTTTGGTAAGGGTAGCATGAAGTAGTGAGCATTGTAGTGCCAAAGATTATGTGAACAAACCGAAGATGGTGAAAAAAAGAAAACAAAATTAGATGTTCGCAAACAAACACAAACACATTAGGTTTAAACACTGTTTTGTTAAAACTTACCTAAAAAATCTGGCCACCACATCATCGTGTATGGCCCCCCCACATACTGACCTCCGACCAACCTCGGGGGGGCCATCCTCAGGTAAGGCATCCTCTGGCTGCATTGGGACACCACTCCTTATGGCGATGTTGTGAAAGATCCCACACAGGACCACAATTTTCGACACCATATCCGGCAAATACATGAGCTCGCCAACAGAGCGGTGGAGGCATCTGAATCGGCCTTTTAAAAGGCCGATACAGCGCTCCACCACTTGCCTGGTGGCTGTAAGTGCGGAATTAAATGCACTTTGTGGGCCTGGTGTGGGAGCCAAATAAGGAGTGAGCAGCCAGGACATGCAAGGATATCCACTGTCTCCTATGGAAAAGAATTGACAACATCAGGAACACTGTGTATCAAGCTTAACATTGTTATGTACAAAAGGTTTCCACTTACCCAGAAGCCACGCATCACCAGCTTGTAGGTTGGTTAATTTGTGCCATATCCCTGATTGCCGGATGATGAAGGAGTCATGTGCACTTCCGGGTAATTTAGCATTCAGGGACAGGATCTGGAGGGAGGCATCACATACCACCATTACATTCAGGGAGTGATAGTGTTTCCTGTTTCGAAATATGGCCTCCAGCCGGGCTGGAGGCTGAAGTGGTATGTGAGTACCATCCACAACCCCTATGATGTGTGGGAAGGCAGCTATTTGGTAAAAATTGGCCTTGGCCACACTAAGGGCACCCATATCCAAAGGCATTTGAATAAAATGATGGAGGTGCTTGAAAAGTGCCTCCATCACTGCCCTCAGGATCCGGGAAAAGGAGGATTGGGAGATGCCCGCCACTATTCCCACCGTTGTTTGAAACGATCCTGAGGCACAGAAATGTAACACCGCCATAAATTGCGTAAGTGGTGGTATTGTTGTTGGACTGTCAATTTGCCGCTCAAGATCACTTTCTATTAATGAGAGAGTGTCTATGATGATTTTGGGAGGTAGACGGTAGCATCTTAAAACCTCATCATCGGGCATTCCAAAAAGGGTGACACGTGTTCGAAATATCTGGGGCCTTGCATGCCTACGATGCCTACGCCTGGGACGAGATTGAGGTTGGTCGGCTTCCGGGAGCATGGCCAGAACAATATGCCCCAGATCAACCTGAAATTCAAAGATTTCAATGTAAGGCTTTTGACCCACCCCAAAACTATATTAAAACAACTTAGCTTGATGATACCATCCATTGCTGCTTACATGCCGGGGTATTGTCATGATACGTCCAAACTGAAAATAAACACCAAAATTACTTGACACATTTCACTCTGTGCATTTTTGTTTACAAATTTTGTGCTAGACCAAAGTTAAAATATGCCAAACACCCATTTAGCAAAACAGCAAAGCGACATTTGACTCAGTACATCAAAATGGGTCGAAATGTTGGCACAAAAAGCGAAAGAGAAACCACCAAAAAGTTAGAATGATTATTAAGCTGTTAAAAATGCGCTAATTAGTTCGCTAATACAAGTCACAAGAGTAACTACTAAAAATGCGCTAATTAGTTCGCTAATACAAGTCACAAGAGTAACTACTAAAAATGCGCTAATTAGTTCGCTAATACAAGTCACAAGAGTAACTACTAAAAATGCGCTAATTAGTTTGCTAATACAAGTCAGAAGAGTAACTACTAAAAATGCGCTAATTAGTTCGCTAATACAAGTCACAAGAGTAACTACTAAAAATGCGCTAATTAGTTTGCAAATACAAGATAAAAAATGGACTTACCAAGAGCAAATATATAAGAGTCAAAATCAAAAGGTCTTTTGGGTCGAAAATAAACAAAATCTAAAATAGAAGAAATTATGGATCCAAAAATTACAAAAAATAAGAAACACAATGAAACAACAATTGAACAAAAGTTAGACTTCACAAAACTTACCAAATCAAGAAACGAGGTCCCAAAAATATAAACCAACAAAGATAACGGAAAAAAAAAATGCAAATCTAACCAACAAACGAATCTCCAACCGCCAACTCCTTTCTACGCAATCAATAAACTCCAGCCAAGATAACCTCCAACAATCCAAAAACGCCACCTCGACTTGAGACACACCAAGCCATAAATAGTGTTTCGTTTCCCGCACAAATTAAGGAGGGATCATAGGGCCGCACAATCAATGATGCGGCCGCAAAATAAGGACGCATGTATAAATACGTCACGAAAACACATTCAAATTCTGGTGTATTTCTTGTTTGGACCTCAGACATGGCGACAGACCAGGGAAAAAATGCCCTAGAGTCAGGCGGTAAGTCTTTCATGCATTTTGTATCAATGATTAATTTGAAACATAAGATTAGGCAAGTTGTGATTTTGTGAATTCTGTAAATTTACACAAATAGGTGAGGAGAATGACATGGAAGAGGCTGCTGGGCCCAGTATTCCGGCCAAAGCGGCCAAAAAAAAAAGGCAGCCACATTTCACAAGAAAGGAGATGGAGGTTTTGATCCAGAAGTGTGTGGACATCCTGCCACAGGCAGACAGGAATATGAGTCTAAGCCAGAAGTGGAGAATGTGGGAAGAGGTAGCCGTTGCTGTCAATAGGGTGGGTGATTATGTCCGTCTAGCCCGGGATGTCAAACGGCGGTAAGTAAACCCTTGCCCCCCCTAAAAACAAACCCCATTTTAAACCAAAGGATAATGGCTTCCATTTTTTCCCACAGATGGGGCGACTTCAAATATCGCCTAAAGCAAAAACTCGCGGACAGGGCTAGGCATGCAAGGGGGACAGGTGGGGGTCCCACCCCTGTGTCATTGGAGTTGACGGATTTAGAAGAGCTGGCACAGGGGTGTGTGCAGCCTGTGGAGGTGTTTGGCGTGTCCAACATGGATACGGACATGCCAGACTTTGCGGCTCCTCATGTTGTCCCAGGTAAATCTTTGGATGTCATCAACTCTGAAATGTTATTGTGCCAATATGTAGATTGTAATGTGAGGCTTTTCTCTTTTTTCCTAACAGAGACACAGGCGGATGAGTCTGCTCCAGAGGGGAGCCTTGGCCGCCGAATTTCTGCTGGCTCTGCAGGGGAGGAACCAGTACATCCGGCTGAGGACCCTGCAGAAGCCAGTCCAGGACAATCCCCCTCGCAGGCAGTGGCCCTCCTCACAGAACTCAATTTCAAATCGGATTCCCATACGGAGATTCTGCAGAGGATGGACGCCAGTCTGCTACGGGTGGCTAAGGCCCTGGAGCAAAATGCTGCAGCCAACGAGACCATTGGTCAGGCCCTGGCGGAAAATACCAGGGCCAACATCCGCATCGCCAATGCCCTGGAGCAGCTCGTTCGCCAGCACATGGTGGAGCCGACCTCCCTTCCTGCCGGAACATCAGGATCCTCCACCTCTGGCACAACATCAGCCAATCCTCCAAATGTGCCTAGCCCTGTGCCTAGTCCAGAGGCCACAACATCTGCCTCTGGACAGGCCAGCCCGATGACATCCCGGACCCGGTCTGGCGCCCTCCCTCCCCCATCCAAACGGGTGAAAAAACGGTGACAGCAATGGTGACTTTTCCCACAATCCTTCTGTGATTGGCTCATATTCCTTTCGGGTCAAAACTTCCCACTCCTTTCTTGTGAAATGTTTTTATTTTTTTGATGTATGTTTATGTCAACAGTTATGTTGGGCCAATTTGTTTGATTTGGGAACATATCTTTGGGCAAAAAAGATGTCCCCAAAATTTTTAAAATTAGTTTTTTTGTTTGAGCAATAAATTGGAAATTAAACAATGACATTGGATTGTGAAATTATTGTACAAATGGGTTACATTTAATCCTGGGCCAAAAGGCAAAAACTCGGCCAAAACAAACAAAAAAAAAGGGCTCTTTAAGGAACGTTTAAAAATTCATATAATTCGGCAAATTCAAGAGGCACAAATAAAATGGTGCGAAACTGAAAACATGATGAAATTATTGTTTCAATAGGCCCTAACCACCAAATTGCTGCCCAAATAAACCCCCCCAAATGTACGCAAATTGACTGTGTCATCCTGACATTAGCAGCTCTGAGTTCCACCTGCGTACGTTTTGTGCTATCCCAAAAAACTGATTTCAAAACACATACCAAGCCGGTTCGCAATCCAACACTAATTGCTTTTCTGCCCTCCCGCGATTAATCGCAACAACATCGTGGAGTCCCGGGACGGAGGAGAAGGCCATCGCCAATGTGGTCGAGTAATCCAGACCCTAAGCTGTGCGAGCATTTGGAAGGGAAAGAGGATCATCCAGTGACGTAGGAGTCGGTCCGTACACATTTTACGCTCGCATCTGCAAATGTATGTACGCCCCAAAAACGCCTCGCCACGCCTGCGTTTTTCCATCTCCACCCTCGTCAACACCCTAAAACGCCCTGTTCTGTCAATCACATTGGACATGTCACTTCCTGTATGCTATTTTAGGAACGAGTCCAAAAAAACTTGCAATCTGCAGTACGCACATGCGCAGTGTTACACCGACGCATGCGCGGTTATTCAACATCGGAACGCAACGAGCGTACTGCTGTTAACGAGCGGCTCTGAATGAGGGCCTAAGACTGTGCCTAGCATCCCTAAAGTGTTTAGCAACTGGTTGGTCTGATGTTCTACCCTCAATTGCCAGTCGAATGGCACTTCTATGAAGCGCCATCCGCTCCTTAAATTGACGAGTCGTTTTCCCGATATAGAGGAGCCCACAGGGACAACGTGTAAAATATATCACAAAACTACTTGTGCAAGTAAGTATGTGATTAATACGTATCTTTTTACCCGTTAGTGGATGGGGGAATGTGTCTCTAGTTTCCAGGAAACTACACGTTGTGCAGTTAAGGCACCGATAATTACCCGTTTTTTTTAGTTAAAAAATGGGCTTGCTTCTTAGATTTAGATTCCCACCCTGTAATATCGGTCCTCACTACATAATCCCTAATAATTTTGGCTCTCTTGTAACAGGGAACCAGCGTTGTATCTTTTAATAAAGGCAGCTCATCTTCCTGATTAGTTAACGGCCAATGTCTTTTAGCTTTTCTGACGATTTCTGTACTTGCAGTTGAAAACTGATTGATGAACAGCATGGACTTCTTCTCCGATTGTTCATTAGATTTTTGTAATAATTTAGATCTTGGAATGTTCAACGCTTTAGTTTTGGCTACTAAAAGCAATGATGCTGAATAACCCCTCTGTAAGAATCGGTTATACATAAGTCCCATCTGCTTCTTTTAGTCTTCTTCACTATCACAAATTCGTCTTACCCTCACAAATTGAGAGAAGGGCAGGCCTCTCTTCAAAGCACCTGGATGAAAGCTAGATGCTGATAGTAAAGAGTTACAATCAGTGGGTTTGTTATAAATGGTAGTATGCAGTTCATTTTCACTCCGTATAACCCGTACATCCAGAAAGTGCACTGTGTCACTGCTAACATCATAAGTAAATTTGATATTGGGATCTTTCTGGTTAATCTGAGTCATCAAATCCCTAAGATCTTTTTTGGTACCAGTCCATAAAAGAAAGATATCATCTATGTATCTTTTGAAATAGATAATATTGCCTGCAGTCCCAGAGTCACAGAAAAATAACTCCTTTTCTAATGAGAACATAAAAGCATTTGCGTAAGCCGGTGCCACACATGATCCCATGGCACATCCTTGTTGCTGTATGAAGAATTCTCCGTTAAAAATAAAATAGTTGTGTGTCAACACTAACTGCAATAAATCCAAGAAAAAATCAATATCTGGACCACTTTCTGGATGTACGGGTTATACGGAGTGAAAATGAACTGCATACTACCATTTATAACAAACCCACTGATTGTAACTCTTTACTATCAGCATCTAGCTTTCATCCAGGTGCTTTGAAGAGAGGCCTGCCCTTCTCTCAATTTGTGAGGGTAAGACGAATTTGTGATAGTGAAGAAGAGGAAAAGAAGCAGATGGGACTTATGTATAACCGATTCTTACAGAGGGGTTATTCAGCATCATTGCTTTTAGTAGCCAAAACTAAAGCGTTGAACATTCCAAGATCTAAATTATTACAAAAATCTAATGAACAATCGGAGAAGAAGTCCATGCTGTTCATCAATCAGTTTTCAACTGCAAGTACAGAAATCGTCAGAAAAGCTAAAAGACATTGGCCGTTAATTAATCAGGAAGATGAGCTGCCTTTATTAAAAAATACAACGCTGGTTTCCTGTTACAAGAGAGCCAAAAATATTAGGGATTATGTAGTGAGGACCGATATTACAGGGTGGGAATCTAAATCTAAGAAGCAAGCCCATTTTTTAACAAAAAAAACTGGTAATTATCGGTGCCTTAACTGCACAACGTGTAGTTTCCTGGAAACTGGAGATACGTTCCCCCATCCACTAACGGGTAAAAAGATACGTATTAATCACATACTTACTTGCACAAGTAGTTTTGTGATATATTTTATACATTGTCCCTGTGGGCTCCTCTATATCAGGAAAACGACTCGTCAATTTAAGGAGCGGATGGCGCTTCATAGAAGTGCCATTCGACTGGCAATTGAGGGTAGAACATCAGACCAACCAGTTGCTAAACACTTTAGGGATGCTAGGCACAGTCTTAGCTCTCTAAAATATAAAATGATTGATCATGTCCCAGAGCATCACAGAGGGGGAGATAGATCTAGGTTGCTTCTGCAGAGAGAAGCACGCTGGATCTATAGGTTGGATACGCTGAGTCCTAATGGACTTAATGAACAATGCCTATTGAACTGCTTCATCTAGCTGTATGAGTTCTTACTGATTTGTATATCTTCTCTTGGGTCACTGACTCTGACTATCTGCACTCCTGCTGTTTGCGATGTTAGACTAATTGTTTCTTATTAGATTTATTATCATTGGTTTTCCATTATGCTTGGTACTGGGTTCTCCCCTGTCTGGTGACTGTATTTCCCTTATATTATTCCTAGCTGGCTAGCTGCGTAAGCCACTGTGGGGTGGTGGTGTAATCAATTTGTTTTTTCTTCATCTCCTAGCAACGGGACTCCCACTGATGACGTCAGCCCCGCCGCGACTGCATGCCGGACGTCAGTGAGCGAGGTCCATTCGCACTTCACGTTGGGTGTCCTTGGTGGAGGGTATTTAGGTAAGTGTATCGTTGTTTTGTATTTTATGTCCTGATGGAAATTCTTTAAAAGAATTGAAACGTTGACTGGATTCACGGTGTGTCCGTGTCATTTTTGATAGTTTCTTTGAGTGCCGCCCGCTGTTGCTCTGCATTTGGATACAAATATACTGGGAAGGCACCTACAAGTAAAATTCCATAGGTGCTAGTGCCGAGTATTGTGATTGACTATATACATATATATATATATATATATATATATATATATATTTAATTGATACAATTATATCTGCTCCGGAGTGTGGGTTTAAACAAATGAAACAATGTCTCCATCAAAATGTAGTTTTGTGGTGATCACAAATGTTCCATAAAGGGGAGTCACTTTTTTTCACAGAATAAATAAGTTGTTGACACTGCAGTGTATAGATCGTATAAATTGGCTAAAAGAAGGTAAACAGCCGGCAACTTCTTTTATCCGTGCTAAATATTAATAAATGTCACGAATGGTGATATCAGTGGATTGCTTACCACTTGAAATAGGTGTAATGATAGCACTGAGGTTATCCAGGGGTATTCAGCGTAGAAATCGCTGGTCTGTGCTGCGTGCTGGAAGCTCCTCTCAAAAGCTCAATGAGACCGGCGTCTCTATGTAGCCCAGAGCGGTGCACATCAGCCGCACAGAACCATCCGGATAGCCGTTGCTTCTCCAATAATCCTGAGAAGAAAAACTGCATGTGAGTGGCTCCAACACAGGTGTATTAACGAGTCCACCGTAGATGTGTTAACGCAATAGCCAGGTGATGTATCCACAAACTTCCTGAGCAGGTCCCTGCAGTCCTTAGGGTGTCCAGTAAATAATAATGAGGATCAAACAATCTCCCCAGCAGTCTCCTAACTAGTTTCTTTACTCCAGGTAATTTCATCAGAGGAACATGTGTCCTGGGTGCAGGTATCAGGGGAGGGTGCTGACGTGTGGCTTGGCAGACAGCGCTGTCAGCACAGATCATATTCACCCAGAGGAGGCACTGAACATTATAAGTAGTAGAATTGTATGATCTAACGGCTGGACACTGTTAGACATGTCACAATTCAAAAATCCCTGTCACATGGTACACAGAGGAGGGCACCAGCCCCAGCATTAGAGGACTGGAGAGATGAATATGTGCTGCACACTTCACACTGATTGGACAGTGCACACAAAGTTGCAGTGATGGGAGATAATCTTCTTGGAGGCAGAGTCAGCATATATAAGGTGATGTCAGGATGACATGACTCAGACCAGCACTGGAGCAAAGCTTGGTTGCTGATTCAAACTGTGCTGTCCAGCTTCAGCAACTAGGTGACATGCAGGTTAGTGAGAAGGACTTTGCATGACCATCAGTAATTGCTAAACTACCACCAGTGTTAAAGTCTCTTTACATTACTGCTGATAGCTTCTACACTACTGGTTAGTAAACCTCCCTGTTCCTACATTGATACAGTAATAGCGCTTATTACCTGTTAGATGACTTTGGTGACTTGTAACTGCTGGTGACCCTTCCCCAAGATTCACCAGCATAGGTCCCGGGAAAGTGTTTTGGTGCAGGAGAGGGGACTGTTGTTCCAATCTGGGTGCGCACCAATTATATAATCACTTTATATACCTTGGTGATTATATAATTGGTGCGCACCCAGACTGGGAAGGAAACGCTCTATAGGGGGATCATATTAATACCCCTATAAGTGCTTAAGTGTACCTTTCTCAAAAGGTCAATTCCGGTACGCATCCATTTGTCTGTATTATATTCCTAATAAATTGTAAATGGTTTTATGCTATGGTGGCAATCCTCTTTTTGTTTTACATGAACACTAATATGAGAAGTCAGCATATAAGAGGATTCACTGTGAATGAAGGAATATAACTGAAGGAATTTGGAGTGACGAACTGCAGTGAATTGTATACTTTTACTTCTATTTTTAAGGATTGGTTATATTTACAGTGGTGGGACTACAGTATAATCACCCAATTCTATTGGTGGCTCCACCCAAGAGTACTGACATTTCTTTTTGGATACTGGACTAAGTTTCTTTGGATATTATACACATTTTTCAGTCATATATTGTTTTGAAATCCCATTAGGAGCGCTTGGGAACATCCTTTTGATTTTCTGTTTGCTATTTAGGTGATCTGTGATTATCACCATTGTTCCATTGCTGCCCTATTTAATGTGGATCGCTATTGTTTAACCTATTTTTTTTAGAGATTTCTCTGTCCTTCACCTCCTTTATACAGTTAACGCCATTCCCGTAGGGATCCATGGGGACAGCTCCATCCATCTATGGGAACAGCGTCTCATCAAGCTTTGCTTTTCTTTGCAAATTAGCACTAAGGATGGCGTTACTATACATTTAACATGGACTTTTTTTTGGTACACATACTTGAAATAAGCCAGCATAAAGGACAAATGGTGCATTTATGTCATGGTAAAATACACTTCATTTTTACACTTAATTTTTATACAGAACATAATAATTCCCTTAATAGTTTGTACATAGTTATTGGAAACAATGTGACAGTGGCCAGGGCATCCTTACCTGACTTGTGACCTCTAGCTTGATACCAGTCATTGCTTCAGTCACAATTGCCAGCAGCAGGGATGCAACATTGTTTATCCGAGATACCAAAGCAAGTCTTTCCTTTCTCACACACACAGCAATATTCAGCCTAGGAGAGGAGTGTGGGACATGCATCAGTTACATTATATAAAACAGAACAAGACATGGTGATACTGTGAGATCTGTAAGTCATAGGAGTGTGACCACACATATATCATTGTGTTACACAGTGCCGGTACAGGGCCCATGATGTCATGCCTAGGGAGCAAGGCTGCCAGGTCCAGGAAATAAAGCACAGAGTGTACTAATGGTGCATAGACACGGTCAGATTTCCCTGGTCGAGTTGAACGATAACGATATCGATATATCATTATCGTTCAAATCAACCAGTTTCTGGCCTCTTCAAATGACCAAATGACGGTCAATGCGAGGGTACAGATGGTCGACCAGGTTAGCCTGTTTACTATAGGGACCCGCGATCATTGATTGCAGGGTTGTTATAGCAGTTGGAGAGTTGATGCATGTGTTGGATGTTCGATTTCGAACATCCAACACATGCAGGACGATCAGATAACGATCGTTATCTGATTTTTCTCCAAGTCTGACCATGTGTACCCTCCATAAGGATGCTTCAGGCAGCTCCACCGGCTGCAGGGTGCCTGCCTGGAGCATCCTTTGGACACTCAGAGTGACTGCAGCAGTGTTACAGGTCCCCTGAAAGCCAGATGCAGGTCCTGTGGAGCAGCAACAGTGCCGTGCCCAGGGCCCTGCACCTTTTGTGACAGCACTGCCTGCACACCCCGAGTTACAGCCCTGGTGTTACATACCATTCATGAGACAAACAACACACACACATATATATATATCTTCAAAACTGTAATTTAATTTGCTACTACAGATATAGGGACTATGTACTAAGCATTGGAGAGAGATAATGTGGATGCAAATAAAGTACCAACCAATCAGCTCCCGCCACTTTATTGGCTGTGTATGAAAAATGAGAGTAGCTGATTAGTTAGTACTTTATCTCCGTCCACTTTATCTCTCTCCAAGGCTTAGTACATTGTCATGTTTTGCTATAAATAGTATTGGTGTTTTACATTTCCTGCTTAAACATGGCAAGAAGCAGCTGCTTTTGGATGCCACCACTTAGTAAATGTACTATGAAGTGTAAGTTAGATCATTAAATCAGATGTCTGATCAAATGCTCTGATTTGTATGTGTCATTAGTGTTTATACATAACCCTCATTGGTACTCAGTGGCGGGCTGGGCCGGGGGGCAGGGTGCCATCTGCCCCCCAGACCAGTATAATTGTGCAGAACTAGGGCCGCAGCAGCACTGTTTGTGTACTATGCCTGACAGCCGGGAAAGTTCACCCGTCTGCCTCCTGGCTGTCAGTGTCAGGATGTGGCACAGTGAAGTTAGCCTGAGAAGGGGCCGTCTTATATAGACGGGGCCGTCAGGGGGGTTGAGGAGTTACAATTGTTCAGGACAGGGGCAGATGGAGTGCGGCCGGGGGTTTAAACTACAAATTGCAGTAGCTGGGATCATAAGTGACTGCAGAAGGGCTGGATTATGATGAAAGAACCTGCCCTGGGAAACCCCTCTCACAGACATTTTTCCCTCAGGAAACCAGATCTACCAGATCAGGATCACTTCCTCGGCTCTGCAGTAGCCCTGCCCCCAGCTCTCTTCCACTCTTCTCTTCCTTCCTCCGAGTCCCTGCTTTCATTGGCACGGCACAGAAGAAGGCTGGCACTGTAGTTGCGGAGCACACCACACCACAGAGGTACTCCCTTTCCTTTGCAGTCTCTCTCTGTCCCTGTCTCCCCTGCAGTCTCTCTCACTGTCCCTTTCTCCTCTGCAATCTGTTTCACCGTCCCTTTCTCCCCTGAAATCTGTCTCACTGTCACCTTCTCCCCTACAGTCTCTCTCAGTGTCCCCTTCTTCCCTGCAATCTCTCACTCGCCACTTCTCCCCTGCAGTATCTCCCCCTGTCCCCTTATCCTCTGCCATCTCTCACTGTCTCTTTTCTCCCCTGCAGTCTCCCTCACTTTCCCTTTCTCCCCTGCAGTCTCTCTCACTGTCCCTCTCTCCCCTGCAGTCTCTCTCACTGTCCCTCTCTCCCCTGCAGTCTCTTTCACTGTCCCTTTTCTCCCATGCAGTCTCCCTCACTGCCCTTTTCTCCCCTGCAGTCTCCCTCACTGCCCCTTTCTCCCCTGCAGTCTCCCTCACTGTCCCTTTCTCCCCTGCAATCTGTCTCACTGTCCCTTTCTCCCCTGCAATCTGTCTCACTGTCCCTTTCTCCCCTGCAATCAGTCTCACTGCCCCTTTCTCCCCTGCAGTCTCCCTGACTGCCCCTTTATCCCCTGCAGTCTCCCTCACTGTCCCTTTCTCCCCTGCAATCTGTCTCACTGTCCCTTTCTCCCCTGCAATCTGTCTCACTGTCCCTTTCTCCCCTGCAATCAGTCTCACTGCCCCTTTCTCCCCTGCAGTCTTCCTCACTGCCCCTTTCTCCCCTGCAGTCTCCCTCACTGTCCCTTTCTCCCCTGCAGTCTCCCTCACTGTCCCTTTCTCCCCTGCAATCTGTCTCACTGTCCCTTTCTCCCCTGCAGTATCTCCCCCTGTCCCCTTATCCCCTGCCAGGGGATAAGGGGACAGTACCTTTTTCCCTTGCCATCTCTCTCACTGTCCCATTCTCCCCTGCAGTGTCAATCACTGTTCGCTTTCCCTCTGCAGTCTCTCCCACTGTCCCCTTTTCCCCTTCTGTCTCTCATTATTGTCTGATAAATTTCTGTTACACAACCCTTCCCATCTGTACCTCTGCCCTCTTTACTCACATGTGCCTATGCTACCTCCCCGCATGTGTGCCCCTTTCCCCTTACAGCCTGGCTGGTGGCTGCAATCAGAATTAAGTCCATATCCAATTATCCATGAAAAGCCGTGTTTTGGCTATAATTGTTGACAGGTGCAAAGTTTTCGCACAAAACTGCGTGTCGTGCAATCCTATTGCAGAAGTTTTTTCATGTGCAAAAACTCCATAGACAAAAAATTGCGAACTGTTTTCACCCTCTCAGGGCAAGTGAAAAAATGTGCAAAATTCCTATTTTTGGTTAAAATGTGGGGACCACTATGTCCCTAATGGCAACTTAGGCAAAAATAATTTTTTAATTAGCTTAATTTGGCCAATAATGACATCATTTTGGGGTGAAATATTAAAAAGTGTTGGAAAATGGATTTCAAGTAAAAGATCAGATATTTTGGGGGGCTCTATGGATGGGACATGTATTTTAAATATTGTAGGTGGCTGCACCAGGTGTATTTTTCCACGCACCTTTAGGACATAAAATATACTTGCACCCGTTTTCATGTATACCTAATTTAAGTGCAGCATTTATTTTGGCCCAAAAAACTTAATTTTTCCAATGTTGTACAAATATGCATAAAACAGCCATTTAACTCAGTTTAAGAACCTCAAATACTTTTCGTAGGGTCACTAATACACTTTTATATATTGATTTCCTATGTAATTTAGGCTTTTTATGGGTTACAGACAGATTTCCCCAAATTCACCTGTACTTTTCGCTAGTTTGTCGTGCAAATGCATTTTCACGTCTTTGTAGGGCGAAAAAAGGACACAAATATATCACACCAAAACACGTGAATTGTGCAAAAACTTCTCCGACGTTAAGTTTTTGCTTTTTTTGCAGCTAATTGTTTATGGCCCTTAGTGTGGATGGATGGAGGATCAATCGCGTTCAACGCCACTGGGGCATATTTATCACAATCCACATTTTTAAATTGGACGTGATAAATATTTTTTGTCCAAATTTGTAATGTGTATATTAATATTTTCACATACATTTACTAAACTTCTCTTGCCAAAAGATGTGCTCCAATAAGAGCCTGTCCTGTTAAAGAGCTGGAAGCAGCGTCATAGTGTAATAGTATCACACTGCTTCCTGGTTCGGGTCCACGGCGCACAACACTGTGCATGCGCGGCTATCAGATCCAGAGCACCCCGCTCTAGAAGAATTTGCTAAATTGTATAGGGTAATGCCATATGTAGATGGCATTTGATTTACACTATCAGGGCCAAGTTCCGGAATGCTTCACAGTGTGCTGATAGAAAAGCCGGGGCTACTTGTTTGTGTTTGCCCCCAGGCTGAAAGTTGCCAGCCAGCCCCTGTTGGTACTATACCTGTAATCAGCATTGCTCTGATTGGTAAGTGGTACTGGGTGTGAGTCAGAGATATACGCTAATGCCACAGTAACTGCAAATGTGTACACAGCGGCTGTGATAATGTATGCTAATTCCACAGCCGCAGGGATGTGTAATGAGATGTCACATCTGCATGTCAGTCACCACCTCCCCATTGCCGCCCATAAATGGTCCCTTCCTGTCACTCACTCTGTGACTAAATCCTCACTGCGAGCGACATCAGTAATGACACGTGACGTATGCGCAGTGCGACCCATATACATGTGCAGTGCGACTCATATACATGTGCAGTGTGACGCATATACATGTGCAGGTTACAGGTAATGGCTCTAACTGCGCAAACAGTGGCATTGTGTCCATCTCTGCCAAAGGGCCATTGTACACAGCACATTGGGGCCTATAATGACTAATGATGGAAGAACTGGGAATAATAATGACGTTGCTGGTTTTACATGCAAAGGAAAGTAATAATTAGTCAGTGACTGTTATAGAGCTATACATGGTAGTAATATAACATCATAGGCATCTCAATAGTAGTGTTACAGAGAGCATGCTTACATTATTATTGTGGTAAGTATCATATAGGAGGCCTTACATACAATGTAGCCAGCATAGCCCACCCAGTTTCTGTTAGTGTAGGCCATGGTGAATATGGCAGCACTGTCCACTGCACAGAGGAAAACAAAAAGTAGTGTACCAAGAGTCAGGCACTCCCCATATACCACAAATACAAGTTGTGTAATAAAACCTTTATACAAAAAGCAAATAATCACCCTTTCAGATGATCAGAGTATGCAGCAATGGTTTTGAAACCAATTAATAATGTTTATCTGTACGTCCAATCAGATTACAGGATAACTTCTTTCTTTTATTCTAGAATCTGCAAAACATGACTCCCATTCTCCTGCACAAATGCACAGTTGCAGGAAGACATAAAGCACAGAACATAGTGCAATAACCTTTTGATAAAATAGGTTTTAATGATACAAATAGCACTTACAAGATTGATAAAAGGTACAGGCATATAACGAAATCCATTAAAGGCACACAGCAGCAGTCTGGATAGGAGTCCTGGTTGTCCACAAGATGTTTACACAGGATACAACCCGATCAGAGCTCCGGATACTCCAACTGGTTCCAGGTAAGATCCCACAGTCAGCCCATGCATCAGTAACGGAAATCCAGATCCTCGCTTAATGCATTTCAGACAGTGTTTGTCCTTCATCAGAAGCGTGTAACAGGCTCTCCACACACAGTATATAAACCCTCTCTGGACATTCACACAGGTGGGAATGCTCACCGCTACTCGGCGTACTTCCCACATTGAATTTGCATGCATCGCCAAAAACCGGAAGTAAGATGGCTGCCATGCTTTCCCCCTGCGTTCAAGCAACCAGGAAGTCCTTTATAAACTCGTTCCACTGGTGTATCTCTGTTATTTCAGCCAGATGGTAATCCCTGTTAATACCCCCAAGGATGAGGGGCCATACCAGGATGTTCATTACATAGAGAGTCCTCTATAGTATCCAGAGTGTTTATCAATAAAAAATAAAAACACAGATTAAAACATCATAAAACATTTAATAAATACACACATTGTGCAAAGGAAGTGTAAAGTGCAGTCGTGACTAAAGGAATAAAGAATCAAGAGTTTTAAATCAAGTGAGAAAGCATTTATGTTCAAGTCCCCGTTTAGTCCCCTGGGAACAAGGGTTCCCAAACGGTGGATCCATTTTATCTCAGCTTGAGAGAGTCTCCTCTCAGTATCCCTGGTACGCCATTTTGAAATAATTTGTTGAGTCCCCCAAAAATTTGTGATACAACATTCTTTAGAATCATGGTATCTTTTAAAATGGGCAGAGACCATGTGGGTTTCTAAGCTTTTGCGAATGTTATATACATGCTCAGCAAGTCTTACTTTTAAATTATAGCTTGTTTTCCCTACATAACTTAAGCCACACGCACACTCCAGAACATATATGACGTTCTTAGAGTGGCAGCTGACAGTCTTAATTATGTAGGTTTTTCCATTTACTGTAAAGTCTGTAAATTTACGAGTATTTGTTTTGCATGTCCGACACATTAAATATTCCCCACAACGATGGAATCCCTTTGTTCGTACATTCTGTCTGATCTCTGCATCAATACTACTAGACACCAACAAATCTTTTAATGCTGGTGCTTTTCTGTAGATAAAAATTAGTCTATTTTGAAAGGATTGCACCTATAATTTGGTCTTGTTTCAACAATTTCCATTTTTTGTTAAAAGCCCTTTCAATATCTTTAAACAAAGAATTATACTGACTAATAAAAGCCCATTGAAAATTCTCATCTTTATCCTTAGTTTGCACAGTATCTTTAATCTTCTGTAGGTCTTCCCTTTCTAGAACATCAACTTTTTCCCTTGCTTTTTTAAGAAGGGTATCTGAATAGCCTTTGCATCTAAAACGGTCAGATTTCATTTAGTTGTCTCTCACATACATCTATCTCCGTGCAGTTCCTTTTCACCCATGTATATTGGCTAAATGGAATTCCATTAAGCCAGTTTGCATGGTGCTGACTGCTTTTTTTCTATAAAGCTATTCAAATCTGTTGTTTTCCTAAAAGTCTATTGACCATATTGTTTTTAATATAAATACTGAGATCTAAAAAGGACACTTCTTTAGTAGTAAAAGAAAAAGTAAATTTGATGGAGCAAGTATTTAGATTTAGTTCATTACAGAAGGTTAGCAGGGATTCTTCACTTCCCCTCCATATGAAGAAAACATCATCTATAAAGCGCTGCCAGGACACCAGGTTCGCTGCCAGGATACCATTTGACCAAACTTGATGATCCTCCCAGTACGCCATAAATAAATTCATGTAACTGGGGGCAAACCTGGTGCCCATAGCAGTGCCCACCTGCTGGATGTAAAAGACTCCATCAAAATAAAAATAATTATTCTGTAGAATAAATGTAATACTCTCCAAAATAAAACTTTTAACATCATCGTTAAAATCACTAATTTCTAAAAAATATGTTATGGGTGTAACAACTGCTTCAAGCTCAATAATGGTGTAGAGGGTGCTAACATCTGTGCTACACAGAAAGTCACGGTCTACCCAAGTATAATTGGTCAACTTTCTAAGGACATCTCCTGTGTCCTTGAAATAAGCCTCTGTATTTTTCACGAGAGGCTGCAAATAAAAGTCCACCATTGCTGAGTGGTTACTCATAAGGCTATTACAGCCTGAGATTCTAGGTCTGCCAGGTGGGTGGAGGGGGTCCTTATGAACTTTAGGAAGCACATAAATGGTAGGTATAGTTGGTTCTTTAATGTTCAAATAGTCAAACTCGTTCTGTGTTATGACCTTATTATTCAAAGCAAGGCTTTTGAGATCCTAATTGCTTCTTAATTTCCGATACGTAACCCCATCAGTTAGTTGTCTGTAAACTTCCTGCATATAAGCTTCTTTGTTCATAAGGACTACCCCCCCACCCTTATCTGCTGGCTTTATAATGAGACTTTTGTCTTCTCTCAGTGATTGTACAACCTCAAACTCTTTTCTAGTTAGGTTAAGATGTCTATTTCTAAAATTTTTGTCAGGTTTTTTTTCTGTTAGCTCTCTTAGCTCATCTGTCACTGCTTTATTAAAACAGTCAAGACAACTCCCTTTCGACTGTGTCAGATAGAAAGAAGAGGGAGGTTTAAATCTCGATTTTTCTGTAGGTATAACCTCTTTTTCTTTATTTAAAAAGAAACGTTTGATGGTCAGCTTGCGGATGAATTTCTGCACATCCAAAAAACCATGAAATGAGTTAGGTTTATTTGAGGGTGCGAATTTCAGACCTTTTTTCAGGAGTCTAGTCTCCCACTCCGTTAGGTTTCTCTCAGATAATTTTTCCCTCAATGTTATGCAGAATCTGGGGTGCTAATATCCGCTATGGGGTCATTTAAAGTATCTTTTCTTTTCTTTTTGTTTTGGTTAGATTGATTCTTCCTCCTGCCTCCTCTTTTTCCTCATTTAGTAGGCTTAGTTTTTAGTATCTGATTTTTCTCGGGGTTCTTGGATCCCACTCTAAAAAAAGATCTATTGGAAAATTCAAGTTGTTCTCTATCTTCAAGTAACGAGAATCTATTAGAAGTTGGAATTCTAGGTGGTCCTAACCTACCAATATCTGTTCTCATCACCTTTCTGTTTTCCCAACCATTTCTATAGTTGTGATTCTGGTTTCTCCAATGGGTCTGTTTATTGGTAGGATTTCTGATATTATAATCATAATTTTTCTGTTGATTTTTTTCCTCCAAGTCATCATTCTCCTAAAAGATCATTTCTTCAGGGGAGTTTTTTTTAGGGAAGGTATCTTTGGTGTTAGGTGTTTGATTAGAAAAGACCTCTAAACTATGTGGGGATAGATCTATACTTGTCTCATTTGTAGTTAACCCCATATATTTTCTATATTCCTTTGTTTTTTTACCTTCAATTCTCTGGTACTTTTATTAATTTTTTCCAAAAAAGGTTACTTTCTAATACACTGAAATCATTCGAATCTTTGAAGGGATGCACCATAGTTTGTAAAATATTAATCTCTTCATTTAATTTGGACAATTGCTCTTCCTTTCCCTTATAATAAGATCAATCAGGGAATTGGAGCAAGCATTAAGAATAGTATCCCATTCTTTTTTTAAATTATGATCAGAGGATTCAAATGAAGGGGGTTTATTAATTTTTAGTCCCTTCGGTACTAAATTATCTGCCTGGTAACGTTCTAAGGTAACCAGTTCCCACCATATTCTGTTTCTTTTACCATAACTTTTTTTAAAAACAGAACCCAAATCCTCATTGCAAACTTCAATTCCCTCATTTATTTGTGTAAAGGTTTGTTTTATCAAATCCTTTCTCATTTCCTGAAAATTAAACATGTTTGCAGCTGTCCTGACTAAAATAGATAAATATGTAGAAAAAACAATAGTGTAGACAGAAAAGCGCAATAAAATATAGAGTGCAGACACAATTAGTACAGATAGGTAAACAACCACAAAGTTACCTCAAAGTGACAAAAAAAACCAAAAAGTAGGGCCTGATTCAGAGCCGCTCGTAAGTGGCCGCTCATTCGCTCCGAGCGATGTTCGCACATCTGTGCATGCGTATGGGTCGTAATGCGCATGCGCCAACCAGTCAGTGCGGTCGGAAATCGTGTGTTCGCAAAATAGCGAGTGCCTGCTAATTTGAGTGATGGGATGAGGCGTTTGTGGATGGTAACAGGGGAAGGTGCTTGAAAACGGGGAGTGGAGATCTGAACGCATGCGTGCCAAACAGTCAAAACTGGCATTTTAAGGGTGCGCATAATTAACAAAGCAGCGTCATCGGCCACGTCACTTGGTTGTCTCTTAGCCTGAACTGTTCGCATGATTGTGGTAGGAAAATCCAACCACAAGCACTGCGAGCAGTTCAGACGCCTTTCGATGCACTCGATTAATCAAATAAATAGCGGAGATGACGTATGATGCGAACGGCCAGGGGGCGTCTTTACAAAATAGAGAGCGCATATTTCGTTCACTCGCTCAGACATAGAGGCGTCAATAGACCACAAAGAGCGAGTGCTCTATTAAAATATCCGGCCCCTTTTTCTGAACGAGCGAGCGCAAATAGCGTCCGGCTCTGAATCAGGCCCAGAATTTGTACAATTCTCTTCTGAAAGATAAACACAATGGTTGTCAAATGAAAATAAATGAAACAAGTAAAATATAATGTGAGCTGCTATAATGGATTTATGTTTTTGGCATTTTACCTACATTACATATATACATGTATTTTCAATGTACAATGAGCGGTGACTGCAGGACACAACTGAGTAGTGTCAGCTAGCAGACAAATTGCTGGGACGTATTACAATGGGATGTAGTAAAACTTCAGACAATCAATATGTCAAATGACAAAATGTCGTCATGGTCAAAATGTTGACAACAAAAAAGTCGACATGGACAGTTAAAATGTTGACAATCATAACAGCGATAACCAAAATGTCGACAGGGTCAAAATGTCAACAGTCATAATAAAATAACTTTCGCTATTAAAATCCATCTGGTGGCTCAGACGGTGCTAAAGCTGGTGGCTCAGGATAGGAGCAGTGTAAGAGTTACATTTAAAAAAAAAAACTGAGGTCCCCCCCAAATCTATAACCAGCCCCGTACCTCTGAGGCCATTATTGTAAAATTGTGGAAAAAAACTGTGTGGGGTTCTCCTTGTTTTTTAAAAACCGACACTGGGCTGAACCAGCATGGAAGACTGGGTGGGGGAGGGTTAAGCTATAGTAAGGGGACATACTGTTTGGGGTCCACCTGCATAACATTACCCAACCTTAAACTAGTCAGCCCAGTGCTGGAATCCCTGGGCTCTTCATTGCATCCCTGGATGGTGCATGCAGGGATAATGGTAATAAAAGAGTTAATAATGTTTTTTACAGGTGGCCTACTAGTTCCAGCAAGCCTGCCTCAGACATTTAGGGCCTACTGGAGTCTGTAGTCTCTCTATAAAGAATATATAAAAGACAAGACACATGCACAGGTGCAGGGAAGAGCCCTGGCTTTTAGCCTAAGACTGGGTGTCCCTAGGGAGGGAAGATACCATTTTTGGGGGGTTCCATCTTTTAAAGGGATTCCAGCCCTGGGCTTACCAGTTTGGGGCTGGTTAATGGTATGACAAGCGGACCCCCTGCTATGTGTCTTCCTGATATAGCATTACCTCCTGTCGATATTTTGACTGTTGACCTTATTTTGAACCTGTTGTCATTTTGGTGTTGACCATGGCCCTCATTCAGAGCCGTACGCTCTGAGCAGAGCGCACGCTCTGAATGAGGGCCGGCCTCCATGAAAATGGAGCGTCCTTCTGGACGCTTGTATAGCTGTGGGTCACCACCCACAGGCTATACGAGCGTGCATTTTGATGGCCGCGATGGTCGAGACCATCGCGACCATCGAAATTGCGAGCCGGAACCTGCGGTTGAGGTTTTGAACCGCAAGCTCCGGAGTGATTTTGGCTCTATCAGAGCCAAAATCACTCCCACTGACATCACTAGTGATGTCAGTGGGCCGGCTTCTGACGGGAGGCGTTCCCGTGGGAACGCCCCCGTCAGGGAGGCACGCCCCCGGCACGCCTACCAAAGGGGGCGTGCTGTCAATCAACATCGACAGCACGCCTCCTTTGATCAGACACAACGAGCGAAGGACTTTCCTTCGCTCGTCGAGTCTGGCGCATGCGCACGACGGAGCTCCCTCTGTCGTGCGCATGCTCAGTCCATAACATCGACCCACTTGCGAGCGGACAGCCACTCGCGAGTGGGTCTGAATCAGGCCCCATGTCATTTGTGTATATTTTAAATGTCGCCAGTTTGACTGTTATTTTAAATGTCAACATTTTGACTATGAACTGTCTATATACTGAATTTCTATATTATGTCCATGTCTAAATTATGTACCTATCAACATTGTGACTGTCTACATATTGATTGATGACATATAGTCCAGTCGACATTTTGGTTGTCTTAATATTGTACTTGTAGACATTATGGTATCTGTGTTGAATATCTTATATATATATATGCACTGATTTGCTGGGAGTCAATTATACAATTAAATCTAAATCATGCAGAAAAATATTGTATGATTGACTCCAAGCAAATCAG
This sequence comes from Taudactylus pleione, assembly GCA_031769625.1. NCBI lineage: Eukaryota > Metazoa > Chordata > Amphibia > Anura > Myobatrachidae > Taudactylus > Taudactylus pleione. The sequence continues at coordinate 13,561,104 of JAUIMM010000119.1, forward strand.
TCCATACATATACTGTATACACTGATAAATTACAGTAGCGTCACTTGGTTGGTGACACCATGTGCACTGTACTCACCCTGGACGGGATGCATCAACTGCAAAAATGCCGTCAAGCCTCTGAAAATGCAGTTTTCAGTGGTTTGTCTGCATTTCCCATATAGATGGTGTTGCCTAATAGAAGCCTATGGACTACTCTCTGTATTGTTCCCCGAGAGTGATCCAATAGGATCCTTTACAGTGTTCCCCGTGGCTCGCGTATGCGCTGGCTGGTTGCTGCAGATGTGCAGAAGTACTCCTGGGTCATAGACAATGAAGTCCTTAGTCCTCCCTAGTGACGCCACTGATAGATCATTTAAGTTGCCACAAATACAATTTTATGCAACGGAATGTACTAAATGACTGATCACAGAAAAGGATGACTGGGATGAAGGACTGCACTTTCCCTTTCTAGCACAAGTTGGCAATAATTTATTATCATTTTTCAAGTTTAAGAAAGTACAAAAATGTACTTTTTAATTTCAGAAAATATCTTACTAAAAGCTCTTAGAAATATGTTCATCACCAAATCTGCCTTAAAAGCAATATAGCTATTATTATACATTTACATACTAAACCATTTTCCTAATATACATAATATACCTGGCCATGTCCTCTATGCATTTCTACTGACACATTTACTCATTTGTTACTATGTGGAATGTTAAGCAGACACATGATGGCTGTGTAACTATACATACACATACCAGACACTATTATATGTATTTTAGTGGTAAGATGGATCAATGTTTTAAACTTTAGTCCTATGTGCCCACTAGCGATGAATAGAATGGGGTGCAGGGTGAGCAGGGCCGGCAGGAGCACTCAGAAAAGCAGGTGTTTTACTAGCAATTATTTTACATACATAAATTACTGTATTTTATTTTATTTAAGTCTACAACTAATTAATTCAAATAAAATGAAAATCTGATATTACAAAATAGAGAAATATACTGATTGGCAAATCAGATCAATTTAATGATGTTCAATTATACAGTTCCCTGGCCAGCTGCTTTTTAATTATAGTAATCTATTTTTTTTATTGCATTATATAATACTTTTTTCACTTTATTTTTTAATTGCAACAAGTAGATAAAATATCATATACATAAATAGAAGTTATTGTGAAGTAAAAACGAATAATACATCTCCCTCAATGTTTGCTCAATCCACATAATGTAAATGAATATTCACTTCTAATAGACGGGAGATGTTTTATGAACTTTCCTCTAATATGATCAAAACCTTTTAAAAGTTAGTAGATGACCAAAGCACATTAGAATGCATGTAATTACTGTATGTTAAGATAATATAGATTAAGAGAGAATAACATGTAATCTAATACCATAATATAGAGAATAACAAAAGTTTTATTAACACAGACAACTGATATTTTGGCCTATGAGTTTCACAATTAAGAATACAAATTTTGAAGCATCCCATCATCTCTACATACAGTACATTCTATACATGTAATAGACTCAATGTTTTTCAACTATTACAATGTCCATATGGACTTGATTATATAGGTAAAAAAATGTCAAAATTAGACTGACTACATATAAGAGCAAATTAAGAGCTATAATCCTAAAAAAGTAAAAAAAATGAGCGATGATAATGGCTTGCAAGTATAATAATAAAAAACAAATAAAAATAAAGTAATCTCCCTTCACCACCACCACAACCACTAAAAGTAATCCAAACACCAGCACTTGCGCCCCTGCAGGCTGACAGCTAGTAACATTTAGATTAATATAAACTAACCTGTGACTGTAAGATTTCAAATAAGTGTAAAGAGTTACAGCAATAAGAAACTATTTATAAATATAGATACAACTCGCTCTCAGCTAATAACTCAGTGTCCTATACCAGGCAGTGACTTTTATACTAATCTTAGTGACATCACAAAAGCAGCCTGTCACAGTCATCCTCACATTATCTGCATTTCACCAATGAATGTAAAGGATTTATATACTTTATTAGAAGTTTATTTACCATGAGTAGGTGGGCTACAAAATACTGGGTGCATCATTACTTATTATTCTCCATATTATGAAAGAGAGAGGCAAATGGGAAATCAGGGCTGAGAGATAGAGAGAGGGGAGGTGGGGGAGAGAAAGGGAGAGAAAAAAGTGGGTGTAGGGGAGTGAGGGGGAGATTTATAAAAACTTGGAGAGAGATAAAGTGGAGAGAAATAAAGTATGAATCAATCAGCTCTAACCGTAATATTTCAAATACAGCCTGTAAAATTACAGCTAGAAACTAATTGTTTGGTACCACTCTCTCCACTTTATTTCTCTCCAAGATTTGATACATTTCTCGTGGGAGAGAGAGAGAAAGACAGGACAGAGAAAATGAGTATGAGGGGATTGGGTGTGAGGGCCGTTCCCTAGAGTATCAACAATTTCCTAAAAAGTTGTGCTGGTGGGTTTTACTGATGTTAATATGCTGCACAGCAAACTATATGTATATATTGAATACTGACATAGAGCCAATGTATTCTGACACTTATGAACTTTTATTTGTGGGTGGTATGAGCCCTGCTACATACACTTGTAACCCACCCTTACTCTATAAATGATCTCCGGGTTACTAACTGGTAGGAAATCAATATTAAAATCGTGTATCCACCCAAGCTATTTGTGGTTGGCCTGGGACAACCTACTAACTAAGTATAATGTATAGTTATCTACATACAGTTCTCAAGTGTGTAGTGCACAAACTTCAATTACTATATCACATATGCTATTCGGGAACTCTCCCTGGATATCTGCTCCAGGTAGATATTACACAATTGAATTTGTTACAGATATCTTTTTATAGAGTTGAAAGGTAAAGAGCATACATAGATTGGTTTTAAATATATATTACAATACTCTTACATATAGAACTAAAACCATATTCATAACTCTACAGTTCATAGTGTTTTGGCAATGTTTCAGAATATAATTAGCCAATATTGTCACTGTAATTGTTGAACTGTCCTGGCTTAGTTTTAGTGGTGAAATGTTTCCACTATTTAATAGTCATAATAGTGCTCCAAGGGGTTATGCATGAGTCCCTAGGTTACCTTAAAGTCCAAGTCCAGCAACTGTAACCTAAGCTGACACCTTGGAATGAACAATATATTTCACTGCTTTGACAAATGTAACACTGTGGGTTTAATCGAAGCCAGAGCACTAGGCTATTATGTGCTGAATTATCATTCCAATGTTCTGTATCTGCTGGGGAATGTACAGAAGATTGTTTCCTCTGCTACTGTAAAGTTCCTCTCTACATATCACACTGAATCTCTTCCTATATATCTACTTCTCCCAGCTGGGCAATACTAGATACTTTGTTAGGATGCCCGTTCTTCCTGCCTTTCTAAATCAGCTTGTGCTTCTTCTTATTGAGGTGCCTCTGGAGATGCTCTCTGTGCACATATAATACCTCACTTGAAGTCTTGTGCACTTATGCTTCCTTAAAGTTAGGGCTATATTTTCCTCCAACTTGCTTTTAGGTTATAGCCCATGCAGCTTGTAGGTACATGTAAAGTCGATGATTAGGGTACAACTTTAAATCCTTGATATATAAATACAGACTGTATCATCTGGGGAAGAGCCAAGTATAAACTATAGTCTGTCCCTTATTGTAGATGTTAGTGTCTGCACTGCTCCTGTATTCTATCTGACACAGCTATACCTCAGCTCTGCCTCAAGTGTCAGCTATGTGGAGCTTGTGTGGGTGAGCTGTGCTGTCTCTTACTCACTCAAGGCTCAGCGCTACTGCTGCAGCCTTCCCAGGGTTGATGTTCCCTCCCACTGACCCACCTGCCACTAATGACAGGTTTCTCCTTCCTATCAGCAGCTGTCAGCGCATATCACTGGCACTTCCTCCGCTGGGTGTCTGCAGAAGCCGGCCTCCTTCCAATCAGCTGCCGGTTACCACTGAGGATAGCACTTTCTCTCTGGTGCTGTCATGGACCAGCTTCCCACCCACACCTCTCTCAGCTGTGCCTGGTGTTGGCGCTATCTCCCAGCATCAGCACCACACTGGCGCCATGACCGCTACCACCTAACTGTGAGTAATGGTGTATGCTCTGGAGGGGGGAACCGCAGACTGCCTCACTAGCGCTAGCTTAATATAGCCACAAGCGCACCGCGACCCCCTCCCTTCCTGCTCACTGCATGAGCTCCTTATCCTCCCGCTCAGGGCACAAGCTCTAAACAGCAGCTCATGCTGGTTCTGTGCATATGCCTAAAAACCCTTGTCTATGTTCAATGTATATAAAGGCACTGCCTCTGCTTTGGCTCTGATGTACCCCCTCACAATATATACCATCTTTCTATACATACATATATACATAACATAAATAAACTAAACCTTTTATAGAATTCATAATATATTACATAACCATATGCACTGAAGGTACTAAAATAGTGAGGTGCCATATACCCTTTAATGTATCTATTCTTCTATTAGCCATTATTAACATGGCTATACACTGTACACTTAACTCACATGCCCTGGCTGCTCCCCAGTGTATAACACATACATGGTTCCCAAATTACATGTTTCATCACTGGCATCTTGGTAATTTATTTGTATAGTGATGAATTTATTTATTATTTATTTATTAACAGTTTCTTATATAGTGCAGCGTATTCCATTGCACTTTACAATTGGAAGCAACAGTGATAGAAAAAAAACTGGGTAACAGCAGACATAGGGGTAGGAAGACCCTGCTCGCAAGCTTAAAATCTATAGGAAAATAGGCATTGATACACAAGGATAGGTGCTACATATTGCATAATGTTCCAGCCAGAATGCAAAGGTTCTTATTGGGCTGTATCATATAGTCACACACCAATGTTGGCCTAGGGTCAGGAGGAAGGGAAAGTGAAGAAAAAATGTGATGTTTTGTGTGGACTGTATAGAGGGGATGTAGTTAGATAGGGAATGATATGCGGGTGGCTCTAGAATCTGATAAGCTTATCTGAAGAGGTGAGTTTTCAGGGAACGCTTGAAGGTTTCAAGACTAGAGGGGAGTCTTACTGTGCATGGGAGTGCATTTCACAAAGCCAGTACAGCCTGAAAAATGTCATGTAATGCAGTTTCTTGTGGTACTGGTTTTACTATGTCTAATAGTAGGCAGATGCCTGCATGATCAGTCCAAACCAGGGGATAATGTCAGTAATAGAGGTAAGTTGTGTTAAGGAGGCTGAGATAAAGATCATATTGATATGAGAATGTGTATGATCTTCAGACTCTATAGATCATAAATTATGTAGTTTAAGAGGTAACTTTAGTGATTGTTCATCTTTGGAGCAGAGTTACAGTAGTTATGAGATAGAACCTAAGGAGCCTGTTCTACAGTGGAGGAGACAAAATTATATCACTTCCAGCTATAATTTGCCATGAGCATCTCTCCCAATAGGCAAAAAAAAAGGGTTTTATATTATAAAAAAAAAAGTTTTTGGTCCTGATTTGCAGTGTAATGAGAAATTAAAGTGAATGTTTCCAATCTGTTTGTACCAATTACAGTAAGATAACAACTGTCAGAGAGCAGAGAAACAAAAGGAGATGTTATGAACAAGGATGGCTGCACCTCACTTACACTCAGCAGATCAGAACACAGACAGAACATTGTTTGCTTTGCAGTTGATTTTGAGCTGATAGTTGAGATGGTAGTTTTACTTCAACGTTTCAGAGCAAACAAGCCTTGTCGCCAGGTAGATATATATACGTCTTCCTGACGATGGGGCTTGTTTGCTCTGAAACATGTTATCATAACTCTACCTACCTGTACTAAGGTAAGGACTATGGGGTCATTCCTATTAAGTGTGAAGGGTGCGAGTTGCCGTTGTAATGGCATTAAAACGCTGGCAACGGACCAGCACATCGCACCCTTCGTGGCCTGCTCCGAGAATTTTGCAAGCAAAATTGGACGAATCCGGGCTTCCGTAAAGTGTGGCCATTTCCGTGATGACTCACAACGGTGAGATCATCACGACTAATAGGATTGACCCCAAAGTGTTTCTCACCATGCACAGACAAGGAAGCTCCACAGTAAATTCACAGTTGGGCAACAAATCAGATTGCTGTTATTATTAGCAGACTGCCTGTTACCAGTCACAATCCCCACCCTGAAATGGAGGAATACACAGGCGCTGGATTGAACTGTTCAACTAAGCAGCTGCTTGAAAAAAGAGGGTTTGTCAGGCCCAATAACGAAATACATATACAAGAAAGCAGCGCTGGATGATCGACCCATACAATGTTGGTAAAAAATATGTAAGATTTATTACAATTTTATAAAATATCTAAATGAATCATAGACAAGAAATATAACAATAAAAACAAATTAAAGCATATAAAATATATGGCCTATAACATGACTGGTGATTATTTCTCATCTTTAAATGTTCGAACCCTTCCTTCCTATATGGTGATATGATCTATAGATATTCAACATTTTAAAATCAAGTGAAGAATTTCCCATATTAGTTATCTTGCTAAGATTCATACTGGTATTATTAGTGTGTGTGTATATATATATATATATATATATATATATATATATATATATATATATATATATTAGGGGTGTGCACCGGCCACTTTTTGTGTTTTGGTTTTGGATCTGGATCTTTCTTCATGTTTTGGATCTGGATTGGTTTTGCCAAAACCACCCTTCCGTGTTTTGGGTTCTGGGTTTTGTGTTTTGGATCTGTATTTTTTTGAAAAAAAGCATAAAAACAGCTAAAATCACAGAATTTGTAGGTTTTTCTGCCCCTATGCTATTATTAACCTCAATAACCTTAATTTCCACTCATTTCCAGTCTATTCTGAACACCTCACACCTCACAATAGTGTTTTTATGTCCAAAAGGTTGCACCGAGGTAGCTGGATGACTATGCTAAGCGACACGAGTGGGCGGCACAAACACGTGACCCATCTAGGCGTGATACTGCAGTGGCAGACAGGATGGCAGTTTGAAAAACTAGGCCCCAAACTGTACATAGTGCAAAGAAAAAAAAGAGGTGCAAGATGGAATTGTCCTTGGGCCCTCCCACCCACCCTTATGTTGTATAAATAGGACATGCACACTTTAACAAACCAATAATTTCAGCGCCAGGGTCTGCCACACAACTGTGGCTGAAATGATTGGTTCGTTTGGGCCCCCACAAAACAAACTGGCAATTAATGTGTCCCTGCACAAACTGGCTCTACGGAGGCAAGATGTCATCCCCATCCTCCTCATCCACCGATTCCTCACCCTCTTCAGTGTGTACATCCTCATCCTCACAAAGTATTAACTCGTCCCCACTTGAATCCACCACCACAGGTCCCTCTGTACGTTCTGGAGGCTGGTCTCCATGGAAGAGCTGATAATTCATTTTGATGAACATCATCTTCTCCACATTCTGTGGAAGCAACCTCCTACGCCTTTCGCTGACAAGGTTCCCGGCTGCACTAAACACTCTTTCGGAGTACACACTGGAGGGGGGCAACTCAGGTAAAATAGAGCCAGTTTGTACAGGGGCCTCCAAATTGCCTCTTTTTCCTGCCAGTACAGGTATGGACTGTCTGACATGCCTACTTGGATGCTGTCACCGATGTAATCCTCCACCATTCTGTCAATGGTGACAGTATCATATGCAGTGACAGTAGACATGTCAGAAATTGTTGCCAGGTCCTTAAGTCCGGACCAGATGTCCAAACTTGGTCCTGCCTGCCCTGCATCACCGCCAGCGGGTTGCTTAGGATACCTAAGTTTTTTCCTGGCAGCCCCAGTTGCGGGAGAAAATGAAGAAGGAGCCGTTGACGTGTCACGTTCCGCTTCAGCTGACAGTGTGTTCACCAGCAGGTCTTTGCACCTCTGCAGGCTTGTGTCGGCCGGAAAGAGAGACACCACATAGGCTTTAAACCTAGGATCGAGCACAGTGGCTAAAATGTAGTGGTCTGATTTCAACAGATTGACCACCCTGGAATCCTGGCAAAGCAAATGAAGGGCTTCATCCACAAGTCTCACATGCCGAGCGGAATCGCTCCGTCTTAGCTCCTCCTTCACTTTCTCCAGCTGCTTCTGCAAAAGCCTGATGAGGGGAATGATCTGACTCAAGCTGGCAGTGTCTGAACTGACTTCACGTGTGGCAAGTTCGAAGGGCTGGAGAACCTTGCACAACACGGAAATCATTCTCCACTGCGCTTGAGTCAGGTGCATACCCCCTCCTTTGCCTATGTCATAGGTGGATGTATAGGCTTGAATGGCCTTTTGCTGCTCCTCCATCCTCTGAAGCATATAGAGGGTTGAGTTCCACCGCGTCACAACCTCTTGCTTCAGGTGATGGCGGGGCAGGTTCAAGAGTGTTTGCTGGCGCTCCAGTCTTCGGCACGCAGTCGCTGAATGGCGAAAGTGGCCTGAAATTTTTCGGGCCACCCAAAGCGTCTCCTGCACGCCCCTGTCGCTTTTCAGAAAATTCTGCACCACCAAGTTTATTGTGTGAGCAAAACATGGGACGTGCTGGAATTTGCCCAGATGTAATGCCCGCACAATATTGGTGGCGTTGTCAGATATCACAAATCCCCAGGAGAGTCTAAGTGGGGTAAGCCACTGGGCAATGATTTCCCTCAGTTTCTCTAAGAGGTTGTCGGCGGTGTGCCTCTTACTGAAACCGGTGATACACAGCGTAGCCTGCCTTGGAACGAGCTGGCGTTTCTGAGATGCTGCGACTGGTGACGCTGCTGCTGTTGCTGCGTAAGGTGATACATCTACCCAGTGGGCTGTCACAGTCATATAGTCCTTAGTCTGCCCTGTTCCACTTGTCCACATGTCCGTGGTTAAGTGGACATTGGGTACAACGGCATTTTTCAGGACACTGAGGACACTTTTTCTGACGTTTCTGTACAGTCTCGGTATCGCCTGCCTAGTGAAGTGGAATCTAGACGGGATTTGGAACCGGGGACACACTACCTCCAGCAATTGTCTAAATCCCACTGCACTAATGGCGGATACCGGACGCACGTCTAACACCAACATAGCAGTCAAGGCCTCAGTTATACGTTTTGCTTCAGGATGACTGCTGTCGTACTTCATCCTCCTCGCTAAGGACTGTTGGAGGGTCAATTGTTTAGTAAAAGTAGTGGTGTTCCTACTTCCTCTCTGGGATGATGAATGACTCCCAGCAGCAGCAACAGCAGCAGCAGGAGGCGTAGCAATGCAGGATCCTCCGGAGGAATCCGGGATAGGAGAGTCAGTCATGCCGTGACATGGCCTGCAGGACTACTTCCGATCCTGACTAAGGAGGAAATTGACGATGAGGGAGTTGACGGTGTGGTTTGCAGGCGCTTGGATACAACAGGACAACGGGATTTAGGTGTCCCTGGACTGCTTACGGTCTTAGCCAAAGTTTCTGAACTTGACAGTAACTTATTATGAACGCGCTGCAGGTGCCGTATAAGGGAGGATGTTCCTAGGTGGTTAACGTCCCTACCCCTACTTATTCCACCTTTACATAAGGTACATATGGCAAGACAGTTGTTGTCCGGATTTGGATAGAAATATTGCCAGACCAAAGAGGTGGAATGTTTGGTCTTCTGCCCAGGCATGACCGTGATGGGCTTTTTCAACCCACGGACAACAACTGTCTCTCCCGGAGCCTGATTTAAACAAACCACATCACCATCAGAATCCTCCTCGCCAACTTCCTCCTCAGCGCCAGCTACACCAGTATCCTCATCCTGTTGTACTTCAACAGTGACATCTTCAATTTGCATATCAGCAAGTGGACTGTGGGTGCTCCTTTCAGCACTTGCAGGGGGCGTGCAAATGGTGGAAAGAGCCACCTCTTCCCGTCCAGTGCTGGGAAGGTCAGGCATCGCAACCACCACCACACTTGGACTCTCCTTGGGGATTTGTGATATCTTCTTAGAACGCACAGTTCTTCGCTCTGCTTTTGCCAGCTTAACTCGTTTGATTTTTTTAGCCGGAGGAGGGTTTCCATCGTCATGTGAAGCTGAACCACTAGTCATGAACATAGGGAAAGACCTTAGCCGTTCCTTGCCACTCCGTATCGTAAATGGCATATTGGCAAGTTTACGTTTCTCTTCAGATGATTTAAATGTTTTTTTCAAGGTCATTTTCCTGAACTTTGTCATTTGGGATTGTATGTGCCCTCTATTATGACATTGGGCATCGGCCTTGGCAGACGACGTTGATGGCATGTTATCGTCTATGTCATGACTAGTGGCAGCAGCTTCAGCACTAGGAGGAAGTGGTTCTTGATCTTTCTCTATTTTATTTTTATCAGAGAAAGTTTGGTCCTCCATTTATGTTATATCGATTTGATATATACGTGTGGCTAAACACAGAAAATATTTTTTTATTTTTGCTGGAGAGTAGTGCACTTTGTGGGTTACACCAGCCTTTAAGAAATGAGCCAGCCGGCTCTTTACTTATGGGACACAGGCGCACGCTTGGCGCTGCTCCTTTGTTGATGCACGTGCGGCTACTGCGCACACAATTCACAAACACAGAAAATATTTATTTTTTTGGTTTGGACTGGAGTGTACTTTGGGGGTTACAGCACCCTTTAGCGGTCAAGCCAGCCGGACCTTTACTTATGACACAGGCGCACGCTTGGCTCTACTTTGTTGATGCACGTGCGGCTACTGCGCACACAATTCACAAACACAGAAAATATTTATTTTTTTGGTTTGGACTGGAGTGTACTTTGGGGGTTACAGCACCCTTTAACGGTCAAGCCAGCCGGACCTTTACTTATGACACAGGCGCACGCTTGGCACTACTTTGTCGATGCACGTGTGGCTACTGCGCACACAATTCACAAACACAGAAAATAATTTTTTTTTTGGTTTGGACTGGAGTGTACTTTGGAGGTTACAGCACCCTTTAATGGTCAAGCCAGCTGGCCCTTTACTTATGACACAGGCGCACGCTTGGCACTACTTTGTTGATGCACGTGCGGCTACTGCGCACACTATTCACAAACCCAGAAAATATTTATTTTTTTGGTTTGGACTGGAGTGTACTTTGGGGGTTACAGCACCCTTTAACGGTCAAGCCAGCCGGCCCTTTACTTATGACACAGGCGCACGCTTGGCACTACTTTGTTGATGCACGTGTGGCTACTGCGCACACAATTCACAAACACAGAAAATAATTTTTTTTTTGGTTTGGACTGGAGTGTACTTTGGGGGTTACAGCACCCTTTAATGGTCAAGCCAGCCGGCCCTTTACTTATGACACAGGCGCACGCTTGGCACTACTTTGTTGAGGCACGTGCGGCTACTGCGCACACAATTCACAAACACAGAAAATATATATTTTTTTTGGTTTGGACAGGAGTGTACTTTGGGGGTTACAGCACCCTTTAACGGTCAAGCCAGCCGGCCCTTTACTTATGACACAGGCGCACGCTTGGCACTACTTTGTTGATGCACGTGTGGCTACTGCGCACACAATTCACAAACACAGAAAATAATTTTTTTTTTGGTTTGGACTGGAGTGTACTTTGGGGGTTACAGCACCCTTTAACGGTCAAGCCAGCTGGCCCTTTACTTATGACACAGGCGCACGCTTGGCACTACTTTGTTGAGGCACGTGCGGCTACTGCGCACACAATTCACAAACACAGAAAATATTTTTTTTTTTGGTTTGGACTGGAGTGTACTTTGGGGGTTACAGCACCCTTTAACGGTCAAGCCAGCCTGCCCTTTACTTATGACACAGGAGCACGCTTGGCACTACTTTGTTGATGCACGTGCGGCTACTGCGCACACAATTCACAAACACAGAAAATAATTTTTTTTTTGGTTTGGACTGGAGTGTACTTTGGGGGTTACAGCACCGTTTAACGGTCAAGCCAGCCGGCCCTTTACTTATGACACAGGCGCACGCTTGGCACTACTTTGTTGATGCACGTGCGGCTACTGCGCAGACAGTTCACAAACACAGAAAATATATAATTTTTTTAGCACTTGAGGGGAGCACCCCTGATGGACAGAGCACCCCCTGGACAACACTACAGCACCCCTTTAGGACTGGGACACTGCACAGGACTTTGGAGTGGACACAGCCCTTATGGAGAACTGACTGCACAACACAGTCCAGCCAGCCCCTATGGACTTTGAAGTAGTGGACACAGCCCCTATTAACAACAGCAGCACAGCACAACACAGCCAGCCCCTATGGACTTTGAAGTAGTGGACAACAGCAGCACTACACTACACTACACTACACAGCCCAGCCAGCCCTAACTCCCACCCTCCCTCTTCACTGTCCACAGCCGAGTGAGAAAATGGCGCCGACGCGGGTACCTTATATAGGATCCAAAACCCGCGAGACTCGGAAGGCGGGATGATGACGTTTTGTCTCGATTTCAGATCCGAGTCAGGTGGGAAAAGTCGAGCCTGACTCGGATCGGACTCGGATCGGGGGGGCTCGGGGGGGGGTTCGGATTTCAGAAATCCGAACCCGCTCACCCCTAGTCTATACCAAGTGTACATCTGAGGATTCCGAGTGCCACATACAGGACTGTATGCTTTTAGGAATACCCCTCTACCTGGTGATAGGAGTTGGACTCTACACGTTTAGTACAAGGGATTGGATTTAATGAACACCAAGAACATCTGAGGGCTCCGAGTGCCACATACAGGACTGTATGCAAATAGGAAATCCCTCTACTTGGTGACCAGAATTGGTAAATATATGTTGGACTTATACGTTGTACCTAAAAAGATTGAGAGTGTGATTAACATCTATCCAAATCCGGAAACATTTATAGGGACAGGCTCTATATACCTTTATCGAAAGAGAGGCCATATGTTTTATATGCTTTCATTTGATTTTATTGTTATATTTCTTGTCTATGATTCATTTAGATATTTTATAAAATTGTAATAAATCTTATATATTTTTTACCAACATTGTATGGGTCGATCATCCAGCGCTGCTTTCTTGTATATGTACAATCCCCACCCTGCAGCTACAGTGAAGTCAGGACAGTACTGGGGGATCTGGGAAGCCAGGGCAGACATACTGTAGTACATAGGGTACCACTACTCCTGTATCTGTCCTACTTCCTGTAGGCTGCAAAAATTAGCATTTACACTACAGTATGAGCTATGATATGTGTAAGAAATGGGATCTAAGATCTTGTTATTTTTGTTAGAACCATAGCAATCCATAAAGAATAGGAAACTAATGGTAACCAGTTTTTACAAAAACTATTTCAATCTGTTAAATTTCCATTGAGTAAACATAATTTAGGACTCCTTATAATTAATTATTAACTATCATAGGCAAGTGCACGTTCCATGTATGTGTTGCAAATCTAGCAATAACATAAAATTGTGTATGTTTTTAATATTAAGGAGATCAAAGCGTTCATTCTATGTTATCCATCCAAGATGCATATCATGTGTGATTTCACATTGACATATATTAAAACTGAAACCTCTTCTAAGTAAGTATGTATGTGTTTTAATACTTAAAAAAGAACCCACCCATGCATGGCATAACCAGAAAAGGCTAGATTTGTTATTCATCTTTTGACTGTGGAATTCCAACAGCAATTATGATTTACTGGATTGAATTACATGTTTTACAGGACAGAGTTAAAGGGTTTGTGGATGGTTAAATGGTCCAATTTAGCACAAAGAAAAGGTCAGCATCAACTGCTTCCCTCACTGGGATCCATTAGTTGGATAACCCAAAGCAGGATTTCTGTATTACCACAAAATGTTTTCTACAGTATTTTGTTAATGGGAAACTATTGCAACACTGAATAGCTCATATAAGGTTTATAAGGGCAAATATATATTATATGGCAATATCACGCTAGGTGGCGATAGTAAGTCATGTATTCTGTGTGGGGCTGGAGGGACATGTGACCTCACCTAGAGGCTGCCCAGTGGATTCAGTCCAGGGAGAACTCCTCCACTTTTATGGTATGCTGAAAGTCTGGATGAATTACAGCCATACTTGACTGCCCTCCTGAGAGATTTTGAAAAGGAGATAATAATTTGTAGGAGGACAGCTAAGAAAAAATACTCTCAACTACATATTTGAAAAGCAGTTAACTTGCTATTTAAAAGGAAAAGAAAGAAATTTGCAGGATTGCTGCTATAACATTTTATTGTGATGCTTATAAAGGAGTGCACTCAGACAGAGATGTTTGTGTCTGCTGCTTCCATGCTACTTGTTCTTTTGGAAATACAATAGTTGTATCTAGAGAGTAGCATATAGACAATACAAATAAAGTTATACTTGCTTTCAAAAAACTTATGCTGAAAATTACTAAATGGAAAACTCATATCTTCTGTAAAACTTGTAGGAGGACAGGTAGAAGCAAGTAAATAAATGTTATCTGAAAATGATAAATACATTAAACCCTTTATATCTGTCTGTCCCCAATTCCATTGAATGTTACACCGCTGAGGCACTCTCAGAACATACCTCACATTATGGTCAATAACAGAAATGACTAAGTTATTGAGTCTGGAGCTGATATAGTAAAAGAGCTTCCCAGGCATAACGAAAGAGCAGTTACATTGACCTGTTGTGTGCAAATGAAAGCAATTCTGGGAGATCTCTCTTAGGGGCCTATTCATCATCGACGCGAGGGATACTTATCACCGGAGCAATTCAGCATTGTTCTGGTGCGAGGACAGCTGCTACAAAAAGCACTGTCCCCACGATTAGTAACACTCCTACTTCTGTAGCAGTTTTTCTGACATCCCCATTGGCAGTTTCTGCGTAGTGTGGGACCGGAGGTCACGCATGTGAAAAGCTATTGGGGAGGCAGTGAGGAGGCGGCAGAGGGATAGGCTCAGATCCCTCTTCACAATTGTGGACCTCCTTCCCATAGGAAGGAGTGGGACTCTGAGAACCAGCACCATCTGAAAATGGCGTTTGTACTTGCAAGCAAACTACGAAAACTTCAAGATTTTGGAGTTTTCTGAATATTAGGCGTTCCTATTCTACCATTAATATGAATGGCCTGTTACATAAAATGTGTAATGGGCCATTTAAGTGACGATGATAGACCCCTTAATAATTAAAAGACCTAACCTAAAGTCTCTACAGTGCCTCTAGTGGTAGAGCAGGGTAGTTCTGAAAGCCCAAACTTGCCAAATCGCTGATAAAAGCACCAAGAAATGGTTCTGTCAGGCAAGATTACTCAAACAACATGCAGCTGTCTAGCCTGAACCTAATAAGAATGTAGATTACACATATTTGTTAAAGTAACAATAATTACTTCTTAATTTAGTGACCAAAACACATAAATACTTAGTAAAGGGCCCTGGCATAGGCATCAGTCTACGTTTGCCTTGCCTCACTTCATCCCACCCCCTCTCTGTCTCGCCCCACCCCCGGAGCTTTATAATTGGAACCCTAACCATGAGCAACAGGGGAATAATGTTCTTTCAGAGTTCTGTAGCTTGGCTAATTGATGTAAATGCACCATTGTGTGCTAGCAGCAGGTGCTGTGGCCGGCTCACTTTATAACAGCATCAGATCATAACTCTTCTCTACAAGATATCCATCTGTAGCTATCTGTTAGGCCTGCTAATTGTTAGAGACATTAGCTATACTTTGTCATGTCTTATCAAATGAAAATGGCTTTCCATGCAATTCAGTAACAATTATAGTATCTTAGAATCAAACTACAAGACTATAAAGCCTTTAATCAAACTTTTTTAAAGAAAAGAATCCAAAGCAACAAATGATGGTAGGTGTCATACATGCATTACTGCATTAAACCAATTAACATAATATGATATTCACATTAGGAAAACCTAATAGATGCTACTGTATATTTTAGAACACAGAAACCATATGTAGAAATGCAATTTAAATACATTCTTCTTCAAGTTACATAAAAAATTCAGAGACTCAAATTTAGAACATCTGCCATACTTTACTAAGCGAGAAGAATTATGCCACATTAATGCACAGCCTTTGTGTAAGGGAGAATATTCAATGCAATTATGGTGAGGGTCTTATATATCTAATTGTTTCATTGTTGACATATTCTATTAAGCTATTCCAGATATTTACATTTAACCAAAGCCCATATTCAACGTAAATTACTATAAAAGGCCAATCACATGTTTGCCTAGAACACATGACACCCGCTCAGTAACTCATGTCAGACGTTTCAATAACACAAAGAGAAAAAATAACACTGAACATCCATAAAAAAACTATATATACTACGGATCCAGTTTTGCACTTTTATGCTGGCCATATACTAGTGGGATTTCGGGCCAATTGCCCGATCTGCGACACATCGTATGATGAGTCATGTGTAAGTCATGTATTTTTTAGGTAGGATACGATCCGATGCGTGCTCACACCGCTCTTAAAACGTATCGTATGATCAGATGTGCAGCCCATCATATCTATCGTTATCGTATGCAGATCGTCCCGTGTATTTGTGCATGCGATGCATCGTGCGTCCGACCGGCGTCATTTCAGTGACATTTTGAAGGTGTGTGTTCTTTCAACGACCTTCCCCCCTAAACTGCAGATCGATCGTATTGTGAGATCGTGTGTCAATCGTGCGTTCGGGACTGCTAGGGAGCTGCCGGGGAATTCAAGGGAAATCGTAAGATGAATCTTATCTTATGCTGGTCTTACTAGTATATGGCCAGCATTAGAAATTAGTTTTGCTGACTTGGGTTGTACGTGGGACATTTACAGTAACATTACTGAGAAAGCAAAGTTACTTTGACTTCCAAGGCATGGTAAGAAGTTCACACTTTTATCATTTTTAGCTTAGTAATACTGTATGGGTTCTATGTACTAAGCCTTGGTGAGTGATAAAGTGGACGGAGATAAAGTATCAACCAATCAGCTCCTAACTGTCACTTTACAGTATTTGAAAATTGACAGTTAGGAGCTGATTGGCTGGTACTTTATCCTCGTCCACTTTATCTCTTTCCAAGGCTTAGTCCATATACCTCTATGTACAGTATGGTAACGTACTGTAATGAACATTATCTGGCATGAGAACGCACTTTGTTTGCAACTTACCTGCCAATTTGTTCAGAATGTAAAGAATTGTGGTTTGTCAATCTCCTCTATTAGACATAGGTAATATAATAAAAAGCATACTTCTCTCAATTAACCGAACAATGCAATGTCTGTGTATTGCTTTCTAGAGTGATTGGCATTACACGGAGGAGAAGGAAAGCGTTCCTTTACAGGGCAGATTAAAATTTGGCAAGCAAACGGCATGGCTGTACATTAAACCTACGTGCTATATTCTGCCATCCCAAACCCTCACCCTGCTCTGTAATAGAGACAGGGCTGTCATAGCCAAAGAAACCCGAGGTTTGTGCCAATGCATAGAAAATATTTCATTTGACTGATATGAAAAATAAATGTTGAGATATTTACTTTCTTTTTGGTTTGTTAGTGGTGTATTAGAGTAATCTGGTCTAGCAGTTACCTGTAATAATATTCCCATTTTTGCAGAGAGGTGATGAACAGGGCAGCTGAGCATAAAAGCATATTACAAAATAAATACATTTCACTCATTGACAGGTTAGACTTCAGTCATAATGCTGTATAAATATGGATTTCAAATCTGAACAAGAAGTATTATTATAATACAGTATTTATAAAGCACTAACAATTTATTCAGTGCTTTACATTTGGAGCAGGTATACAGATAATATATACTAAAAACAAACGTATACAACACTAAAGAGGACACTGCTACAGTGTAAAGTGAAAAGGGGAATAGGGGAGACACAAAGGCACAAGCAGGTTGCAGCTACACTGTGGTAAGTGACAGGTTAGCATAAAGGAGGAAGATTGAAGAGTATTTTTTTAGAAATTGCTGGTAGGTAGTTTAGTTGTGGGATGGTATAGAGTGATACTATAGACCATCCAACAGAAGAGAAGCTACAGTACCTGAGATTAGTGCTGTAGATTTGCTTGTGATGAGGTAACAGATGTCATTTTGAAATGAGTGTTTTGATAATTTCTTTGAAATTAATTTGCATATACAGGAAAAGTGAGGATGGTTGTACAAGTTATGGATAATGCTCTAAATGTTATCTTTAGATATACAGGGAGCTAATTAGGGGTGTGCACCGGCCACTTTTCGTGTTTTGTGTTTTGGTTTTGGATCTGGATCTTTCTTCGTGTTTTGGATCTGGATTGGTTTTGCCAAAACCACCCTTCCGTGTTTTGGGTTCTGGGTTTTGTGTTTTGGATTTGTATTTTTTTGAAAAAAAGCATAAAAACAGCTAAAATCACAGAACTTGTGGGTTTTTCTGCTCCTATGCTATTATTAACCTCAATAACCTTAATTTCCACTCATTTCCAGTCTATTCTGAACACCTCACACCTCACAATAGTGTTTTTATGTCCAAAAGGTTGCACCGAGGTAGCTGGATGACTATGCTAAGCGACACGAGTGGGCGGCACAAACACGTGGCCCATCTAGGAGTGACACTGCAGTGGCAGACAGGATGGCAGTTTGAAAAACTAGGCCCCAATCAGTACATAATGCAAAGAAAAAAAAGAGGTGCAAGATGGAATTGTCCTTGGGCCCTCCCACCCACCATTATGTTGTATAAACAGGACATGCACAGTTTAAGAACCCAATAATTTCAGCGCCAGGGTCTGCCAAATGACTGTGGCTGAAATGATTGGTTCGTTTGGGCCCCCACAAAACAAGCTGGCAATTAATCTGTCCCTGCACAAACTGGCTCTACGGAGGCAAGATGTCGTCCTCATCCTCCTCATTCACCGATTCCTCACCCTCTTCAGTGTTGTGTACATCCTCATCCTCACAAAGTATTAATTCGTCCCTGCTGGAATCCACCACCACAGGTCCCTCTGTACGTTATGGAGGCTGGTCTCCCTGGAAGAGTTGATAATTCATTTTTATGAACATCATCTTCTCCACATTTTGTGGAAGAAACCTCCTACGCCTTTCGCTGACAAGGTTCCTGGCTGCACTAAACACTCTTTCGGAGTACACACTGGAGGGGGGGGCAACTCAGGTAAAATAGAGCCAGTTTGTACAGGGGCCTCCAAATTGCCTCTTTTTCCTGCCAGTACATGTACGGACTGTCTGACATGCCTACTTGGATGCTGTCACCGATGTAATCCTTTAACAGACAGATGCACGCTTGTCGCTGCTGCTTTGAGGATGCAGGTGCAGCTACAGCCCACACATTTCACAAACACAGAAAAAAAAAAGATTTTTTTTATTTTTTGTGGAGCGCGCTTTGGGGGTTACACCACCCTTTAACAGACTTATGGGACACAGGCGCACGCTTGGCGCTGCTCCTTTGTTGATGCACATGCAGCTACAGTGCACACAATTCACAAAGACAGTAAAAAAAGAAGAATTTTTTTATTGTTTGTGAAGCGCACTTTGAGGGTTACACCACTCTTTAACAGACAGACGCATGCTTGTCGCTGCTGCTTTGAGGATGCAGGTGGAATCTAGACGGGATTTGGAACCGGGGACACACTACCTTTTATTTTTGTTGGAGACTAGTGCACTTTGTGGGTTAGCACTACTTTGTTGATGCACGTGCGGCTACAGTGCACACAATTCACAAACACAGAAAATATTTTTTATTTTGTTTGGAGTGTACTTTGGGGGTTACAGCACCCTTTAATGGACAAGCCAGCTGGCCCTTTACTTATGGGACACAGGCGCAAGCTTGGCGCTGCTCCTTTTTTGATGCACGTGCAGCCACAGTGCACACAATTTTCACAAACACAGAATTTTTTTTTTTTTTGTGCACTTGGAGGGAGCACCCCTGATGGACAGAGCACCCCCTGGACAACACTACAGCACCCCTTTAGGACTGGGACACTGCACAGGACTTTGGAGTGGACACAGCCCCTATGGACAACTGACTGCACAACACAGTCCAGCCAGCCCCTATGGACTTTGGAGGAGTGGACACAGCCCCTATGGACAACAGCAGCACAGCACAGCACAACACTGCACTACACTACACTACACAGCCCAGCCAGCCAGCCAGCCAGCCCTAACTCCCACCCTCCCTCTTCACTGTCCACAGCCAAGTGAGAAAATGGCGCAGACGCGGGTACCTTATATAGGATCCAAAACCCGCGAGACCCGGAAGGCGGGATGATGAAGTTTTGCCTCGATTTCAGATCGGAGTCAGGCGGGAAAAGTCGAGCCTGACTCGGATCGGCCTCGGATCGGGTGGGCTCGGGGGGGGGGTTCGGATTTCAGAAATCCGAACCCGCTCACCCCTAGAGCTAATACAAGGTTTGGTAGTAGGGTAGTTAAGGTAGTGCAGTTGGTGGTTTATAAGCCTGGCACATGCTGTCATGTTTTTAGAAAGCAATGCATATTAGAGATAGTGAATAAGTACAATAAATAACTAGGGAAGCTGGTATACTTAAGCTGGGTACACACCGACAGATACATTGGCTGATCAATTGATCGGTCAATGTATCTGCTGCCCGTCGGGCAGTGTGTACCTGCGATATGTCAGTGAACGTACAAGCCTGCTGTAACTGACACAACTAATTGAATATGGTCCTTTGTGATTCCTCAATAAACATTTTGTTTTAAAAAAAAAAAAAATGCAGAAATGATGAGCATTGATTCTAGTAGACAATGGGCCTGATTCAGACCCACTCGCGAGCGGCTGTCCGCTCGCAAGTGGGTCGATGGTGTGCACTGAGCATGCGCACGACGGAGGGAGCTCCGTCATGCGCATGCGCGAGACGCGACAAGTGAAGGACTTTCCTTCGCTCGTGTCTGATCAAAGGGGGTGTGCTGTCGATGTTGATTGACAGCACGCCCCCTTTGGTGGGCGTGCCGGGGGCGTGCCTCCCAGACGGGGGCGTTCACAAGGGAACGCCTACCGTCAGAAGCCGGCCCACTGACATCACTAGTGATGTCAGTGGGAGTGATTTTGGCTCTGATAGAGCCAAAATCACTCCGGGCCTTGCGGTTGAGAAACTCAACCGCAGGCTCCGGCTCGCAGTGGCGATGGTCTCGATGGTCAAGACCATCGCGACCATCAACCTGAACGCTCTTATAGGCTGTGGGTGGTGACCCACAGCTATACGAGCGTCCAGGAGGACGCTCCATAATTATGGAGGTGGGCCCTGATTCAGAGCGAGCGCTCTGGTCAGAGCGTCCGGCTCTGAATCAGGGCCAATGACCCATACCATCAAATATAAGGATCCAAAGGGACTTTTTATTTTCTTAATGATGACTAGTGACTTATTACCATGAAATTTAGACAAAAATTATGATCGCTATAATACAGTAAGTCGTTATGCATAAATTGGTACATGGCAAAAGACCACACTAGTTTTTTTTAATATTCTCTTTTTTCAGTCCCAGTTTTCACATTCCTTGTGTGCTCCCTTTTTCTAAGCATGGTCTAATTGTTCTTACAATACAAATCCATGGGCATGGACGTAATGTTACATGAACTACACAGGTAGAACCACAGTTACAGCAGTTGTCTATCCCTGGTAGCTCAGGAAATCTTGTTGGATCATCCTGTGACAAATGTTGCACTTACCACAGTTTCTGTTACCTTGCAGTAAGCTTTGGAGCCGTCATTTTCATATTTTTCTGTTCAACATGGCTTGGTGCCAGCAACTAATACTATTTGTTATTATAAAAAAAAATAGGTATTCACCCTTACACTCTTCAAACACATTCAAAGACAGGTTATTTTCCTTATTGTTCATGAGTCTCAGGGGTGTAAAGATGAGTAAAAAGTAACCGGCCAGGGTCTGTTTGGGGCTCAGAGGGGACTTTTAGCCTGCTAGGTTGATGCATACATACTTCTATAGTGCTGTGATCACACCCTCTTCAGCCGTGTTCTGCCACAGTATGTAAAGTGGGCCATGTGTTCATAATGTGGCGTCGGCACTCCCCCGCAATCGTGGCCATGCTCCTCCTTGTAAAAGGACCCAAAGGATCTTTAAAAGGCCCTAGTGAGCCTCACAACTGACATATGGGTCCCCAAGGGACACTTTGAAGGGCAGATTCAATAACCTGAGAGTTGTCCAAAAATTGAGTTAATGCAGATTTTAGTTTGCAGCTCCAGACTAGGTAGATAAAATACACAGTGCAGTACCTCTGGACACCCCTCAGAATTAAAAATAATGTATATAAAAGCTTTTTAATGGCAAAATATGGCCAATAAACACATGCTATTTTTCATGTGATTTTCTCTAGAAAAGTATAATAATGGGTCATATAATGTGGGATATGTAAATTATGTTGTGTGCTGTATTGATGGGAAAGGGCTTCTTGAACTTGTAGAAACACTTTAATGGTCCCCAAAGTACTTTAGACACTTAGGGGTATATTTTCTAAAGGTTTATTTTGGTCAATTTGGGGTTTTTGGTATTTGTAGTCGATTTTCATTCAGTTTTGCAATTTGGAGACTTACTAAAGTCAAAATCGACTATAAAACCGATTCCAGAGCGAAACCTAACATTGACGAAACATCGGTACTTTCACATAGACAACTACAGGATCCCCTCATTTAACTAACAGTAGGATTGAAACTGAAATTGAAATTGACTACAAAACCGACATTCAAATGCCAAAATATATGCACCTGGTTAGAGTCTACAGGTGCAGCCCTGCACTCAGTGCGCAGCCGGCCTCCAGAGAGAGAGCGAGGAGGGTGCCCCGGACAGACACTGCACACAGGCCCCTCCTCTCTTGAAACGCCTCTGCTAACAGACAATATTTTCTTCGTTTTCTTTTAAGTAAAATTAAATGTGTGATTTAGCCCCTGAAACACAACATCAATATTGATCCACTTTGATCGATTTTAAATTGATCAAAATCGACCCCCCTCTCCCAAGCGTCAACAAGCTCTTGGCTCTTCCCCTCATCCCTGGAGGCGATGAATGCAGGGATAATGGTAGCAATAAAGGGTTAATATTGTTTTTCACAGTGGGACTACAGGTACCAGCGTACCTGCCCTGTGGCACTTGTAGAGCTAAAATGCCCAGAAGGCTGCTGGTACCGGTACCCACACAGTGGAAAAAATATAAAAAAACCACAAGTGACACACACACTGAATGTTTTATCATTTCATTAGACATTTACTCACAACTCACTCACTCACCTGCACTCATCCCAGATCTTTGCAAAATAAAAAAAAAAAGAAATTCCTGAGCCCACAACATAGTACTGTACACTAAGTACAGTACTTCACGAATGAAGGCTGAGTCGCGGTAAATCTATGGGATGATTGGCTGAAAGAGCCATTCCCACAGCTTTCTCAACCAATCAAAGCTTCACCCATAGACTTCAATGGGAATGACCGGTAAACCTGCCATTTCTAAATTGGCAGAGAATAGGGAGCACGCTTCTTAAAGATATCATGCATAATGCAAAACAGGGCACAGGGCATGAAACCCGCTGCTAATTGAATCAGACTCTAAGTATGCATTCATTGTACAGTTTACCGTATAATATTATTCCTTTAGAGAAAGTGTATGAGGATATTTTATAAACCAAATAATTCTGTTCCTTGTACTCATAAGTTACTTTGCAATGTCCCATTTCTGCGATTTAAACTGCTAAAATATTGCTTCACATTTAGCACAAGCTCAAACTTAGGAAGATTAATTAAAATTCTGTTTGTTTTTCTGCTTTGCTCTAATGAGTGTTACCTGGTAAAGAGTCTGCAATAAATACACCCATGTGATAAATGAAAGTTTGTCTTTATACACAGCCAGACACATTTCCAGTTATTAAATTATTATCTAATGGATATTTTCTTGTTTGTTCTGATGATGGAAACTATTTGCTTTTCTCATTGCCATGGACAGGAATTCAGACTTGTTATACAGGATATATATTTGTAGAAGATACAGTGTCTAGACCACAGATAACTTGTGAGACATGACCAATCCCTATCAGTGGAAGACATTCAGACCCAGACTTTGTAAAGTTTTCGTAATGCTTAGTATCCAACACAATCTCAAACAGTATTAAGAAGAGTATTAAGTGAATCCTTACTAATTTTGGACTTTTTTTTTAGTATATTACTCTCTTAATATATGAATGCTCACTACTTGCCACATTATATTGTTGTCATAAACAGGACTTGAGCATGTACTATTGCTACTGCAGCAGGTTCAACCATTATGGGGCTTGGAGGCAGGACTGTAAATGAGGGATGTGCAATCAGTGCCCCGACAACCCCTATTTTCATTTGACAGGGTGCCTGGAGAGGCACCTACTACATAGAAAGGAGCAGGGTGCATTCTTTGGACGTGTCTGGTACCAAACTTCTTGCTCCAGGTACTTGTTCCGGGGTGAGTGCCGATGCAAGGTACATATGTATTCTTGGAAAACTCAGGAGCATATAAAAATAACACAAATCATAATTCTTCTAGGTCTCCTTTTCCACCTGCACCCTGCACCCTGAACTATCATGGGTGCAGGGTGTAGGGCTGGTATGGGGAACGGATGTTAGTGGGATCTAGTCCGAGGCCCCTGCTCCCAGATTTATGATTCCACAACCTGCCTAAGGACAGCACATTCCAACTAATGGGCCCCATACATCTGCGATGGATAGCTGCGATCCTGCAACCCAGGATCGCAGAAATCCAACATGTTGGATTTCCCCGATATGACGATCGGGATCAAAAAATCATCGTGATCGTCAAAATGGTGAAATTTAACATGTAAAATTTCAGCGATCCTGCGACGGATCGCTGAACATCGATGGTGGCAGGTCAGCGTTTCTGACCGGCGGATCGGCATTTCCGATCGCATCGCGACGATCCGTCACAGATGTATGGGTATCTTAAGGCCTCTTCCAACCAGCAACGGACTGCACATTCTAAAGTGGTTTACACACTTTACAATAATCGGGCTTAGTACCGGACTGGAACATGAAGGGCCCACCTGGGAAATGCTGTGGTAGGGGCCCATGCTTAATGGGCGAGGCCAGATACCAGGGCCTTTAGGAGGGGTGTGCGAATGGTATGGTCGCCAGGGCGCCATCACTACCCTGCAGCCCCTACATCTTGTTAGCAGGGTGCCTGGAACGGCATCCTGCAGCCAGTAGCAGTGCTGCTCAGGTGTCTGAATCGTCCAAGCAGCTCTCTACTTTCTACTAGAGATGTGCGTCGACCCCCGTGTTTTGGTTTGGGTTTTGGATCTGGATCTCCCCTGGTTTTGGATCTGAATCAGGTTTTGGATTTTTTTCCTTGGTGTTTTGTTTTTAGGTTTTGGATCTGTATTTTTTCCAAAAAATTATATAAACTGCTAAAACCACATAATGTGGGCCTGCTTTTGTTCCTACAGTATTATTAACCTTAATAACAATCATTTTCAGGCATTTCTAGGCATTTTTAACCACCTCACAGCTCACAATATTGATTTCACTATTTTTCACCAATACAGGCCAAAGGCTGCAGCCAGCTGGCTGGCTAAAGTAAGCAACAGAGCAGCGACACAAACGCACGGCAGTTTAAAAAAAATATAGGACATCTATGAAACATTGCCACACAGCAGTGGCAGACAGAATGGCAGTTTAATAAACTATAATAATGTCAGTCGGCAATACCCCAAATTGTGCCAAATGTAAAGGAAAGAGGTGCAAAATGGAATTGTTTGGGCCCCCACAAAACATTTTTTGGAAGGGCTACTGTACCTTCAATTATTAAGGAGGAGGTTGATGATGAGGGTGTTGGTGGTGGAGATTGCAAGTGCTGGTCCAAACTGCTGGTAGCTGATACTGGACTGCTTGTTATTAATTTACAAATTATAATTTTGTTAAACAAATTGCATGAACTCACTGCAAATGACGTAACAGGGAGGAGATGCCTAGATGGTTAACGTCCCTTCCTCTGCTAACTTTGGCTTTACAAATGGAACAGATGCCTTCACAACGGTTGTCAGAATTTATATTAAAATAATTCCACACCCAAGACGTTGCTTTTCTGACTTTCTTTTTATCATTAGCAAGAACTGCTGCCACTGGTGGCTGATTTACGCAAACCTCATCCTTATCATCAACATCCACATTAGCGTCAGGACACAAGTTTCCCCCTCATCCTCCTTTTGCATTTCCTTCACACTAGCATCCTCATTTTTTATTATTTCACCATCTAATACTAGCACAGCCATCATGGCGTCAGTGATCCGCTGTGAAACTGGGTGAAAGCTGTTACTTACTTCCTCTATCAAAGGGCTGTTTAATAGTCAATTGTTTTTTTTAAATTACTTTCGATCACGAATGAGGATGTTGATGATGATGATGATGTTGGTGTTGGAGATCGAAAGCACTTGGATCACACAGAAAGGGAGCAGGTAGGTGACACTGGACTTGTTACGTTTTGAGTTTTGGAACTTGGCAACATACACTTTGATATTTGATGAATGCGCTCCAAGTGATGTAACAAGGAGGAGGTTCCTAGGTGGTTTAGGTCCCTCCCTCTACTCACTCTTGCTTTGCAATGGTTACATATGACTTGACAACTGTTGTCCGGATCGGGATGGAAATAATTCCATACGTGAGAAGTAGATTTTTTTGTCTTTTGTCCCGGCATGACAACAATGGGCTTTGGCTTTTTCAAACCATGGGCAACAGCTGTTGCCTTACT
Source organism: Taudactylus pleione (assembly GCA_031769625.1). Lineage (NCBI taxonomy): Eukaryota > Metazoa > Chordata > Amphibia > Anura > Myobatrachidae > Taudactylus > Taudactylus pleione. Next base: position 13,587,769 of record JAUIMM010000119.1, read on the forward strand.
TACATAAAGGACATCTTCATCATCAACATCCTCATCATCCTTAGCGCCTTCAACTACCAAAATATCCTCCTCCTCCATGTGCAATTCCACAGAAGCATCCTCAATGACTACATGTGCAAGATGTTGACTGACCTTCCGCACATTTACAGAGGGTACACAAATGTTGGAACTTGGAGGATCCTCCAGTACACTAATATTTAGGTCGGGCTCACACATTGCAACCACGGACACACTTGCACTCTCCTCGGGAATTTGTGATTTCAATTTCTCAGGGCACACAGTTGGTTTTTCCAGAGCTGTCTTAACAACTTTCACATTTTTAATTTACCATCACCACTACTACTACAAGCAGAAGGGCTATCAGAATCAGCAGTCTTCATAAAGAAAGGCCAAGGCCTTATCCTTTCCTTGGCACTTCGTGTAGTGAATGGCATATTGCCAATTTTTGGTTTATCTAAAGGCAAATATCCTTTCAATTTTTTTTTCTTAACTTCAGTAAAACTTGCTTTACCATATCGATGGCATGACTTAAGCCCTGGGGCATGGGCCTTCATAGAGGACGAGGAAGATGACGGCCTTGCACTGCTGGCAGCAGCTACACCATGTGGTTCTTGCCCTTGCTCTCCTGTCATGTGACAGCCCTCCATATTTTCTGCAGTCTTGAAGCAGTGTCACAATCACCAATACTGTAGCCAAGGTGCGGTTAAAAAATTCACATACGTGCAGTCATGGGCGCACACAAAAATATTAGAAAAAAAGACAAATGATGATTTTTTTTTTGTCAGCTCAAGAAGAACTTGGCCCCAGAGCAATGATTGATCATGACTGGAGTCAGGCAGCACTAGGTTGCAACTTGCGTTGCTGGCTGGATCTTGTGCGGTACTGCGGTTAAGCCTAACGTGCACGCGCACACAGAAATATATAAAAGACACTTTGATGTTTTGGTTTTTAGCATGACTGGAGTTGGGCTGGATCCTGTATGGTACTGCAGTTAAGCCTAACACGCACGCACGCACGCACGCACGCACGCACACACACACACACACACACACACACACACAAAAATATAAAAGACACTTTGATTTTTTTTTTTTTACAGCACGACTGGAGTTGGGCTGGATCTTGTGCGATACTGCGGTTAAGCCTAACACGCACGCGCACATATACACAGAAAAATATAAAAGACACTTTGGGCCTGATTCAGACCCACTCGCGAGCGGCTGTCCGCTCGCAAGTGGGTCGATGTTATGGACTGAGCATGCGCACGACGGAGGGAGCTCCGTCGTGCGCATGCGCCAGACGCGAAGAGCGAAGGAAAGTCCTTCGCTCGTTGTGTCCGATCAAAGGGGGCGTGCTGTCAATGTTGATTGACAGCACGCCCCCTTTGGTAGGCGTGCCTCCCTGACGGGGGCGTTCCCACGGGAACGCCTCCCGTCAAAAGCCGGCCCACTGACATCACTAGTGATGTCAGTGGGAGTGATTTTGGCTCTGATAGAGCCAAAACCACTCCGGAGCTTGCGGTTGAAAACCTCAACCGCAGGCTCCGGCTCGCAATTTCGATGGTCGCGATGGTCACAACCATCGCGGCCATCACAATGCACGCTCGTATAGCCTGTGGGTGGTGACCCACAGCTATACGAGCGTCCAGGAGGACGCTCCATTTTCATGGAGCCCGGCCCTCATTCAGAGCGTGTGCTCTGCTCAGAGCGTACGGCTCTGAATGAGGGCCTTTGATTGATTTTTTTTTTTACTATATATATATATATATATGTATATATATATATATATATAAATTTTTTTTTGGAGTCCAGAACTTGGGCCCAGATGGACACAGCACAAGCCCAGATGTATCTGCAGTTCTGCACCAGCCCAGATGCACACAGCAGACATGAAAAATATCAGCCCAGAATGGATCAGCTGCATCAGCCCAGGACACAGCAGACAGCCCAGATGGATCAGCAGACAGCACAGTGACAGCGACAGCACCGTGACCAGAGACCAGAATGGATCAGCAGTCACCAGCCCAGGACACAGCAGACAGCACAGTGACAGCACTGTGACCAGAATGGATCAGCAGTCACCAGCCCAGGACACAGCAGATAGCACCAGCACCTCTTCCAGCCCTACACTATCCACCCTCCCTATTCAGTCTCCACAGCCAGAGTGAAATGGCGCCCATCGCGTGGTCCCTTATATACTACATTGATCATAGAGACGAAAGCTTGCGAACCGCGAGATTTCGTCTCTATGGTTTTGCCTCGATTTGAGAGATCTGAGTAAGGCGGGAACATCCGAGCCTGCTTGGATCCAACTCTGTTATGCCAAATTTGGGTGGGTTTAATCTCTGTAAACCGAACCCGTTCATCTCTACTTACTACTGCCAGTGGCCCATCACATGTTCGGGGTGGGCCTGGCACAGGATGGCAGTGAGACCTACTCCAGTGCAGCCATCCATTAGATAGGAAACAGTCTTCAGACAACATAGATACATGCCTGGATAAAGACGCCTGTCATTTAACCCATGCCGGGATAAAGCAGTCGGGAAGCCGGCTGTCGGGATCACGTCAGCCGGTTTCCCGATTGCATCCCATAGATACTGTCCCTATATAATTATATATATATATATATACTGTATGTGTGTATATATATATATATATATATATATATATATATATATATATATATATATAGCAGATCGTGATATACATAAACCACATCCAAAGCACAGAAGCAAAATTATATGTCCATCAAATCATGCACTAAAGGGGTGCCCCTTATAATGGATAGCAGTAAAGGGTATTTTTATAACAAGTAGTGTCTGAGTTTATTATATGAATAATGTCCGAGTAAGTACCAATTTCTATATATATCTTAATAGTTGTCCTGGGCAGGTTTTTTTCCTCATAAAGGCAAAAGGAGGACTCTATTCTTCAAAGTCACCTTATAGTGTAGATCCAAAGGGGTGAATCAAATTATTGCTGTTTACCCAGGAATAAATGTAAAAAGTCTCGATAACTCTCCCAAAGCAAATCCTTTTAATAAAACTTCAAAAGCAAAAAACAGTCACAATAAAAACAAAAAACGAGATTCCAAAAAATTTTCTTAAAAGACAGTAAATATCTTTCAAGTTACGCTAATGCCATTCACTGATGTTAACTCCGTATGTGCCAAGACAGGAGTAGCTTACCGGACCTGTAGAGACCCACCGGATAGCAGCGCTTAAGCTCCGTCCATGAAGGTAAGGGTATCACAGAGGAAATCCTGTATTACCTGATAATGTCAGGTTGGTAAGTCCTCTGGGCAATTAGATGGTATTCAGGGCTCGGCTCTCACCCGGTACCTGTCTGCTCTCCCTACTCTCTCCGACGTGCTCTGAGTTTGCGCGGCTCTCACCCGCGGCTCACGTGCTGTGTATAACCGTCTACCGTATGGGCCTCAGCTGTTCCGGCATCCAGCAAACATCTGCCACCTGTCGGCTGGGCTCTCCTAATCCCGCGTAACTCCAATGGCTAGTATAATCAAGAACTCCGTCTCCAAGTCAGCTGCCTTGGAGACGGAGTTCTTGATTATACGTTTTTTGTTTTTATTGTGACTGTTTTTTGCTTTTGAAGTTTTATTAAAAGGATTTGCTTTGGGAGAGTTATCGAGACTTTTTACATTTATTCCTGGGTAAACAGCAATAATTTGATTCACCCCTTTGGATCTACACTATAAGGTGACTTTGAAGAATAGAGTCCTCCTTTTGCCTTTATGAGGAAAAAAACCTGCCCAGGACAACTATTAAGTTATATATAGAAATTGGTACTTACTCGGACATTATTCATATAATAAACTCAGACACTATTTGTTATAAAAATACCCTTTACTGCTATCCATTATAAGGGGCACCCCTTTAGTGCATGATTTGATGGACATATAATTTTGCTTCTGTGCTTTTTAATGTGGTTTATGTATATCACGATCTGCTATATTACATCAGATTTGAACCTTTAAAACACAGCGCAGCAGAGACTACCACGGTGTATTACACCATTTGCATAATAGTGATCATTTACACCCAGCTGTTGGGTGTTAGTGGTAGAGGCAGCAGCAGTGTGAAGCGCTTGATTGACAATCCTTTATATATTTTATATATATATATATATATTAGGGGTGAGCGGGTTCGGATTTCTGAAATCCGAACCCCCCCGATCCGAGTCAGGCTCGACTTTTCCCGCCTGACTCGGATCTGAAATCGAGGCAAAACGTCATCATCCCGCCTTCCGGGTCTCGCGGGGTTTGGATCCTATATAAGGTACCCGCGTTGGCGCCATTTTATCAATCGGCTGTGGACAGTGAAGAGGGAGGGTGGGAGTTAGGGCTGGCTGGGCTGTGTAGTGTAGTGCAGAGTAGTGTTGTGCTGTGCTGCGCTGTGCTGCTGTTGTTAATAGGGGCTGTGTCCACTACTTCAAAGTCCATAGGGGCTGGCTGGACTGTGTTGTGCAGTCAGTTGTCCATAGGGGCTGAGTCCACTCCAAAGTCCTGTGCAGTGTCCCAGTCCTAAAGGGGTGCTGTAGTGTTGTCCAGGGGGTGCTCTGTCCGTCAGGGGTGCTCCCCCCTAATGTTAAAAAAAATATTTTTTCTGTGTTTGTGAATTGTGTGCGCAGTAGCCGCACGTGCATCAACAAAGTAGTGCCAAGCCTGCGCCTGTGTCATAAGTAAAGGGTCGGCTGGCTTGACCGTTAAAGGGTGC